>WOAB01000639.1:2400000-3600000 GCA_027886185.1 Rheum nobile
GAAAAAGATTACCAAAAATAGCAAGGTGGAAGGGATGACAGACCTGGTAAAGTGGATGCTAAGTGAGAGGTTAGTGACTTAACCATTCTACTCAACTTAATAATGAATTGAATGTCAAAATGTTATATGGCCTGAATGTTAGTAATATGACCAGAAAATGATTCCTTATGGACTGACAAACTTATATATTGCATGTATATGTACTAAAATGATTCCTTATGGACTGACAAACTGATATATTGCCTTCTTTATTATTCAAATGAATATGTTCCAGCATGCAGTATTGAACCCCGAATTGGACCGAGTAGGCAAGGATTGGATAAGAAGTTCTTTGAGAAATTGTTTTCCCCAAAGGACTGGTTGGTCAGTGAGGTAATATTCCAATGCATCCTTTTAAAATATTATGCATTTGTAACATCGTTTTCAGTGGATACATTAACATTGTTGCACTATTACAGCATCTGGAGCAAATAATGTTCCTTTATTGTCAAAGGATTTCAGAGGATTCGGAGCGGTTTTCGAAGGTGGTTGTGCTTGACACATTTTGGCAAACCTTGGTCACCTCTGAGTTCAATTGCTTCCAGAAGGACTTTCCATGCAAAGGTGAGGATGCAGTGATTAAATACATGATGGGTGCATGTCCGGCTGATTATGGCAAGAGATGGGATGATGCGGAACACATATATGTGCCCTTCAACATCACAGAGTCCCACTGGTTTGCCTTAGAAATTAAACTATGCGACTGGGGTGTGACGGTGTATGACTGCAATGTGGATCTGTACTCAGACAAGGAAATTTTCGAGATGATCCAGCCTGTCATTCAAACTGTTCAAAGATATGTCAAGATGTACGAGCCACTGGCAAAGAGATGTGAACCATTATTGGACAAGCCAATGTCGGTGTCTCGTCGTGATAACATTAAGCAGAACAAGCGCGGGTAAGTATATGTGTATTAATGCAATGATTAATCCTTATCAAACTACAATTGATATACATTCTAACTGCTTTTGTACATCTTGCAGAGGAGATTGTAGGGTCTACACCTTGAAGCACATTGAGTTGTTGATGCTTGGCATGACAAACATGGATCTTGCGTTCGACAAATTCATAGATGGACACATAAATCAAATGGCTCATAGTATTTTTAGATGTCGTTGGGATGGTGTTTAAAGACATTTGTTTAAAGACATTAAGTTTGTTGGGAACCATTCGGCAAGGAAGACATGTGGTAATTGTATTTGAATTTGGAAGATCGTGTTTTCAGGATGTTAACAAAGTTGTGATGACAATTTCCAGGATGTTTTCAAGCAAAATGGTGCTTAAGTCAGGACATATTCTTGTTTTACATGCAAAAAACCCAGTTTGTCAGGTCATTTTCAATACTTTAACCTAAGCTTTTCAAACAACATGATGCTTAAGTCAAGACATACGCTCGTTTTACAAGCAAGGAACTCGGTTTGTCATGTCATTTTCAGTTCATAAACCTAAGCATTTCAAGCAATTTGCAAGTATGCACATAAGGAGGACAGTACCACCACATCAAGTACATAGCATTATGACGGACCCTACAGAATACATTGTCTTGCTAAACATAAGCTTATGACTAATTATCATATTTTAACCAATAAGGTTACAAATTGGACAACCAACACAACAACTAACACCACAAGTACCACCACACCAAGTACAACTTTCAACACTAAATTTTCTGTTTTGATATTCATAATGTCATTGCTTGAAGTCGAATGATGCGGGTAATAAAGTGTAGAGGTTCTCCCGTGATCTTCAACAACTCTTACGCTTTCAATAGTCTCATTGGCTCTAAAATCATAAGCTTGACCATCCAACCATTTGAAGTATTTGCAATCCTGAACTGCCTATGGTTGAATACAAAATTAAACCAATCAACTATCAGTGAAATCGTCCTTGAACTTAGTTTAAGTCTAAATGAAATCCCAATTGAATTACCAACAAGTACAAATTCATATTTTGCACCAAATTCAAAAACCCACAATTATACCCTAATTGAAAAAGCCTCAAATCAGAACCCTAAAGCTATAACCAAAATCCTAAATCAAAACCCTAAAATTCAAATTCAATATTACCTTCCATAATGGACACACATAGAACTGTTTTCCCGAATTTTGAGTGTATTTGCAAGTTTGTATTGTTGCAGGGAGGCCATGGAAACATCTTCGAGTTGATGATTCACCGGCTGCGTGCCCTCTCCTCCACGAATTTGAATTGGCAGATGAGCTTCCTTGTGTCCAGCCTTTTGTCATCGTATAATTTCCTCTCGTTTCCTATAAGATGTTACTCTCGATTCCTCTCTTTTCGAAGAGGGTGTACCTCTTTATCCTCTTCGATGTTCTTTCTTCTGTGCAAATATGAATTTGTACTTGTTTTTTTTTTTGTTTTTATTAAAGAAAGAGAAATGAAATGAATTATCACAGGCTGATGTAATGTGTGTTAGGTCATCATCTTTATCAGTTTTTTGTACATAAACAAAAGCTTTTTCAAGCAATCCTTTTCTTACATGCAGATTTGAGTCAATATTCTCCAACTTTACTTTTGCATAGCCAGAGCAGAATACACCATAGGAGGATTAGGAGTTAGGGCGGAATTGAAACAAACATCACACTTTTTTAAACCGTTTATAAAACGGTAAAAAACGGTTTAAAAACTTCCACATTAACCAACCTAAAATTTCCTACATTTAAAGGGTTTTTAAACCGAAAAAATAGCCTTTAAAACTGTTTAAAAACTTCCACATTAACCTAATATTTCCTACTTTTAAAGGGTTTTTAAACCGAAAAAATAGCCTTTAAAACGGTTTAAAAAGTGCATAAAACCGTTTAAAATGGCGGGGTTAGTTCTCGAATAAAATCAAATCTTTGCAAAATTTTGAATTAAGTCAGGCCATATTGAAGTCTTCAAGATAGTATTCAGATTTGTCAGGTCATTTTAAGTACATAAACCTAAGCTTTTGAATAAATCTTCTCCAAAGTGATCATTTCCAATACATATCCGATTTGACCCCTCTTAATTTTCAATGAAAGACCCTTAACTCTTACTTCCTCAACTACCCGTCATTAACTCTACTCTCCACTCATCTTTGTGTATAAATATCGTTCTTGCCTTGTGCAAACCCCTTACAAATCCTTCCTTACTCTCAAAGTCCTAAATCTCTCAAAAACTCATCTCTCAATCTCCAAAAACTCTTTCGCAACATGCCAGACTCATTCATTAAGGTCTTCCTACAGGTATACTGGGATGGGGAATTATCCCCCACCATCGACGATATGGCCTTGCTAACGACCCATGTCTACACGCGGGCGGGGGGGGGGGGGGGGGGGGGGAGCACTAGACTCATCAAGGTGCCGAAAAACAAGATGGACATTTGGTCCCTACATGGGATGATCAGCAGCATGTCGAGGTATGCAGGTACAAATTCGATTTTTTTTAACAGGTCCCAGACTCCGGGAAGAGATACCTTCAACCGCTACAGACAGATGACGACGTTGCAGATCTCGTCCGCCTTGGCGAGAAGGTAGCCGGAGTCAAGGTCTACGTGGTTCGTGATGAAGCCGATGTTGTGCTGCCCCAGTGATGGTCGTGAGGATGCCGTGATTTGCGTGGCCGTGGAAAGGATTGTTTTAATGTAGTTTTAATGGTATTTCTTAGTATTTTTAATGTTGTTTCTTATGTGTTTGGGTGTCTACTTATTAATTTCCATAGAAACTTTGTCATGGAAAGGGAAGTTTGTAAGGTTATGTGTTTGGGGAGCACTAGACTCATCAAGGTGCCGAAAAACAAGATGGACATTTGGTCCCTACATGGGATGATCAGCAGCATGTCGAGGTATGCAGGTACAAATTCGATTTTTTTTAACAGGTCCCAGACTCCGGGAAGAGATACCTTCAACCGCTACAGACAGATGACGACGTTGCAGATCTCGTCCGCCTTGGCGAGAAGGTAGCCGGAGTCAAGGTCTACGTGGTTCGTGATGAAGCCAATGTTGTGCTGCCCCAGTGATGGTCATGAGGATGCCGTGATTTGCGTGGCCGTGGAAAGGATTGTTTTAATGTAGTTTTAATGGTATTTCTTAGTATTTTTAATGTTGTTTCTTATGTGTTTGGGTGTCTACTTATTAATTTCCATAGAAACTTTGTCATGGAAAGGGAAGTTTGTAAGGTTATGTGTTGTTTTGGACTGATAAAAAGTATGATCCTTTGTCCTTATTCCCGCATTTACTAGTTTTGACTAAATTCATGCGTGTTCAGGACAAATGTAACGTTTTCAGGACAAACGCTGTTATATTTCAAACCAATAACAACATAGAATATGTCAACATATGTGTTCAGGACAAATGTAACGTTTTCAGGACAAATGTAATATTTTCAGGACAAACGCCGTTATATTTCACACCAATAACAACATCGAATATGTCAACATGCGTGTTTAGGACAAATGTAATGTTTTCAGGACAAATGACATTATATTTCAGACCAATAACAACATCGAATATGTCAACATGCGTGTTCAGGACAAATGTAACGTTTTTAGGACAAACGACGTTATATTTCAAACCAATAACAACATCGAATATGTCAATATGCGTGTTCAAGACAAATGTAACGTTTTCAGGACAAGTTCTAAGATATATAGTTTTTCAGGGCTTATAGTTTGTCTCACACGCGCCCTGTTAATTGAAGTCACAGCAATTACAACATATATAGTTTTTTCCTTATTCAAGTTTCTCAGGCCATATTGAAGTCTTATAGTAAGTATTCAAGTTTGTCAGGCCATATTGAATTAAGTGAGTTCCTTTCCAATACATATCCGATTTGACCCCTCTTAATTTTCCCTGAAAGACCCTTACTTTCCCAAATCTTCTCTACCAAGGTTCTTCAAATACTCTCAGGCTCTCTACCAAGGTTCTCTACCAAGGTTCTTCAAATACTCCTAGGCTCTCTACCAAAGTTCTTCAAATACTCACACGCTCTCTTGGTTCTTCAAATACTCACACGCTCTCTCTTGCTTCTCTACAGACTCAATACTCTCTACTCAATATTCTAAAGCCATGGCCGCCGAGCATCAATTCGTCACTGTCGTGTACGCAGAGGTATATGACCTTCTGCAAGCTGCAAAGGATGTTGTGGATCCTCTTGGAGGTGGGTCATTTGTTTGTGGTCGGTATCGAGTTATCCCGCAACCTTTTTTGTACTGTGTATGCAGAGGTATATGACCTTCTGCAAGCTGCAAAGGTTGTTGCAGGGAGGAAGATGAGTGAAGCAGTCTTTCAAAGCTACTTTCGCGACGTTGTCGCGAGGGATTTGGAGCTGGATAGCCTCCTGACGGATTTGGTCCGCTTGAGGCAGGAACTTGCGACGTTGAATGCGGTAGGGGCACAAACCCATGAAGAGCGTAGCCGGATAAAGCTCAAATTTAGACTGGTAAGGGTTTTCTTGTATATTTTATTCCTATCTGCAAGTGACGTGCCTAAGATGCTTTGTTTTTTAAGCAGATTGAGTGGGATGCTATCTTCAATGACATCAACATAAAAAGGGGGTTGGAGCATGTTGAGTTCTTAAAGGGAGATTTGATGGCGCGCTATCTAGCTTGATGGGTGCATTTTTAATCTTCCCTCCTTTTGTATGAAATTTGCGATTCTAGTTTTTTTTTGTATGTGTGGGGATGCCTTGCCAAGGGCACTTTTGTTTGGCAATGAACAATGTAATGGTTGGATAATGTTTTCATAACAATGCTTAGTATGTTTGGGGATGCATTTATGATTTTTGACCTATTGCATTCGTTTTTAGGACAAAAAATAACATTTTCAGAGAATATGAACACAATGTCAGGACAAACCGTAGATGATTGTGTTTTAAAAACATGATTCAAAACATTCTATTGTTCAAATGAAGAATAATAGACTACGTAGATGATTGTGTTTATGTATTAAGTTTATAGCTCAAATGGTAGAGCAGATGATTGTGTTTATGTATTAAGTTTATAGCTCAAAACATTCTATGGTTCAAATCCTATTAACTCAAATGGTAGATGTAGGTTGTCAGGATGTATTGAAGGTTTACAGGTCGTGTTTTAGGGTTCAAATCTTGTCAGGACATATACGTAGTTTTAGAGGGCGTCCTAGAGTTTTACAGTTTGTTCTTGTGAGTTTTACAAAAATAGATACTCCTATTGTCAATTGGTTTTAAAAACATTATTCAAAACATTCTAGGGTTCATATGAAGAATAATAGACTACGCAGATGATTGTGTTTATGTATTAAGTTTACAGACTAAGGTTCAAATCCTATTAGCTCAAATGGTAGAGCAGATGATTGTGTTTATGTATTAAGTTTAAAGACTAAGGTTCAAATCCTATTAAATCAAATGGTTGATGTAGGTTGTCAGGACGTATTGAAGGTTTATAGGTCGTGTTTTACTTGTACAGTGATCTTTTCATCATGCAGATGATCATGTCAGGACAGATACGTAGGTTTATCGGGCATCCTAGAGTTTTACAGTTTGTTCTCGTGAGTTTTACAAAAAAAAAAAAGTAATACGAGCAACTCTTAAGCAAAGTTGAATTTATCAAGTTTATATCCCAGCCAAAAGGGAAACTCCCACAAAATGAGGTATGGTTTAAGACTATAGAGACTTAAACCATACATCTTTTCAAGCACCCAACAAGAATAGACTCAATATTTAGGCGACGATGTTTACCAGCATAAATGCCCAAAAAACACCAACATGGTGATAGTTCTAAACCCCAAAACTAACCCATTCTCTTCCTATAATTCTTCGCCAGTCCTTCTCCTCCTACAGTACTGCTTGTTGTGGCCTAGGTTGCCGCAATAAGAACACCGCCTTTTCCTAGAATAGTTCGTCTCTCACGTCGCCTTGTATCGGTTAATACGTTGCCTTCTAGGAGGACGTTTTACCTTTGGTGCATAGCATTTGATGGATGACACAGCTTCAGGAACTGACCATCGGTTCGTGGGAGGAACAAGATGCACAATTTCCTTGTACACTTCTCTCACACAGTCGTTCTTGAACATGGGATGGACGAGATTAGTGAGTCGCACTCCTCTATCACTTGCAACCGCTATGGCATGAGAACATGGAACTTTATCAATCTGGAACATGTTACAATCACATGTACGAGTATTAAGGTTCACCGAGTATCTGATAGTTCCTTGCATAACCTCTGCTTCGAACTGGCTAAGTCTTCGAACACTCATCTTAGCTGACCTTCTGTAGTTCACTTCTACCAACATGTACACAGAGGGTGACAAATATTGGTCCCATTTTGAAGCCGTTTCCCTTCTTTGACAAAACCATTTAGAAATGGTCTCAAGAATCGCATCAAACAGGAGAAGTATCCCCTTGAACATGGCTGTCAGGTGAGTGTCATCAACTGATATTACCTATATACGCAAAACTATGTTGTCAATATTTGCCCTGACAATGTAATGATATGCTTTGAAAACAACCATATATGGCCTGACTTATGATGCTTGTTCTGTTTCTAAGATATATAGTTTTTCAGGGCTTATAGTTTGTTTCCCTCGCGCCCTGTTAATTGAAGTCAGAGCAATAACAACATACATAGTTTTTTCCTTATTCAAGTTTCTCAGGCCATATTTAAGTCTTTTACAATAACTATTCAGGTTTGTCAGGTTATATTGAATTAAGTGAGTTCCTTTCCAATACATATCCGATTTAACCCCTCTTAATTTTCACTAAAAGACCCTTACTTTCCCAAATCTTCTCTACCAAGTTTCTTCAAATACTCTCAGGCTCTCTACCAAGGTTCTCTACCAAGGTTCTTCAAATACTCTCACGCTCTCTACCAAGGTTCTTGAAATACTCCCAGGCTCTCTACCAAGGTTCTTCAAATACTTCCAGGCTCTCTTGGTTCTTCAAATACTCCCACTTTCCCAAATCTTCTCTACAGACTAAATATTCTAAAGCCATGGCCGCAGAGCATTAATTCGTCACTGCCGTGTACGCAGATGTATATGACCTTCTGCAAGCTGCAAGGGATGTTGTGGATCATCTTGGAGGTGGGTCATTCGTTTGTGGTCGGTATCGAGTTATCCCGCAGCCTTTTTTGTACTGTGTTTGACGTACTTTGTGGTTGTTGCAGGGAGGAAGATGAGTGAGGCCGTCTTTCAGAGCTACTCTTGCGACGTTGTCGCGAGAGATTTGGAGTTGGATGCTTTGGTTAAGGATTTGGTCCGCCTGAGGCGGGAGCTTGCTGCGCTAAATGCGGCAGGTGCTCAGACCGAAGAAGAACTGAGCCGGATAAAGCTCAGGTTTAGACTGGTAAGGGTTTTCTTGTATATTTTCTTCCTATGTGCAGGTGACGTGCCTAAGATGCTTTGTTTTTTTGGCAGGTTGAATGGGACGTCGTCTTCAATGACATCAACATAAAAAGGGCGTTGTAGCATGCTGAGTTCTTAAGGGGAGATCTGATGGCGCGCTATCTAGCCTGATGGGTGCGTGTTTAATCTTCCCTCCTTTTGTATGAACTTTGCGATGCTAGTTATTTTTGGTATGTGTGGGGATGCCTTGCCAAGGGCACGTTTTTGTAAAGTTGAACAATGTAATCTCTTAGTATGTGTGGGGATGCGTTTATGATTTTTGACCATATGCAAGCGTTTTCAGGACAAATATAACGTTTTCAGAGAACATGAACACAATGTCTGGACAAACCGTAGATGATTGTGTTTTAAAAACATGATTCAAAACATTCTAGGGTTCATATGAAGAATAATAGACTACGCAGATGATTGTGTTTATGTATTAAGTTTATAGACTAAGGTTCAAATCCTATTAACTCAAATGGTAGAGCAGATGATTGTGTTTATGTATTAAGTTTATAGATGTAGGTTGTCAGGACGTATTGAAGGTTTACAGGCCGTGTTTTACTTTTATAGTGATTTGTTCTTCACGCAGATGTTCATGTTAGGACATATACGTAGTTTTATAGGGCGTCCTGGAGTTTTATAGTTACAGGTCGTGTTTTACTATTGTCAATTGGTTTTAAAAACATGATTCAAAAGATTCTACGGTTCATATGAAGAATAATAGACTACACAGATGATTGTGTTTATGTATTAGGTTTTCGTCACGCAAATGATCATGTCAGGACATATACGTTGTTTTACAGGGTGTCCTGTTTTACAGTTTGTTCTTGTGAGTTTTACAAAAATAAGAAGTAATCAACTCTTAAGCAAAGATTGAATTTATCAAGTTTATATCCCAGCCAAAAGGGGAACCCCCACAAAAAAAGGTGTGGTTTAAGACTATAGAGACTTAAACCATACATCTTTTCAAGTACCCAACAACAACAGACTCAATATTTACGCGACGATGTTTACCAGCATAAACGCCCAAAAAACACCAACATGGTGACAGTTCTAAACCCCAAAACTAACCCATTCTCTTCCTATAATCCTTCGCCAGTCCTTCTCCTCCTACAGTACTGCTTGTTGTGGCCTAGGTTGCCGCAATAAGAACACCGCCTCTTCCTAGAATAGTTCGTCTCCCACGTTGCCCTGTATCTGTTAATACGTGGCCTTTCAGGAGGACAATTTACTTTTGGTGCATAGCATCTGATGGATGACACAACTTCAGGAACTGACCATCGGCTTGTGGGAGGAACAAGATGCACAATATCCTTGTAGACTTCTCTCACGCAGTCATTCTTGAACATGGGATGGACGAGATCAGTGAGTCGCACTCCCCTATCACTTGCAACCGCTATGGCATGAGCACATAGAACTTTATCAATCTGGAACATGTTACAATCACATGTACGAGCATTAAGCTTCACCAAGTATCTGATAGTTCCTTGCATAACATCTGCTTCAAACTGGCTAAGTCTTCGAACACTCATCTTAGCTGACCTTATGTAGTTCACTTCTACCAGCGTGTACACAGAGGGTGACAAATATTGGTCCCATTTTGAAGTCGTTTCCCTTCTTTCACAAAACCATTTAGAAATGGTCTCAAGAAACGCATCAAATAGAGCAAGAATAGGCCACTGACGCTGTGTTTTCCATAGGCCATTAAGACACTCGGCGTTGTTGCTTGTCATGATATTAAACATGTTCCCATGAAAATGCGCCCTCACCCAATTTTTAACTCCAGCTTTTTTTAGATATTAACCAATCTTTAGAGATGCAGCTGTTATTTGAGCAAACTGATGATTGAACTCAACTACTGTGTAAGCCTAAGCAGCTTTTTTGAATATGCCGAAGAGGTCTTGCCTGCCAAACTTCCTCTTGAAGTTTTGGTATATGTGATATATGCAATATTCATGCTTGGCGAAACGATAGCTATTTCTCAGACCCTTCCCAATGCTAACATGACGGTCAGACACGAAATACAACTCGGGATGATTAGGAACAACAACCCTCAATTCACTGAAGAAAATTGACCATGCATCATCATTCTCACTGTTAACAATGGCAACATCAAGTGTTTTTATTTGGTCATTTCCATCTTGTGCAGTAGCCAGGAGAAGTATCCCCTTGAACATGGCTATCAGGTGAGTGCCGTCAACTGATATTATCTACATACGCAAAACTATGTTGTCAATAGTTGCCCTGACAATATGATGATATGCTTTGAAAACAACCATATATGGACTGACTTATGATGCTTGTTCTGTTTGTCACACATGCAGTCATATAGGCTTTTGACCTGACAGTGAAACTATTTGTCCTGACAGTGACAACAATGGGACTGAACACTAACCTTTTTCAGATGTGGCGCTGCCCTTATCCATTGACCTAAAGTCCAGAAGACATACTTGAAGCATTGGTCAGCATCTCTGACTATTCTCGTGTATGTTCTCGGATTAGATTTCTCTAACATGTGCATGTAAGAGTACATTGCCGTGTAGCTATCCTCAGCTGTACCATGTTCCATGTCTTGGGCGAAGAGCCACGCTCGATTGGCTTTGTAGTAGCTTGTCCTTATCCCATGCTCTAACATGAAATCCTGAATTTCTGAAGCACAGAGGCCTTTACGGCCGTTTAAAAACTTGATGTGTCACAAAGTGAATCTATAAATGCATTCATATTGGCCTTTGATAAGAAAAACTATTCAAAGGCAAGAAAAACATACTTGTGAAGTACTTTCTCGGCAATCAGCCGAGAAGTTGCTCCTTTGTGATGATTGTGGTTTACTCTTATGCCACAGGTATGATCCGCCACATATTGCCGCACCTTAAACAAGGACATTTTTTTATACAATGAGCCAAGAAAAATGAAGGTGCATTTGTCGTCAACACACTCAACATCATAATTGGACTTGTCCGACCTCTTCACACGCATCTCATAGAAATTTTCCATTGCCAGGGAAAAGAGTGCAGCTTTGAACTCTTCCTTAGAATTGAAGATCTGACCAACCTTCATTGTTGGATATGAGGATTTGTTTTCACTTGTTTTCTCATCTTCAACTAACATGCGTTGCATGTCCCTCTCCGTTGAATAGTACCTCTTTTCAATCTCTCTAAGAATGTCTTCATCAACATCAATCTCTTCTTCTTGGTCCTCCTCTATTTGCTCCTCGTTGTGTGTTCCATCATTGCCATTTATTTCCTCCCACACATCATCTAGACCAACAATATTTACATCATCACCTGAAGCATACCCTAAACCATCACCACCATCAACACTATCATCATCACCTGATTGATAACAGCCCCCGTAATCAAAACCATCTCCTATTTCATCCTCCAAAGAATCTCCACTATTGGCATAATCAGTCATTTTCTCCTTTCCTTTGTTTCTTGATGTAGCAGCTTCAATGTCCCCATCATCGTTGCTCAATGATATAATGGCTTCCAGTATCATGGGACACTTTCTCTTGTCTTTCCCCCTCACTTCTTCCCTTTTTAATCTCCTTAACTCTGCTTCATTGTCAGCTTCAATAATTTCATCGACTGACCTGACGTTAGTGTCGGGTGCTCTGTCTTTTTGAAAAAACGACCTGAAAAAGTCTCTATTGTCTTGGCTCTGAGTTGGTGGTGGAGTTGTTGGAGAAGGAAGAGTACGATGTTCAACCCTTTCACTTCGAATCTCTTCCTTATTTAAAAGGTTGGTGTACAGCTCAATATTCCACTCTGATGAATTTTCTCCACCGTTGTTCAAGAACTTGAACGCATCAAGATCGTCGTCATCATTTATAACGATCGGTGGAAGTTCTGGTTTATTTTGATAAACGTATTGCACAAACAACTTCTCTTCATCAAATGGATTCTTCTCAGTCCATTTGTTGTGCAGTGTAGCCAAGTCCATGTCAAGGGAAAGCAACATGGCTTTCACTGTTCTATCACCCTCATACAACCACCTTTTCCCTTGTTGTTTCCATTCTCCACAACTGATGAACTTCACATACACTACTTTCGTACTTACAAATAAAGAAGGTTTTTGAACTTCACGTATATAGAGGGGAAAAATCGAATGTTTTTCAGGAGAGTTTAATTACCCATTCAAGCTTTATTGGAGGGCGTCAGGTGCGAAATATCTCACATGGAGTAAATGCTAGAGTCAGGCTGCTTTGAAGTTCTTCAGGAATATTCAGGGATTTTTGTCAGGCAGAGTGAGCTACGCTGGAGGGATTAGGGGTTGAAGGAGATGATTAATTTTCTTTTGGAGGGAAACTTGCCCGCCAATTTTAATTAAGGTACAGTTCAAGGAGGCCATAGGAGGTTGATGTGATAGGGTTGCCACCGGGAGGGAGAAAGTGATTAAGGAGAGATTAAGGATTTCTTTTATCTTTTTTGGAGAAAATATTAGTCAACTTTTAAGGATATTTCATTGAAAAGAAAAGTTAAATTCAACCCTCAACAATAGCAAAACTACCACAAAAAGTACAAAAAGTTGGTACTTTTGCAATACTTTTTAAAATATGGGTTTTTTGCAAGTTGCTATTGAAAATCTGGTATCCTTGCTAATTCGCCTTGTATTTACAGGTTTTGTATTGTTTATGGTTTAAGGTTAGATTTTATTTTAAATTTAATTATTTGAACGTTTTTAATGTGTTTATGTTTTTTGTACCTTTTTTAAGATTTAAAGGGTAATGTAGGATTTAGGACTCTAGGTTAGGGTTTATAGTTTAGGGTTAAGGGTTTGTATTTTAAGGTTTTGTATTGTTTATGGTTA
Organism: Rheum nobile; assembly: GCA_027886185.1. Lineage (NCBI taxonomy): Eukaryota > Viridiplantae > Streptophyta > Magnoliopsida > Caryophyllales > Polygonaceae > Rheum > Rheum nobile. Next base: position 2,413,190 of record WOAB01000639.1, read on the forward strand.
GGTTTTATTTTAAATTTAATTATTTAAACGTTTTTAATGTGTTTATGTTATTTGTAGCTTTTTTAATATTTAAAGGGTAATGTAGGATTTAGGACTCTAGGTTAGGGTTTATAGTTTGAAGTTAAGGGTTTGTATTTTAAGATTTTGTATTGTTTATGGTTTATGGTTAGGTTTAATTTTAAATTTAATTATTTGAACATTTTTAATGTGTTTATGTTTTTTTGTAGCTTTTTTAAGATTTAAAGAGTAATGTAGGTCTATCAAAAAAAATGGTAATGTAGGATTTAGGACTCTAGGTTAGGGTGTATAGTTTAGGGTTAAGGGTTTGTATTTTAAGGTTTTGGGTTATGGTTAGTTTTTTTATATTTAATTATTTGAACATTTTTTTAATGTGTTTATGATTTTTGTAGCTTTTTTAAAATTTAAAGGTAATGTAACATTATATGATTTAGGTTAGGGTTTATAGTTTTAGGGTTAAGGGTTTGTATTTTAAGGTTTTGTATAACTATATGGTTAGGTTTTTTTTATATTTAATTATTTAAATGTTTTTATGATTTTTATAACTTTTTTAAGATTTAAAGGGTAATGTAATTATGTAACATTATATGATTTAGGTTAGAGTTTATAGACATTAGACATAGTTTTAGGGCCTAGAGTTTCTATTTTACGGTTTTGTTACTTTGTAGAGTATGGTTTATGGTTTATGTTTTTTTTAATTTGTAATTTTTTGAACGTTTTTTAATGTGTTTATGATTTTTGTAGCTTTTTTAAGATTTAAAGGGATTAGTAGGAGTAGTAGGATGTAGGATGTAGGATGTAGGATTTTAGGGTTTAGGGATTTAGGGGAGTTTTGGATTTTAGGGTAATGGTAATGGATATTTCTTTTTTTTTATATATATTTATATTTTGCCTGAACCGGCGGTTGAATCTTCGGTTCATGAACCGGCGGTTCAACTACGCCTTGAACCGGAACCTGAACCGGCCAGGACCTTGAACCGCCGGTCCGGTCCAGGGTTTGACCCGGTCCGATTCGCCGGTTCCGGTTCAGGAATGGCCAGCTCTAAGTATGGGATGCATATCAAACACCTGAAATGCAATGCATGATGCATGGAATGTTATGAAAAACAAAAATACAAACAATACTAAAATGCAAACGGAACTATACATAGAATTATCCATCCCCCAAATTTAAATTCTACATTGTCCGTAATGTAAAAATAAAAGAAAGAGAAAAAGAAACTCACCAAACTTTAAGACACTGAGGCATAAATCCGCTCTGAAACGAAGTAGAAGATTAAGTGTAGTGTGGACAAATATAGCAGCATCTCCTAGCAAGTGGTCCTGTATCAAAGCAAACCTCCACAAACCAGTAGGCAAAATAACTAATGATGTGCTCAGACACATTTAAATACATATTCATCAAACAAAAGAAATCAGTCCAAGCACAATATTATCATAAAATATCCAATGCCAACTAAGAGAGCAAGCTCTAATTCAACATCAAATCCATCACATGATTATATGGGGCAAAATCAGTACATATCATATCAGAACACCAATCTACTGCACAGGCCACCTATCAAAATTAAAAATATTCCAAACACCCAAGTGATAATCCAACCAAATAAACCAACCAAGCCAATATGCAGAAGCAATTTGAAGCACAAAATCGGTAACCCATACTAAACTCAATTTAGCACAGGAAAAGTGAATAGTGAAAATCAACACCCCAAGTTAAATCAGGCTAACTGATACTCAGCCATTTAAAAAAAACAAATAACCAGAGAAGCACGCACCATAGCTTTATCGGACAAGGCTCGAATTGAGGCTCGAAGACGAGGTCGTCGGCTCTAGGGACTGGCGCGTACAGAAGTGGGCCGGTGGTGGGTGGTTAGGTTCAACAGTGGTGGTGATGAGGCGCGGGGCCGGACTGGTGTGGCAGGGGACTCGCGCCGGCTCGCGAGCAAGTCCAGAGGGCACGGTCAGGTGTGGGCGCGTGACGCCCCTGGGGTGGCTCGAGTAGGTGGTCGCCGACGGTCTGAGGGTGAGTAGAGATGGAGCGGTGCGATGGTCCAGTTTGGGGTGGGTTCGGCTGGGTTCACGCAGACAATGTTACAGGATAATGGGGTTGGTCTAGGAAATTTTATGGGTTTAGACTTTTATTATATATCCGATTTGTTCCGGTTTATCTTTAAATTCCTAAACACGATTTACCCAGTTCAACTTCTACTATATGTACCATTGCACTTCTTCGTTCCGAATTAATCAAATACAAACCAATTTCCTAAATCTTTCAAACTCTCTCTATCAATCTTCATCTCCAGTTATCTTCGACTCGATCCTTCTCCTTTATGGTTGAGTTCTAGGCCTGGGACACCTAATTTCGAGTTCATTGAAACTTCTAATTGGGATTTATCATCTTCTTGGTTCGTAGACGGAATTCCCGTCTCATTGGTATCAGAGCAATACGACCTTGCAATCGGAATCCACGGACAACACCGGACGATTGTTGATTGAGATGGATCAGGAGGTTGATATGGTGAAGCTCATGGTAGCAAAACTCGCTGAAGAACCATCTCGTTACTACGACAAACAGAGACTCCATTACCAGAACATGAAGAAACTTGTGAAGAAGATGAAGAAGATTCTGCTTCGTATGACGATGAATCAACGAGATCCACATCACTTGAATGCTTCTGGTCAAGGAGCCACGTCTGAGACGATGGGAAATCAGACTTTTATCACCCCTGAACCACCACCATCATATCTCGTTAGATCTGGTGCTCTTTTCACCAATAAACTGCAACATTTGATGTCAAATTTGGGGAAACTGAACGTCCAAGCATTTGGAACTCCATGGTGGATCTCGGACTTCTCGACCATGGTTGATGAGGTAAGAGATCGAACGATCCTTGTGAAAATTAAATCTCAATTGCATTCCTGGAGTGATCTAGGGATTTGGTATCTCTTTTCTGAAATTGGAATGGTTGAGGAAGTGAAATACCTACCAGTAGAAAGAAGATTTCATTCTCAAGTTCGATTTCAAACCATATATGATAGTGATTGGGCTTACCATTACTACGACGGTAGGTTCGTTCATCAGGGCTGCTGTGAAATAGAAATCCATCGTCCAGAAGATGTTATTAGCTGGAATAATAAGAGAATAGTTGAAGTTGCCTATTGCATCTGTGACACTCTTGTGATGATGAATACTGCCTGTTTGGTTAAGGAGAGGTTGATAAAAGGAGAAGTGTTGAACCAAACTGATGAATCAAATCAAATACAGGCAACGAAGAAACCAAATGTTGTAAAGGAGACCTCAGATTTTACTGCCCACAAAGTGCTCGAAGAAATGCCAAGGTCATTTGTCAGTGATGAAATGATATTTCTGGATGAAATAGAAAAGATAAATGAAGAGTTGGTAGATGGGTTTGACTAGGAGGCTCCACCAATGAGCTCAGTTGAGGAAGTAGATGTGAAGGTTCTCAAAGAAAGCAAATTAAGGGATACGATACCTAGAAATCATTTAGCTAAGTTACCAGATAAATTTGAGTTAATGATGAATGGTGTTGTATGTGTGATTTGCTTTGATCCTGGAGGAAATACATTACAACATAGTGATGATGCTATTTGCTTATCAAATGAGATATATGAAAGTGAGGTTGGAGAAGATGAGGAGTCAGCTGAGACTGAGAAGAATGAACCAACTGATGTAAAGGAATTTTCACATTTGGCTGCACACCAGGTGTTCGATAAAATTCTCGAGTCACAAGACTGTCATTTTTCTAAGATGTTGAATGAGATTAAGAAAACCAAGGTGTTAAGTGTTGATTATCTGAATCAAGATGCGTACTATGATGCTCTAGGTGACAAATCTGATGAGTTGGAAACTCCTCCAACACCTTCGGTTGTATGGTTAGAAGAAGAAGTTGAAGAAAAGGAGAGGAACTTGATGCTGTCTTCATTCACTGAGCCATAAAAATCTGGGATTCATTTGAAGTTCAACATGTCAGGTATCACCAATGATCTATTACTAGAATTTGGGAACTGGATGGAACATATAGAAGGCAATCAAGCTAAGGATAAGAAAAATACTAGGAGGCAAGACTTAATGCTACAACCAAATCCATTTGGTTCAATTTCTTGTTTACAAAATTTCTGTTTTGACCCTGGAGAAGGCATTTTTGTGGCATTTTATTCTACTGTGATGGCAGTTGAGAGGGTTTTCTTGAGTTCTTATGCTCTGTTTATTGAGAATGTTGTTTATTTACAGACCTTCTGTTTTGACCCTGGAGGAGAAGGGGTTTTTCTTGGTGATCCTAGAGAAAACGGGTTGAAATTTGCTGCATTTGGGAGTCTACACACAGATGAGCATTTAGGTGATACTACTATGTATGCTCATTGGGCTGCTTCTCTCACCCTTGTTGAATTTTGGAGAACACAAATATATGGATTTGTCTTTGATCCAGGTGGAGAGATAGCCGGTGTTCTACGTGAAAAGCCAAGTGTAGACTGCGACTTGAGCTATTATTGGTGCTTGAATTCTGCTGAATGGATTTGTCGGGTCGCTTATATCCTTTTCATTCACACTACCGAAGGTTATGTTAAATGTGAGTTGCTTCAGTGCTTCGACAACATGGGAAAGCTGATTTTTGAGTTTGTGGAGAACAAATCTCTAGCTTTTGATACATATCCTACAAAATTGATCGGATTGGTTGATATTCCATTTGGAGATTTAGTGGATAGGACATTCCTAGTCATGTCATATTTGATGATAGATGAACTCTCTTAAGAGTTGGTGCAAGTGCTAGTGGCTGCTACATCAATTGATGATATTATATGTCAAGTTCCTTTGCCTCAGCTTGTTGAAGATAAGATGGTATACATCTATGAAATTCTATCTACTCAAATTGGAGATATGGGGTTGCTCGGTAAGTGGGCATATGTTGATCTTGTGTATCTTGTTGCTCTTAGTGGGATCTTGGTCTTGATAATTACAAGCAGTATCTTTATTTTCGATCCCGACGGAGCATGCTCAAGACTAATATGCAAAGACCAACACACACATATGTTGGAGATTATAAGTCACATGGAGTTCTTCTATACATGTGCTATGGAGTCTATGATCCTTGAGGACAAGGATCTTCTCAACAAGGGAGAATTGTTACAGGATAATGGGGTTGGTCTAGGAAATTTTATGGGTTTAGACTTTTATTATATATCCGATTTGTTCCAATTTATCTTTAAATTCCTAAACCCGATTTACCCGGTTCAACTTCTACTATATGTACCGTTGCACTTCTTTGTTCCGAATTAATCAAATACAAACCAATTTCCTAAATCTTTCAAACTCTCTCTATCAATCTTCATCTCCAGTAATCTTCGACTCGATCGTTCTCCTTTATGGTTGAGTTCTAGGCTTGGGATACCTAATTTCGAGTTCATTGGAACTTCTAATTGGGATTTATCATCTTCTTGGTTCGTAGACGGAATTCCCGTGTCAGACAATGCCGAGGCTGTAGTAGGAGCGGGTCCGAGTGAGTCCAGGAGGTCGCGAGGCGGGTTGGTGGATGGGCGAGCGGCTGGTCTGGTGCTGAGAAATAAGGGAGAGACGGTGAGGGTGAGAAGGGATATCGGGGGCGGCTAGGAGCAGGTAGGGTAGAGAGAGAGAGAAGAAAGAAAGAAAAAGAATAAAATTCGGCCGTTTTTTTAAACAGCGACGAATGCACGGCCGTGCATTTTACTGCACTGGATGTGCGGTGCTCTCGACTTTTTTTAATTAGAAACTACCGCACGACCATGCGATTCAACGCACGGGCCGTGTGTTTTGTCCTGGTACGTCATCTAATTTCTTTTAAGGAAAGAAACAAATAAATGCGTACATTGGGTTGCCTTCCAAGAAGCGCTGATTTTGAGTCGTTAGCTTGACCTTCCACCAATATCAAGTATTCGGATCAGGCGGGTCGGTGGTACCAACTTAATCGGATCAGGCTCTTTATAAGGCTTTAGTCGAATCTTTTGCACTATGAAATACCCCGAGTTCTTATGTCATAGCTCAACAGAATCATTTTAAAAAACTCGGTTCAGGAAGTATGGACCAGACCATCTTGTGCTCTTTCTTCCCAAAAACATGCTCGATTTATGATGGTAGAGAATCACATGATCCCCTTCTTTAAACTCAATTGGATCTCGTTCAGCAGAGCACCTTTTTCTCTTTTTTCGTTTACGCTGACCCTTTATTTCTAGATTAGCCTCCACCCTGGGGTTTTGGATTTCCAATGCAGCTTGTGGTAACATAACTACATCGGGCAATATATCCGGAAGCTTTTCGGTATTGGTACTAGTGGTCGGGGTAACGTTCTATAACAGCTCAAACTCGTCAATCATGGGGTCCTCTTTGGTCCGTTGGGAGGGCTCTCTTCTATCACATTGTGGGTCATCCCACTCCTTTTCAGCCCCTATCGAAAGAGCGGTGCAACGTTTGATACGGTGCACTTCAGGTACCTCTGTAGGCAACTCAGAATTAACCAACTTAACAATACTATCTTCTAGCTTCTAATTTTGTGTGGTTAATGCACCTACTTGAGTCTGCAAAGGGCCCACCATACCTATAAGAGTTGAAAATTGGGTTGTTAGATGGTCAAACATATTTAAAAATTGATTAAAAAATTTAAGATTTTGATCAAGAGTTGTAGCAATCTTGTCAACTTCGATATCATGCCTGTAGATTTCATGGATCCCGATTTGGACCAGGCTCTACAAGGCTCTCATCTTGCCATAGAGGGGCAATATGATCCAAGGGACCCCGCGGGGGAAGCAGACAAAGATGCTGGGGAAACTGCAGATGTGGCTTCCAAGGAAAAATTGGCCTCTGTGGTGGATGTGAGGGACAACCCCGAGCGACCTCTGGCCTCGCTGAAGAAGAAAGCTTCGCGTGCAAAGAAGCTAAAAGTCTCGGATGCCGCTCTAGCAGGTCCTTTAAACTTCGCGTACCAAAACCTGAGCACCCGTATGCTTTACTTCATCTGCTTAGCCTCTGTTTTTACTTGTCTTTATTCAGGTAACCCTTCTTGTGCCCGTACTAATAGTGTTCTGCTCTTTTCTTTTCTTTAGATCAGAAAATGCTATCGCAAGGGTTTGGTCTCTATTTACCAGCACCTTGAGGAGACGAGCAAAGATAGGCAAGACTTTAAGGCTTGTAGGAAGGAGCTGACTGCTCTCAGAGAGGAAAATTCGCGGATGGAGAGCGAGAGAGCTGTCTTCGTGGAGAAAGAGAAAGCAATGGCTAAAGAGATTGAGGAGATCCGCGGGCTTCATGGCCTTGCCAAGGAAAATGAAGAGTTGAGGGAGAAAGTGCTTACCCTGACTGAGGATTGCAAGAGAGCCAAGCAAGAGAGCGTGGAGGAGTATGTGGGCGGTTATCGTTTCAAAGCGCGTCATGAGTACCTTTCTGGAGCGAAGTACATATATGGTGGAGTTGTGGGCATCAAGCAGATGGATATTCACTACAAGGTTGCCCCTATCAGGTTTGCTCCTAGAGAGACTCATGGGCCGCCTTTTAAAGAAAGGCATCCCTACCTGATTCCTCTTGTCGGGGCGGTCAAGGACGATCACGATGAGGTTCTGTAGGCTTCGACAGTGCATACTTTGAAGGAAGGGAAACCCCTCATGAAGGATGCAGCCCCAGCTGCTTCAACTCCTACCACAGGGCTCAAGCGTCCTAGGGAGGAATCGTCGCAAATGGAGCCCCCAAGCGCTTCAAACCTTCAGTCTTAGCCTGGTTGTTCTCTCTGATTCTCATAGCTTTGCTCGCGTGTAATGCTTTACATTTCTTTGCGTGACGTTTTAGTATTTCAATTGTGGTTTGGGTGGTTAGACAATGTCCCTTCGCGGGCACAATACTTGTAATGGATTTCCTCTTTTTCCTTAACTTTTTTTACAAAGTTTGGATTTTTCTCATTTCCTTCGCATGGTTTGCTCGTGTATCTTGCCTTGACGTGTTTGTTCTGAGTATGGTTTGACTGGATTTGACCGGTAATCGTTACACCTATCTGGTAGGATGTATGTTTAGGGTTTGACCTTCACCTGATATTAATTGCTCTTGTCATTTCGATTTCTTTTCATTGCGGTTTCCAATCTTTTTCTTTCTTCTTTGGCGTGCCTCATAACTGCAGCTTAGAGGCAGTTAATGACCTCTTCTCTCCTCTCTCCATACTCTCCTATAAATACCCCTTGTTTTGCCGATTCTCTTTTTCATCATCTTTCTCTGCTTTCTCTTTCTTTGCTCTCTCTTATCTCCTTTTGTTCTTTCGATTCCATCAAAATGGTTAGGCTAGTGACCGTGGTTCAGTACGAGGGCCGGTTTGTTTGTGTTAGGAAACGGAACTCTGGAACTTCAGTTCCCCTGAGAGTTCCTTTCCTCAGTTTCTCTACTTTTGAAGATGACAAATATTATGATACTAATGTTTTATCTCAAAGATGTGCTTTAAGGAACCACAGGAATATACCAAAGGCAAGAAAGCCAAACAGGACAAGAGAACCAAAGGAACAAGACAAAGGAAGGAACCCAGGTGTGCCCAGAAACGTAGCATGCGAAGTTGCGATTCCCGAGAAATCTGGGAACACCAAACCTCGGACAAAAGGAGGTGAAAGAGACTTGAGAGAAGCTTCCAAAAGCCTGCCACCATCCAAGAGCAAGACTCCAAGACACCTAGAATGCCGAACCTCGGACAGAGAAAGGTGAAAGTGACATGACATGGAACTTGTCGTTATCCAGAAGACAGTTCCCAAGCGCCCAGAGTGTTGAACCTCGGACAAAGGAAGCTGGAGAATGACTTGGCTGAAGAGGTTGACTAACCTAGAAGGATTCTGAGCTGCCTAGGTTGTTTGCACATGCCAAGAACAACGTGGACCAAGGAGAACCACTTATCCTAGGGCAAGCTCAATCTGTGGGAACCCAGAGAGGATCAAGGTGCGAAGAATCCTCTATAAAAGGAAGACTAACTCAAGAGTTATCTTCAAGCACAAAAATATGAATCACACTCAATAGAAAACATCAAAGTGTGAACCTTCAAACAAGATCATCAAAGCAAACCGAGATCAAGAGGAACCATTCAAGGAAGAGAAGAGCTGAGTGCTAAGTTCCTGTGACTGAAAGTGATAGTTCATAGATGCGAAGGTCTGTTTCTTGGATTAATTATTGATTGTGTTAAGTTATCTAGGATTGCCTAACTGTGTGTAAGGCAAATAAACTGTGTGTTTGTTCCTAGGATAAGCTGTAACCAAAAGAGATAAGAAATCAAGAAGTAGACCTTGAAATCCTTTCGAAAGAAAGGTAGTGGTTTTTATCCTGGATTGCTAGTTGGCAATCAAAGGTTTCCACTATAAGGAACTTGTCATTTGTTTGATTGTTTATTTCCGCTGCGAAGGGAACTTAGAATCGATATTCTGAGTTCCTTAAGTTATTATCTAACAATCACGATCCTACAATTGGTATCAGAATAGGAAAAGCTCTAGATCTTTGATAAGTTTGTAGATCATGTCTCAACCAAGCAAGTTTGAGCTCGGAATCTCCACCAACAAGCCACATCTCCGAAAGAAAGGAGAAGAAACATGGTGGGAAAAGTGCATGGAAAGCCACATCAAGACCAACGACTACCAATGCTGGAGGATAGTCGAAAATGGAGATGGCTATGTCGACCTCACCATGAAGGAAGAAGATTGGAAACCAGAACACTATGTTATCATGGAGAAGAATGCCAAGGCCAGGCAGTTCATCCTCAATGGATTGGACAGAGAGGACATGGACAAGGTCATAGGCATCAAGACGGCCAAGGAAATGTGGAAAGCTCTCAAGGAGATGCATGAAGAAAGTGAGGAACTAAAGCAAAGCAGAAAGTTTGCTTTAGAAGGAGAATACCACACCTTCAAAATGATGGAAACTGAGACCATCTCAGAGTACTACTCCCGCTTCAACAGATTGATTGGAAAGTTAACAGCGGCGGGAGTCAATCTTGATGAAGTTTCCAAATCCCTAGTGGTCATCAATGGACTCAACTCCAAGTTCACCCTTCTCAAGGGAATCATGAAGAACACTCCAGGCATCCAATCCCTTCCCTTGACCCAAGTCATAGGGAAACTGGAGGTTGAAGAAGGAGAGCACACCAAAGCCAATGCCGACAAGAAACTGGAGAAATGCATTGCCCTCAAGATCTCCAAAGCATTCTCTAGGCTCGAAATGGAGGAAGAGAACTCAGACTTAGAAGAAGAGGAGGATGAACTAACAGCCCTCTTCACAAAGAACATCAAAAAATTCTTTGTGAAGGGAAGGTTCCAGAAGGGCAGTTCCTCCCACAATGGACCCAGAAGAGATCTCAACGAAGTCTCTTGTTACGAGTGCAAGGAAAAGGGACACTACGCTAAGAACTGTCCCAACAAGGAAGACTCCAAGGAAGAAGAAAGACCTCAGAGAAAGAAGGCTCTCGTAGCCTCATGGGGAGAAGACTCAGATGAGGAACTTGATCTGAGTGGCTTCTCTGGAGGAAGATGCCTCATGGCAAAAGGAGACTCAAGCGACTCAGAAGACCTTGAGGTAACTTCTGACGATCTCTTAAAATCCCTAGTTGATTGTGATAAGAAACAACTTCTTAAGATCATAAAGAAACTAGGAAAGGAAACCAGTTCCCTTCAACATAAACTAGATGATTGTGAAGATGAAATTGCTTGCTTGACTGTCGAGAATTCTGTTTGGAGTAAGAAACTTGATGAAACTGAGAAAGACCTAGCTGAAACTCACTCCAAACTCATTGATATTAGAAATGTGCATGCTAGTCACCTTAAAATTTGCAAATCTTGTGATGAAACTAACATAGACTCTGTCAAAGTTCTTTTGCATGCTAACCCACCTGGAAATGACATGCTTCAATCCATAATTGATAGGTTAGACATTCTCACTGATTCCATTAATGAAAAAACGATAAATCAAACTGTTTTTGTGAGACAACGCCATGGAATAGGATATGTCAATAATAAAGGGAATAATGATGCTGAAGAAGAAAAGGCTAGGCGAGAACTTGTTGAGATGAATGAGAATCTGAGTATTGCTCTTGCCACTTCTCGTGATAGGAATCAATTCCTATCAGAGAAGATCATGGTCCTTGAGAACAAGGCTGAGGTTGCCAAACGTCTCAATGAAGGCTCTCAAAGTCCTACGAAGGAACCAAAGGGAAAAGAAAAGATGGTTCCTGAAAACCAATGGTTCACCAATTCCTTTGCTCACAAAAGATATATTGACATGGCCCATAGCAAGGTTAGGAACAATGTTGATTTTAACAAAAGGAAAACTGAAAAACCTTTTAGGCCAGGAAAAGGAAAATATGGACATGTTGTTTACAATCGTTTGTGTACCTACTGTGGTAAGAATGGTCATTACAAAACTGAAAAACCTTTTAGGCCAGGAAAAGGAAAATATGGACATGTTGTTTACAATCGTTTGTGTACCTACTGTGGTAAGAATGGTCATTACAACACTGATTGTGCTAAGAAAAGGAACTTTGAAAAGGAGAAAAGTACTCATTACCATGAAAGGAACCAGTTCTCTGGTTATTCACAGACTCGCAATGCTAATCCCCCCAGTAAAGCCAAGCTTCGCTGGGTTCAGAAATCTTAGTTCCCTTATGTGCAGAAAGAAGAGAGGCAACCTCAACTATGGTACATCGACAGTGGTTGCTCATGCCATATGACTGGAAAAAGAAATCAAATGACCTCTCTTCAACCTCTCCAAGGAGGGAACATATCCTTTGGAGACAAAAGCAAAGGGAAAATCTGTGGAATAGGAACTGTGAAACTCAACGATCACATTCAGGTAAACAAAGTTCACCTTGTTGATAATCTTGGTTTTGACCTAATAAGTGTGTCACAACTGTGTGATCAAGGAGACACTGAAGTTAGATTCAGATCAAACGAATGTTCAGTCCTTGACTCCTCGGGACAAATCATCCTAAAAGGGAAAAGATTCAACAATGTCTACATAATTGATCCATCCTTTGTTCCCAAGGAGAAACTTTGTCTCTCAACTGTGAATGACCAAGCTGATTTGTGGCATCAACGCCTCGGTCATGCTAGCACCAAGCTGATTCAAAAGCTACACTCAAAGGAGCTAGTCAGAGAGCTGCCAAAGCTAAGTGGCACATCTAAGGAACTGTGCTCTGACTGTGTAAAAGGGAAACATGCTCGTAGTTCCTTCAAGTCCAAAAACATGGTAAGCACCTCAAGGCCTCTTGAACTCATCCACATGGATCTGTGTGGACCCATAAGAGTTCAGAGCCTAGGAGGGAACAAGTATATCTTTGTTCTTGTCGATGACTTATCTCGCTTTACTTGGACCATCTATTAAATCTAAGAGTGAAGTTATTGACCGCTTTAAAGATATGGTTCCCTTGTTAGAAAAATCTCTTGATTGTTCACTCAATGCTATTCGGTCTGACCATGGTACCCAATTCGAAAATGGAGAATTTCTAACCTTTTGCAGTGAGCATGGAATTGATCACAACTTCTCTGCACCATACACTCCTCAACAAAATGGAGTAGTGGAAAGGAAGAACAGAACTTTGGAAGACATGGCTCGGACTATGCTGATCTCAAGTGGACTCTCTCAATCATTTTGGGCTGAGGCGATCAACACAGCTTGCTACATCATCAATCGAGCCATGCTTCGCCCAATCATAGAAAAGACACCCTATGAGCTCCTAAGAGGAAGAGTTCCCAACATCTCACATCTGAGGGTGTTCGGATGCAAGTGCTTTGTGCACAACAATGGGAAGGACAATCTTGGCAAATTCGACCCAAGAAGTGATGAAGGAATCTTTATTGGATACGCCTCGGGTAGCAAGGCGTACAAAGTCTTCAACAAAAGGACTAAAAAGGTAGAAGAAAGTGTTCATGTTATTTTTAATGAAAAATCACTTGGAAAGATTGTACAGAACACCACCAATTCCTTTGAAGACCCGTTTCCCAAGTCATATCAAGAAGATCCAGATGAAGATGTCACTCCACCCAGTTCCTGTCCTGCTGCTCGGAACCCTCCAATAGTTCCTCCACCAGTTCCCATGGATAATGAACAACAATCCATTTCTGGGAACCATGAGCTGACGACAACATCTGTGGAGACTTCAATGATTTATCCTCCCACATGATCTTCAATGGAGAAGGTGATCCCAAACAGGAAGCTGAATGCTCAACTCAAAATGTCTCCACATCAAATGCTCTAGCTCCTAACAGAGAAATAAGAGTCATCAAGCCTCCAGTTAGGTTTGAACATCTAACCTTCTTTGCTTTCAATGCTTTTCTGTCTATTGTGGAACCAAAGAACATAGGTGAGGCACTGAAAGATGCGGACTGGATCCAAGCTATGCAAGAAGAACTCCATCAGTTTGAAAGGAACAAAGTATGGCATCTAGTTCCCCGTCCCAAGGATAAACACATCATAGGAACTAGATGGGTTTTCAGAAACAAGCTAGATGATACAGGAGCTGTGATAAGGAACAAAGCAAGACTCGTTGCTCAAGGATACAATCAATAAGAAGGCATCGACTATGATGAAACCTATGCTCCAGTGGCAAGGATTGAGGCAATAAGATTGTTGATTGCCGTTGCATCACACAAAGGGTTCAAGTTGTTCCAAATGGATGTAAAGACGGCCTTCCTCAATGGAATTCTTCAAGAAGAAGTCTATGTCAAGCAACCACCTGGTTTTGAAGATGACGATCATCCAGACCATGTCTACTTTCTAGACAAGGCACTATATGGCCTCAAGCAAGCTCCCAGAGCTTGGTATGATCGACTTGCTCAGTTCCTACTCTCAAATGGATATAGGCGTGGAGTTATTGATAAGACTCTCTTCATCCTAGAAAAAGAAGGTAACATCTTGGTGGTTCAAATCTATGTCGATGATATTATTTTTGGTTCCACTAACCTGTCCCTTGTAGACAAGTTCAAAGACTTGATGAGCAGTGAATTTGAAATGAGCCTAATTGGGGAACTCACCTTCTTCCTCGGATTACAAATCACTCAAAAGGAAGATGGTATCCAAATCCACCAACAGAAGTATGTTAGGGAACTGCTGAAGAAGTTCAAAATGGATTCATGCAAGCCTCTCTCCACTCCCATTTCCACCATTGCCCATTTGGATAAGGACCATACGAGTCCTCTAGTGGAGGAGAAGCTCTATAGAGGTATGATAGGCTCACTCATGTACCTAACCGCTAGTCGTCCAGACATTGTTTTTGCTGTTGGCTTGTGTGCTAGGTTCCAATCTTGTCCAAGAGAAACCCACTTGGCTGCTGTGAAGAGAATACTTCGATATCTCAAGGGAATTGACTCTCTCTGCATTTGGTACCCCAAATAATGTTCCTTTGAGCTGATGGGCTTCACTGATGCTGACTATGCTGGATACTTGGTGGATAGGAAGAGCACCTCTGGAATGGCACAGTTCCTAGGCCATTACCTTGTGTCATGGGGATCAAAGAAACAAGTCTCAGTCTCTCTCTCCACCACAGAATCCGAGTACATCGCTGCTACCTCCTGTTGTTCCCAACTTCTCTGGCTAAAGCAACAACTCACGGACTTTGGTATGTCTTATGGTCCCCTCACTATTCTTTGTGATAACACAAATGCTATAAACATTTCAAAGAATCCTGTGCATCATACTAGGACCAAGCATATAGACATAAGACATCATTTTCTTAGAGATCATGTTGAGAAGGGAAACATCATTATGGAATTTTGTAGAACTGAAGATCAAATTGCAGATATATTCACCAAAGCCTTGAATAGAGTTCCCTTCGAGAACCTTAGATTAGAACTGGGAATGATTCCTATAAACTAGCAGTTCCTTTAGTTTAAAGTTTCTCTCTAGTTCCCTTGATTGACTAGTTCAGAACTCTTTACTTGTCTTTGTGTTGGAATCTTTGTGTCATTTCTCTTGCTACAAACCCTCTTTTCATAATGGTTTCTTAAAAAGGCTTAGATAAATTTTTCTAGTTCGTATCTTTTGGTCTTCATTATTCTTTCAACTCTGTCTTTGTTCAAGTTTCTTTGTTGGCCCAAAAGTCACAATCTGATCATCTTTCTAACCCAACAATACAAGCCGAAATGATGATTGTGTACTATGACCCTCCCTTGCCTCATTACACAATCTATTTCCCTATGATCCTCTTCTTAACCCTCTCTAGGAACTAGTGTGTAATGCGATAAATGGCCTTCCCCGATTTCTTTTATGGGAACGTACTTTCAGGTCCTATATTTTAAAACCCACATCAAAGGTTCCCATATATCCCTCTAGCACACTGAAAATATCGCCAGAAAGGAACTAGGATGGGCTACCCCTTAAACGGCTAGTAAGAGAATTGCTCCTTCCAAGACAGTATTTATGGTAAATCTCACAGCGTCAGAGACGTCTTCTCAGCCTTGAACAGTTGCCATTTTTGAGCATCTAATCTTTGAATTTGTGACCGTTGCAAAGGCGCAAAAGCTTCAAGAAAATTAGTTGTTTCAACTCTTCAAAGTTCCCAGAAATATCTCCAATGGCTTGATTCTCAACGGCTCCAAAATTGCTCAAGGGTTATTTAAGGTTTCCTGTTTGATTGAGCCGAGCACTCTGTTCTCTCACGCCTTCTCTCAATCTCATGTTCACCTGTCTCTCTCAAAACACAAAGCTCCTCAAATGGCCAAAAAAAAAACTTCAATCTTAACCTTGCTCAATTGGAGGTAATTAGGCCGATAAGATAACAACAGGCCAAGATGAAGGAACTGCAGAAAAGAAGGAAACTGAAGAGGAGGCCACTACGCTGCCATAGGAACGTCTCTCCTAGTTCCCAGTGTTATAACATCACAGTGTGCTAGTAGTTCCCTAGGGTCCTACTCCCCTCTTCTATCCTTATTTTGTCTAATGTCAAGTTGGTTGTGCTCTTTTGTTTCTCTTTCCACTATGCATCTCTGGGCAATGTTCTTGATTTTAATGATTAATGAACTCTTATGGTAATGTTTCTAATGCATCATTTGTCTTTGCCTTAAGTTTCTATTATGGTCACTGTCATGGGTTTAACACAAATTGTTTATTTCACATTGATAAACAATTTGCGTTAAACCCATGACAGTGACCATAATAGAAACTTAAGGCAAAGACAAATGATGCAATAGAAACATCATTTGAATTATTGGAACTACTGGATAAGTAACTTGATCTTTTCGATGATGTCAAAAGAGGGAAGAATGGATAGGAACCTTGAATTATTGGAACTACTGGACTTATAGGAACTCTGAACTCATTCTACTTCTAAAGGGGAACTTGAATAACTTAGTTCATTTGCTTAGGGGGAATTTGCAACTATTGAATGTTCTATCAATATTTTTTAAAGTTGAAAATCCCTTAGCTCAACTGTTCTCATGAATTTCATGTTCTTATTATGTTGTCAGGTTCCTTGTATTTGTCATCATCAAAAAGGGGGAAATTGTTAGGAAACGGAACTCTGGAACTTCAGTTCCCCTGAGAGTTCCTTTCCTCAGTTTCTCTACTTTTGAAGATGACAAATATTATGATACTAATGTTTTATCTCAAAGATGTGCTTTAAGGAACCACAGGAATATACCAAAGGCAAGAAAGCCAAACAGGACAAGAGAACCAAAGGAACAAGACAAAGGAAGGAACCCAGGTGTGCCCAGAAACATAGCATGCGAAGTTGCGATTCCCGAGAAATCTGGGAACACCAAACCTCGGACAAAAGGAGGTGAAAGCGACTTGAGAGAAGCTTCCAAAAGCCTGCCACCATCCAAGAGCAAGACTCCAAGACACCTAGAATGCCGAACCTCGGACAGAGAAAGGTGAAAGCGACATGACATGGAACCTGTCGCTATCCAGAAGACAGTTCCCAAGTGCCCAGAGTGTTGAACCTCGGACAAAGGAAGCTGGAGAATGACTTGGCTGAAGAGGTTGACTAACCTAGAAGGATTCTGAGCTGCCTAGGTTGTTTGCACATGCCAAGAACAACGTGGACCAAGGAGAACCACTTATCCTATGGCAAGCTCAATCTGTGGGAACCCAGAGAGGATCAAGCTGCGAAGAATCCTCTATAAAAGGAAGACTAACTCAAGAGTTATCTTCAAGCACAAAAATACGAATCACACTCAATAGCAAACATCAAAGTGCGAACCTTCAAACAAGATCATCAAAGCAAACCGAGATCAAGAGGAACCAGTCAAGGAAGAGAAGAGATGAGTGCTAAGTTCCTGTGACTGTAAGTGATAGTTCCTAGATGCGAAGGTCTGTTTCTTGGATTAATTATTGATTGTGTTAAGTTATCTAGGATTGCCTAACTGTGTGTAAGGCAAAGAAACTGTGTGTTTGTTCCTAGGATAAGCTGTAACCAAAAGAGATAAGAAATCAAGAAGTAGACCTTGAAATCCTTTCGAAAGAAAGGTAGTGGTTTTTATCCTGGATTGCTAGTTGGCAATCAAAGGTTTCCACTATAAGGAACTTGTCATTTGTTTGATTGTTTATTTCCGCTGCGAAAGGAACTTAGAATCGATATTCTGAGTTCCTTAAGTTATTATCTAACAATCACGATCCTACAGTTTGCCAGCGTGGTGATCGCTGGCTGGCCTTTGTTCACCGCTATGATGGCGGTTTCCTCCGGACCATGGATATGGGTGACGTGGGAGAGGAAGTCAGAGAGTTTGATCTGGAAGTCATGCGTTCTTGCATTTTTCTTGACGCGGTTGGATTCGGGGTGGGTTGTATGTTCTACTTCCCCAGGCCAGAGGCCATGGGTCTCCATCTCCGTGAGGTGAAGACTAACTATGACACTACTCTTATAGTCAGGCCGGGGAGGGCGGGGCCTGTGCATATCTACACTTAAGGGCCTCCACCGCCAGGGTTTCGTGCCCACAGCCTTCACGCTGCCAGGCTTTAAGGCATTTTATTTTTCTTTCTTCCTTGTATTTTTTTCGCGCATAACCCTCCTTCTCCCCCACCCCCCATCCCTTCTTTTAGTTTGCAAACTAAAATGGGGATAGAAGAGGGGGTTATAAAGGGGGTAATTTTGTTGTTACTTGTGTTTATTGCGTTGTAGCCCCATAGGGGTTCTTTTGTAACTTAGGGTACGCGTAGCTTGTATAAACAAGTGTATTTAGTAAGCTTTGTATTGTAGTGGAAAAAACGATGTATTTACAAGGTCTTTTGATATCGTAATTACAAAAAGTAAGAATATTTGAGCTTTCTATCTATTCTTCGCGTTCCATTCTTGCTTTAGTGCTTCCTTCTTCGCAGCACCGATTGCTATTCACAACTCCTTGAAGGTATGCCTGGTAAATTTTTGTTTTTGCGATATGATTAGGAAAAGATTTTAGTAAGTCAACCATGATAAATATCGTAACTGTATAAGCTAGATACCTCATCGTTACTTAAGTTCTTGCTCGCGATGACTGGCTTTCTTTATTGCTTTGTAGGTCTTGCTCGCGTAACTTGCTCTATGCATTACTCATGCTTACTTGCTTTCTCTACCTGCTCTTAAACTTGCTTCTCAAAACTTGCTTTCACAACTTGCCCTTTAAAAACTTGCTCTTAACACTTGCTTTCAACACTTGCTTTCATAATACTTGCTTTCAAACTCGTGCTTCTTAAAACTTGCTTTCCTACATATTGCACACAAAAATTGCTTTTAGGGTCTCGCTTAGTCTCATGTCGCACATCACATATTGCTCAATCACATTGCGTTAACGTATTGCTCATTCGTATACCTTGCCATCGTTGTTTGCTGTTTGTCGAACCTAGCTGCATGAGGACTTCCCCACAGTCGGCGCTAGTGTTGAATTCTGGTTCAACATTTTGTGAAGGAGCCAAGGGTCAACACACCCTTGGCCCGGATTTGTTGATAATTTGTTTATTTCGAGGGATGTCCTCTACTGTTTCTCGACCTATGGCTTCGCATGGAGTGAGATCTTCGATACTGAAATCAACATTGATTCGTAACCTTTCTACACCTTCTGGATAAGAGGGAGATTTTTCCCATTGCGATTAGGGATGGAGGTGTCGTATCCGAAAGGCATATCAACCGTCGGTGACCAACTTTCTGTCATATCAGAAGAAACTTCCGGGTATATGCTAGAAAGAGGGGTGAAAAAAGCTTTTTCCTCCATTGTCCATAGAATATTAATCAAATGTTTGTAACTTTACAATAACACGAGTCCTTAATCTCATCTTCCATTGGATCACTGCTATGTCCACTCTCCAATTAAAAGAAACCATCAGTGCAAAGTTGCATACTCTGATATTGAAATCTTGAGGTTGAATCATAATGATTTGGGGTCTAGCAAGAGAAAATCCCCAATTCCAGTGGCACAAAGCATGAAATCAGACGTACACCGAATGCACTGTCTTGGTCGATGAGCAAAAATCTGGAGAATTGGTGATCACTGGACAAGAAGTTTCGTTGTTGGAATCCCGTCGTCACCTTCGTTCCGACAAACGGTACCAAATATGTTATCATCAATTTCTACCATGAAAGTTAAGAAACTGGTGACGACATCTCCCAAGAACTTGTATGCTCTTAGGTTTCAAACGACACAACCAATGATAGTAGAAAATGAAATTAGAAGAGAGGCTAGGATTTTCTTCTAACTTTAAATACCTTCTTTATTATGGACTTTATTATGAAAATATATAAATTAAAGATAATAAGTCTTCAATTCCTTAACTAAGGGAAAGTGTCATGTGAGAATATGTAATAGGACGACAAATGAGAATAAATCCTAACCTTTGGATGATAAATAAACCAAATGCTAGGATTACACTTTCATTAAATGGCACATGACCTGATTTTTGAGAGTTTGACCGGTCAACATGACTGGTCAAACCAGTCACCAGCGGTCAACGCCGGAGCTCTGGCGTTGACCGGTGATTTTTTTTAGGCACAATTTTTTGCTTGCGACGGCATGTGCATAGGTTTTGGCTTATATGTGCATCGATATTGACTTGTATGTGCATTGATATTTCACAAAATCTGTATAGGCTTTTTGACTATATGTGTGACTTTGTGTATGTGGAAACCCATGCACTTCTCATCATGTGCATATGTTTTGGCTTGTGTATGCATAAATTTTGACCTATATGTGCATTCAAATTCTACTTGTGTGCATTATTTTCTTGGGTTGAAATATGCATGAGTTTTGGCTTGTATGTGCATATCTTTTGAAGTGCATCTAAATTCCATAAATATTGCATAGGGTTTTGACTATATGTGTGACTTTCTATATGTGAAAACTCATGCACATACATACAAAAACTTATGCATTTCACAGAATGTGCATAGGTTTTGGCTTGTGCATGCATAAATTTTGACATGTATGTGTATCTAAATTCTACTTGTGTGTGTTGTTTTCTTGGGTTGAATTGTGCATGAGTTTTAGCTTGTATGTGCATATCTTTTGAAGTGCATGTCTTGTTTGGCTTGTATGTGCATATCATTTCAAGTGCATGTCTTTTTGCTTGTATGTGCATGTAAATTGAACTAGGCGTGCATAGGGTTTGACTATATGTGTGACTTTTTATAAGTGGAAACTTATGCACATACATGTAAAATCTTATACACTTTTTAGAATTGGCATAGGTTTTGGCTTGTATGTGCATGGATTTTGACTTGTATGTACATCTAAATTTTACTTGTATGCATCGTTTTCTTGGCTTTAAATGTGCATGAGTTTTTGGCTTGTATGTACATACCCTTTAAAACACATGTCTTTTTGCTTGAATGTGCACATGCCAAAACTTGTGCACATACAGTGCACAACTCATGCACATTTTCTCTAGAAAAGAATGCACATTTTGTACAATTTTTAGATGCACATACATGTCAATATTGATGCACATACAAGTCAATATTGATGCACACACAAACCAAAAATGGTGCACATGTCAGCGCAAGCAAGAAGTGGCCCCCAAAAAAGTTGGGCTAGAAAAAAAAAATTGCCGAACAATGCCTTATAAAATGTTGATGCACATATAGGTCAATATAGATGCACACACAATCCAAAATGTATGCACATGCCATCTTTGTAATAACCCCTAAAAGTCCCAACTCTCGTTTTGTATGCAAGACGTGTTAGGCATGTTCGGGACCTCTATGAGAACCATTTGAACGTGATGATATACGTTTAATGAGATATATGGATTCTAATTATTGGAGGAGTGCTAAAAACGAGATTAAGCGTTACCGCGATCAAGGCCCGAGAGCCGATCAAGGCCGAGAGCCACGGGCACAACAATGGCTGCGGGCGTGGCATTGCCAGCGGGCGCAGCAGTGCCCGCGACCGCGGTTTTGGCAAAGGTCAACCGCGATTGCGGTTCTGAAACCGCGATCGCAGCACTTTGCTTCATCTTCTTCCTCGTCTTCTCTGTGACGCCGATGATTCGAGGTCTATCGTTTCTTCTCCGAGCGGCCGGTTGAGGGATGCTAATCGGTTGTGCTTCCTCTCATTAAGTGGGGGAGCTCCATTCTGAGCTTATAAATAAGGCTCAGATCCACCGATCTTCTCCACCATTCTCATTCCTCTCTTCCTCTCGTTGTTGTGGTGTTTGTCCTCGGAGTTGTCATCGCCGGAAGCCGAGGTCCTCGCCGTTGTGAAGTTCTTGGAGTGGTGGAAGTGCACAATTGTTCAGATGCAAAGTTCCGTGCCTCATCATCGCCGGTATGGCTCTAAAGTTTGATTTAAGCTCGTGTCAGGATGGAGTCCCATGACCACGGCTCCATCCACCGCGACCGTGGCTGGGCAGAGGCTCATGATCTCGGCCAAGGCATGGCCCGTGATCGCGGCCCCTTCTGCCGTGGCCGCGGCTTTGCCCAACAAGTCGCGATCGCGGCTATGCTGGAATAAAGTTGTTGTTTTGTGTTTTGGGAACAGATTGGATAAACGATGTGTTAAAATATGGATTTATAATAGGTTGTATAAATTGCTAGAAACAACGCTATTATATAGTTCTATATGATATTACTGTAAAGGATTTTGGTGTGGATTTATGTGTGAACTTATGTGTAGTTAGCACGAGTATTCATAGGAACGCTATGTACCTTGTGAGGTCTAGTCGTTTCTTTATAACTGGTATTAGGAGGATTTTGCCATAGTACCTTTGGTCATGACCGTACCCTTATTCAAGTGGTAGGTGCACTTAGCTAGTGCAAACATTCGAGATTCATTCCCAAAGATATCTCTCGTTTTGAGATGATGTGAATTAAAAGCTTTAACGTGAATGTACGTTTTGGAAGTAAATAACATAAGTCCTTTTACGCACATAATTAATATACCCTCGGGCGAGGAGTACAACGTGGAAACCGCCCGGACTCTTGTTAGAGTAAGTCCTCCTTCCAATCTGGATTCGCATTGCGCGGTGAGGTTGGTCGTGGACCCAAATAATCAAGGTCGTGTTTTAAACTTGTGTGAAAACTTAACGTTCCCAAACAATTTCATACGTTTCCTATAAGACTCAATTCCTTAGGAGTCTTCTCTTCAATCATTCCTTTTCTTGTGTTTTCGTAGACGTATTGAAGTTCACATCGTATATCGGTTATTATTCAAGAAGAGATAGTTGTAACTTAATACGACTACTTAGAACCTTTTCTTTGTACCCTTGCGTAGTCTTTCATTAGACTGACCAACCGTTATTTTTCCTTTGCATGGTTGGCTGGTATCATCCGTCTCATACGGCACATCAGGTAAATTTCCGCAGTTGTGAAGGCCAGAAATCCGGCGTTGAAGGCAGTTGATATTTTAAGTGTTTCTTAAGGTTGAAGATCATGGCGTAAGATCGCACGGTTCAAAACCCTTTTTGTGGCATTTTATTTATTTCAAAGACTTCTGCTATAATATACGTTTTCTGTATCTGGTTTCGTTATCAATTGTAATTTGCAACGTCGGAATGAGACATTATTTGGTCAATTTTCACACTACTTAATAAAGTTTACAGTATTATATCATTTGTTATAAAAACGGTAAGCCTTGGGTGACCCCAGGTATGTATTATGAGGTCACTGGCGGTAACATTTCCAAAGGTATTTTAGGGGTGTTATAGATTTGGTATCAGAGCGAAAGTTTTCAAATTGTTTTATTTAAAAAAAAACTTTGCAAACCGTTCTTCGTTCATAGTAAAGAAATTAATTGGGTATTTCAAAAGACGAGTCAAAGTTTAACAAAATTATACTTTTGAGTAAATTTTATATTTTGAAACCTCTGCCGTTCTAGTCGTGCCTTCTTCTCCTATCTAATATAGGAAGTTAGCTTCTATATTTAGAAGGTTCTAATTCTCCCTCGTCACCTCGCATGCAATTGGTGCTATCGTATCGCAGCTCAAGGGAAAGAAGGACGTTGAGGTAGGTCCGCCACCTAAGGCCGAGCTCGAGTCCCCTATTCTTCCGGGTTGCGCTCTGGTCGGGGATACGATTAGTCCTCAGGAGGAGGAGAAGACCGTTCTCGAGAAGTCGGTGGTTCTCATATCTGAGGAGGATCCCGAGGAAGACCCCGAGGAGGATCCCGAGGAGGATCTTGAGGAAGACCCAGAATAGGACCCCGAAGAGGATCATGAGGAGGACCCTGAGGAGGACCTTGAGGAATATGATACTGATATGGGTCTAGAGCACATGCTTGTGGATGGAGAGGACCCGGGGATGCATTTTCTCTTCCCCGGCCCGGAGTTGCCGCCATTTCAGAGATACACACCCTTGTCCCCTGCTACTTGGGAGGCACTTGGGGTGTCTGGTGCTGACCAGGTGGAGTACGAGCCGTTGGATGCACCAGTGGGTTCGCATTCTACCCACGCACCTAGAAATCCAGTGATGAGCCCTGCTTCTCTTCACGTGCACCATCAGAGTGAGATGGCTTCCACTGAGGCTCATCGCCAAGTGGAAGAGATGACAGAACAAGCTCGTAGGCGAGCGAGACCGTGGGGATCGTTAGAGGCTCTTGTGGATGTTCCTACTCAACAGGCAAGGGTTAGGCCCCGTATGCTAGTTGAGCACATGGATGAGTGGATGGACTCGCTATACGCTATGGAGGAGCGGGCTTATGATGTTGAGTCCAATTTCTCTCTCATGCTGGATGATGTCCACGAGCTTCAGGAGGACATTAGGCAAGCCAAGCAACTAATCAACCCGCATTACGAGCTGGATGTGGCAGATTTTCGCCCAGGGTTTTTGGATCGGTTTTGCTATCCACCGGTGCCTAGGGAGGGGCCAAGTGTTCCGGTGTCTAGGGAGGGGCCAAGTGTTCCGGGTCCTAGTAGCTCGAGAAGACCGGCTCTGGAACCAGAGGACATGTCACCTCCGAAGAGACATCGGAGGGCTGATGAGTACAGGAATCTCTTCAAAGACACTTCGAAGGGGCAGTAGCAAGTCGTAGTGATCATTTCTCATTGTTTTGCTTTTCGTTATTTTTAGAGCATTAGCCTCCTAACAGTTTTGTCTTGTCGTTTAGGAAGGTTATTGTAAGACTTATGAAACATGGTTTCAGTTCTTTTATCATTAAAGTTTGCAAGATTAATCTACTCTGAATTAATTACATTTATTGTGCTTCTTTAGATGGTATATTAATTTCATGGAGTACTTAAATAATTTGATCGGCAAACAGATGGTGAACAAGAGGAACACTACCCGTGCGGGTACTGGGCTAAGTAACGACCCTAGGATAAACCTGAAAAGTGCTGCTAATCAGGGGGATGAGAGCGAATCTGCTTCTCACAATAACCCAGCAGGCCATAACCGTGTTCAGGCTAACCCTCAAGTGGAGAGGGAAGGAACTTTCGTCCTACCAACTGCTCCAGTGGTCTTTGATGCTGCGGACATCGAGGCCATTTGAAAGATTGTTGTACAGGCTGTCACCGAGATAGTTAGGCCAGCTGTACAACAAGCGCAAGGTGTCCTAGTTCCTCAGGTTATTCCTGAAGTTATGGAGCCAGTGGACCCTGTACCTCCGATCGATACCATGGGAAATGGAGGGAATTACGGTCGGGCCTTGAAGGCCATTAGCTCGATGAGGCCTGATAGCTATGATGGTACTGGGGAACCAGTTAGGGTGGCGTATTGGTTCTTATACATGGTACGATTGTTCAGGAATATCTCTTGCACTAAAGCTGAGAAAGTGCACATTGCCTCCCTTCAATTAAAGGATGTGGCTAGTGAATGGTGGGAGAGAACCGGATTAGTTGATCATCCCGCATTGAATTGGAGTATGTTCAAAACCAAGATGACTGATCGTTTCTTTTCTTGTGCTATGAGGGAGAAAAAACATAAGGAGTTCCTTTACCCCAAGTCTGATGGGGTGAAGGTGACTGAGCTAGCTGCAAAGTTTAACCACTTCTTGCAATATGCTGGACCGGAGGTGTCGAGTGAGGAGTAGAAAATCTGACATTTCCATGAGTGGATGAACCCGGATATCAAGACGTTGATGGTGCACCACGGTTGCTCTACTCTGGAGCAGTACGTGGATGCCGCCTACAAGCTGGAGGTGACTCTAGAGGAGTCGGCAAAGAAGCGTAACCGGCAGAAACTGGTGTAGAGCCAGCCTCAGGCTAGTGGGTTTAAATGACCCGCACCACCGTCGCACTTTTCCATGTCTAGTCGAGCAAAAACTGAGTTGACACAGTCAGGTCCTACTCAACGCTCGGGCCAGAGCAAGAACCTGATTCAGTGCTATAACTGCGGAATGCCAGGGCACAAAAGCAACGAGTGCACGAAGGGTAAGAGAACGTGCTTTGCATGCGGGAAGGAAGTGCATTTGTAGACTTTTTGTCCTCAAAGGAGGCAAAAGGAGGTTGAGTCGCAACAAGGGTCAATTAGCCATAATAACCGACCTCGATTCACGCATGTAGGGACTGTCAGTATCTCAATGCAAACGACTGCTCAGAACAAGGGAAAGGCTACAGCTGCTCCAATGAGTCAGGGTCAGCGGCTGTACGAGATGTGCGAGGCTGACGGACCAAACGCTTCGATTGCTCAAGGTATTATATACCTTCACTCTACATCAGTTTGCATATTGTTTGATTCGGGTGCCACTCATTCCTTTATTTCGGAGAAGTGTGTGAGTAAGTTAGGGTTGAAGTGCAATGAATCTTGCGAACCATTTGTGGTGAACCTTCCCAATGGTGAGCAATTAGTAGGGACCAAGCGACTGTCGAAATTTCCGATTACCATTCAAGGTCGAAAACTCGAAGCCGACTTAATCTGTATAGCCATGACTCCATACGACATCATTCTCGGGATGGACTGGCTGACACGTCACGGGGCGGTAATCGATTTCAGCTAAAGGACAGTGACAGTTTCATCTGGGGGCCAGTTTTTATGTAGATTCAAGGGTCGTAATGACGCTGATAAGGGGAAGTTGATAAATGCAATGTCCGCGTTTAAGCTACTTCGACAAGGTTGTGTCGGGTACCTGTGTTATCTGGATAAACCCAAAAGGGATGAGACTTCAGTTCATGATGTTCCTGTCATATGTGAGTATCCTGATGTCTTCCCCGAAGAGAGTCCCGGTTTACCCCCGAACCGTGACGTAGAGTTCACTATTGATCTAGAACCTGGAACCTTGCCAATTTCTAAAGCACCTTATTGGATGGCTCCAGCGGAGATGAATGAGTTGAAGAAACAGCTGGAGGAGCTACTCGATAAAGGATATATAAGGCCGAGTGCATCGCCTTGGGGCGCTCCTGTCTTGTTTGTCAAGAAGAAGGATGGTTCGTTTAGGCTTTGTATCGACTATCGAGAGCTGAACAAGGTCACCATCAAGAATAAGTATCCTTTGCCAAGGATAGATGATCTCTTGGATCAACTGCAGGGAGGAAGATATTATGAGGACTACGTTCCGAATGAGATATGGACACTACGAGTTCATAGTCATGCCATTTGGACTTACAAATGCTCCGACAGTCTTCATGGATCTGATGCACAGATGTTTTCATCAGTATTTGGACAAGTTCGTGGTGGTATTTATCGACGATATCCTAATCTACTCTCCAAACGAGGAAGTTCACGAGGAGCATCTTCGTATCACATTGTTTGTCCTTAGACAAAATCAGCTATATGCTAAGTTGTCTAAGTGTGACTTCTGGATTAAGGAAGTGGCTTTCTTAGGCCATGTGATTAATGAGAATGGGGTGATGGTCGACCCTCAGAAGATCGAAGCAGTAGCTGACTGGAAGCGACCTCAGAACGTGAAGGAGGTGCGCAGTTTCTTAGGACTTGTAGGGTATTATCGACGGTTCATGGAGGGATTTTCAAAGATCGCTCTACCCATGACCGGATTGCTCCGCAAGGTTCATAAGAAGTTCATATGGGACGACAAGTGTGAGGCAAGTTTTCAGAAGTTGAAAAAATGCCTAACGTCCGTACCAGTTTTGGCGCTACCAGAAGGATCTGATGGTTATGTGGTCTATAGTGATACTTCAAAACATGGGTTAGGATGTGTATTAATGCAGAAGGGAAAAGTTATTGCATACGCATCTCGTCAATTGAAGCCCTATGAAGCGAACTGTCCAACGCATGATTTGGAGTTAGCGGCTATGGTTTTCGCGCTGAAGATTTGGAGGCACTATCTCTATGGTGTTAGATGCCAGATCTTTACCGACCACAAGAGTCTCAAGTCAGGATCTGAGGAGGTGACTTGGGAAACTTGGGAGACTGAGTCTGATATGCAAGGTCGTTTCCCCGAGCTGTTTCGGCCTAATTTCGGGGTCAAAACTTTTTTTTAAGGGGGAGGTATTGTAATAACCCCTAAAAGTCCCAACTCTCGTTTTGTATGCAAGACGTGTTAGGCATGTTCGAGACCTCTGTGAGAATCATTTGAACGTGATGATATACGTTTAATGAGATATATGGATTCTAATTATTGGAGGAGTGCTAAAAACGAGATTAAAGCATTACCGCGATCAAGTCTTGGGAGCCGATCAAGGCCGAGAGCCACGGGCGCGGCAATGGCCGCGGTATTGAAACCGCGGGCGTGGCATTGCCCGTGACCGCGGTATTGAAACCGCGGGCGTGGAATTGCCCACGACCGCGGTATTGAAACCGCGGGCGTGGCATTGCCCGCGACCGCGGTATTGAAACCGCGGGCGTGGCATTGCCCGCGACCGCGGTATTGAAACCGCGAGCACGGTTTTGGAAAAGGTTAAACCGCGATCGCGGTTCTGAAACCGCGATCGTGGCACTTTGCTTCATCTTCTTCCTCGTCTTCTCTGTGACGCCGACAATTCGAGGTCTAGCATTTCTTCTCCGAGCGGCCGGTTGAGGGATGCTAATCGGTTGTGCTTCCTCTCATTAAGTGGGGGAGCTCCATTCTGAGCCTATAAATAGGGCTCAGATCCACCGATCTTCTCCACCATTCTCATTCCTCTCTTCCTCTCGTTGTTGTGGTGTTTGTCGTCAGAGTTGTCATCGCCAGAAGCCGAGGTCGTCGCCGTTGTGAAGTTCCTGGAGTGGTGGAAGTGCGCAATTGTTGAGATGCAAAGTTTCGCGCCTCGTCGTTGCCGGTATGGCTCCAAAGTTCGATTTAAGCTCGTGTCGGGATGGAGTCCCGCGATCGCGGCTCCATCCACCGCGACCGCGGCTGGACAGAGGCCCGCGATCTCAGCCAAGGCATGGCTCGCGATCGCGGCCCCTTCTGCCGCGACCGCGGCTTTGCCCAACAAGCCGTGATCGCGGCTATGCTAACCGCGACCGCGGTACTGCCTCTTTCCTTAGTTTTATTTCGTCTTTTCGTACCGTATCTACATAGGGTTTCTTGTCTTAAAACTCGTCTCGTATGCGTCATCGGGTTGGAATGTGCTCGTATCCATGGCTGGTTGTGCGAATTGGGATCCGACCCTACGGAATGACGATAAAATTCAACGGGAATTTTAGTAGGAAGCCGTGCACAAGTTCAAGTTCCCGAATCTCGAACTCGATCTCTCGTTGGTTTAAGCTAAGGCAAGTGGCGGTTCGCCCTTGCACATTATTCCATATTTCCTTTAATTATCAATTATTTAATTGTTAATTTAAGTTGGACTAAAGTTGTTGTTTTGTGTTTTGGGAACAGATTGGATAAACGATGTGTTAAAATATGGATTTATAATAGGTTGTATATACTGCTAGAAACGTTCTATATGATATTACTGTAATGGATTTTGGTGTGGATTTATGTGTGAACTTATGTGTAGTTAGCACGAGTATTCGTAGGAACGCTATGTACCTTGTGAGGTCTAGTCGTTTCTTTATAACTGGTATTAGGAGGATTTTACCCTAGTACCTTTGGTCATGACCATACCCTTATTCAAGTGGTAGGTGCACTTAGCTAGTACCAACATTCGGGATTCATTCCCAAAGATATCTCTCGTTTTGAGATGATATGAATTAAAAGCTTTAACGTGAATGTACGTTTTGGAAGTAAATAAGATAAGTGCTTTTACGCACATAATTAATATACCCTCGGGCGAGGAGTATAACGTGGAAACCGCTCGGACTCTTGTTAGAGTAAGTCCTCCTTCCAATCTGGATTCGCATTGCGCGGTGAGGTTGGTCGTGGACCCCAAATAATCAATGTCGTGTTTTAAACTTGTGTGAAAACTTAACATTCCCAAACAATTTCATACATTTCCTATAAGACTCAATTCATTTGGAGTCTTCTCTTCAATCATTCCTTTTCTTGTGTTTCCGTAGACGTATTGATGTTCACATCGTATATCGGTTATTATTCGAGAAGCGATAGTTGTAACTTAATACGACTATTTAAAACCTTTTCTTTGTACCCTTGCGTAGTCTTTTATTAGACTGACCAACCGTTATTTTTCCTTTGCATGGTTGGCTGGTGTCATCCGTCTCATACGGCACATCAGGTAAATTTCCGCAGTTGTGAAGGCCAGAAATCCGACGTTGAAGGAAGTTGATATTTTAAGTGTTTCCAAAGGTTAACGATCCTGGCGTAAGATCGCACGGTTCAAAACCCGTTTTGTGGCATTTTATTTATTTCAAAGACTTCCGTTGTAATATACGTTTTCTATATCTGGTTTCGTTATCAATTGTAATTTGCAACGTCGATATGAGACATTATTTGGTCAATT
The DNA here is from genome assembly GCA_027886185.1 of Rheum nobile. Classification (NCBI taxonomy): domain Eukaryota; kingdom Viridiplantae; phylum Streptophyta; class Magnoliopsida; order Caryophyllales; family Polygonaceae; genus Rheum; species Rheum nobile. The sequence continues at coordinate 2,443,314 of WOAB01000639.1, forward strand.
TTCACACTACTTAATAAAGTTTACAATATTATATCATTTGTTATAAAAACGGTAAGCCTTGGGTGACCCTAGGTGTGTATTCTGAGATCACTAGCGGTAATATTTCCAAAGGTATTTTGGGGGTGTTACAATCTTAAGCCAAAAAGTGGCCCTTAAAAAAACTTTGATCGGTCAACGTCGGATGTATTCTTATTTTTCACCCTAATGTTCATTCTCATCGGATTCGCACCCTTTAACTAATATAAACTTAAATTGCTTCTTAATTAATAAATGGATTTTGCTATTTATCACCTCCGGGACGACGAATAAGATGAAAAAATAGAAACATTTACTGTGACGGGTTTATAATTTCCATTTTAGGGTTTTAGTTTCTAATAAAGTTTACCAATTTTAGATAGTGAGTTGTTTGTTAGGGAAAGATATACTTGTAGTAGCTAAAAAAATTACATTTTTTAATTAGATAAATTCTTATATTTAGCATCGTATTCATCGTCCCGAGGGCGACAAATAGCAAAACATAATAAAATACCTCATCAGTGTTGGCGATTTTAGTGTCGTCAAGAAATTGTTCACATATAGGGAACGGTGCCATTTAGTGTGACCGGGATTCATACGACACTATAAGATCTCACTTAGCTACATTACGGGTTTGGAGGTGTGGAGTACACACTCGTGTTAGCATACTTGAGATTCTGAGGGAAACATTAAAGTTATGTGACGTTACCCATAATGGAACAATGCATCAGAGGGGTTATTTGTGTCTTTAAGACAGATCGACGTTACTTAGTGGTCGTTCCCTATAGGGATCAGCCGTTCCCTAGGTGGGAACGTCAAGTTCCCTGAGGCAAGGTTAAAGTTTCAGCATGTGATTAATGTATCGTAACCGCCTTGGTAACCGTCGGAATAACCACCTATTAACTACCTTAAATCAGTTGATAACTGATAGAAGTAGTTGGATATTCTTGGAAACGCCAGAAGCCGAGGTCGTCGCCGTTGTGAAGTTCCTGGAGTGGTGGAAGTGCGCAATTGTTGAGATGCAAAGTTTCGCGCCTCGTCGTTGCCGGTATGGCTCCAAAGTTCGATTTAAGCTCGTGTCGGGATGGAGTCCCGCGATCGCGGCTCCATCCACCGCGACCGCGGCTGGACAGAGGCCCGCGATCTCAGCCAAGGCATGGCTCGCGATCGCGGCCCCTTCTGCCGCGACCGCGGCTTTGCCCAACAAGCCGTGATCGCGGCTATGCTAACCGCGACCGCGGTACTGCCTCTTTCCTTAGTTTTATTTCGTCTTTTCGTACCGTATCTACATAGGGTTTCTTGTCTTAAAACTCGTCTCGTATGCGTCATCGGGTTGGAATGTGCTCGTATCCATGGCTGGTTGTGCGAATTGGGATCCGACCCTACGGAATGACGATAAAATTCAACGGGAATTTTAGTAGGAAGCCGTGCACAAGTTCAAGTTCCCGAATCTCGAACTCGATCTCTCGTTGGTTTAAGCTAAGGCAAGTGGCGGTTCGCCCTTGCACATTATTCCATATTTCCTTTAATTATCAATTATTTAATTGTTAATTTAAGTTGGACTAAAGTTGTTGTTTTGTGTTTTGGGAACAGATTGGATAAACGATGTGTTAAAATATGGATTTATAATAGGTTGTATATACTGCTAGAAACAATGTTATTATATAGTTCTATATGATATTACTGTAATGGATTTTGGTGTGGATTTATGTGTGAACTTATGTGTAGTTAGCACGAGTATTCGTAGGAACGCTATGTACCTTGTGAGGTCTAGTCGTTTCTTTATAACTGGTATTAGGAGGATTTTACCCTAGTACCTTTGGTCATGACCGTACCCTTATTCAAGTGGTAGGTGCACTTAGCTAGTACCAACATTCGGGATTCATTCCCAAAGATATCTCTCGTTTTGAGATGATATGAATTAAAAGCTTTAACGTGAATGTACGTTTTGGAAGTAAATAAGATAAGTGCTTTTACGCACATAATTAATATACCCTCGGGCGAGGAGTATAACGTGGAAACCGCTCGGACTCTTGTTAGAGTAAGTCCTCCTTCCAATCTGGATTCGCATTGCGCGGTGAGGTTGGTCGTGGACCCCAAATAATCAATGTCGTGTTTTAAACTTGTGTGAAAACTTAACATTCCCAAACAATTTCATACATTTCCTATAAGACTCAATTCATTTGGAGTCTTCTCTTCAATCATTCCTTTTCTTGTGTTTCCGTAGACGTATTGATGTTCACATCGTATATCGGTTATTATTCGAGAAGCGATAGTTGTAACTTAATACGACTATTTAAAACCTTTTCTTTGTACCCTTGCGTAGTCTTTTATTAGACTGACCAACCGTTATTTTTCCTTTGCATGGTTGGCTGGTGTCATCCGTCTCATACGGCACATCAGGTAAATTTCCGCAGTTGTGAAGGCCAGAAATCCGACGTTGAAGGAAGTTGATATTTTAAGTGTTTCCAAAGGTTAACGATCCTGGCGTAAGATCGCACGGTTCAAAACCCGTTTTGTGGCATTTTATTTATTTCAAAGACTTCCGTTGTAATATACGTTTTCTATATCTGGTTTCGTTATCAATTGTAATTTGCAACGTCGATATGAGACATTATTTGGTCAATTTTCACACTACTTAATAAAGTTTACAATATTATATCATTTGTTATAAAAACGGTAAGCCTTGGGTGACCCTAGGTGTGTATTCTGAGATCACTAGCGGTAATATTTCCAAAGGTATTTTGGGGGTGTTACAATCTTAAGCCAAAAAGTGGCCCTTAAAAAAACTTTGATCGGTCAACGTCGGATGTATTCTTATTTTTCACCCTAATGTTCATTCTCATCGGATTCGCACCCTTTAACTAATATAAACTTAAATTGCTTCTTAATTAATAAATGGATTTTGCTATTTATCACCTCCGGGACGACGAATAAGATGAAAAAATAGAAACATTTACTGTGACGGGTTTATAATTTCCATTTTAGGGTTTTAGTTTCTAATAAAGTTTACCAATTTTAGATAGTGAGTTGTTTGTTAGGGAAAGATATACTTGTAGTAGCTAAAAAAATTACATTTTTTAATTAGATAAATTCTTATATTTAGCATCGTATTCATCGTCCCGAGGGCGACAAATAGCAAAACATAATAAAATACCTCATCAGTGTTGGCGATTTTAGTGTCGTCAAGAAATTGTTCACATATAGGGAACGGTGCCATTTAGTGTGACCGGGATTCATACGACACTATAAGATCTCACTTAGCTACATTACGGGTTTGGAGGTGTGGAGTACACACTCGTGTTAGCATACTTGAGATTCTGAGGGAAACATTAAAGTTATGTGACGTTACCCATAATGGAACAATGCATCAGAGGGGTTATTTGTGTCTTTAAGACAGATCGACGTTACTTAGTGGTCGTTCCCTATAGGGATCAGCCGTTCCCTAGGTGGGAACGTCAAGTTCCCTGAGGCAAGGTTAAAGTTTCAGCATGTGATTAATGTATCGTAACCGCCTTGGTAACCGTCGGAATAACCACCTATTAACTACCTTAAATCAGTTGATAACTGATAGAAGTAGTTGGATATTCTTGGAAACGGTTGGTGGTAGTTGGAACGATTGGTAACCATTAGTAACTGCTTATAACTATCATAACCGTTTCCTGTAACTGCCCGAAAGCGTATATAAAGGCATTTCGGTTGAAGACATACTCCACTAATACATGAACATAGTTTAATTCCCATCATAAAGCCTTGAAGGAAACTAGAGGGTTTGTCTTATCTCACTTCAGATTTTGCGGATTCCCTAAGGCTTTAGTAAGGGGCAAAATTCTGATTTCAGAAAGTGTTCTCACGATTCAAATCTTATTCGAGTTACAACGTTCATTGATCGTTCCCTATTGAGTCGAAGTCTACATCAAGAGAAGATTAAGACTTGTAGGAAACAGTCGCATCAACATACATTGTTCCCTTATTCAATATTCATTGTTCTTACAATCGAAATCAGAATTTTCGGATCAATGACAACTGTTCGTGAGATGACGAAGTTCCAAAAGTTGGAAAAATTCGAAGGGATGGACTTTCGTCTTTGGAAAAAGAAGATGCATTTTCTCTTGACCACCCTCAAGGTGGTATACGTCCTATCCACCACTCCCATGCCGGAGATAGTCGATGATGAACCAATTGAGGCTGTGAGGAGGAGAAGGAGCAAATGGGAGAAGGATAATTACATTTGTCGGGGCCACATCTTAAATGGTATGTTTGACTCCCTCATTGATGTGTACCAAAATTTTGAATCCGCCAAGGAACTTTGAGACTCTCTAGAGTTGAAGTATATGGTTAAGGAGTGGGGACGCTTCAATCGTAAAGTTCCTTGTGAGCAACTTCAATACATATAAAATGGTTGACTCACGACCGGTGATGGAACAATATAATGAGATACTCTGTATCTTGAGGAAGTTCGCTCAACATAAATTGAATATGGATGAGTCCATTTCTGTGTCAAGCATTATTGACAAATTGCCTCCATCATGGAAAGACTTCAAAGCACATGTGACAGGGCCGGAAACCGGTGTCGTTTTCCTGTCAAAGAGATCCTAATTCACCTACTAAAGAGTATAGCAAGCAAGTCAGGGTCGATCCCATAGGGATTCGGTTATCTGTATGCAAAAGACGTGTGACTGACAAGTAACAAGGGGGGTTTTGTATGATCGCAGAGTAACAATGATGCAAGCTTTTAGAGAAAGAATAAGTATGATGTGTGGAAGTATTCCACTAGACAAATATCCACACTGCAGATAAAACTGGTTGATCACTGATAACTATTGTTCCAAGTTCTTTTCACAACCTTATAGTTGTTCCCATCCTGATCGTAATTCACTACCAATTCAGACAGTTGTTGGCAGCACTTACCACAATATCAATAGAAGAAAACCTTACTATCAATAAAGCAATAGCATTCAAACAAGGATATAGAATACATGCAAATAGAAGAAAACCTTACTACTTAACATGCAAATAACTCTCTCTCACAATTTCACACTCATATTCCACTATATGTAACAATTGTGTTTGCTACTAGAAATGCACTCGCATTCCGCTATATGCAAAATCCTAGCACTATGATAAATATCGATAAACCTAGTTAGCTACTCTAGATAAATCAATACAAACCAATAGACAATATGCTCAAGAGAATTAAACCAACCTAATAAGATATAGAACAAGGAATAGAAATCTCACAACCAATCCATTGCAATGCTCCAATCGTCTAGCGAAACAAACGCGTTTAGTTCTTCATTGGCTAAAAACCTAGAGATAGAAAGAAAACGAGAGTCCCCTATCTAAGACCTGGAAAGGATCTTAAATAGGCAAAGGAAAATAAGCTAAACCTAACAATAATAATAAAGGAAATAAAATAATAAAAATAGGAGATCCGAAAATGCAAAATAGGAAACAAATCTTCGCTGGCCACGAGGCGTCTATGTGTCAACCGCGGGGCGGTGAGTTCCACCGCGGGGCGGCGGCTACGCTCATTTGCCTTCTCTGAGATCCACCGTCGGGTCGCGGTGGCTTTTGGCGCGGGGCGGCAAAGTACAGATTCTTCAAGTCTTCATCTTCTGCTCTTTTGTACTACCAAGTGATGGTAGCCTTCCTCCATGAGTCTTAAGCAGATCTTCTCCTTCATCTTCTCCATCCTTCATTAAGCTGTAAATCCTATGATATCTTCACTTCTCAACCCTTCTTCTGGATTACAGACTTAGCCTAAATCTATACCGAAACTCCATCTAAATCATGTTAATAATCACTAGTTAAGGTGCATGAAATGGCACCTATCAAATTCACCCACACTTAGACCTTTACTCGTCCCAAGTAAATTAAAACTAATCCTACTCCAACCATCCAATACCAAGGCCTCGGGAAGTGCGAGCAAACATGATACCAGTAATTACAACATCTCAACAATCAGCTCCAGACAACCAAAACAAGTGATGCGAGATAAATCTATTCCTAACTCATGTCTAGCTCCTTATCGCTCCAGAGTGACCTACCCGATCTCCTTATATCACCTCAGCTTATGCGCCAACCTCCAGAATGATCCTAAAATTCACTCTCTTTTTTTTACGCTCATTTTGCCTAGGCGCCCTCTCGGGTTTTCACCTAGCCACTCATTTCATTTTGCTAGACATCTCACATGTACTCGCATCACTCCATTCCATTTTTGTACCGGTCTATACCAGTTGGACTACCTTCTTATTACATGAACCGCCCTTTCGGGTTTTCAGCTCATCCCAGGATTTTGATTGCCTTTTTCTCATATTTATGGCTTTTTTTTTAGAATATAAAAAGCTCGAATCTGAGATGCAAAATTGAAATGCATAAACAAACTATGTACACTAACTATGATAGGCAGCAAGTCTAAATCCTTCCCCCACACTTGAATCACACATTGTCCTCAATGTAGAAAAGAAGACAGAACTAAATACGGGGAAAGAGAAAATAAAATCACTGGTAGGGTGGATATGGTGGATAGCCTAGCGGATATGGGTACCACCCAAAATAGTGCTCCTGCATGGACGTCTCACCTGAATTCAATTGGCTCGTAATATCACTCTCAATATCAATCTGCAAAGTCTGCAGGCGAGTCAGCATCCCCTCATTTACAGCGTGTTGACCCAGCGTGAAAGCATCAAAACGAGCAAACACCTCATCCCAAGGAACCTTAGAAGTAGATGCAGAAGAAGAAGAAGAAGAAGAAGCATATGCGGGAGGATCAATATCCATAGGAACAGCAGCCTAGAATCAACCCTCAGAGACGGGACGAATGACCTCAGCGTCAGAAGGAATGAACCACTGTGTGAAATCCCGCGGATAGGTAAAATGACGAGGAAGGCGCATCATATGACCTCCAAAAGAACACCAGATGAATTGCTCCTGGGAGTTGCTCAACATACCACACCGTCGCAGAAATGGAATATCATAGCGAACATGCATGATCAACTGAGGAATAGTGTCAGTCTGAATCCTGGCAGCAGCAACCAAGGTGATCAGACTACCCTGCACAATGTCACGCGCCTCACCATCATGAATCCTCGTAAGGTTGTGAGCCCACACTAGAGCCCAACATGGAGTCTCCTCATCCAAAGGGTCAAGCATCGGAAGAAGCAAACCAAGGTGTCTCAGAGAAACCTTCCTATCTTCCGCACTCCCACAAAATGCTCGCACCAACACTCTATGAACTAAGCGCAGACAAGGGTGTACTAGTTTGTTACTGGACTCCCTACCTTTTTGAAAATCAGGCATTCCTATAGCAGTAGTCCAGAACTCATTAATTTCCGTCTCGTCAGATCCCTTCTTCCACCAAGCCGTAGGTGCTCTAGTCACTCCCAACTCCTCCCTGACTTCCTCCACCGGCATCTCATAGGCTCGTCCCTCATACTTAAACCGTATGCCAGCAAGCACCTTGCGCACCTCACCATTAATAGTACGTCTATCTGTATATCTTGTCATACTGGCAATAAATTGATAACAGAGCTCGGGAAAAACAGGGGCACACTTGTCAAGAAAATTACTCAACCCTAACCTATCCAAACACAATTAGACCATCTCAAACATTCCCAATTGGGCCAATGTCCCTCTATCAAAGAATCGAGACGGGAGCACAGCTCTCTCCGCAACCACATTATAGGCCTCATTCTCCTCCATAGTCATACCAACCTTCCTAGCTCTTGGCATAATTAAAGTATGTGAATGCGTTGGAATCAAAGAGCTGGGCAAAGACGACTTACAAACCAAAGACAGACATTCACCAGGGTCTTGCCGCGGGGCGGTGGTGAGAACCAGTTTTTTCTACTGAAAGCTTCCGCCGGGTCGCGGTGTGGACTGACGCGGGGCGGTGGACTGTTCAATCTTCTTCTCTGAATCAAAAGAAATTTCTGAGTCGCGCGAGGCGGTGGAGCTCCAAAGCGAGGCGGCGACTGTGCGATCTGTACTACCTCAACTTCCAATGAGCCTAGATAAGGCTCAACGTCCCTCCAATCACTCCTCCAAAGCCTCACAACACCTCCCTTCAACCAATAAACACTGCGGAGCGGTCGGACGGGTGCAATATGGCGGCTTGGTTATGGGAATCTGAGATTGGGTTCAAGGATCTCCACAATCTAGCTTAGAACAAGGGAAAGGCAGGGATTTGTGAAATTTTGGGTGAGGGCTTGAGAGGAGAAAGGGGCCGCAGCGCGGTAGAAAAAGAGAGAAAGAAGAGGGTGAGGAGGTTAGGGTTTGGCGGGAAGTGTTTAATGGGTTTTTATTTGAGTTCATGGGAGAGTAATGGGGTGAATACCAAGTACCGGACCACGGGGCGATCCAAATAACACCGTCAAATCCTTCATATCCAACTTAGAAAATGATTTTGAAAACAAAACAGTTTTTTTTTTTTTCGGGGCCCTTTATTTTTAAATCAGAGTTGAATAAAAGTACCCAGACTTCACCGCGGGGCGGTGTGGTTCACCACGGGGTGGTGATGGATTTCCTGGAAAAATAAACTCGCCTTCATTTACTTTCGTACCTGAAACATTAGTAGCAGGCGAACGAAACAAAGCAAAAGAACTACGAAAAAGGTCTAAGGAAAGAAAAATCAAAAGAAAAGAAAGGAAAAATACCTCGGGTTGCCTCCCGATAAGCGCCTTGGTTAACATCGTTGGCTCGACGTAGGCTGTGGTCTATCGTTTTTCAGCATCAGGGACCTCAAAACTCACTTCATCAAGCTGGTTCGGGTTGAAACCTTCATGGTAAGGCTTCAATCTTTGGCCATTCACTTTGAAAACTTTATGCATCTTGTGGTCAAGCAAGCCAATGGCGCCATGGGGGTATACTTCAGCAATTACATAAGGACTTGTCCACTTAGATTTCAGCTTCCCAGCAAAAAGCTTAAGCCGAGATTGAAATAGAAGGACCTTATCCCCTGGCTTGAAATCTCTTCTCAAGATGTGCTTGTCATGCCATTGCTTGGTTTTCGCCTTATAACTAACAGAGTTCTCATATGACTCAAGGCGTAACTCCTCTAGTTCTTGCAGCTGCAGCTTCTGGAAATCTCCCACTTCATCCAATTGCATGTTGCATTTCTTTATTGCCCACCATGCTTTATGTTCAAGCTCTACAGGGAGGTGGCATGCTTTTCCGAACACTAACCAGAAAGGGGACATTCCTATTGGAGTTTTGAAAGCTGTGCGGTATGCCCACAGTGCATCATTAAGTTTAGAACTCCAATCCTTTCGATTAGCTACAACCGTTTTCTCCAGGATAGATTTAATCTCTATATTAGAAACTTCGGCTTGCCTATTAGTTTGAGGATGATAGGATGTGGAGACTCTTTGGGTGACGTGATACTTCTTCAGCAGGGCAGTCACTGTCTTGTTGCAGAAATGGGTTCCCCGATCACTAATTAAAGCTTTGGGTATTCCAAATCTTGAGAAAATGTTCTCCTTAAGAAAACCTGCCACAACTTTAGAATCATCAGTCCTGGTGGCCTTCGCTTCCACCCACTTGGAAACGTAGTCCACCGCAAGTAATATATAGAGATTCCCATGAGAGCTAGGAAAGGGTCCCACAAAGTCAATACCCCAAACATCAAAGACCTCGCAAAAGATTAATGATGATTGCGGCATCTCATTCCTCCTGGAGATATTTCCAACCCTTTGGCATCGGTCACAAGATTTACAAAAGGCGTAAGCATTCCGAAAGATGTGTGGCCAATAAAATCTTGCATCCAATACTTTCCTAGCAGTCTTATTTGCCCTAAAATGACCCCCACATGCTTGAGAATGACAAAAGTTAAGGACAGATTGTACCTCATTATCCGGAAGACATCGGCGTACTACCTGATCGACACAATGTTTCCATAGGTAAGGATCATCCCAAACATAGTGACGGGCTTCTCTTCGTACCTTCTCCTTTTGAGCTCTAGTGTAATCTGGGGGTAATTCCTCTCGAACCAAATAGTTCACGATATCTGCGTACCATGGTCTAAAAGAACGGAGCCCGAAGACGGCTTCGGCTATGTGAAGAGAGGGTACATAAGTACTTACAGAGCAAAGTGTGAGTCCGGAGATGTTGCCGCGGAGCGGTGATGTCACCGTAGGCAGCAGTGATGTCATCACGGGCAGCGGTGAGTTTTGCTGGCTCTCAGTTGAACATGTCGCCGGGTCGCGGTAGGTGTCGCCGTGGGGCGGTGGAGCCTCCAGTTCCACAATTTCTACAGACCGCCGGGTCGCGGTAGTGCAGACCGTGGGGCGGTAGGCGTTACCCGAAGTTCCTTTGATCATAAAGAGTATGTCATCTGGAAAAGTTTCGTGAATGGGGCTCTGCACTCCGGGCTTATCTTCTTCATGTACGAGCCTACTCAGGTGATCAGCTACTAGGTTCTCCGCTCCCTTTTTATCTCGTATCTCAACATCAAATTCAGTGAGTAGGAGAACCCATCGGATTAATCTTGGCTTTGTTTCCTTCTTCGTTATTAGGTAACGAAGGGCAGCATGATCTGTGTAGATGATCACCTTTACTCCCAAAAGATACTGTCTAAATTTTTCCAAGGCAAACACAACTGCCAGCATTTCCTTCTCAGTGGTGGAGTAGTTCCTCTGAGCTTCATTTAGAGTCATGGAGGCATAATGAATTACATGGGAGGCACGTCCCACTTTCTGGCCTAGAACCGCTCTAACCGCATAGTCACTGGCATCGCACATGATCTCAAATGGGCGAGACCAGTCAGGTGCCTGAATGATAGGTGCACTTGTTAGGCGTTCTCTCAAGCAATCAAACGCCTTCTTGCACTCGTCGGTGAACTCATAGGTCACCTCCTTCTTCAGTAGCTCGCATAGAGGTGAAGAGATCTTAGAGAAGTCCTTGATAAACCTTCGGTAAAAACCTGCCCTAAAAAGGAGCGCACTTCACACACATTAGTAGGATAAGGCAAAGACTGAATCACATCAATCTTCACCTTATCGACCTCAATACCCCTAGCAGAAACAATATGACCAAGTACTATACCTTGTTCTACCATGAAATGACACTTTTCAAAATTCAAAACCAAATTGGTTTCAACACATTTTTTAAGTACAAGTGCCAAATGGTTCAAACATGAATCAAAGCTAGTCCCATGCACTGTGAAGTCATCCATGAATACCTCAATAAATTTCTCAACATATTCAGAGAAGATACTAACCATACATCGTTGAAATGTACCGGGTGCGTTACACAAACCGAATGGCATTCTGCGGTATGCAAAGGTGCCAAAGGGGCATGTAAAGGTGGTTTTCTCCTGGTCCTCTGGCGCTATAGCCACCTGAAAGTATCCTGAATACCCATCGAGAAAATAGTAATAGGGGCGCCCAGCAAGGCGTTCTAGCATTTGATCAATAAAAGTTAAGGGAAAATGGTCTTTTCGAGTTACCACATTCAGCTTACGGTAGTCAATGCACACCCTCCATCCTGTAGTGGTCCTTGTAGGAACCAAATCCCCTTGTTGATTCTCTACTATAGTGATACCTCCTTTCTTAGGGACAATCTGAGTTGGACTTACCCATTGGCTATCGGAAATAGGGAAGATCATATCAGCTTTAAGTAGTTTCAGCACCTCCTTCTTGACCACTTCCATCATTGGAGGATTGAGTTTTCTCTGTGGCTGCCTAGATGGTTTGGCTCCATCTTCAAGTAGAATCCTATGCATACAAGTCGAGGGACTTATCCCTTTTATGTCTGCAATGGTCCATCCTAGCGCAGTCTTATACTCCCTGAGCACGCCTAATAGCTTCATTTCTTGATCTTCAGAAAGCTTATTAGACACAATGACTGGCAGAGTGTCGTTGGCTCCAAGAAAGGCGTACTTGAGGTGATCCGGCAACGGCTTCAATTCAATCTCGGGAGCCGGTACAACAGAGGGAACAAGCTTTTCGCTCGGGTTTAGTAAATTGGGGCCAACGCCCAAAGGATCTATAGTAAACTTACCATATGCATCCATCTGAGCTATGATTTACTGCATGTTAGTTGGTAAAGAGTATTCCTTATGGGACAAATCCAAATTATTCTCAACAATGGACATCAACTCATCAGGACCAGATATATTAAATATATCTTGCGCAATAGAATCAATCACATCAATGGAGCATAAAGAATGGTCTTCATTGGGGTGTTTCATAGCTTCATATATGTTATATTCCACCTTCTCCCCATCGAATTCCATAGAAGTGTCCCACTTTGTAAATCAAGTTTAGTCTTAGCAGTTTTCAAAAATGGTCTACCTAACAGTATAGGAGTCGCCTTTGTATCCGTATCCATATCTAAGACATAAAAATCTGCAGGGAATATCAATTTATCAACCATAACAAGAACATCCTCTACTACTCCTCTAGGATAGACACTAGACCTATCAGCTAATTGAATTACAATTCATGTTTCCTGCAGAGGTCCAAGTCTAAGAGATTAATAGAGGGAATAGGGCAAAACATTAATGGAGGCACCAAGATCAAGCCTAGCTCTTTCAAATTTAGTGTCACCAATAATACAAGGAATGCTCCACATACCTGGATCGCCGCACTTCTTTGGCATACGCCTCTGGAATACAGCGGATACGCGTTCGCTGACCTTGACTTTTTCCTTGCCCTTCAGCTTCTGATTTCTCTTGATGGTGCATAGCTCCTTTAAAAACTTAGCGTACCTAGGTACACTCTTTACAAGCTTAAGGAGGGGGATGTTTACCTCACACTTACTGAAGGTGTCGAAGAGATCCTTGTCGTCGATTATTCTCCTTTCCTTTAGTGCCTCCGGAAAGGGGGCAGGGGGCTTTTCAGAACCAAGAGGAGGAAAATTTGGACGAACATAGGGGTCCTCTTCTTCGTCATGATCAAAATCCAGATCTGGGCTTTCACCGTGGGGCGGTGGTTTCACCGCGGGGCGGTGTACTTGGTCGCGGGGCGACGGTGGTAACTCAGGAGAACTGAGAGTTTGCGCCGGGTCGCGGTCGGAAGCACCGCGGGGTGGTAAGATTCGCCCATCTTCAATTTCAGCTTTGTCGTCCTTTTCAGCAATAGGAGCGACTTGCAGTTGCTTGCCACTTCGGAGGGTCACAGCACTTACACTTTCTTGCGAGACCCTTTTGTCCAACCTAGTGACCACATCTGTTAACTGACCCACTTTCTTTTCCATGATCTTGATGCTTGCCTCAGTTGTTTACACATGAGTTGTGAAGTGCATTGTTAAGGCCGTGAGCAAGTCGTTAGTTGAAGGGGAACTACTAGCTTGGGGAGCAACTGGTAGCTCATCAAAGTGAGGTTGTGGTGGTTTTTGTAGCTGCTGTTGATCATGTCGAGGTCTAATAGGTCCGTAACCTCCAGCAGCGTATACTTCAGCAGTAGTGGCATCCTGAAGTTGGGGACAAGCATTGGTGTTGTGAAATGGATCAACGCAAATTCCACAAACATTGTGTTGTTGAGGTGCTTCTTGTTTACCCATCTTCGCAATTATGTCTTTCAATGAAGCAATTTCTTGCAATAAATGTGCATCATTGGAGTTGACAGCATTAACTCCTCTGGTCTTTGGGGCTTCATCGAAATCCCTTGTGCTCTCAGCCATATCATGAAGTCTAATCATGGCTGCATCAGGGGTCATATTCAAGATACTACCACCACAAGTAGCATCTATGATTCTTCTTTCATCATCCAGCAGCTCATTGTAAACATAGAGTACTAGAGCTTTCTTGTCGAAACCATGGAACGGGCAACTAGAACAAAGTCGTTTGAACCGCTCATAATAGTAAAAAAGGGTATCCTCCTCTCCTTGTTCAATACTGGCAATCGCCCTTTTCAAGGCGTTCGCCATCTTGGTTGGAAAGTATTGTGCGAGGAATGCCTTATGTAGCTTAGCACATGAATCTATGCTACCGCCAGGCAGATGATAGTACCAGTCTTCAGCATCGTCCTTAAGAGTGAACCCGAAGGATCTCATTTTAATTTGATCTTCAGTGACGTTAGCTGGTTTAATGCTCATAATGACATTGTGGAATTTACCCAAGTGTTGGATGGGGTCCTCTCCACTTTGTCCATGGTATCTCGGGAGCAACTGTATCACTCATGTTCTGAGATCAAATGTCACACCATCCGCAAGGGGTGGAATGATTACAGCCAATGGATGCTGTATCAGATCTGGCGCAGTCAATAGACAATATGCTCAAGAGAATTAAACCAACCTAATAAGATATAGAACAAGGAATAGAAATCTCACAACTAATCCATTGCAATGCTTCAATCATCTAGCGAAACAAACGCGTTTAGTTCTTCATTGGCTAAAAACCTAGAGATAGAAAGAAAACGAGAGTCCCCTATCTAAGACCTGGAAAGGATCTTAAATAGGCAAAGGAAAATAAGCTAAACCTAACAATAATAATAAAGGAAATAAAATAATAAAAATAGGAGATCCGAAAATGCAAAATAGGAAACAAATCTTCGCTGGCCGCGAGGCGTCTACGTGTCCACCACGGGGCGGTGAGTTCCACCGCGGGGCGGTGGCTACGCTCATTTGCCTTCTCTGAGATCCATCGCCGGGTCGCGGTGGCTTTTGGCGCGGGGCGGCAAACTACAGCTTCTTCAAGTCTTCATCTTCTGCTCTTCTGTACTACCAAGTGATGGTAGCCTTCCTTCATGAGTCTTAAGCAGATCTTCTCCTTCATCTTCTCCATCCTTCATTAAGTTGTAAATCCTATGATATCTTCACTTCTCAACCCTTCTTCTGGATTACAGACTTAGCCTAAATCTATACCGAAACTCCATCTAAATCATGTTAATAATCACTAGTTAAGGTGCATGAAATGGCACCTATCAACATGTTGAAGCACAAGAAGGAAGCTATTTCCCTTGTAGAACTTGGAAGCCACTTGCGTATTAAAGAGGGTCTTCGTTCGCAAGAGAAATGAAAGGAGAAAGAGACTCTCAATTCTTCCATCATCAACATGATGGAAGAAGGTTTCCATAATGGTAACAACAAGAAGGGCAAGAAAAGGCCGCACAACAACACAAACACCGGTCCCAACAAGAAGCCCTCTCCAAAGGGAGATGGATGTTGGAACTGTGGGAAGTCTGGACATCTTAAGAAGGATTGTTGGGCTGGAAAGGGCAAGAAGGGCAATGTTCCCAACCAATCTGCTCAAGGTTCTAAGGACCAAGGGTAGAAATCTCATCAAGGTCAGAAAGGAACGGTTCCCTCGAAAGGAATTGTTTCCTCTTTAGTAATATTTCCTGGTTTGGACATTGTTCCTAATATTTCTGAGGCCTTCTTTGTGTAGGATGATGAGATAGCATGGTGGGTTGACTCGGGTGCTACCACACACATGTGTAGGGACAAGTCAATGTCCAAGACCTTCGTTCCCTTGGATGATGGACGTGTCCTTCATATGGGAAATGAGTCAACTGCCCCCGTCTTAGGAAAAGGCCAAGTGGAGTTAGAGTTTTCATCTGGGAAGACTTTAATTCTGAAAAATGTGTTGTATGTACCCAGAATAAGAAAAAATCTAGTCTCTAGTGCTATCCTAAACAAGTTGGGCTTTTTGCAAGTGTTTGAAGTCGATAAATATATATTATCGAAAGGCAATGTATTTATAGGACGTGGTTACCTATGTAATGGTATGTTTAAACTAAGTATTAATCAAGTTATGAATTCAGCTTACATGACTTGTGGTCAAGGTTCTATTTCTTCTGAACATGTTGTTCCCTCGGTAGGAACGATCCCTTCAAATGGTATTGTTCCCTCGGAGAAAATTGTTTCCTCTCTATGGCGTGTTCGACTAGGGGCTCGTTCGATAGGGCTGATTTTGGGGTCTTATGAGTCTTATCTGGGGAAATAAGCTCACGCCGGTCACTTCCTCCTAAAACCTTGTTCGGCTGCACTGTAACTTATGGAGGACTGAAGGTGTCTTATGAAGACTGAAATTGGCCCAAAAATTTCAGCCTCGATCTCCAACTTACGGGACTTATGGTGGAGGTTTATCAATCACAACTTCCATTTTGCCCCTGCTTCAGCTTCTTCTTCGTGTTCTTCCTCATCGATGTGAGTCTGCGCAACTTCTTCCTCATCGTCCATCGCCATCTTCCAGGGTAAGTTCTTCTTCCTCTCTTCTCCTCTTTTCCAGGTCTCCAATCCCTAAGCTTCTTCCTCCCTCTTGTCCTCTTTTCCAGATCTGTGTCAGAAGATCCCGACCCATCCTCTTCTATCGACCCCGACCCCGACTCGTTCGAGTTCAAGGTTGGATCTGGAAGTGTAATTCTTCCTCTTCCAAGGTAAGTTTCATAGTTCTCTTCTCTTTTTTTTCTGTCCTTCAACCCTTACTACTTGTTGTTTCATCGTTCTCTTTGTTAGGGTTTTTTAGTCGAATTGCTAAGATTAGGGTTTAGGGTAAGCTTTTGCTAAGGTTTAGGGTAAGCTTTTGCCTGACCCATCATTTTTGCAGAACATTTGCAATGAAATTTGCATTTTGGAATTGCAATTGGCTTTTTTTGTCACACTGATATAAGAGTGTTATAGACATTCTACTGTTATTATATGCAGTACAGTGTGAAGCACATTTGATGGTATGATAACTGATTCATTTTGATGGCATATGTGAAGCACATTTGATGCTTCTATAACTTTTCTGACAGTGTTCATTGGCCTATAAAATATGGAAATCTAATTTAAGGATTTGCATTAATCCACTTGTAACTTAGAGTTTATGGCTTGTAAAATACACACACTCTTAACTTAGATTGACAAAAAGGTTGCAAGAGTAGAAACTAAATTTTCAGTATTGTTCATGCTTTGTTAGTTTCTAGTTGCACCTTATAAGAATTTTAGAGTAACATCCAGATCTGTTATTAAAAATGATATAATTTAAATTGAGCAGTATCAATTTTCAGTTGCTTGAGTGTAGTTAGGATAAAGTTATGATGCTTCACTTGATTATGTTCCAAGACTTTATTCTTGTAGGTACTACAGACTGTACAGTTCAAAACAAGATTATAATCACGGTTCACTTATAATATTGTCAATGCAAAGTTTTAAAGGTAATGAAAATTGACTATGTTGTTTTCCTTTATGAGAGAATCTGTAGGATCTGTGCGTTAGTTTCAAGGGAACTGAGACACAAATGTGTTCAGTTCCTATGGGCAGCGGAATAACTAGTAAACAAGTTATCAAGAACAATTACTTAAGGTGGAAACCTTTGATAACCAACTAGTTATCTAGGATAAAAACCACCCCTCTTTCGAGGATTTCAAACAGTCTACTTGTATATTAATATGCGATTACAACTTCCGAACTATCTCGTTTCAGTCTAACTCACTAAGACTAAACCTAGTTCCCTAGAAATCACAAATTAACACACAATAGACTTACTTCGACACTATCAACTCGAACACTTCTTCTTTCTGTTTCTTCTTTCTGATGCACTCTAAAGCTCGTGAAAATGCATAACTTTCACCTACTAACAGCTTCATGTATTTATACAATATGTTTGTCAAGGAAAGATCTCATAGGAGATATTCTTTGAACAAGCATATTCCATAAATCCATGATTCGGTATTTCACCTCTTACCTAAGATAAGATAAGAAATATTTCCTTAACCGAATTACAATATACACAATCATATAAAGATAATCTATGTGTATCTTGACGCCTAAGGTCTTCTGCTGGGCGCGTTAAATCCGAAAACAAATCTTCACAAAGATTCTGTAGATAACGTTGGTAGTTACACAGATGCGGTTCCCATCCAGTTCCCTTGATCTTGATCTTAGCTCACTTTGGACTTGCTTCCCTTATCTTTTCAGCTGTAGATTAAACACTAGAATAGCCAGTTAAGTTCAAGTGTTTGTCATCGTCAAAACAAGACAAACAGAGGAAGGGAACTCCATGGGAACTGACGTTCCAAAGAGTTCCATTCCAACAGAATCCATGAAGTAGCTACATGAGGGCACTTGTTGTTATTGTTCTTAATGTTGTTCAAACCAATTGCATGTGGTTAGTACTCTGTAAGCTTATGCAACCATCTCAATACTAACATCTAGCATTTCTTCTTTTCTTCTTTCACATTATTTCTATGAAATTACACCCATATATAGGCATCAATCTTGTGCTTTTTGATCATATGTATATTTGCTGGAGCATTATTCTTTTTTTTTTACGGGAACAAACACTTAGCTCATAAATGCTCCACTTGTTAACACAGCTAACATTATTACTCATTAGCCGTTATCAAAATGTATGAAATGCTTATAGTTGACAAATGCTCTAGAGACTGGATTATTGTTCTTGATGTTTTTGTGCTTGCTCAAAGTTTGAAAGACTGTAATGCACCTTTACTTCACTTGTTAACACACAGCCTATTAGCTCAAATGGTAGAACAGTGTGTTATACACATC
Source organism: Rheum nobile (assembly GCA_027886185.1). Lineage (NCBI taxonomy): Eukaryota > Viridiplantae > Streptophyta > Magnoliopsida > Caryophyllales > Polygonaceae > Rheum > Rheum nobile. Next base: position 2,461,764 of record WOAB01000639.1, read on the forward strand.
GATGTGGGTTCGAATCTCACATAGGCTAATACAATTAACTTTAATTAGATTGATTACATTCTTACTCCTGAGTTACATGACATTGAAGGTTAACTTATTTTTTATCAGTTGATGGTGTTGCGCTTGACATGCATGTTTCATTCTGCCTTGAAAGATAATTGTAAAAGCTGATATTTAAAATATTGATTCATGAGCTCGTGCAATTGCATGACTTGTTTCTATCAAAGTTGATATGATGGCTTTGTAACTTGATTGATAGTTAAAAATGCATGGGATAGTTGACATATGATGGCTTTGAATCTTGACTTGTCAAAAACAAATCAAGGATCACCTTAGTTTGTTTCTGATTTCTTGTGTTGGAATTGATGGTGTTTGCATGCTCATGATAGTGGTGTTTCTCTTCCATTTCTTGTTCCATCATATGCCTTTACTTCATATATGATCAAGGCATATATTATACAGGAGGGACTAGGAAGTGGAGTTGTTCCTTTGATCAAATGGGTCTACTAGTAACCTTGAGATCATACTAATTTGCAATTGTTATCTAACTATAATTGATCAAGCAAATGAAGTGTTAAATTCATAACTCAACTTTGAGAATTCCAAGTCAAGTGAATTTTTATGGGTCTTTCAGAATTAAAGGAAAACAATATTATATTAAGTAATTCTATTGGATTTAAGCCTTTTTTTGCAAATCGTAACTAGTATATATGAATTTATGTTGGATCGATAGAGTTACGTCTGAGGGAACAAAAGCTTTGTTCCCACAGAAGGCACAGCGGAAATAATATAGCAGGAAAGATAAAGAACGAACTCACGATATATAGTGGAAACTCCAATCAGCAAAACTAGCTAATCAAAGAAAAACCACTACCTTCAAGCTTCCGCTTGAGAGGATTTTGAAGCGTCTACTTGTCTTATTGATTTCTTGTTCGATTACACTTGTATCCTGGACTTCAACCTCTAGACTTCCCACCTAGATTTGAAACCTCTTCTACAACGATGAATCGAACTCAACCCTCAAATACTTACAAACACTTCACTCTCTTTTTCTTCTCAACTGAACGCTCTCAGTTCTTCTTTTTCCTCGTCGTGGTTACATAGAAATGAATCCCACATTCCCATATAAATACAACTCGACCAAACCCTAATCATAACAAGATAATCCTATCTTCCTAAACTTGGTAACAAGATGATATTAATTGATTTGAAGAATATTATCTTAACAACCGATATTATCTAAGGAAATAATTCCTAAGATAACATTAACGGATTAAGATAAGATTATTCTCTCTCCAAATATATTATCTTAGAAAAGTTTTCCTAAGATAACACATTCGGATTCTCTCTCCAAATCTTCTTTTCGGCGAGATCCTTCCAGCCGAAATCCTATCCTTTGACTGCGTGATTCTCCGTGATTTATTTCCATAATCGTCACGCTGGATTTCTTCCTTCCATTCGCAGCTTTGATCTTGTTCGTCACTATTGTTCCTTGAGAGGTAACAAAGAACATGAACAGAGCTTTGTTCCCTCTGCGATCCTTTGCTGCAATGGTTCCCTGAGATAACTGTCTTTGTTTCTGAAACACTTAGTACCCAGATTAGTTGAATGTTTGTTACCATCAAAACCTAAAGAATTCAACAATTTACTAGCTTATTGTTGACTTTTATTCATTTTTCAGCTTCTTGGGATTTATTGGATAGTAGACTACTGGAGGAAACTATGATCTTCGGATGACACAACAGATAAATTAGTTGTTTGTATTCGATGTATGTTATTTTATGGCAATTTTGTCTTAAATTTTATGGTTTTCTAAAGAACTAGTTGTTAAAAAAATGAATATATGTCGTTTTGCTATTTGAAGAAGCTTATCGGTGGAGCTTCGAATGGTAGGAGAGGAGAGAGGACCCAAATGGGAAGAAATAATCAAATTTGGGGGGAAATCTATCATGTAATGCACATGGTACCCCTCGTAAATTTTTAATGAAGGTTAAATTTGTAATTTTTATGTAAAATTAAGTTTGGATAAGTCATCGATATCGAACATACATTAATGTTTCAGACCTTTACATTCAACTTCAGCCTCAGCATAATTCAGCCTACAGCTTAAATTTTTCCATTCAGCTTTAGCCCCTACTTCAGCCTCAGCCCCAATAAGTCTCAGCTATACCGAACAGACCCTAGGACATGTTCATTATAAACGTATGCTTGATATGTCTAAAAATGGTTTAATTCCTCTATTTGATATGAGGATAGAGAGGTGTAGAACTTGCATGCTTACTAAGATAACAAGACAACCGTTCCCTGATGTTCAGAGAAATAGTGTAGTGCTTAATTTGATACATAGTGACTTATGTGATTTTCATGCTTCTTTGTCCTTGGGAAATAAGAAATATGTTGTTACTTACATATATGATTATTCCCGTTATTGCTATGTATTTCTATTGCATACTAAGGACGAGGCCCCTTGGAAAGTTTAAAATCTATAAAACTGAAGTGGAACTTCAGTTGGGAACAGTGATCAAAATATTGCTCACCGATAGAGGTGATAAGTATTTTGACCCAGAATACTTCCAATCCGTAGGGATCATTCATGAAACCACGGCTCCCTACACACCACAACAAAATGGTGTGTCGGAGAGGAAGAATCGAGTTCTTAAGGAAATGGTCAATTCCATGCTTTCCTACTCGGGTTTAAATGACGTATTTTGGGGGGAAGCCATGTTGACGTCTTGTTACCTATTGAATAGGGTTCCTAATAAAGGGAACGAGACTACCCCATATGAGCTTTGGTTCCAAATGAAGCCAAATCTGAATTATCTTCGGGTTTGGGGATGTAGGGCGGTTGTAAGACTACCCGAACCCAAGCGAAAGACTTTGGATGAAAAAGGTGTTAAATGTATCTTTATTGGATATGTTGGACCTTCCAAGGCATATAGGTTCTATGTTATTGAACCTAACAAGTCTATTTCGGTTCACTCCGTTATAGAGTCAAAAGATGCCATCTTTGATGAAAAACGATTTTCATTGACACCTTTACACAAAGTCATTGTTCTCAGTACTAGTGGAGACAATGACATTGTTCCCAGTACAAGTGAAGACATAGACATGATTGTCCAACGTGGGAACAGTGAACCAGAGATCCAAAAGAGTAGAAGAGTAAGGAAGGGAACGTCCTTTGGCCCTGGCTTCCATGTTTACTTGGTAGAGGGAACAAGGAATGAAGTTGGATCACAATACTTGTATTTTTATAATATTGAGGATGACCCAAAGATGTTTACTGACGCAATGAAGTCTCAAGACGTGCCCTTTTGGAAGGAGGCCATAATTGATTAGATGGATTCCATCATGGGAAACAATACATGGGTCTTGGTTGATCTTCCCCCTAGATGTAAGCCATTAGGAAGTAAGTGGATATTCAAGAAGAAGATGAAAGTGGGTGGAACCATAGATAAGTTTAAGGCACGATTGGTTGTTCAAGGCTTTAGACAAAAGTATGGAACCAACTACTTTGATACCTATGCACCGGTTGCTAGGATTACCACCATTAGGCTATTGATTGCCTTGGATGCTTTTCACAAGTTGGTTATACACCAAATGCATGTGAAAACAACGTTCCTTAATGGGGACCTTGAGGAAGAAGTTTATATGAAACAACCTGAAGGGTTCGTTATGCCCAGACAAGAACATAAGGTATGCAAATTGGTCAAATCCTTGTTTGGGCTGAAGCAAGCACCAAAAAAATGGCATCAAAAGTTTTATGAGGTTGTGTTGTCCAATGGATTCAAACTTAATCAATCGGAAAAGTATGTATATAACAGATTTGATAATTTTGGGAACAATGTTATATTTTGCTTGTACGTGGATGACATTTTGATTTTTGGAACGGATCAAAAGGCAAGTACACCTTACATAGGCATTTTTGTCTTCACAATTCTCCATGAAGGATGTTGGGCCACGTTTTGATCAGGTTGGACCGGCCCACAAACGGTTGAAAGCTGAAGCCCATCATGCGGAAGAAATGGCCTGCCTGCTGACGCGACCGAAGGCTCCTTGAAACGTCCGAACGAAAATCACAGCCATGATCTTAGCACTTAAACGGCTGAATGATCTCCCCAAATCTGGCATTAAATCCCCTCATCTTAAATAGATTAGGATCATTCCGTTGTAAGGGAGGTTCTCTACTATTCCATTGTTGATGTACTAAAACTCCATAGCTCTCGATATACTAAAAGCTCGTTCAATACATTCGCAAAGCTCATTCGATTGTGCTCGGATCCATTCGACATTCTTTATTTCGATTCGTCATAGCTAAGCTTTATTATCTTTATTTTGTCTCATCATTTTGGTTCTCTGATTTGTTTGAAGTATTAATTTGATCCGTTTGACTAATAGCACCACATCGAAGGCAATTTAGGTTTGATATCTTTTTTCCCAAAACAAAGGACATAGGGGAGGCCGATGTAATCCTAGGGATTAGGATAAGGCGGGGAACGGAGGGCTTATCATTGTCTCAATCTCATTACATTGAGAGAGTGTTGGAGAAATTCAATGTTGATAAGTAGGTGTGTTCAATTCATGCTCGGACCGGAAAATCGGACCGGACCGGACCGGACTGGAAAAGACCAGACCGGACCGGGGAAATTACGGTTCGGTCTTCGGTCTGGATATTTCCCTTAATCCGGTTCAGGTCTGGTCCGGTCCAAACCCGGAAAAAAACCGGTCCAGACCGTTGGATCGGTTTTTTTTTAAATAATAATAATAATAAGTTAGGAGTTTAAATATTTTTTTATAGATATTTTTCTTAAGTTAATAAGTGTTGGGCCTGGCATCCCCGGAGAAGATGAGTCAAGTGAATCGAGCCCAAGCCCATTGCAGATCGGAAGAAAAAAGGAGAAGGCCAGAGGAGGCGACAAGACTTCTCTGGTCGAATGCCCTCCGACAGGATCGCGAGAATCTCGCCATACATTTAATGCCCAGATCAGGCAACGTCCACAGCATTCAAACCACCATAATTGCAGCAATTAAATGGCATAATCCTTGCCATTGCTCCCGGCATTGAAGACGAAGATATTAGAAAAACACAACGGTCACAATGGAAAAGAACTTACCATATTTGGACGACGAAGAAGATAAGAAGATACGAACACATTAATGTTGGAGACACAAGCATTCTGACTCAAAAACGGATCAGAACAACACTTACGCGGCCCGCCTAGCTCTCTAGCAATCATCTGCGCTTACTCTCCACCGGTCGCCACCTAAAAGTCATCGGTCGAGTCCTACACGACCACTCGGTCTAAACTATGATAAGTTGTATCTCGATTCGATCCGATCAATACATTATCTAATAAAATCATCTCGTTATTCTACATTTACTCTTTGCTTGTCAATTATCTGCTTGGTTTGGATTGTTTTCTATCACCCGATCGATTAGTTACCCCGTCTAAGGCGATTTAGGTCGTCCAATCTTTTCGCCCCAAAACAATTTGGCGCCCACCGTGGGGCAACTTGCCGGTCACCCTTCCGAAACTTTCCAACCATGACTATTGACCCACCTACCGACAATCAAGAACCACGTCTTGAAGACGGAACCTAAGATGCAGCAATCACAACCGAAAATCCTACTCCAACCCAGTTCCAAGAACTTTCCCAAAAAATGGCCACCCTTCAAAAGGAACTAGCCCAGCAACGCCAAAAGACCGAAGCCCTAGCCGCTTTGTCAACCCAATCCGAAGCCGAGATCACGCAACTAACTCGTGAAAATGAGTCTCTTAAGTCGCAGGTACAGTCAGTGGCTTCAGGATCTAGGAACGTGCATGTCCACGGCGGCACCCGAACACGCCTCGACATGGACAACATCGAGCTGATGCCTCCGAGCATACGACGTCCTGGACACACTGAGGGTACGTCTCGAACTCCTTTCGCTAGTCCATTTTCGACTAACCATGTCACCTTTTCCACACCGATCGGGTCTGCTGGGACCCGAATCGATGAACCACAGGTTACCAATCCGCCAGATGTCCTGGCTCTTTTCCAGCAGACGCTCGACAGACACATGAAGACGATCGACAATCGCTTCAACAGGCTCCCAGGAGTCCCGCAACCAATCGAGAGGGAAACGTCCGGCGGATTCGAAGAATCCCCATTCGTCGAAGAAATCGCAAGGGTCAAGATCCCCAAGAAGTTCCATCTCCCCAACATGGCGACGTTCGACGGCACCACCGATCCAGATGACCATATCTCTCTCTATAAACAAAAACTAATGGCTGCATCTGTTTCAAGGGAGAGCCGCGAGGCAGTCATGTGCAAAAGCTTTGGCATAACCCTCGCGGGTCCCGCACTAACATGGTTTATGCGTTTGCCTCAGGGAATGATTACATCCTTTGTGGATCTGGTCAACTCTTTCAAGAGTCAATTCGCCAGCAGTCGGAGGCTCGAAAGACAATCAAGTGACCTCTACCGAGTCACACAAAGGTATAACGAACCCCTTCGGAATTATCTTAACAGGTACAATAAGGAGAAAGTGGCAATTCCCCACTGCGACGTCACAACCTCCATCGAAGCCTTCTGACAAGGCTTGGTCAAAGACAGCAATCTCTATGACGAGATTACCAAGTACCCATGCAAAAGTTTTGAAGATGTCCAGGCCAAAACCATGGCCGAGGTAAGACTGGAAGAGGACCGTGAGTCGCGTAAAGCCTCACGCAGACCCGATCCATCCGACCGTAAACATCCCTCTGACAACCGTCGAGACAGACGATCTCATCCCTATTCTCGTAATCGAAATGAACCAAATCAGGTAAACTCTTTCCAAGATAGGTCACAGGAATGGAGAGACGGTCCGGCGTTGCCTCCTAGGGTCCAGTCTTATAATTTCAATGTTTCTGTGTCGGAGCTCGTCAAGAGTTTCGACAAATATGGAAAAGAGGTAAGATGGCCCCGAAAGAGCGACCGACCGGATGTCAAGAAGGACATGAGTCGATGGTGCGAATTCCATGGCGACCACGGTCATTCGACCGACGAGTGCATCGCCCTACAGAAGGAAGTCGCTAGGCTGCTCTCACAGGGGCTCCTGTGCGACATAATCTCGGAACGGGCAAAGGCTACCATGGAACGTCGAGATCAGGTAAAACAGAACAAACCCCCATCTCCTGTCCATACAAAAGTTGTCAATACCATTTCAGGTGGATCGGATATATGTGGAAACACATACTCCGCGGCTAAGCGACATGCTAGGGAAAGCAAGGGCGACAAGCCCGAGGCATCGGAATTCAAGCCAAGGAGGACATCTAACCTTCCGACGGTCACATTCGACGAATCCGATTCCGACGGGTCGGATAGTCACCACGATGGTCTGGTAATCTCTTTGTCCATTGGTAATTGTTTAATACGGAGAGTACTAATCGATACAGGGAGTTCGACAAACCTCTTGACCCTTGACGCACTTAGAGAAATGGGTCTAACTGAGAACGACCTAATCAAGAAGTCGACCCCACTGGTCGGGTTCAGCGGTGAGGTTAAGCATACGACCGGTGAAATCATTCTAACCACATACGCTGGAGGAATCAACCAACAGGTGAAATTCTTAGTCCTAGACTGTCCGTCTCCCTATAATTGTATTCTTGGCAGGCCATGGATACACGCTATGAAGGCAGTACCTTTGACATATCATCAAGTCATCAAATTCCCCACTGAATGGGGAGTCCAAGAGATCAAAGGAGATCAAAGGACCGCAAAAGAATGCTATGTCGCTTCCATGAAGAGCGCAGTCGAACACAGGACCGCATAGCAACCACAGAGCGGCGAAGGGCCTAGTCGGTACGTCAAACCAGAAATGGAAAAACTCGATGAAATCGCACTAGACCCTTCAAAGCCAAACCAAACGGTGAGGGTCGGGTCGGACTTGGACGATTCGACCAGACAACAACTTCTTGACTTTCTCAGGGCCAATGCCGACTGTTTCGCATGGTCGCATGAGGATATGGTCGGAATATCTCCAAACGTTATTACTCATAAATTAAATGTGGATCCATCTCATCCCCCTATCAAGCAAAAACGCAGGAAGTTCGCCCCCGAGCGGAACAAGATAATCGACGACGAAGTCAAAAGCTTATTGGAAACAGGAAAGATCAGGGAGGTCCACTATCCTGAATGGCTAGCCAACGTGGTCGTAGTCCAGAAGAAGAACAGCAAATGGAGAGTCTGCATCGACTTCACAGACCTCAACAAGGCTTGTCCCAAGGACTCGTTCCCTCTATCCCATATCGACGCCATGGTCGATGCCACAGCGGGGCACGAAATGCTTACCTTCATGGATGCTTTCAGCGATTACAATCAGATCCTTATGGAACCCGACGATCAAGAAAAAACAACGTTCATCACCAGTCAAGGTATCTATTGTTACCAAGTAAAGCCCTTTGGTCTGAAAATGCAGGGGCTACGTATCAACGACTAGTCAACAAAATGTTCAAAGACAAAATCGGAGACACGATGGAAGTCTACATAGACGACATGTTGGTCAAGTCCAAAAAGAAAGAAGATCACATAGACCACCTATGCGACAGCTTCGAGGTGCTCAAAAGGTACAACATGAAACTAAACCCTACTAAATGCTCCTTCAGAGTGTCGTCAGGGAAGTTCTTAGGATACATGGTGACACAAAGAGGAGTAGAGGCCAGCCCAGAACAAATCAAGGCTCTCATCAGCCTTTGATCCCCCCGATGCGTCAAAGACGTACAGAAGCTCACAGGTCGGATAGCAGCTCTGAACAGATTCATCTCTAAATCATCCGACAAGTGCAAACCCTTCCACGACGCACTCAAGAAGAACAAGTCCTTTCAATGGACGGAAGAACACGAAGCAGCGTTCCAAAACCTCAAAGAGTATCTGGCCAGTCTCGTGTTACTAGCCAAACCCAAAGACGACGAGCCCTTATTTCTTTATCTTGCAGTGTCAGAATCAGTCGTAAGCGCAGTACTGGTCAGAGAGGAGGATGGCAAACAGTCGCCAATATACTATGTCAGTCGGACGCTGTTACCAGCCGAAACAAGGTATTCGTCACTTGAAAAGCTCGTGCTATCATTGGTAATGGCTTCGAACAAACTCAAACCATATTTCGAATCACATACTATTACTGTTCGCACTAATCATCCCATGAGAGCTATCATGAGGAAACCTGAGTTCACAGGACGAATGACCAAATGGGCCATACACCTCAGCGGTTACGACATCGAATACGAGCCCAGGACAGCGATCAAGTCGCAAGCCTTAGCCGACTTTGTGGGCGATTTCAGTTCGACCCTAGAGCAAGAAGCTACAAAAGAAGCAACACAACTACTCGCGACGGACGAGGCAGGTACATGGGAGCTCCAAACAGATGGGGCATCGAATGCCAGAGGATTGGGGCTAGGGGTCGTGCTAAAATCGCCACAAGGAGACAAGATAGCTCAAGCTGTCAGATGTGAGTGGGATGCGACTAACAACGAAGTTGAATACGAAGCGCTCATATTCGGACTCATCCTGGCTCGCGACCTAGGGGTCCGAGAGATCGAAGTCGTTTGCGACTCTCTGCTAGTCGTAAACCAGATACAAGGGGTGTATAATGCCAAGGACGCCAGAATGATAGCCTACCTGGAGGTAGCCAAGAAACTGATCGGACAATTCCAAACATTCAACATCAGACAAGTGCCCAGGGATCTTAACTCCCAAGCTGACGCACTCGCTAATCTAGGATCCGTCCTAGATCCGAAGGAATTTCCACACATACCATTGCCCCACATCATGACGCCAGCCGTCCCAAGGACATCCGTCGAGTCAACAGCATCGCTTGAAGAACTCATCGCCATGGAAATAGGCGACCGACCAGAAGAAGACATCGTCGACACCAATGACAACTGGATACTACCTTACATTAGATGGTTGAAAGACGGCATTCTACCCGACGACAAGACAGAAGCAAAAAGGCTCAAGGTACAAGCACTCTCTTACGATATCATAGATAACATCTTGTACAAAAGGTCTGTTATAGGACTACTCCTACGATGCCTCAAGACTCCAGAAGTCGGATGTATCTTGCAATCATTGCACGAAGGGGGGTGTGGCAACCACACCGGCGGACGAAGCCTCTCGGGTAAAGCCCTATGAAATGGGTACTATTGGCCAATGATGAACAAAGACGCCATGGAATACACCAAGAGATGCGACGCCTGTCAGCGGCACGCACCCGTCCATCATCAGCCTTCAGAGCTCCTCCATCCGACCCTAGCTCCATGGCCCTTTATGAGATGGGGAATGGACATCGTCGGAAAGCTCTCCCCGTATCGGGTCAAAGAGTCTTCTTCCTTGCCATGACAGACTACTTCTCTAAATGGATCGAAGTCGAAGCCTACAGAGAGGTAAAAGATCAACACGTCATTTCATTCATAAAACACAATATCTTGTGCAGATTTGGCATCCCGTCAGAAATCGTGTGCGACAACGGCTCCCAATTCATCAGTCATAAGACTCGAGCCTTTTGCGATCAATGGAAAATCAAGTTGGTCACATCCACACCTCGGTATCCGCAATCCAACGGACAAGCCGAATCCAACAACAAGATCATCATCAACAACCTCAAGAAACGCCTCACAGGAGCTAAAGGCAAATGGGCAGACGAACTCCCACTTATTCTCTGGTCCGACAGGACTACTCCAAAGAATGTGACCGGGCAATCGCCTTTCTCTCTCGTCTACGGGAGCGAGGCGGTCATCCCGGCTGAGTTACTGGTTCCGACCACTCGCTGCAACCTTCAGACAAATGAACAAAACAACATCGAACTAGCACACAATCTGGACACAGCGGACGAGATCAGAGAGAAAGCCCGAATCAGGATGGTTAGGTTCCAACAACAAGTCACAAGGAGCTACAACAAGAACGTCCGAATCAAGGCATTCAAGGTCAGAGACTGGGTCCTCAGGAAAACTTTCCAATATACTAAGAACTCATCCGACGGAAAGCTAGCACCACAGTGGGAAGGACCTTACTTGATCACCGAAGTGGTCGGACATGGAGCATATCAGTTAAAGGATAAAGACGGATAACCGATCCCGAGGAGTTGGAACACAGCACATCTAAAACTCTACCATTTCTGAACCAATGAGGTAAAACATCACACAAATCTTATACCTCACATATACATTGCTATCTGTCGCATACAAATCGCATGCTATCGCATATACATTGCTATCTGTCGCATACAAATCGCATGCTATTGCATATACATTGCTATCTGTCGCATATAAATCGCATGCTATCGCATATACATTGCTACCTGTCGCATACATACCGCATGCTATCGCATGTACATCGCTATCTCCTTTTACATGTCATCATCTGACACTAAGCGAGGACTTCCTCCTTACAAAAACACAAACGCAGAACAGCATTTACATTGGATCCTGTCATCCGCAAAAAAGCGCTTATATTACATTACACGATCGATCGAAACACGGGGAGATGACAACACAGGCATGTCGGCACACCACCTGCCTTACACAAAACATAAGGTACAACACCTTATTACATTTACGTAATAAAACATATTGCTTACCTCCCCGGCATAATGTCATGACTAACACATACACAAACACATCGCAGGCCTGCTCTACATACATACATACGGTGAAACCCCACTCGACGGAGCACACGGGTGAAACCGACACATATGAAATACAAAATGTCGTCGACAACTTCCTAGGAAGTCCGACGAACATGTACGAAACAAACTAGCATACGACTCGATATGTAAAAATGCAATTGCATCGGAATAAAAGCATTTTTATACGTAAAACGCGACCCGTGATGGTGGACGGGTCGCCAAAACACATTGTCTGCCTACACATCTGTAGGACTTTACCAACAATCATTCAAAAATATCCTGCGACCCGCGATGGTGGACGGGTCGCCAAAACACATAATATTCAAACCCACACATAGGTGGGGCAAACGAAGTCATATTACGCGAAGAAAACAATTCAGACGTCGGGGACAATGGCATTACCTTCCGCAGGGGCTGGCTCTAGAGATGCTATCTCGTCAGTCGGCTCGACATCGCCAGAATGGGCCTCGTCCTCATCGGCGCCTTCATCCACGGCCTCTTCTCCGACGCCGGCTAAGCAAAACAGCTCCTGACCAGGATCGCCCTTTGGGAACATGGAGTCCAGAGTCTCCTTCTCCGCTTTCAGGTCCCAGAGCTCATGCTTGCCCTCGTTGAACTCTTCGATCATCTCGATGCGCGACTTCACAGCATAAAAGGCCCCGACATCGCCAGCAATCTGGCCATCGGCAATCTGAGCCCGCTTCACCTCCTCCTCATCGCCTGATCGACACTCTTCAAACTCCCTCCGACTTGCGACCAGCTCTTCTTGACAGCTCTTCAGCTCCCTGGTGAGGCGACGCTCAGTCTCACGACAGCGACTCTCCGCTCCCTCCAGCTTGGTCCTAAAAAACGCAAGGTCGGACTCTAACCTAGTAGCCCTGTCCTCAGCCTTGACAAGCATCGCCTGAACACCGGAGTAAGCTCCCAAGAAATACTAGAAGGCCTGACAGAAAGACACACGACAACACAAAAACACAATCAAGAAACGCGGTCGAGCAAAAAGAAACATAAAAACAAGAACAAAGGGCAACTCACCCTCCACGCGGAGCATCCCGCTTCACCAATGCAGTCTAGAGGGGAGACATCCTTAACTTCTGACTTCAAAGTCGGGTCCTGAGCGCGAAAAAGGTCGGTGATCGACTGTCTGACGGCACCGATCTTGCCGACCCCCTCAGCAGTCGCACTCTTCTTCCTAGGGATGTCCTCCACCTTGACGTCTTCAGGGCGAGCGCTCGCCTTCCTCTTAGAGCCAGTCTTGACTGGAACCGTCAGATCCACCAGATCCGGTTTGCTTGACGCGGCTTTGGTCGCCGCCTTCCTCTGCTCGATCAGGATTTTCCCTGATGCCACCCTCAAACGAGCACTCGATCGACCACCAGGGGAACCTGACACAACAGAACAACAAAAAGGGAGAAATCCTAAAGTAAATGACAAAACGAAAAACAGTAAAAGACGCCTAGAGTCAAGAATCTACCTTTTACACGAGACGATGAGACATTCGACATGTCGTCTTGAGAGGCAGGGGTCGTCGACAGCAGGTTGACGTTCACAAACTTTCTTTCAGACGCGGGAATTTCAAGGACAATCTTCGACAAGCCTTCCGACCGGCTACTCACTTCTAGATCTTCTGGTTCGGGGACTACAAAAAAGAAAAGTTAAGGCAAGAGTTAAGACACATAAAATACGCGAAAGAGAAGACAAATACATACTATCGATTCGCCACTCCGTGAACAAAAATGGACACTCTCCCTCCTTCTCCAAAGAAGAACGTTCGACGAAAAAGAACTCCGACCCCTATTCGCGGTCGTTGACATCAGGGATCTGCACCAAGGGTTTCCGACCATGTCGGATACGCAACTGAACGCGACAGGAACTCTTCGACCCAATAAAGTAGTTATATCACAGAGCGTCAAAATCAAAATCGGCCCTAGTTTGAACATTCACAAGGTCTAAAACCCTAAGAACTCTCCACGCCTGAGGCATTACTTGACATGGCGCCAGCGCCAAAGTGGCTAAAAAATCTCTGACAAGGGGAGAGAAAGGAAATGTGTGCCCTATTCTAAACGGGTATGCGTAGAAGCAAATCCATCCTTCGTAACGCGCATCGGCCCTCTCGTCTGGATGAGGCAACCTGGCGACCATCTCCGGTGGAAAGCCTCCGACTTGGAGAACTTGATCCAACTCCGCCTAGGACAAAGTGCTAGTCAATGCATCCGACTCCTTCAAAATGAAACGAGGAGGAGTTTCGCCTTCACGAGAATCGGAAAGAGTCTTCGACGACTCAAAAGCCTCGATGGAAACCATTTCGAGAATGGAAAGAGAGAGAGATCAAAGAGATATGACTAGAGAAATCAGAAAACTATGGCGAGAGAGATCGAGAAGCTTACCAGAAGAAACTTGCAAAGGAAGATGGGATGAAGACTAATTGATTCCCTCTGCTCTGAATTTATGGAGGGAAGTGAAGATTTGCAGAGGTGTCGCATCATGCCCCGATCATGCGCCACGTAGCCCTGAGCAAACGCGCCAAAAAAGGATGGTGAAGATCGTGTCTAGAGAAGTTGCCACGGATTCCGTTTTACTTGCCTAAACCGAAAGCCCAAGGCAACTTGGGGCTATTGTTGGGCCTGGCATCCCCGGAGAAGATGAGTCAAGTGAATCGAGCCCAAGCCCATTGCAGATCGGAAGAATAAAGGAGAAGGCCCAGAGGAGGCGACAAGACTTCTCTAGTCGAATGCCCTCCGACAGGATCGCGAGAATCTCGCCATACATTTAATGCCCAAATCACGCAACGTCCACAGCATTCAAACCACCATAATTGCAGCAATTAAATGGCATAATCCTTGCCATTGCTCCCGGCATTGAAGACGAAGATATTAGAAAAACACAACGGTCACAATGGAAAAGAACTTACCATATTTGGACGATGAAGAAGATAAGAAGATACGAACACATTAACGTTGGAGACACAAGCATTCTGACTCAAAAACGGATCAGAACAACACTTACGCGGCCCGCCTAGCTCTCTAGCAATCATCTGCGCTTACTCTCCACCGATCGCCACCTAAAAGTCATCGGTCGAGTCCTACACGACCACTCGGTCTAAACTATGATAAGTTGTATCTCGATTCAATCCGATCAATATATTATCTAATAAAATCATCTTGCTATTCTACATTTACTCTTTTCTTGTCAATTATCTGCTTGGTTTGGATTGTTTTCTATCACCCGATCGATTAGTTACCCCGTCTAAGGCGATTTAGGTCATCCGATCTTTTCGCCCCAAAACAATAAGTTAGGAGTATAAATGTTTTTTAGATATTAAATAAGAATTTATTTATTTATTTTTTAAAATAAGTTCCGATCTAAACCGGTCTTAGACCGGACCGGAACCGGACCGGACCGAATAGGTCTGGTCCGGTCTCCAGTCCAGACTTTTGAAAAAATCCAGTCCGGACCGGATAAACACCCCTATTGATAAGTACGCTCCTTTGAAAACTCCATATGATCCAAGTGTCAAGTTGTTCCCTAACAAGGGAACATCAATTATGCAACTTGAGTACTCAAGGGTTATTGGGTGCTTGATGTATGACATGACAAGTACTAGGCCGGATATTGCTTTTGCAGTAGGGAAGCTTAGTCGCCATACTAGTAATCCTAGTGCATGTCATTGGCAAGCAGTTCGACGGGTACTTCATAACCTTAAGGGAACATTGGACTTTTGTCTTACTTATATTGGATCACCCTCGGTATTAGAGGGATATTCAGATGCAAGTTAAGTCACAAATGAAGAGGATCATTCTTCCACTAGTGGGAGGGTGTTCCTTGTTGGTGAGAGTGCCATTTCATGAGCTTCCAAGAAACAAACATGCATCACGAGTTTCACCATGGAATCGGAGTTTGTTGCCTTAGCCGTTGTTGGGAAAGAAGCAAGATGGCTAAGGAACTTGATTTATGAAATTCCATTGTGGGAAAAGCCAATTTCACATATATTAATCCATTGTGATAACACTGCAACACGGGCTAAAGCATATAGCCATGTATACAATGGGAAATCACGCCACTTGGGTGTGAGGCATAGTGCGATAAGAGAGCTCATTACGCATGGGGTGATTTCAGTGGATTTTGTTAGATCACAACAAAACTTGGCTGATCACTTGATGAAGGGGTTAGCTAGGGACTGAGTTTCCAAGTCGGATAAGGGGGTGGGATTAAGACCCATATAAGCTTTCTAGCAGTGGGATACCCAATTCCTTTCCAATTAACGTTGGGAGCGAATTCGATGTAGAAAGCCTACACCTAGAAACTGAATAGCACAAAGAAACGGTCCCCATGTATGTGCTCTGTTCCTACAAGTTTTGAGATTGAAAGCAATTTCTTAATAGTTCCTTTAAAAAAGTACAGATTGTAGGTGCACGATTGAGGGCGCGTTCCTTAAAAGGATCTACCTATATGGGCGTGAAGTTTGGTCGTTTCATGAAGTTTGGGTTAACTTTAAAAACGCTCAAGAATGGATAAGGACTCAAGGCCATAGAGAGTCAAGTTAGACTATAGAATTGTATAGAAATTCATGTGTGTGTTATCTTCATGCATCCAAAGAGGTTGATTGGTTCAATCCTTAGGACACCATGATTCTCAGGTGTTTGAAATGTGTAATTACACTAAGACATAAATTCAACCATTTCGATATTTGTGTTTATGCATGAGTTTGGGATGAAGACTTGCTTATTTTATGAATCAAGGATTACACTAAAATGGAGGAGGTTTGTTGGTGATTTTAGTGTCATCAAGAGATTGTTCTCATATAGGGAACGGTGCCATTTAGTGTGATCGGGATTCATACGACACTATAAGATCTCACTTAGCTACATCACGGGTTTGGAGGTATGGAGTATACACTCGTGTAAGCATACTTGAGATTCAGAGGGAAACATTAAGGATATGTGACATTACCCATAAGGGAACAGTGTATCAAAGAGGTTATTTGTGTCTTTAAGACAGATCGGTGTTACTTAAGGTTGAACGAGTGGTCATTCCCTGGAGGGATCAGCCGTTCCCTAGGTGGGAACGTCAAGTTTCCTAAGGCATGGTTAAAGTTTCAGCACGTGATTAATGTGTTGTAACCGCCTTGGTAACCGTCGGAATAACCACCTATTAACTACCTTAAATTAGTTGATAACTGATAGAAGTAGTTGGATATTCTTGGAAACGGTGTGGCAGTTGAACGGTTGGTAACCGTTAGTAACTGCTTGTAATTGTCGTAACCGTTCCCTGTAACCGCCCGAAAGCCTATATAAAGGTATTTCGGTGATAGTGTTAGGACACCAGATTAAACGCACAAGTTCTCTATCTGAGTTGAAGTCATACTCCACTAATACGTGAATATAGTTTAATTCCCATCACAAAGCCTTGAAGGGAACTAGAGGTTTGTCTTATCTCACTTCAGATTTTGCGGATTCCCTAAGACTTTAGTAAGGGGCAAAATTCTGATTTCAGAAAGTGTTCTCACCATTCAAATTTTATTCGAGTTACAGCGTTCATTGATCGTTCCCTATTGAAGCTGAAATCTATATAAAGAGAAGATCAAGACTTGCAGGAAACAGTCATCTCAAGATACAATGTTTCCTTATTCAGTATACATTGTTCCTACAATCAATAACCTTTCAGTCATTGCGAAGAGGGCGTGTAGGAGTCCAACCCTGCGATAATGGTGACGCTTCATCGGTCTCCGACGACTTCTGGCTGCAACAAAAGCGGCGCTCTAGGCTAGGGGTTCGCAAGGTGGCAGAAGAAGGAGGTATAGATTTCACATATTTGTTGTTTTCGTTGCAATCGGGTTTGGGGAAGGAAGACTATGCTAAATTCCATACCAAATGCAGGCCACGTGCACATAACGTGTTGGAACTCATTTGTTAAAGTGGTGCCGGTGACTTTTCAGGGCAGGATTCCGGTGGGCTCCGGACAATAAAAACACCAAAATATGGGAGCGTTGGATTCGTCTCCGCGAGCACATTCTCGAAGTGTACTCATATGTTAAAAATGAATTCAGTTTGAATGAGAAATGGAGGTCCAAAGTTGGTTGCTTGAAGTGCATCAACTTGGGGACATGTATGTGGGAATTTGTATCCTACATTGGAAGTAGGGGATAAACATTCACTAGTATATATACTAGGAATTTGGCTCCAAGGTTGTGGCCTTGGGTCACCACCAATGTGTAATGGGGAGAGGACCTAGCTCATCAAGACCACACACGCGCCGAGCCGAGTCGCGTCGCGTAGGGCCGAGTCGCGTCGGGCCGAGCCGAGCTGAGCTTGGATTGGACTGGGCCTTAGGCCTAGTACGTAGCTTGGGCTGGCCAGCCAATGCTATTTTTTTTTCCGATCCAGAGTCCCGCTGTTGATAACAACTTTGACCCAGTCCATGAGAATTCGGGGCAGTTGCTGAAGTGACTCGGTCTTCCCACCTTCTTCTCTGCCACTCTATTGGTGCGCTAACAGACTCCAGAGGCTGCTATAGAAGAGCACTATGCGACTCATTCTGAATCATCCGAAAATCCACATCGTATTCTTCTTTTCTCCTCCTTTGTTTCGCGTCTGAGAGTACACACAGAAATCAGGTTCGCAGGCTTCTGGAATTTGATTGTGCAATACAGAAGTTCAATCGCAGTTGTATCCTGGGATTTGGATCGCTACAGAACCGTCGCAATATGGGGCGATTTCATAATTAAGGACAGAGATTTCTTCTCGACTCTGCATCAGATCCAGCCCGATCACTGTTCGGTAGTTCTTCGTTGTAATTTTTAAATTATAGTATGATTTATTTCTGCAGTTTCTTAATTCTGTACGATTCAGGAATTTAGGTTCCTACAGTCTTAATTCTAAAATTTCGTTTAACTGCATTACGTACTAACCGAACTTTGTTTCTGAAGTCTCTAAACAGCACAGGAAATTTTTAAAATTTGTGTTGTTCATCAGCACATTCCGGAAATTATACAACAATATTTTTCGCTTCTGCAATTTAATTTCGAATTAAATTGCTTTCGTTATATTTCCTGATTGAACTTCGTACTAATTCTGGTTTGCTTATCTATGAACAGTTTGAATTATGACTAACCAGACTGAGAATGCTGATTCTGGTGTTCTTGTTGGAGCCGGTAATGGAAATCCTGTTGAGTCAACACCCAAGATTCAGTTTGGGAGTGGTCTGTCGGCGGTGAATTTGCCAGCCGTAAGGGTCGGAACTGATGTTAATTAGAATGTCCAACCGACTGCTTATCAGACTGTCCCACCGACAGTTCATATGCCTGGTGCTGTAAACGCAGGGCTGATGCCAGAAAAGTTTGATGAAACTGGCTTCAAAACATGGCAGCAGAAGATGTTCTTATTTCTGACCACACTGAAGCTGGAAAGGTATCTGAATGAGGATAAGCTTGTGCTTCTGTCTCATAATACTGATGTTCTAGCCCTAGCCAACGTTGATGCCTGGACTCATGGGGACTTTCTGTGCAAAGGTTGGGTTCAAAGTCGCCTGATAGATCCACTATACAATGTATACAGCAAGATCAAGACTTCCAAGAAACTCTAGATGGTCTTGGAAAAGAAATACAAGTCTGAGGATGCAGGCTCTAAAAAGTTCGCAGTAGCAAAATTTCTAGACTTCAAAATGGTGGACTCTAAGCCCATCATGGAACAAGTTGAAGAGCTGCAATTGCTTACGCATGAGATTATTGCGGAAGGAATGTCAATCTGTGAGACGTTCTAGGTAGCTGCTTTCATTGAGAAACTCCCTCCAGGTTGGAAGGATTTCAAGAGCTACCTAAAGTGAAAGGCTATGACCGTTGAAGACTTGATTGTCAGGTTGCGGATTAAGTCAACCAACCGCAAAGCATATGGTGTTCGGACTTTTGAACAGAAGGCCAACTTGGCTGAGCACAAGGACAAGGGAAAGAAACGAAAGGTTCAACCCCAAGGCTCCAGCAACTTCAAGAAGCAATTTGCTAAGAAGTTCAATGGGAAATGCCATAAGTGTGGTAAAATGGGTCACAAGGTTGACGAGTGTCGAAGCAAGATTGACCCACGCAAGGACAAGGGAAAGTCTCAAGCCAACTTGACTGAAGGCAGGCTCTCGGATGTAGATCTGTTTGCTGTAGTGTCTGAAGTCAACATGGTTGGAAGCAACCCGAGGGAATGGTGGTATGATACAGGTGCCACCAGACATATATGCTCTGATAGGGGACTGTTTACCACTTATCAGAAGAGCAATAGTGATGAGCAACTATTTATGGGGAACTCGTCCACATCCAAGGTAGAAGGTCACGGCAAAGTGATGTTAAAGCTGACTTCCGAGAAGGAGCTGACTCTCAACAATGTCATGCACGTGCCGGAAATAAGGAAGAATCTGATCTCCGGCACTTTGCTGAGAAAGAACGGCTTCGCGGTTAAATTCGTGTCTGACAAGCTAGTTCTCTCTAAGAATGAGGTTTATTTGGGCAAGGGATATGTAAAGGATTGACTGGTCAAAATGAATGTAATGACAGTCCTCCCAAAATCTATTATTTCTGATGTTTCAATGAATGAAATGAATCCTATTGCTTATTGATGTGTTCTTGCCTCCGATGACAAGCCAATTGTCAAAAGGTGGCGCCTTGGGATCTAGTCTTGGGTGAGAAGTCACCTTTGAACGTCACAGTAATGAAGGCGATGGTGAACGCGTTGAAGAATGCGATGATGTATGACGTGGTGAACGCGGTGGAAGCGGTTGCTGGGGCGAAAGGATAGCGTTGGCGGAAGCGATTTGATGAGGGATAGATGACTTGAAGAGACAAGTCATTGGTGTCGTAGCGTCGACTGTGGGTGTCGTAGCGTCGACTGTGGGTGTCGTAGCGTCGACTGCGGTTGAAGGGAGATGCGAAGGAAGACTGGCTTAAAAGTTCAAGCAATTGCCGTAGCGTCGGCGGAGGAGGGAATTGGGATGCGAAGATAGAGGGTGACGTCCGATCAAGGGAATGAGGATAAACACTCTACTTGAAACCTTGATTAAAAATTAACGTAAGAAATAAGAATAACAACGAGGGCTTTAAATAGACAAAAAACTTGGCCAAGACCTAATGGGCTTGGACCGAGACGAACCTATGGGCTAGCCCATGCAAGCATGCAAAAGGCACAAACCCAAAAATAGAAAAGATAGAAACGCTATAAATAGAAACTATCTAAAACGCTATAAATACTAAATATAGAAAATGTCTCGAAACTATGAAAACGACGCGTTAAATGAGTACAAACACCGCGAGGAACAGCGACTAAGGGTCGATGGCCTCGCGAGTGGGTGCACGCGATGTTGTCTCTAAAGAACGCGTTGTTTCATTGCTGATGGTGGAGAGGACGACGAGTCTTGGGTTTTCGTCTGGGCTTCCTTGGCCAGCGACGACGCGTACGACAAGTGATGCGACGGCGGTAGAGATGGCTTTGGACCTAGACCTTGTCACTGGGCCCTCTGAGCGTAGGCTCATGACTTCTTCCTCGTCTTGGGTCATCATGGGAGGCAGGGTCACATCACTTATGTTGTTGAGTCTTTTAATATTTGGCATGAACGATTAGGGCATGTGAGTTACAAGTCTATACGAAGACTGATTAACATGAACCTGATTCCAAAATGCAAATCAAGTAAAGACAAATGTGAAGTATGCGTACATGCCAAACTCACAAAAACGTCATCCCCGCATGTAAGGAGAACAACCGAGCCTCTAGGTTTAATACACACAGATCTGTGTGATTTAAAATTTGTGCAAACTAGAGGCAGTAAAAAGTATTTCGTGACCTTTATCGATGATTGCACAAAATATTGTTATGTATACTTGCTAAGAAGCAAGGATGAAGCCTTGGAAAAATTCAAAGAATACAAGTTGGAAGTTGAAAACCAACTTAGCAAAACCATAAAAATAATCAAAAGTGATAGAGGAGGTGAGTATGATGAACCATTCAACGCGTTCTATAGAGAACACGAGATTATTCATCAAACAACTGCTCCCTACTCACCAGAATCTAACGGAGTTGCGGAACGAAAGAACTGAACTCTGAAAGCGATGATGAATGCAATGTTGCAGGAATCTGGGTT
The DNA here is from genome assembly GCA_027886185.1 of Rheum nobile. Lineage (NCBI taxonomy): Eukaryota > Viridiplantae > Streptophyta > Magnoliopsida > Caryophyllales > Polygonaceae > Rheum > Rheum nobile. The sequence goes on from WOAB01000639.1 coordinate 2,483,512, forward strand.
ACCCCAGAACATGTGGGGGGAAGCGCTGCTAACCACCAATTATATCTTCAACAAATTACCACATAAATTGTAACACCCTCGACTTATGTCGGTAGTGCCACATGCCAGTGACCTCAGACATTAATGCCCAAAGTCACCATAGGCTTTAATCGGAACAATTAAGCTTAAATAACTACCTAAATATTAAATAACGAAAGAATAATCAGCGGAAGACATTTTAAATGAATAAACTCAACCTCTTATTAAGCTTCCTCTTGTAAAATGAGAAAGAAGGGTTTACAACAAAGTATAGTGACAGCGGAAGACTTTTAAATTACAGCGGAAGACTCTTTGAAAGTAGTCCTAATTACATGACTATGTATTACATCTATTTCAAATTAGACAGACATACCTTGGAAATATTACTTCTTAAAACGCAAACTTCAACTGCAAGCCTTCTCTTCGACTGGTTACTTTAATTGTCGGGGACCAACCTTTGATGTGCCGTATAGGACGGATGACACCAGCCAACCATGCAAGAAATAAAACCCGGTTGGTTAGTCTAATGAAAGACTATGCAAGGGTGAAAACAAAATGGTTCAAGTGATCGTAACCGTTTACTATCATTGTCCCTCGAATAATAACCGAAGGAACGATACATAACCCGGAACTTTCACGAATTGATAGAAAAAGGCATGCAACGAAAAGAAGACTCCAACGGAATTGAGTCTTATAGGAAACGTATGTAATTGTTTGGGAACGTTAAGTTTTCACACAAGTTCACAAAAACGACCTTGATTATTTGGGTCCACGACCAACCTCACCTTATACCGCGAATCCAGATTGGAAAGAGGACTTACTCTAACAAGAGTCCGGGCGGGTTCCACATTGTACTTCTCGCCCGAGGGTATATTAATTATATGCGTAAAAGCACTTATCTTATTTACTTTCAAAACGTACATTAACGTTGAAGCTTTTAATTTTCACAACAGATCTCGCAATGAGATATAGAATGGGAATAAATCCTCGAAGATATGGAATAAATCCCAAAGATTGGCACTGGCTAAGTGCACCACCACCTATATTCGGATAGGGGTAGGTCATGACCAAAAGTGTTAGGGCATTTATCTTCCTAACACAAAGTTATAAAGAAACGACTAGACCTCGTAAGGTACATAGCGTTCCTACGAATACTCGTGCTAACTAAGCATGTAAGTCCACATATAAATCCACACCAAAATCCATTCACCAATTTATGATAATGTCATATAGAATTATATATAATAGCGTTGTTTCTAGCAATATATACAACCTATTATAAATTCATATTTTAACACATCGTTTTATCAAATCTATTCCCAAACACCAAAACAACTTTATTCCAACTTAATTAAACAATTAAATAATTGATAATCAAGGGAAATATGGAATAATGAGCAAGAGCGAACCGCCACTTCCCTTAGTCTAGACGAACAAAGAGTTGGGTCTGAAATCCGGAAACTTGAACTTGGGCATGACTGCCTACTAAAATTCCCGTTGGAATTTATCATCATCCAGTAGGGTCGGATTCTGATCCTTACCATTAGCCATGGAGACGAGCACAATCCAACACCGACAAAACACAAACCTAATTAGATACGGGTACGAAAGACGAACAAGAATAAGGGAAAAGGCCAGTGCCGCGGTCGCGGTTAGCATAGCCGCGATCGCGGCTTTGTAGGGCAAAACCGCGCCCGTGGTTTCATAACCGCGATCGTGGGATTCCATCCCGACACGAGCTTAACGACACTACGGAGCCTTACCGAGCGACGTTGAAGCGCGGATCCTTGCTTCTGGACAAAAGCGCACTACCACCACTCCAGGGACTTCACAATGGCGTTGACTTCGGCTTCCGGCGACGACAACTCCAACGACAACCCACACTTTATCGAGAGGATGAGAGAACTTGAGAATGGTGGAGGAGAAGTGATGCGACCCTACCCGCCATGAGTGCCACCGAAGAGGAAGAAGGCATGTCACTACGCAGTGATGGGCCTGTGACTAGGGCTCGCGCCAAAGCCATCTCAGAGGCTACCCAATCCCTAGTCACACGCCTGGTAGCCAGCCAAGGCGCCCCTGAGTCCGCGCCTGCCCTAAGGCTACTTATCACCCTTATCGGCCCAGATGACATCCAGCCGGGCAACTTCATACCTGGCTCGAGCACTTCACTTGAGGAGCCTCTAGAAGCCTAAGCCACGACAGCGCCACACCTTTGCCCCAGCGAGCCTCCCCCGGGCCTTCGATGTCGTCATTATCACCGTCGCCGAAGCATTACAAAGGAACAAGTGTTGGCATTGGCCATTTTAGGGTTTAGAGGTTTATGTCATGTATTTATATGCTATTTTGAACACTTTCCCATTTTAGCATCTTTCTATTTTTAGCATTGCTAATTATGGAACTTACTATGTTTAGTAAGTGTTCATATTTAGGTGTTTTCCATTATTAGCACTTTCTATTTTTAGTAAGTTTCCTTTTCCGGCGTGTGCCCACTATTGCATAGTGGGCTAGCCCATTTATGTGTCGTGGCCCATCCAAGGCCGAATGCCTTTATAAGGCTAAACCTAGCTTTGTAACAAGGTTACGCACCATTTTATCCTAAGTAAATTGTTGAGAGCCAACGCCTCCACCTTAGGGTCTGCGTCACCAAAACTCTAATTCTCATCCCCTTCACCCGCGCCGACGCTACGGCACCAAATCGGAGTCCCTCCGATTATATCCCTTACCGTCGTCTCTTCGGCTCTTGCTCGAACCCATTCGAGCCCTATCAACCCTCGAGTCCATCGAGCCCATCCTTCCATCCGCTGCCGACGCTACGGCCTTCGACATCGCCAACACCATTGCCATCACCATCGTCATCGCCATCGCCCCACGCCTTCGCGAGTGTCATCGCCCTCGCCGATGCCAACAAACCCACTCGTTGTCTTTGGGTTCCTCTTCGCCGTCGCCTTCGTTGTCACAAGTGCCCTCGCTGTCGCCGCCGCCAACAAGCCCAGTCCAGTGTCTTTGGGTCTAACCTCGCCGACGCCCTCGCTGTCAAGACTGCTCTCGCTGTCGCCGACGCCAGGATACCTCTCGCCGCTGCTCTCGGACACTCACCCGTGTCCGATAACCTCTAAAGTCACTATTCACCTCGTTGTCCCGAGACCTTTCGTGCAATACATCAAGGCCGAAGCCAAGGGTTCCACGGCAGGCCTTCGAGACTCAAGCAAGGCGACCCACTACAAGACTAGATCCTCGTCTTCACGACCTTCGTGCCGACATCCGGAGATAGGGACGCATCAAGAAGCCAAATCCGAGCCCTATTTATAGGTTGGGATGGAGGAGAAACGCCGAAAGCTCGACCGCTCGACCTCCCCACCGGTTGTTCGGAAAAGAAACATCGAAAATCCCGAACATCGGTGCCTCAGAAAAGATGAAGAAGAAGACGATGCAATAGTGCCGAGATCGCGGTTTGCCCATAGGCCAAGCCGCGCCCGCGGTTTCAAAACCGTGGCCACGGGCAATGACGCGCTCGCGGCTGCTTAGCCGCGATCGTGGCTCTCGACCTTGATTGGCTCCCAGGCCTTGATCGTGGTCATGCTTAATCTCGTTTTTAGCACTCCTCAAATAATTAAAACCCATATATCACATTAAACGTATATCATCACGTTAAAATGGTTCTTACAGGGTTACAGAACATGCCTAACATGTCTTGCTTACTAAACGAGAGTTTGAAAATTACACAAATACCCCTACCAAAATTGAGGGTTATTACATTACTACCCCCTTAAAAATAGTTTCGACCCCGAAACTAACACTTCGACGCCGAAACTAACACTACCAAGTTAGAAGGATCGATTTCCACATTAACCTCTCTACTTGAGTTTAGTATCCTCAATTATTTCGTACTCAAAATTAATCCTAGGAAAGTCGATATGTTTCCTCAACCATGACATCCATCATATGTCCCGTTTCCATATATTATCTCATGTGCCGACTCTTAATATACTCACAAGATCTTGATTACCTTAAAATCATAGTCTCCAAAATCATCACACGATCTTAATACACCTTAAGTTTGCGAACACACATTTTCTTTCAACTTTTCTCTTTATAAGCGACTCTCAAAGTTCACACTTTATATTCCTTATGACCTAACTTAGTACCCCCAATTGTCATATCGTCTTACTCCTTACATATGCACCTCATCTATTTCATTATTTACCTTAATTAAATTTGGCCCTTATTCCATTTCTTAACCCAAAATCTTTCCATTAATCAAGCTCTAACATAAGACTTTTAAGATTCGTTAATCCTTTTTACAATTAACCGCACAACATCTTATTCATGTTTTCCTCAAACATGATGTTAATAATCCGTTTAACACGATTATAATCAATCACCTTATTTATCCAACGTGTATCATAAGATCACCTTAATAGACATAGGTCACTTTTTCACCAAGTCCATTTGATAAAATCCACACTTACATTATCCCTGTACTGTTGGTCCAAAAATCACAACAAACTTTTACCGACTGAGTTTGTTATTCACCCATAAATCCAAAAACACTTAATCGTCCTCACACAATTTATTGTCACAAATTAAGCAACCTTTTTGCTTTACCGAATTTTAGTATTTACCCAAGACTTAATCGTCTTAACACTTTTCGTATCATTATATCATTTCCTTAAGAAAGCCTCATAACGAAACCTCAGATAGGTCTTCCAAAATAATACTTATGATTTCACACACTTAGTTTTTCCAAAAGCTTTAACCAATGGTCCTACAATGGGCACACTCACTTATAAACCCCATAACCATAACTCTTGGGTTCTAAAGTTTATTCAAGATCGTATTAGAGTACGATCATTTTAGAGAAAATGAACTCCTTATAAAATATCTCTCTTATACATTTATTCACTTAAATATATAATTTATACAACTCACCCCATCTAATGCTCAGAGTATGCATATGAGGAATAACCTCAAACTCCATAGAGCATTACTACACACACTAAATCCTTATAGTAAGGAATCCTTACAACCATAACCTTTCGAGACAATGCTCATGACTTCGAGCAAGGGAACAAATAATGTCAATGCCCAACTTGACATTATTTCAAGAAAATAGAGGGGTTCTTACGAATAGTTTCGACCTCGAAACTAGCACTAATAAGGTAGGGAACAATCACACATGTCCCAACCCACACTATCCTTTATGAGTCTAGACAGTCTTTATCAACACATGACATGTACTACTTTTGGCACTCAAGGATTCTCGTATGTACGAACAACTTGCAATAGTAACGAATTTAGTAATTTTAGAAATAAGGAAACACTTCTTTATTATTCGAAACATTACATTAAAACAATTGACAAAATGTTGAACAGACAGATTACTAAACTATGGAGACTATCGACACAAGTCATCGCTCCTTATTCTTAAAAAGCTTTACAAAAAAAATACCACTACTCGTACAGGGTTTCCTTCCCGTCGGGGTGACGTATCACAAAGAGTCGCTGCCCTTGACCCGAAGATTCCATAGGCACCTTGCCTTTATTATGAACAACAGATTGCTCAGGAGCGGACACCTCTAACTTTGGGTTCTGCCTACTGCCAAAATTTGAGGCCTGATATGATTGTATTGGCCCTTGACCCTTCTGCCTACAATATGTTTGCATGTGGCCTTCCTTCCCACAATTATAACACACCCACTTCTCCTTTTGGCAAACAAAACTTTTATGCCCAGCTTTACCACAGTTGTGGCATTGAATCACACCACTACTCCAACCTGAACCTTTGGCGGAGTTAGACTGAGTCGTCTAGGTCTTAACACGACCAGACTTCTCAAACTTGGTGGGTGATGTCGGCCGCTTGAAGGTATTAGCCTTCCGGTCTTGTTGCCCACCCTTCGCCTTATTATGTTCCTCCCGCTTTCGGGCGGATTCCTCCAGCATGACCTCTATTATGTAGGCCGCATCAACATATTGCTCCAAAGTAGAGCAACTGTGACGCACCATCAGAGGTTTTATTTCTAGATTCATCCATCCATGGAAGTACCAGATCTTTTGTTCTTCAGTATGCACTTTAGAACCAGCGTAATGTAGCAAGTGATTAAACTTTACCGCCAGCTTAGACACTTTCAGTCCCTCAGTCTCTGGGTAGAGGAACTCCTTCAGCTTCTCCTCTCTCATAGCACGAGAGAATAAGCAATCAGTGAGCTTGGCCTTGAACATTGCCCAGCTCAGATTTGGGTGGTCGTCCAGACCAGTTCCTTCCCACCACTCACTTGCTCCGTCTTTCAGATGTAGCGAAGCAATGTGCACCTGCTCAGCCTCGATGCAGACCACATTCCGAAATAGTCGCTCCATATGGGAAAACCAATAGGCCACCTTGACTGGTTCCCCGGTCCCATCGTAGCTATCCGGGCGCATCGAATTGATCGTCTTCAATGCCCGGTTGTAATTCACGTCGTTTCTCTCGGGAACCACCGGATGTGCAAGACCTACACGTCCCTCCACATTAGTTACAACTTGAGGATTGGGAGCCGCTTGACCTTGCGGTATCCATTGGGTCGTCAGTACCTCAACCACCTGCCTCACTATTTGCCCAATGACTGTCGCATCCAACACGATCGGGGCATGAGGTGGAACTTCCCTCGTAGCTTGGGGGTCCACTTGTCCCTGATGAACATCTTGCCACAGGGTCGGGTCATTATTATGCAAGCCAGATCATGCGTCTTCCCCTTGCTGAGTAGCACTCCTCAGCTGAATTCGGGAAACGTTGTTAGGACCTTCATTAGCTGCTTGGTTGGTGGATCGGGCATTCACCATCTGTTGATGAACCATAACGTCAGTTTAGAACTTTTCAAACTTGTACATGATACTTAATCAATTACGTTATGATACGAATTGTAAGGGTCCAAACCAATAACTTATATTAGTTTGACTGACCCTCCACCATTAACCGTAAAACGATCTTCTTCTCTTACTTGAGGATGGATCAATTATGAGAAATGTCAACCTTTAAATGACATTAAACCTAAGAAAAGACGATATCCTTAAGAATGGATCTAAGGAATAAGTAACAAAATCGAAGCTTGCAAGAGTTTTTTTTTAAAATCACTTATCATCAAACTTTGTACTTTATACATATAAATCTTATATACTTAACTTGGCAAAATCATTATTTATATAGTTATTTCCTTGAAATAAAGACATTATTATTTCTTTGTAAACTCTTACCAAAATCCAAACCATACTTTTAAAGTTATAACCATAAACTTAAATTTGATCGTTTATAACACACCATTTATAAAAAAAAACTATAAATAACTATTAAAGTTCTAATAGTTAAACCATTATTTTAAATTAAATTCTAAGAAATCATAACACTTTAGATTTAATACCAACATTTAAACTCTCGAAATTCCAAGAATAAAATAGTTTCAAAAAATAATTTCGAAAATTCTCAAACCTAACAATAGGCCAAGAATTTTAAAACAATTGCTCTGATACCATAATTGTAACACCCCCGACTTATGTCGGTAGTGCCACATGCCAGTGACCTTAGACGTTAACGCCCAAAGTCACCCTAGGCTTTAATCGGAACAATTAAGGTTAAATAACTACCTAAATATTAAATAACAAAAGAATAATCAGCAGAAGACATTTTAAATGAATAAACTCAACCTCTTATTAAGATTCCTCTCGTAAAATGAGAAGAACGGTTTTACAACAAAGTATAGTGATAGAGATAGACTTTTAAATTACAGCAGAAGACTCTTTGAAAGTAGTCTTAATTACATGACTATGTATTACATCTATTTCAAATTAGACAGACACGCCTTGGAAATATTACTTCTTAAAACGAAAACTTCAAATGCAAGCCTTCTCTTCGACTGGTTACTTCAATTGTCGGGGACCAACCTCTGATGTGCCGTATAGGACAGATGACACCAGCCAACCATGCAAGAAATAAAACCTGGTTGGTTAGTCTAATGAAAGACTATGCAAGGGTGAAAACAGAATGGTTCAAGTGATCGTAACCGTTTACTATCACTGTCCCTCGAATAATAACCGAAGGAACGATACATAACCCGGAACTTTCACGAACTGATAGAAAAAGGCATGCAACGAAAAGAAGACTCCAACGGAATTGAGTCTTATAGGAAACGTATGTAATTGTTTGGGAACGTTAAGTTTTCACACAAGTTCACAAAAACGACCTTGATTATTGGGGTCCATGACCAACCTCACCGCGTACCGCGAATCCAGATTGGAAAGAGGACTTACTCTAACAAGAGTCTGGGCGGGTTCCACGTTGTACTTCTCGCCCAAGGGTATATTAATTATGTGCGTAAAAGCACTTATCTTATTTACTTTCAAAACGTACATTAACGTTGAAGCTTTTAATTTCCATAATAAATCTCGTAATGAGATATAGAATGGGAATAAATCCCGAAGATAGGGAATAAATCCCAAAGATTGGCACTAGCTAAGTGCACCACCACCTATATTCGGATAGGGGTAGGTCATGACCAAAAGCGTTAGGGCATTTATCTTCCTAACACAAAGTTATAAAGAAACGACTAGATCTCGTAACGTACATAGCGTTCCTACAAATACTCGTGCTAACTAAGCATGTAAGTCCACATATAAATCCACACCAAAATCCATTCATCACTTTATGATAATATCATATAGAATTATATATAATATCATTGTTTTTAGCAATATATACAACCTATTATAAATTCATATTTTAACACATTGTTTTATCAAATTTGTTCCCAAACACCAAAACAAATACTTTATTCCAACTTAATTAAACAATTAAATAATTGATAATCAAGGGAAATATGGAACAATGAGCAAGAGCGAACCGCCACTTGCCTTAGTCTAGACGAACGAAGAGTTGGGTCCGAAATCCGGAAACTTGAACTTGGGCACAACTGCCTACTAAAATTCCCGTTGGAATTTATCATCATCCAGTAGGATCGGATTCCGATCCGTACCATTAGCCATGGAGACGAGCACAATCCAACACCGATGAAACAAAACCCTAATTAGATACGGGTACGAAAAGACGAACAAGACGAGGGAAAAGGCCAGTGTCGCGGTCGCGGTTAGCATAGCCGCGATCGCGGCTTTGCTGGGCAAAACCGCACCTGCGGTTTCATAACCGTGATCACGGGATTCCATCCCGACACGAGCTTAATGACACTACGGAGCCTTACCGAGCGACGTCGAAGCGCGGATCCTTGCTTCTGGACAAAAGCGCACTACCACCACTCTAGGGACTTCACAATGGTGTCGACTTCGGCTTCCGGTGACGACAACTCCGATGACAACCCACACGTTATCAAGAGGATGAGAGAACTTGAGAATGGTGGAGGAGAAGCCAAATCCGAGCCCTATTTATAGGCTGGGATGGAGGAGAAATGCCGGAAGCTCGACCGCTCAACCTCCCCACCGGTTGTTCGGAGAAAAAACATCAAAAATCCTGAACGTCGGCGCCTCAGAAAGGACGAAGAAGAAGACGATGCAACAGTGCCGCGATCGCGGTTTTCCCATAGGCCAAACCACGCCCGCGGTTTCAAAATCGCGGCCGCGGGCAATGACGCGCCTGCAGCTGCTTAGCCGCGGTCGTGGCTCTCGGCCTTGATCGACTCTCGGGCCTTGATCGCGGTCATGCTTAATCTCGTTTTTAGCACTCCTTAAATAATTAAAACCCATATATCACATTAAACGTATATCATCACGTTCAAATGATTCTTACAGGGTTACAGAACATGCCTAACATGTCTTGCTTACTAAACGAGAGTTTGCAAATTACACAAATACCCCTACCAAAATTGAGGGTTATTACATAAAGTTACTTGCAAGACGCCATATGAACTTTGGAAAGGTAAAGTACCATCGTACAAATACCTGAAAGTGTGGGGTGCCTAGCAAAAGTGGCAGTACCACCTCCAAAAAAGGTCACAATCGGACCTAAGACCGTTGATTGTATTTTCATAGGATATGCGCGCAACAGTAGTGCTTATCGGTTTTTGGTATATAAATCTGACATACCAGACATACATGCAAATACAATAATGGAATCAAGGAATGCGTCCTTCTTTGAACATGTGTTTCCGTGCAAGGATAAAGAACATCTGAAACGAACTCGTGAACAAAGAGAATCAAACACTTCTGTAAATGAAACAGAAGAGGAAAAATATGAACCTAGACGAAGCAAGAGAGCTCGAAAGGATAAATCATTTTGGCTTGAGTTCTAACGGCTTTTCTTTTAGAAAATGAGCCTAGAACATTCAAAGAAGTCATGTCTACACCTGATGCACCTTCATGGAAGGAAGCAGTCAAAAGCGAAATAGACTCCATTATGCAAAACCATACATGGGAGTTAGTCGATTTGCCACAAGGGTGTAAAGCACTTGGGTGCAAATGGATTTTCAAAACAAAATTGAAAACAGATGGCTCAATAGAGAAGCACAAGGCTAGGCTTGTGGTGCAAGGATTCCGACAAAAAGAGGGCTTGGATTTCTTTGACACTTATTCCTCGGTGACGAGAATAACTTCAATCAGAATGCTAATAGCAATAGCAGCAATACGCAATCTAGAAATTCATCAAATGGATGTGAAAATTGATTTTCTAAACGGAGAATTAGAAGAGGAAATCTATATGAAACAACCTGAGGGTTATGTTGTGTCTGGACAGGAACACAAGGTGTGCAAACTTGTAAAGTCCCTATATGGACTCAAACAAGCTCCAAAACAGTGGCATGAAAAATTTGACAATGTAATGATGTCAAATGGCTTCAGCATCAATGAATGTGACAAATGCATCTACTTCAAAAATACTCCAAATGGATACATTTTGTTGTGTTTGTACGTAGATGACATGCTTATCATTGGAAGCAATAAAGACATGATCAAACAAACTAAGAACATGCTTAGTGGAAAGTTTGACATGAAAGACTTGGGACTAGCAAATGTAATACTAGGGATCAAAATCACTAGACATTCTGAAGGAATCATCATGTCTCAATCTCACTATGCTGAAAAAGTACTTGAGAGATTCAAGAACTACTCAAGTGGGACTGCAAAGAGTCCCGTGGACCCTCATCTCCACTTGACTAAAAACTCGGGGGATGCAGTGTCACAATTGGAGTATGCACCTGTGATTGGAAGTCTGATGTACTTGACCAATTGCACAAGACCTGACTTGGCGCACTCAGTAAATATATTAAGTCGCTACACCAGCAATCCAGGACACCGTCATTGGAAAGGGATAACTAGAGTATTGAACTACTTGTGATATACTCAAAGTTATGGGCTGCACTATGGAAATTACTCAACAGTTCTGGAAGGCTACAGTGATATAAACTAGATATCAGATTCCAGAAACTCAAAGTCCACAAGTGGATATGTATTTACACTTAGTGGTGCAGCAGTATCATGGAAATATTTCAAACAAACATTATTGGCCAGACCCACTATGGAATCTGAGTTCATTGCTTTAGACAAAGCAGTAGAGGAAGTTGAATGGCTTTGGAACTTTTTGGAAGATATCCCGATGTGGGACAAACCAGTGCCAGCATTATGTGTACACTGTGACAGTCAATCGGCTATAGCACGGGAACTGAGTCGTCTGTATAATGGTAAGTCACGTCATATAAGAAGACGACACAAAACCATTAGACAACTACTCTCGAATGGTGCAATCTCAATAGATTATATCAAATCGGCTGACAACCTAGCGGATCCAATTACTAAAGGTCTGTCACGGGATCAAGTTGTCAAATCATCAAGAGGATGGGTTTAAAGCCTATGACAAAAGAGGATACTTGATGGAAAACCCCACCTATGTGACTGGAGATCCCAAGATGTAGGTTCAAAGGGAAAACTGAATCAAGCTGAATCCAGATGAGCACTAGGAGACTCGGTTCTCCTCCCAGTTCCTATGATGATGCACAGTGCTACTTGTATGAGTTGAGGTTAAGCTTGGCTTTTAATGATTCCATAGCTTTGAAATAAAAGTGGGGTATGACAGGATACTCTTTATGGTCAATCACCTTATGAGTGTGAAATGGGGCCGTTTCTAGGAGAATGAAGAGAGGCTATATTCTCCAAGTTTACTCATGAATAACCAGGGATGTTCAAGGCCAAAATGAACACAACCAAAGAACCTAGTAATGTGAGAAGATGAAATTGCGTGATAGCTGTTGTCTAGGTTTACATCAAAGTCCGGGTGGTTCAAGACATTGTGTTCACTACTTGGTCGAGTAAATCCGATAGTTACTCACTATGGGTGGTTCGATTGTACTCTCAAAAGTCTTTCTGTCTAGTCTACATATGTTTTAGAGTCATTTATATTCATGTGGGGGATTGTTGGAACTCATTTGTTAAAGTGGTGCCGGTGACTTTTCCGGGCAGGATTTCGGTGGGCTCCGGCCAATGAAAACACCGGAATATGGGAGCGTTGGATTTGTCTCCGTGAGCACATTCTCGAAGTGTACTCATATGTTAAAAATGAATTCCGTTTGAATGAGAAATGGAGGTCCAAAGTTGGTTGCTTAAAGTGCATCAACTTGGGGACATGTATGTGGGAATTTGTATCCCACATTGGAAGTGAGGGATAAACATTCACTAGTACATATAGGAATTTGGCTCCAAGGTTGTGGCCTTGGGTCACCACCAATGTGTAATGGGGAGAGGACCTAGCTCATCAAGACCACACGCGCCGAGCTAAGCCGAGTCGCGTCGTGTCGGGCCGAGCCGAGCTGAGCTGAGGTGAGCTTGGATTGGGCCTTAGGCCCAATACGTAGCTTGGGCTGGCCAATCAATGCTATTTTTTGTTCTGATCCAGAGTCCCGCTGTTGTTAACAGCTTTGACCCAGTCCGCGAGAATTCGGGGCAGTTGTTGAAGTGACTCGGTCTTCCCACCTTCTTCTCCGCCACTTTGTTGGTGCGCTAACAGACTCCAGAGGCTGCTATAAAAGAGCACTATGAGACTCATTATGGAATCATCCGAAAATCCACATCGTATTCTTCTTTTCTCCTTTTTTGTTTCGCGTCTGAGAGTACACACAGAAATCAGGTTCGCAGGCTTCTGGAATTTGATTGTGCAATACAGAAGTTCAATCGCAGTTGTATCCTGGTATTCGGATCGCTACAGAACCGTCGCAATACGGGGCGATCTCATAATTAAGGACAGAGATTTCTTCTCGACTCTACATCAGATCCAGCCCGATCACTGTTCGGTAGTTCTTCGTTGTAATTTTTAAATTATAGTGCGATTTATTTCTGCAGTTTCTTAATTCCGTACGATTCAGGAATTTAGGTTCCTACATAACGTGCCCCTAAACTTAAAATATATACTATCTTCTCATCATCAGCCTGAGCATAATGTTACCCAACATACCCATGTTCATGGTATTTGGTCGGAGTGATGTGTGTCAATGAAGGAAGCATCAGATTTGGATATCAGGATATGTAATGAGACGGAGGGATTTTTTTTATTTTTTTTGATAAGGTAAAAATTATACTGGAAACTACAGAATAGCCGATTTCTCAATCTATAGCATCCTTACGGATGAGAATTACAAATTCTAGACTATCTCTAAAATCTTCTAAGGAATTCTACTTGACCTTTTTCGCGATGAAATCGGCCACAACGTTTATTTCTCGAAAGACGTGAGAATGAGACGGAGGGATTTGGGTAGATGAAAATGAAAATTTATTGTAAATTATTAATTTTGAAAATCAGGTAAAAAAATGGATAAAAGATAATAGTGTTTATATTAACCGAGTCCAAGTGGAGCGATGGGCGACAGGTTAACAGGTATTGGTTAGAAGGTGGTTTGCGCTGCTATAAAAGGGGCAGCAAAACAATCAAAGAAAGCAGAAAGTAGCGAACAGAGAGAGAGACGTAGCTTTCACAGAGCTAGCTAAATACAGAGTGTCAAGCGACGTGACTCCAAACACGATACGCCTCCCCGCACTCCAGACATTTTCCCTCTTCTCTCTCCCTGGGAAGCTCGATTTCATGGAGGAAAGCAAGCAGCAGGTACTGCTATACTACAACAACTCTCCCTCCTCCAATTCATGATCGTCTGAAATCTTGATTTTTTTATTTCTTTTACAGAATCTGAAGTCGTTGTATGATTTTTGTGGCTTTGTTGATTTTGAGTGATTTTCTTATCCCATAGGTTGCTCTGTTTATCTCTTCTGTTAGGGTTTTTCATTCAACTTTGGAAGGATTTTCTTACGAAATTAGCACTCATTATGCGGAGAAAGAGGAATTTCGGGATTCGAGATTTAGAATCCGCAGGAGCTATTTCATTTGATTTTCGTAAATCTTTTGGTTAGATGGTTGCAGAAGCCAATCTGCAAGTCTGTCGCAACTCGTAATAGTCAGTCAAAGAATTTGACGAGCTCTATTTGGCCTTATTAAAGGATGCCAAATAATATACAGAATTCGAATTTAATTCATACTTTGCTATTTCTGCGTTGTACATGAAAACTACCGCTAGTATTTTAATACTTGGCAGGCGAGATCATTTAAAATTTTGAAGGGATATATGATGAAAAGTACACACACTGCTTTGTCATAAGCATAACCGCGTGAAGATTTTTGTGTGGTGGTTTTCTTCTTCAATAGTTTATTATATACTCCTATATTTGTAGGAATCGTAGCTGTTATCTGCAAACCATACTCCCCTCAGTCAGGACTTCCCTTCCCATAATATAAGGCTTGTTTCTTTTTTTTACACTATTTATAGTTGAATAAAAAAATTTAAGATTTCTTCTAATATATAAGAAAAAATATAGTCATATGGAGTCTTGTTTGATTCGTCTCAACGAGTACTTTGATAATATAAAAAAAATTATAATTTTTATTAATATGTAATTAGAGATATTAACGATACAAAATTCGTCTCGATAAATGTATCCAGTCAAAATAATGGGACAGAGGGAGTAGTATATATGCTATTCTTTCTTGCAGTGGGATAACTGGTATTCAATTAATTCATCTAGCAAACGTGAAGCATCTCGAGGATCATTACAGATAGAATATCTTTTTTCTTTGGAGAAAGTAAAAAAGCTATTTGAAAGTGCTTGAAAGGAGGAGTATTAAGAACTTAGAAGAAGTGACAACTAAATGCATATTTCATAAGTTTGTACGCATTTTCCCTGTTCCTGTCACTTCTTGGATTGGGCTTTTGGGGAGCTAACTCATAGAGCTTGTTCTGAAATCTTCATATTGGGAAGAGAAATTAGAGAATAACATTATAGCCAAATACGTATCACCGTTTGCAGCAGCTTATATGACCGAGTGAAGGCTTTATTGCTTGTCTTGATTGAATGCCTGAATCATAAACCTCTTACCACTAATCTTAGATGATGTTCAAAGTATGTTTATGGGAAGGAAAGAAACGTAGAAAGATGAAGCAATACCAAATCCTTGATTTTGCCTTTTTCAGTTTACTTCTTCTTAGTGTGTCCGCAGCTCACAATAGTAGTATTGACTTCTTTTTGTTGTTCTCAATGCTTCTTGAGAAATGCATAGAATTGAATTGATGAACTAGGAATAATATACTGTACTAGCTTATTATGGAGAGTAGCGCAAAATTTGATACAAACAAATATATGAGCATTTGGTTCTGTGGTACAGAGAAATGGGTCCTGGCTATCTGTGCCACAATTCGGTGACTGGGACCAGAAAGGAGCCTTCCCCGACTACTCGCTTGATTTCTCGAAAATCAGAGAAATGAGGAAGCAGAACAAGCAGGATCCATCGAGAGCAAGTCTTGGGAACGAAGATGAATTCGTCAATCCCACTGCGCCTGCCAATTCAGCACCGATCAACAGCAATGACCACCGTTTTGATCAAGACCATTCTCCAGCTGTAAGAATTTTTCTCATCTCGTATTCCCTTAGTTTTGATCCAAGTATGTTCTTATCTCTTGGTTTCAGTTTGCTTTCTGTTCACCTGCTAATAGACCCTGTCATGGAAACTACACCGTTGTGCTGTTTAGAATCTTTAGTTATTTACGTGGCCTAGAAATAATGCATTATGGATGGTTGTCACTTGTCAGTCACCAGTCCACTGTTCTTTTAATAAAATGACGATGATAGTTACATTCATGTGATTGGATACTCCTACTGTTGTTGGGTGTTCTAGCAAGTGGACCCGTGATACTCTATATCGCAAATAGCCCTTAATCATGCCTTTTTAATATGCATAGAATGCCCGGTAAGATTGTTATGCCTAGAATGCCCGGTAAGATTCTTATAGCTTGATCATCACTGCATATCCTAAGCTAGCATCATCGTTTTGTAATAGTTAGCTAGAGCCACATTCATGACATGAGAAACAAGTTCTTGTGCCTCAAAATGTCATTTAATATTTTCCTTCTTCATGAATACATATTCTTTGATAGACATACAAATGGAGTATCGATCGTGTTTTTATGACAGATGCGGAGAAGCTTCTTCAGCTACTTCAACTGTTGTGTGAAAGCCTGAGATTCAGAAAACATTGTGCTGGCTGCTATCCTCAAAGCAACAATTTCAAGGCTATCTTGATGACTAATTATCTCTCAGACACAACTCCTAAGATAAATCACTTGCCCTCTTCATCCTCATCTTCTTATTTGATTGTTTATGTTTGTAGCATGTCAAATTTCAAAGCTGGTGAGAGTAATGTAACCCTCTCTTAAGCTGAACTCTTGAAGCATACAATTGTACGTCTTGTTTGAAAAGTAATATTTGTTTATACATCTTTTTCGAGTGGCATACAAGTTATAAGTTGATGTTTGGGTATTCTTGATGCAACACCAATAAAACCACTCTATTAAACCTCTTAAGCTCGATTTGCAGCTATGAAATTCAGCTGACTTTGGCTTATAAGTTTGGACCGCTCTTGTTGAAAATTATGAATATACTAGCATTATTTTTTGCTGGACTTCATTTATTTTACAATCGAACCATGTAAAAAATAAATGACCAGAGTAATATAAGCCTTCTCTCAAATGCAATCGAACCATGTAAAAAATAAATGACCAGAGTAATATAAGCCTTCTCTCAAATGCAAGAATCTAGAAACACATCAGAAATATAGATACTGTTTAGGTCCAACTCGCAAAATTCTAAGCAGCAGAAGCCATTAACCTAGGAAATTAAAAGGATATATACACAAATAGTTTCTCTAGCAGATCAGGTGGATCCTTTGTCAGGAGAGAGATACTAACCCACTCCCGTCATCCGGGCACACCGTGACCTTTGCTAGAAGTATATAGAGCCTCTAGACATTCCTTTGCTCTATGGACTTTTGACTGGAGATAGAAGCTCCCTTGCTTGGTGTTATTCTCAAACAAGACGTCATATTTCTGCGCATAAGTTCAGAAACACGTTAAGAGGATGTCATTACCATATGCGAAAGCAATCATCAAGTATGAGTTCAAAAGGAGAAGAAAGGGACCTTCAAAATGTCTTCCCATATGCAATTCTTTGTGATGCCGAGTACCTGCCTAGCCTCTTGCTCTGTCATGGCTTTACTTGCTGCTCTACGAATTGTGTTCTGCACTGCCTCTTGAGCAACACCATTCTTAGAGGCATCTGTCGCAATTCATATGTGGTAGTCATTTTACTAATGATTGATGACACTGTTAAGGCTTGAAACCATGAAGAAATACAGGCCAAACATAGACTGGGTCAAATGATAGAAAGCGAAATTACATATACCAAGATTATCAGAAGAATCAGAAAGTAATCAAATAGTGGGGATACATGTTTAGCTCATATCTATGAGGGCTGAACAATGTACCTGCTGCAGATGGACAAAGCAATTTCTTTTATACAAAACGTTTTGCACATGCTAGTTTGATGTTTACTATTCTCTTTGACACAATATAGACCATGATGAATGATACCCATTTCTGTTTATCCACACAAAGACGGAATATATGACCTTTTTTCCCTCGAATTTCCACATCTTCCAACGTGGAGAAGAATTGCAAACAAGAAAACCATAGCCCGCTAAATACAGCAGGAACTCAAACCAGCTTGCACCATTGCAGGGAAAGATGGTAATCCAGCAAATACTTTCTCTTAACCTATACTTCAAAGGCTCTTTATGTTTTTTTAGCAATTCAATGGAAAGATCTTGTGGTGATCAAAGTACTTTCGATTTTCATGATGTATTACTTTCTTAGCCATGTTGATCAATTCACAAGAAATCACAGACCCCAAACTCAAAGCACCAAGTGCATAAAACAATTCAACCCATCCTCCGGTTATTTCTTCGTTCACCACAACAATCCATTCCAGCACATAGCTTTTATATTTCTACCACCATCAATTCCAATATTTCTTGGTCTAGTGTTGATCACTTAACTATGTCTAATTTAAAAAGAATTTACAAGCCACTGCCCAGAACCCACCCACTGATCAACAATCCGAAAACCATTCATCCTAAAGCAACAATCATTAATTTACCGTAAAGAGAAATCAACACCTAAGAACAAGCATCGAAGAAAAGAGTCCCAAAGCATAGTGAATCCCTACAAAGCGGAAAAGACTGAGGAAACTTTACTGGCAATGGCTTGTCGGTATGCTTGAGCAAAAGCCCTAATCGCAATGCCAGATCCCATAACAATCAAATTGGCAACAATTATCGCAGCCTGCCAACCAACAATTTGTTATTAAGCCAGATAACCACATATAGTAAACAAATTTGAATCGTAATTCAATCGTAATTGGAGAAGAAGGAAACAGGTGGAATCATACCATGATTTAAAATTGATAAGAAAACACCGAACTTGTGCTCTTTGCTCTTGAATCAGCGTCGTAGAAAACAGGAGGAGGATTTGAATCGAATTAGAGAAATAAACGGCGGAGGGAGAGAAGGGGTGGTGGAATCTGAAGCTGGATATGAATGGCGGCTGAATGAACCCGCCGTAAACTTTAGGTTCGATTACCGGAAACAACCATCTATTCCATATTGCTCAAAACCATAAATCCATATTATCGGAAATATACAAATTACATACGCAGTTACAAAATGACCGCATAACGCATAGCAGTTACGTCCCGTCTAATTTTTTTCTCATCAAAGAAAAAAAAAAAAATTCAATCACCGCACAACGCTGTCTTTGTTCAAAATCCGTTAAGTCCGGATTCATAATTATTTTTTTGATTTTTTAATTATAATAAATGAAACATTAAAACACGAATTCGGGTGATGATTTTGTTACGGCCGACGTAATTTGGATGGTTTTCATAATATCGAAAAATAAATGGGATGGTCGACTTCATCGCTAAGAGAGTTTTTTGAAAGATTTTCAAAATAATCTAGAATTTATTATTCTTATCCGAAAGAATATTATAAACTAAAAAATAGTTTTTTTTATAATTTTCAGTCTAATTTTTATCTAGTAAAAAAAATTCTCTTTTTCATTTTCTAGTAGCATCACAACATTTTATAAAAACAAAAGTAGCATCACAACAACAAACACAACACTGTCAGCACCTTTCCCATACTAGTCAAGCCGAGCTTTTTCGTTTCCATCAGGTGAAGTTTCTTCCTGTCTATGTTATGCAGATTGTTGCTTCTGGGTGTTCGACATATGGATTCTTCTGCTAATCTATTTATCCGTTTCATTTTACTGGTTGGTTTCTACCGTGCCATACTGTTTCAATTAAAAACCTAGGGCAAATTTCCAGTTTTTCAAGTGGATTTTCCTGTTTCCCCCCCCTCTACACAACTTATGATGATTTATTTTGGTGATAGTCGGTTGCCTATCTGCAGATGGGGTTTGAAGATTTTCAGCCCATATTCGGCGAGGTCAAAGCTGAGTGGGCGATCTCAGATGCTTCTGCTGCGTTGAATCCGTTTATGATTCATGTTTATGCTGCTGATGCTTCTCATTTGAAGTTTCATCTTACCGATTTTCAGTCTTCCACTTGGGAGGCTGTTCGATCAACTATCCAGCTTGATGACATGGTTAGTGGCATCGAAAGTTTTTCCTTGCGATCACTTCCCTGCATTAGCATTGGCCATAGGATATATAAGAAGACGTGCATCTTTTGTTGAGGATAAGATTAGAAATGCAATGTGCCACAAGGGCTTAACTGATACTTCATTCTTTTCTCGCTTATTATTGAAGGCATGAAATGTTTTTGACCAATTATCGTCTTGAATGTTTTTTATCACGTTTTTAGGCATGAAATGTTGCCTCTCATTGCAGTTTGTCTTATGAATAATCTTTGTTTTTAACCACAATGTGATTTACTTCTCAGAGCAAATATTAAGGGGTACAAAAGAATTGGTGGCTAGGGGAGTACTTCAGTGAGAGATTCTGGACTTGCACTATGACAATTCTGTCTACCTTGATTCAATATTTAATATCTTTCTACGTATATTTAGGAAATATATTACGTGTTGTGTTACTTCATTATCTCTGGAATGATTGTTCTGTCATCTGAGTTTGCTTGCTTTACAACTTGCAGAGAGATTTGATTGGTATTGGTGGTTCATGGTCAGATTTCATGGACTACTTCATTTCCTCCTTAAAATGTGAAGATTTGAAGCTCATTCTGGAAGGACAATGCAAATCAAATGGTATAGAATGCTTTTCATGATTTAGATTTATTCTTATCATACCAAACCTTCATTTGTTTGCCTTCCTTCGTAAGGTGAAACAATGAGAACGTTATTTTAGTGACAAGTCTCTCTTGAGCCAACTTCTACAATTTGGTAGTGCTTTCCTGAAATTCATTCTGTTTTGGCCTAATTCCTGTTTTGGTGCATGGATTTGAAACTAATATAATGCCTATAGAAGCCAAAAAGAATAGATGGAAATCTGAGGAAGTTTCTAATGAAAATGGTATCATGTTGAATCATTTAAGGAGGAAAGACATCGTACCAATAATTAATGGAGATGAAATTATAGGATGCCACTGAACTTTTTGTTCTTTTCCTCTCAAAATCAATAAGTTTGGCAAGATATGATCCTAAATGCATGTTTATAATTTTTTGGTAGTAATTAAATCCATGAATAGAGGATCATTATAATATTAGTAACATCAATGACAACATTTTACATAAATGTAAATTAATTAGATATGGATTAATCACAAATATGGTTATAGGTGCCACGTCTGCCAAGTTGGTTGCTCGGAAGTCCAAAGGAATGCCTCTGGTTTCCATTTCTTTGTCTAAGCTGATGGGGCCTGCCGCTGGTGAAGCTATGGCAAACATATCACTCAAAATTTTCAAAGCATTCAAGGATATACAAAGTTCTTTAGTGAAAGGTTATTTCTTTATTTGACTGAATTATTTAGTGTGGTCTTAGCACATATGTCTCCCTCCTGGAAATTGTGTTTTTAATTTCCATATGCTGATCAGTGTAAGATATCAAACAAAGTAAAATGACGTTACATCTAACCTTGCATGTGATTTGTGATACATTGGTAGATTTAATACTGCAACAGATGCCAAGTTTGTTAATGACATTGCTCTCATCAATCTGTATTGTGAAAGTATAGAAACTCTAACAATGAAACAAATTTACAATTAATAATCAGTTACAGACGTATAATTGATGTTAATCTTTTTTGACATAATATTTGAAACAGAGGATAGGACATAGGTTAAGTAAATTAATAAAGAAGCAACATATAATTATGGAGGATTTCTTTGTGATGTCATTTGCTTCTTCTTTCATTACATATCTTTGAAGAAATCTTATTCCATCCCAACATCACATATTAGATGAATAACAGTCTTTCTTTGATTGTGAATTCAGAACAAGAACGCTGTTGCCAACTGACAAAAATGATCTCAGCAGAGAAGGTATGCTAAATGTGTTGAAGATAGTTATTGAAGCGGTGAACCTCACCACAATAGTTTAAATTTTTGTTAGTAATGGGTGAGCCCAAACTTAATGCACTAGTCAGCCCTATCCCAAGTTATTAGCCCACCAATAGTTAACAATTATAAGCTGATACGAATTGTCAGTCTGAACTTGCTAAATATAATTACATATGTGACTGTTTTTGGTAGTAGACATGCTGTACGTGGGCTTGTTTGGTCAAGAAGCTGCAGTAGCAGCTTAAGCTAAAATGTTAGTAGTGTTTTTTTGTCTGGGATGCAAAATAAGCTGCTAAAAAAGCTTGTTGCCAAACATACCTTTAACAGCCCCTAAGGCTCCAACTACGGCATGCATGCACACGGCGCACCTGTGTTTGGCTACACAACAAACCATGCTAAGGGAAAGGGACATTATTCTAAGAAAATGGGGTTAGTTTAGACTTGGCATTATGGAAACAAGATAAAATGACATAGACTATCTGTGTAGAGTTGAGTGGACAATTTTGTTAATTTTGCTCTTAAAGATCAAACTTGCACGTGTTCTTTTCTGGCCTTGTATGTTATGTGAGATTTACATGTTTATGTAGAGTTATGAGTGGAAAGTTGTGTTGATTTATAAGGCTTCCAGTACTTGAGTTACTAACCCATTCCAACTAAATAATATTGGGTTTTTCGCTCTTTGGTGACAGGGTTAGCACTCCACCCCTTATAAACTATGTTCATCTCATCCTCGTATTCGATTTTTTATACACAACCCACCATCATTACAATGTATCACCCATCTTTTGGGCTGTCATGTTATTTCTACGAATGAACTATTTTGTCCCGTCATTTGGCAGGAAAAGAGCCAAACCATTAAAAGTCAGTTGGATGCACTTCTTTATTCAAAAAGGCAGAAGCTAGATAAAATGACACCAGAAAAAGCCATTCTGCCTGTTCCTAGTTCTGATACTCCACCTGTTAATGGGGCAGATAATCATACAGGCAAGTAGCCACACTTTCTTTGTCCTCAAATTTTCTGTTTTTCATTTTCCTTCCCACAGCTGATGCCATCAAAATCGTTGTGGTTTGCTTGTTGTCTTGTCTTGACTTGTCTCTATGTGAAGTTTCTGAAGACTCTTTTAAGTCTTCGGCACCAATCTTGTGCTTAATTGCTTCTATAATGCATCTTCAAGATTGTATCCTGTATAATATTTTGGCCAAGCATATTGCCAGGGTATTCTTCAAATTTTTCTGTAAAGTTTTTTGACCTTGTATACTTAAGCTTTTTTTTAGGGCAATGTAAAATCATACTTGAAAGTTTGCTCAAATAAGAGACAGGTAAGCTGATGGTTGCCACTTGCCAGTGGTTCATGGTGTAGTTCTGGGTAGTAGCAAGCATTTTCAGTGGCTTGAGACTTCCAACAGGATCCAGAAATGGATACGGAACATAATTCAATTTTACACTTAAACCAGCTCATTTTTGCTTTGTCGGTCTCTTTGAAATCTTGATTTTTCTGGTTAATGTCAGGCACCATCATCTCTGACTTAGGTTTGAATGTTGTGACATTTGATTTTTGCATGAGAAGAAACTAATAATTATTTGTATACCAGGGAAGCAACACGATGCTGCTGAAGGAAAGCGTACTAAAGTATCTAACCGAGTAGTTCCTGCTCATCGCAGGTAAAATTTTGAACCACACTTGCCTACATGTATCCAGAAGGACAGGAACGTGCGTTGCTTAATATATGAAGCCTATTTAGAACAACCACCTCTCCAGCTACGTCCATTCAGCATCTACATTGTGTTTTGTAGGACTAAGGTTAGAGGAGCAATTCTGCTGGACACTGACGAGGACTGATCAAACAAGACTGACAGAAACAAATAGCAGCAAAGCATGACAAAGGTGATTCTGATAGTTACTAGAAAATCATAGCATTTGAAAACAACAAGTAATGTGTTTGTGAATTCAAGGTGGGTAGTACATACTATTACAGATAGTAACTTCACAAAGGTGAAAAAAACGCCATCTGTTGAGCTCTTGCTCTTGTCTAGAAGGTTAACTTATTAGGTCCATGAAAATGCGATGAACCCTCCATTTTGTATCAGGTTCTCAGGTTTATATATGAAGCTTTCACATTCGGTGATGTTGTAGATTTGACATCTTTCCTCATGACCGAATGTCCTTTTAGTGTAGACGGGAAACGAGTGTTCCTTTGCAGTACAGATTTTGATAATATGTTCATCAAGCATAGTCTATCCCGGTTCCTACCTCGTTATGCCATTGCAATCGATACTGTCTACTATGAGAAGCATTTAGTGTACAAAGACCCAGCCTTTCACCATGGGGACTGATTACGTCTAATGTTCTTGACTGACATTGACGTCGTACAAAAAAACAGCAAGAACAATCCAGCCATCCAATAATCGGCTTAATTAACTTCAAAGAATGCTTAAACATTGATGAAACATTCATCATAACAGGCATTGATTCATCAGAATAACCTATTTATCAATTTAGAATTCCAAAGGGAGATAATGATATCAAAGCTAATGGAACTCAGATCTTATTTGCGACCAAAATTGCATAGAAATCCAATCAGAGTTTTGCCTACAAAACCTGGAAGACTTCTCCAATTGTCACTTAATATCCTATACTTTCAGCCAGATAACTTCATGAAGACTGCAGATAAGCCAAAACCAGATAATTGATCAGGTCTTCTTTGTTGTTTACGAGTTTCAGCCTTCCAGGACATCAAGGGTTACAAACTAAACAATGAAATTAAAGAACTCCATGGAGAGACAGGAAATGACAAGTAATGTGGTGTAAGGAAGTTACTAATCAGCTAATGATCATCTTATTGAAGAATTCCGCCTGCTCTGGAAAATACTCCATCAGCTCATCTTTGGTCACCCAGACGTGATCATCGCATTTCCCAATGTCAAACTTGTTGGTTGCAATCACTTGAGACTTGAAAAAGAACCTCTGACATGAAAGATAAGTAGAGCCATTAAAAAATTGAAGTAATTCCTGCAATGGTTGCCGTCTCAAGTTTCCCATATTTTCCTTCTCATTTACTTTATTTCTTGTGTTGCAGGCTTGCAGCTGATTTGATTAGTGAAATAGAATGGGGTTGGCACTGGTAATGTACCTTAAGTGGAGGCTTATCAGGCGTTTCATTTGCAGATTGTACAACTAAATGTCCCATGGGGGCATTTCCAACAAAGTATATGTGAGAAAGATCACCAATTACAGATTGCAGAGCAGATTCTGCACACTGCACCAACAAAATAAATTCATTATAAGAAGATGACAAAGCATAAAATAATAAGACAAGAGACTACCTTCAACAAATTACCTTTCGCAAGGTCTCTTCGTTCTCATACCCCTTTTCAGGAAAATGCCAGACAGGCTTATCATCTTCAGAGCCATATGCCTTTCCATAGATAAGAAGATATAACCTTCTATCAAGGGCTCTTTTCAAAGACCTTACAGGAATGGACAAGATTTCATTACATGCTTTCAAAGTGGTAGGACAATGAATTGAGGAAATGAGGAGTACCATGATTGCTCAGTATCATATTAACTATGCCTAAAAGGCCTCAAAGCCTAACTATATCCAAAATGTAACTTTTAAGTGTCAAGTTAAAGGTGTGGTTCATAACTAGTGGGCCAGTCGTAAAGAGGAAAATAGTTGCTTCAAATACTGCTGGTAGATGCAAACTTTGCATTTTATGGGTGCAAATAAACTGGAGTCTCAAACACACAGCTTATAGGCCATGTACCTTCTATCATTTGTTTTGTCCGCTTCTGTAATCCTTGGAGCTGGCTCGTAATCAATTTGGTAATCTCCCTTTCCCCTGCATCCATAGGCAACTTTAGAAGGGTTTCAGATCAATTATCTAGTCACTGAAAGTTTCAATCGTCACTTGCCATGAATTATACAACAATCTACATGGTTATGATATAACCACAAAAACTATCATACAACTTTCAAATTACTTAAATTCTCCCACAATCCATTTCAAAGGTAAAGAAAGTCATATCTACAATGATAAAATATAAGCAAAGATAAGGATGGAATGCTAGTAGAAGAGGATTTACCTAGCCTCATATTTCTTATAGAACTCGTCAGGGTAAACCCGGCCGTATTGCTGCTTCCACCGAAACCTAAACACAGCCACAAGGAAAAGTGATCAGCAACAGATCCTCAAAGGTCTGTCATTCAGTGACTACATAACGAAAAAAGGTCAGACATATCTAAAATTAATGTCCATTAAATCAATTAAAAGCCTGTCACAATGACACTTTTCTACAGAAAACAAGGTTGTTGAGGGGGGGTAAAGTTGAATCACCAAATAAAACAGATGTTAATTAGCTAAAACCATATCACAGTGACAACTTACTCCAGAAGGATAACACAAGCACTGCAGATCTAAATACAAAAACAAACTTATACAACTTTCACCTAGAGAGCTAGAACGCAATGGGGGCTGAGCACTTTCGAATCCAATTAGCCTACTGTCACTTGTAAGTCACTAACATTGGGAAACACTCTAAAGTAACACCTTCGATTAATCTCGTTCCCACTAAAAGTAATGCTCCAAAGCCAGCAGATTTCTCCATGATTTCTGAGATGAAGAAATCGTATACTTATGGCCTCTTGACACAAACTTAATCCCAGACTCCTTTGTTATTTATCAGCTCACTAACAATCATTAAGCGACAATGAAAACCTCAACTGCTCAACAATTACGATTTGTAGCAATTGCCAATCCGCAATAAAATAGCGAAGTTACATGAGAAGAAGCAAACTTGTTTGCAGTTCCATTTATCCTTTTATTCTACCAACATCTTCGGAATCCTCAAAACTATTATTAGGGCACTGGGACTAGGAAGGTTGAGACTTGAGAGAGATAACTTACGAGAACTCTTGAAAAGCGTAGACGACGGGATCGATTTTAGGGACGACAACTGGAAGCCTCTCGAACAGCACTGAAGCCACTAGGTTTCCGCCATCGGCGCCGCTCTTTGACGACGTGCCGTACCTCCGCGCGGCCAACAGCGATCGAGCTAAAGCCGAGCTCGATGTTTTCTGCATTTTCTGTATCTGATTTGACAGTAGAAATAGAGAGAAAAGGATGTGAAGGAGGTTGTAGGCGGAGTTGGGAGCTCTGCCGGAGGCGATAAGCTAGGAGGTTAAAGTTGGGGGAAGACCAGCCCTTCACCCTCTTCCTTCGACTTTTCACAAGTTGGAGCCTTGGAGGTGGAAATAAATTAGGAAATAAGCATTTTTTAAACCCAAAAAAACAACATTTCAATTAGGTTCATCCCTACTCATTAACTCTCGAAGTTGGGGTGAACAAAAATATTTCGATGTGGTCTACTCGATTCGATTATCTGCTGATCCGTATCCTAAAAGTCCGTATTTGAAAATATCTGTTTATCTTTTTTGAATCTGATCCGGGTGTTTTTTTCGAATATTTGGACCGGATACGGATCGGGATAGTTTATTTAGCGGATATCCGAGAATCCGATACTATTAATATATAATATATATTTTTAAAATTAATATACAATGTTTAATTAGTTTAGATGATCTCAAAATAGTGCTTGTATATTTTTAAGCAATTGAACCCACTTCATTACTTCAATTCTTTAATACAACATTCCTTATTTTATTTTATTTTAAAAAAAATCTTGATTATTATTCTTATAAAATTAAAGCCCTAAATCAATAATTCACCATTGATTGTCGCCTCACTAAATAGAGCAAATATTATTTTTTTGTCAAGACTAAGTGTTCATCATTGAATTGAATTTTGATTATTTAAGTTAAAGTTACAACTTTCTATGTACTTTTCAATTTCTCTTGTTATATAATATATACGTTTATGGTTCTCTATTTGAAAAGGTTGACAAGTTTAATTGTTTGAAGAAATTAATAGGGACATGCAAACGGTGTTTATGTTTGACATTTAGTTTGCACTTTGCGGATTGTTGTTTTGATTGAATTAGAAAATTATCATTTTGATTTAATTTTTAATAGCTTTTCTAGTAATCGGATAATTCGGATATCCGAGTCGAATATCCGATCCGGATAATATTTATCGGATATCCGATCCGAAACGGACCGGATACGGATAAGAGTTTTATAAAAAAAATTACCGGATATCCGACATACCGGACCAGATCGGATTGAATATATCCGTTTGCTCACCCATACTCGCAAGTGCTCTATATGGTCCATTATTCTTGCTAAAGTGTGTCGTTTTGGTTTTTAATCTCATTTCATAGATTAGAAAGTCTATTGATGAATACACAAACGCTATGTGTTTCATGAAACCCTTATAACATATGTTCTGGTTTGCATGAATTTTGTTTTTGGGGCATTTATTATTGCATTAGCCGCCTTTCCTTCCATAAATTTCTCCATGCAAAAAGTTGTGTCCTTATACCTTTGACAATCATGTCACTGTGGGTGAAAATAAGGATTTTGCGCTAAACCTAAAAGAAGGGCTTAAGAAAGAAGAAAGACCATGAGTATTGATAGGAGTTTGAGAGTGTTTGGTGCAAAATTAAATATGAGGTTGCGTCCCTGACCGGATAATTCTCCGGGTATTTGGTTGACACGTGTTTGACTTAGGCATGCATCTAAGTTGCGTGCCTCCTGGATATGCCCACGCGACGCGTATGCCTGCCCCTATTGTGTATAAATAAGAAAAATGTGTGTGTATTTAGCATCACCCTCATTTTTAGCAAAATTAATTAACATTTCTAATTACATACTTGCTATTCAATGCCCTTATATTTCTTTCTAGCGCCTTCTTTACGTTGTAGTCAACATACGGAAGAGGCGACCCCGTCTGTACGTTGACTGCGAACAAGGTAGCCTCGTCCGTTATGGACCAAGACACTTCGTCCGTCAGTCAGCTACGGACGGAGTGTCTTCATCGACGATGACAACTACCGCATTATTTTTTACTTGTCCACACCTAACAAAATTTAATTAATATGACTGGAGATATATTACGACTTTCTCATTCTTATCTTTACCAAATCACTCATTCACTCTAAAACAAAAACTCTTATCATTCTTCTTAATGTTCTAGTGTGGCAAACGATGATGATTTCTCATTTCATAAGTATAGAAGATGGTTCATTGAGGTTTAATCATAATGAGGTAAAATTTTTAGTAGTAGGATGCGAATCTTGTAAGAATGAACCATAAGGTGAGAAATAAGAATATACCATAGCCCTTGGATTGATAAAATCCAAAGGCTAGGATTAGGCTATCATTTAAGTGGTCATGTGCATTAAATGGATAAATGACCAGTCAAACCGGTCACTAACCGGTCAACGTCGGAGATCAATTTTTATTTTATTTTTTCGGCCCAAAGTATTTTTTCAGGGCCACTTTTTGGCTTAAAATGGCATATGCATAGATTTTGGATTGTGTGTGCATCTATATTGACATGTATGTACATCATGAATTTATAAGGCGTTGTCCAGACAAAGTTATTTTTTCGGCCAGTTTTTGTTTTTCCGGGCCACTTTTTGCTTACGCTAGCATGTGTACCATTTTTGGCTTGTGTATGCATCAATATTGACTTGTATGTGCATCAAAATTTTATAAGGCATTGTTCGACCTTTGTTTTTTCCGTTCGATTTTTTCAGCCCAGTTTTTTTCCAAAACTATTTTTGTGCTTCAGATGGCACATGCATACACTTTGGCTAGTGTGTGCATCAATATTGACATGTATATGCATTTAAAAATTATACCAAATGTGCATTGTCTTCTAGAGAAAATGTGCATGAGTTGTACACTATAAGTGCATAAGTTTTGGCATGTATACATACAAGCACAAACTTGTGCACATTCATATAAGTGCATATGTTTTTGTCTATATGTGCATGAGTTTACACTTATAAAAAGGCACGTGCATTTTTATTTCTATAAAATGTTAAGTGGAAACTCATGCACACACTTTTGCACATTCAAGCAAAAAGACATGTGCTTCAAAGGATATGCACATACAAGTCAAAAACTCATGCATATTTTAACCCAAGAAAACGATGCACGCAAGTAAAATTTAGATGCATATACAAACCAAAACCTATGCACATTCTGAGAAGTGTATAAGATTTTGCATGTATGTGCATGCGTTTCCACTTACAAAAAAATCACATATACAGTCAAACCCTATGCATACCTAGTATAATTTACATGCACATACAAACACAAAAACATACACTTCAAAGGATTTGCACGTACAAGTCAAAACTCATGCATATTCAAGGAAGTGCATCAGTTTTTGCCTATATATGTGTAAATTTATACTTGCACACAAGGGGAATTTAGATGAATGCATGATAAAATTTATGCACACACAAGCCAAAACTTATGCACATTCTGTGAAGTGCATAGGTTTTTGCATATATGTGCACGAGTTTCCATATACACCAAGTCACACGTATAGTCAAAACCCTGTGCAGATTTTATACAATTTAGATGCACATACATGCAAAAGACATACACTTCAAAGGGTATGCACATACAAGCCAAAACTCATGCACATTTCAACCCATAAAACAATGCATAATAGTAGAATTTAGATGTACATGTAGGTCAAAATCCATGCACACATAAGCCAAAACATATGCACATGTTGATAAGTGCATGGGTTTTCACATACACAAAGTCACATATATAGTAAAAAAAAGTCTTATACAAATTTTATGCAATATCAATGCACACACAAGCCAAAACATATGCACATGCCGTCACAAGCCATAAATTGGGTCTGGAAAAAAATTAGACCCGAAAAAATGAAAATAAAACCCCCCAAAAAAACTTTGACCGGTCAACGTCGGAGCTCTGGCGTTGACCGCCGGTGACTGGTTTGGCTAGTCATGCTGACCGGTCAAACACTCAAATCAGGTCATGTGCATGACATATGACCTTTTAATGAAAGTGTAATCCTAGCATTTTGGTTTTTTTTCTTATCCAAAGGCTAGAATTTATTCTCTTTTCTCACCCTAGCACCTATTCTCACATGACACTTTCCCTTAGTGGTATGCTTGGTTATAAATGACAACTTTGAGTTTTTAGATAATTTGCAAATACATGTACTTAAAAGTTTTAGTTTTTAGTTTATTTGCAAATTTTGCAAGTAGAAGCCTAAGTTTTAACTTGTTTAAAGGTAGTTGTTGAAAAGAGATTGTTTTTGAAGTTGTTCTAGCCATAACTTTGTGTTTTGGACTAGTTATAGTTAAATACTTGTGCTTGGAAATAATTCTAGCTATAAGTTTATGTTCTCAAGTAGTGGTCACTTATTTGTAAGTATTTGAAATTATTCTAGCCAAAAGTTTGCGTTTTGGACTAGTTATAGGTAAATGTTCGTGTTTGGAAATAGTTCTAACTATAAGTTTGTGTTTATAAGTAATTTTAGCTAAAGTTTGTGTCCTCAAATGCATGTTCTATCCAAAGTAATTGTATCTTATTTGCATACGCGTTCATCCAAAAAAATCATAAGGAAGAACAATGTTGCACCGTCTGTTACGGACAGCATCGGCATTGCACTGTCCATTGCGGACATCATTGCACCGTCCGTAACAGATAGTATATCCCCGTCCATAACAAAAGGTGTGACATTCTTTGTAAAGGACAATGTGACATTGTCTATAACGAACATCATATCTCTGTACCAGGAAGAGGCAATTAAGTGGGTTAATGGTATTGGAATTAAAAAAATAACATGTGCATCAAGATTGATCGAGATAGAAAATCATATGAACATCACATTGGAAAGACTATGTTGCTTTGTGAAAGAGAATGCACATACACCCCATCAAAAGGAGGAGAAAAGAGTCTGGAAAAGCACAAATACAAAGAAATATGGGTATTCCTTCAAATTAAAATGTCGTAAACATCCTAGGGGATCATGGAAGATCGATGTTATACATGGAACTTACAACCATGAGATTGAGTCCAATTTATACAGGCATGCCATTGTTGGAAGGCTCATAGATGAGCAAAATAGACTGGTAAAGTCGATCACAAAGACACATTGTGCGCCAACCCAAATTGCAACTACATTGAACGAGTACCCATTGAACTACACTAGCAAGAAGCAAGTGTATAATGAACGATATAATGTACGAAGGGCTGAGATGGAATGAAGAACAATTGCCCAATAATTCTTCCTTAAATTTCATGAGTACAACTATTATATGGAGAATAGGGCGGACCCTCAAACCAATAAGGTCAGCATTGTTTTTTTTTGCCATCTCGTACTCCATATCACTCCTCAAGGCATTTCCATATGTGTTATTATTAGACTCCACCTACAGTACAAACAGGTAAGTATCGTGCATATATCTATTATCTAGTTATTAATATGTTATTTTATAACGCAATAACATGTTAATTTGTGTACAGTTATGAGATGCATTTACTGAAAAATTGTTTAATTCACTTATACATGGAAGAACTATAATGTAGCGGGGGCATATTTGAGCCATGAGAAGGAAGACAACTACTTGTGGGATATAAAGCAGCTTACCACACTTAAAAATGTGTACAGAGAACACCTACATGCATTATGACGGATTGAGATCTAGCCTTGATGAATGCGGTGGATGAAATGTTTCCAACGACAAAGTACATCATTTGTAGGCGTCATGTATACAAGAACATTGAGGCCAAAGCTAAGAAAGTCCTTATAGACATTGCAACCAGGTTTGCAAATGATAACATGGAATTGTTTAGGGAAACAATTATAGAGGCGTACGAGTGGGGGTTGTGCGTAATCGAGGTTCAATGGAGCGCCAAAAAGAGTCTACTTCACTATGTAAGGAAAAAACGACTTGAACTGTATAAGGAAAGATATGTGTAAGCTTGGATAAATACGATTTTGACTTTTGCAACTAGCAGGACAAACAGGTATGTACAGTGAAATATATTTAATGCATTATTTTCATATTGATACATAGCTACAATATGATTATATGTCACTACTGTTATTTCAACTACATTGTTAAAGGAGAACACTCGTCTTTGAAACACTTTTTTACTACACAACATGCTAGGTTAGACACTGTATCGAGTCAATATGATTCGTTGATGCACATCCAAGTAAATTAGATCAATGGATCCTTCAACTAGAGTCGTTAGAATGTGTATGGTGTCAGTAGCAAATGTTTTCAAGCTGTTAAAGTTAGGGTTGAGCAGATTCCGGTCCGGCCCGAAAATTTGGACCTGACCGGACCGAATCGGTCTGGACCGGTCCGGTCTCCGGTCCAAGGATTTTCGAATTTTCGGGTCTGGTTCGGTCCGGTCCGACCCGGTATTTTTAAAAAATCTTAATATTTTAGGATTTAAGGTTTTTTTAGGGTTGAGGTTTAGGGTTTAGGATTTAGGATAAATTATATTTAAGAGTAAATTATATTTAAATTTGAGGGTTTTTTTCATGTTTAAATGTAAATAAATTATATTTAAATATAACAAAACCCTAAACCGGTCCAAATCCGGTCCAAATAGGACCGGACCGGATATTTCCGATCCGGATTTCGGTCCACCATTTTTGGTGTTCCGGTCCGGGTCGGCCCGGACCGGACCGGGTTTGGACCGGTGCTCAACCCTAGTTAAAGTACAAGGTCTCTGACGAAGCGATGAAGCGCTTGATAGAGAAATACCAATGTGGAAAAGATCCATTTGTAGACCCCACTTGCAGATGCCAGATGTGAGAGATGGATTACGCTAGCCATGTCATATTATTACACGATATGTGAATCAGGAAATACATATCTTGCCTAGAGTTGTGCATAGTTTTGGCAACAATTAGACATGGAGGTTGTGCAAAATGAAGAAGATGAAGGGTGGAAGCGCAAAATTTCCTCGCAAAAGGTAGCTTTGACGACTACCAGAACCGGTCTCAAATGTTGATGGGCCTGAGAAAGGTATATCGCTCCCTAGCTCACGTACATATATCTTGATGGCCTCGCGAATCATTGGGGGGGGGGGGGGGGGGGGGAGTATCTAACTCTACAAATGGGCTAAGCCAACCCACGAACCGCTTAATGCATTGTACATATTTGAAATAATTATTATAAGAAAAAATAATTAATTATATAAAAAACGAATGCAAAAGACATATATATCATCACCTCATATGGTGCATCTCATCAATCACGAAGTTTAGGTTCAATGTGTATACCGGGAGGGGGTTTGACTTACATATGTGTGAGAGGCTCGTACCACAACATGTAATTTGTCCTGCAGTCTGACCCGAGTGTCATAGGAGGACCCATCATGTCAACGCTAATGGAGTGTAGTTCCTCGATTTCCAAACACAACCACATGTATCGTACTCAACTACGTAACTCTTAAGATTTGTATGTATTATCGCTTTCAGTGACATTATAACATTGCATGGTACCCTACCAAACTGCCATGCGACTCGATCCGACATATATGGTTTAGATATGGACAAAAATTTAATGAAACCATGGAAAAAGGAAGCTTTTAGGCCTGAATTGAAATCGAGGTCTCCATAAGGTGCCCAATAAACATGAACAAAAACATGTCAAAAATTTGAACTCAACTATGGTTGGTTTTAAATTTAAGTGAACTAAAACTAGTGAGATACTTACAAATTCTACAGACATACGAACAAAAACTCGTTTGTCATCATTTGTAACGAACGGGTGCGCCTCGTTCGTTACGGATGAGAGTCGTCTTCTTCACGGATTTGTTCTGAAGTGAGGTCGACAATGGCATAAGCAATTTTGACCGACCACAAGTACAAATTAATTTACACATTTCATTGAACTAGAAACTTACAAAATCACACAGTTCAAGTTTGAAACACACAAATTCGAGTTTATAACATACAAATCACATAGAATTCGATTTTGAAAACTCAACTAAACCCTTTAATCTAAATCTTTAAAACTTAAAACGAAATTGAGTAACTAAGCAACACAACTAAAAAGGGAAAGAAAAAGATGGATGGGGGAAGTGAGGATGAAGATGAGGATGGTAGTGGTTTTAATATGTGTAAAATTCTATATATATGTATATGGTGGGTGTTAAAAAGAGAAATAGAATGGTGTTAAATAGAAGGGGCCTTTAATTAGGTTCATTCTTAGTCATTAATTTATCCAAATGCTCAATCTGGTCCATTATCTTTGCTAAAGTGTGTCATTTTGTTTTTTATTCTCATTTCATTCATTAGAAAGTTTATTGCTCAATATACAAACTCTTTTTGTTTCATGAAGCCTTTTAAGGACATATGTCGTGGCTTGCATGAACGTTGACCCGAAAGTGATGCTTGTGCTTGATTTCTTATATTTGTGTCATGCATATATGCATTTTTCCTAAGATCACCACATGGCTATGTCATTGTCGAGAGACACCTCGTCCTAGAATCTATTTCATGCGCCATGAGGTGAACAATCGAGATCTTACTTTGAGGTTACGCAATATTATATAGGCCGCCTTTCTTTCCTTGGAATTCTCCATCCAAAAACTTGTGTCCCTTAAGGACACCTCCGACTAGGGTTGAGCAGATTCCGGTCCGGCCCGGAAATTTGGACCGGATCGGACCGGTCCTAATCGGTCCGGTCTCCGGTCTAAGGATTTTCGAATTTTCGGATCCGGTCCGGTCCGACCCGATATTTTAAAAAAATCTTAATATTTTAGGATTTAAGGTTTTTTAGGGTTGAGGTTTAGGGTTTAGGATTTATGGTAAATTATATTTAAAAGTAAATTATATTTAAATTTGAGGATTTTTTCATGTTTAAATGTAAATAAATTATATTTAAATTTAACAAAATCCTAAACCGGTCTAAATCCGATCCAAATAGGACTTGACCGGTCCGGACCCGGTCCGGTCCGGGTTCCGATCCACCATTTTTGATGTTCCGGGTTCCGATCTGGTCCGGGTCGGTCCGGTCCGGACCGGGTTTGGACCGGTGCTCAACCCTACCTCCGACAATCAGGTCACTATGGGTGCAAATAAGGATTTTGTGCTACACTCAAAAGAGGGGCTTAAGAAAGAAGAAGACCATGAGTATTGGTAGGAGTTGGAGAGTGTTTGGTATAAAATGGAATATGAGGTATCGGGTGGGATATGTATTGGGTTGAATCTCCATACTTGATATTGGGTGTTTAGTATTTTTTGGGATAAACATTAGGGTTCTTAATTCGGGATAAACTTCTTCACACCTTTATCAAAAAGATCGCCATTGTGTCGTCTTCTTCTTGTTGTTTCTTTGTCTTGCAGATTCTTCCTTTTTCTTTTCCATAACCATGGTTGTGCTCTTGTGCGTCTAAGTTGTCTTTTCCTCACGCAAATTGTCACCTCTATCTAATCTTATTCATCGCACAAATATTAATCATAAGTTATCCTCCCTTTCCTACGGTTTTGTGGGAGAGGTGCTCCCATGGCTATCTTCCCCTTCATGCATTTTCTTTTATTTTTATTTTTTCCTCTCTATCTCTTCCACTCCCACCCATACCTGAGGTTTTGGCTTGGTGTCAAAAATCCATACCCACCCGATATGAGGAATCAGTGTGAAAAAATCCATAGTCTTTCTCAACCTATTCTCTAAATTAGTGGCATAAATCTCATGTTTGATTTAGGGGCAACAAAACTCTTTATAGTTAGAAGAAACGCTCATGTTTTTTTTTTGATTCATACATGTCTTATAATTATGTGCTTACTTCTGTATTACATAAAAATAATAAGCAATTCTTTGTTTACTTGCTTTTTACATGGAACATGTTTCCTTAAAGTCCAAAAGATTTGACTTGATGTATTGTTCT
The DNA here is from genome assembly GCA_027886185.1 of Rheum nobile. NCBI lineage: Eukaryota > Viridiplantae > Streptophyta > Magnoliopsida > Caryophyllales > Polygonaceae > Rheum > Rheum nobile. The sequence continues at coordinate 2,520,206 of WOAB01000639.1, forward strand.
CTCAATGCAAGCCCAAATGATAGTTGACTCTATTGTCACCCAAGCTTGTCATGCATGAATATCTCTATGAGCACTATTTATCATCCACATTTGAGATTTTTCATCTTGATTGACACAGATTTTCATGAATGCTTTCATATTTGGCAATTTTTTGATCCCACCTTGATGCCAAATAAAGTTCACTTTTAGGTAAGTCATGGGAATAGAATGAAGTGTGACACTGCACCAGAAGAGGTATTTAAATAAGGAAGAAAGATCAGTTGTGATCATTATAAAATTTGAAAAAGGGGGAAGAGTACATTTAAGTCATTTGATTTACTTTTCAAATTTGAAGGTCGAAGAAGGGTTTGTTTTTGAAAAGATTCTTTCAAGTGTCTATATAGGGGAAGATAAAGGTAAATATATTATCACAATGTGACAAAATCACTTGGGAACTTGAGTCTTTCAAATGTGAAACAAACAAATGTTGTCGAGGTTGAATTCGGCATCACTGATTTAGTTAAGATTGAGAAAAAAAGGTGATAAGTTTTGAAGTGCCAATTGAACTAAAGGTTGGAGGAAGAAAAGGAAAGATTCAAGTGTGTCTTAATGAGGATCAATGGTCTAAGGAGCCATTTAAGTAAGTGATCTCCAAGTTTTCTAAGAAAACTATGTTTCAACCAAGAAGAAGTAGAAGAAAATCTTCACTAAATATGGAACTTGACTCAAATGAAATCTAATTTATAAGGCCCAAGGCCTTCGAAGTGCCAACCCATGTGAATATGAGGACTTTTCAAGAAGTCATCCATCCTAGTATTGTTCCCGTCCTAGCATGCTTAATCTCAGAGTTCTTTGTTTTCACTTGAACACTGTAAATAAAGAGTTCTTATTGATATGAATAGCACTTTAATCCTTATAAACCAATCTGAAACCCGGAGTGTTATAGTTTCTTTGTCCACATCCCCATCATCTTCGAGTAACGATGGTATGTTGTTGCTAAGACGAACGTTGTTGGTTGAAGAACTCATGATGTTAAGAAAAAACACACAATATAGAGCAATCAAGCTTTGATACTAACTGTTGGAACGGATGTGTGTTAGAAACAAAGAAGCAACAATTCCATTGGGATGAACAATTCCCTTAAAAATCAAAATAGTAGAATAATAATGCATTTAATTGACAAATTTCCATGAAGTGGAAACCCCAACCAACAAACTAGTTAGTCAAAGAAAAATCATTACCTTTTTAGTTATACCTAGAAAGGATTTCAAACAAGTCTACTTCTCTAATTCATAGTCAAGAACTACACAAGGCGGACAAGGACTTCAAAGTAACCAGACTCCTAGAATACTAAACCTAAACTCATAAGCCCTTAGCATGTAGTAATTAACAACTCAAAGTAAGCCAAAAATGACAGCCAAATGTTACTTCTACAACCTTGGAAACACTTCCCACGAGCTCCAATAGACTCCAACTCTTCTTTGTGGTAATAGTTCCCTAAAGTGAAACCTTCATAAGCTTATTGCTTTTTCAATAAGCTCTTTTTCTTTTCAATGACTGCTTGTAGACCTTCACAAAGTCTCCTTAATTAAGCACTTTTTCTCTCATCCCACGATACACCTCTTTTCCTCTCTCTTTTTCTTCTCTAGATGCACACTTCTAGCTCAAAGAAACCCATATATCTAAAAATCTATTTTATTTATGTATTCCCTTGCCATAAACAAATATATGCTTTTCGACCTTTAACTTACCATAAATATCAATCCACAATCAACTTTGTTTACAAGGAGAAGTTTTCCCAGTCTGTAATATTATGGCACCAAGTCTTTCTATAAAATCTTATGTGATCTCCAATATGCTCAGCCGCCTTGACTCCAATTGTCTTCAACACATTTTATCATTTTCTCGTCTTTAGGTAACAATTCCCTTCTCTTCGACTCACATACTCTTTATTGCATCCTTTTTTTCCTTGATGAAAATCGTGATTATGAGGTCAAGAGTGTGAAACTTCATTATAATGGCCTAAGTGACACCTCATAGACAAATAATAAAATATATATTACTTAGTAATTTCATTAACAAGATTATAGTAATATGATAAATAAATTTTCACATTCAATGATTCATAACGTGTAAAGTAATCTAAGAAATAAACTTTAACCAAACATATATTCTACACTCTAACAAGTATAATAGCCAAAAAATATACTTTATGTGAAGTAAATTTCTAGGAAACAAGTTTCCTTACATCAACCAAACAAACCAACTCCAACCAAACAAACCAACTCCAACTATTCTAAGGACTTATATTGAAGAGATCAAGCAATCCCATAAATATCATATATGCATGATATAGTTAAAATCTACCTACAAGCGTATGTGAGTCTATTGTTGTGGTCAAGTATTGTTCTCACAAGGACTAATGTAATATCAATAGTAATTTCAACATGTAAGTTAAGACGTAAAGAAGGAGTTTTAGTTTCAATTATAAATAAGGAACAAACAATGATCGCGAAAGATTGTCTGAAATTAACTTTTAAAAGCATTTAGGGAAAAGGGTCATCACAATAATTATTTTGTAGACTAATAGATAAATGCTTGAACTTAGTTTGACTTTGTAGAAAATAACTATCTGAAGTAATTATCAATTCTTTTTGAATGATAGTATATGTGCCTAGATTCAATTAACATCCATTCTCATGACTTGCTAATAAAGATCTAGATTCAATTAAACTGAAATAACGTTCACTCTCTTGACTTGCTAGATCCAATCTAAACTTAGGGTTACTATAGAAGTTATCATATCTCGGTATCAAACCCTACTACCTCAATACCTATTAACTTTATGACCACTCCATCTTAAATCCTAATAGGATCTAGTTCGCATAGGCTACAATTGTATAAAATGCACTAGGTTTACCTTAACCCTAGAAATAAAGACATAATTGCAAGAACAATCAAATAGACCATATTAACCCTAGTCAAACAAAAGAAATCATATCACCTAAGAAAATCATAATAAGATTAAAGAGAAAGAATAACTTTGTCTCGAATTAAGTAGAACAATCACCAAGGTTGTAATCTCTAACAACAACGAGAAATAGGTCTCCACAAAGGTGAAAAATGGCAAAGGCTCCTTAACAAACGCTTATAATAATGTATTTATACCTTAAAAAACTTCCCCAAAATAATAATATGCGTTGTGATGGGATTCCTAGGACCTTTTCATGCTTGTGTCTTGAAGAAGTGTCGGCCTTGTTTGAAGGAGAAGAAAATCTTGCTCGACAATGGACTCTTGTAGTGGAAATGGCAAGTTTGCGTGAGGAACTTGTGGGGATATTCACTTGGCTTGATGGAGAGAGAAGATAAGAATTCAACACCTCGATAGAATCCACTTTCAGAGCCTGAAAGACTCGGCATGTCTAGGATATGTCTACCTAGTTCTTGGTAAGGGTGAACTCTCGCTATGGAAGGATATGACCACCTTTCAATTTGAGAATTTGGATAGGCGTTGAAGCACCTTGAATATGTCTGTAATATCCCACTTATAAAGTTATAATAGAAGGGTAAAATGGTATTTTTAAAGTGATAAAATAAAAAGTTTTAAAATTTATTTTATTTCTTTTAGAGGAATAATTTAAACTTTCATGAACTTAGGTTCAAAGGTTGGGTTATGATAATTTTTGGTATAAATTACCATATGAGTAATAATAATATGGTGCTAAAATAAATAAATAAGTATAGCAAATAATGTAATTTTAGAATTTTAAATAACAATAAAGGTCATAAGAAATATTATGTTATCCAACAAGGGATAAAGTAATAATTGTCCTAAGTATGTTATTTCTTTAAACTATGAATGATTTAAATCAAGTCTAACAAATTTTTGTTAATTATGATTAACTTTATGTTAATTATAATTTAGATAAAACTTATCAAATTTGACCTAGAATATTTAAATCAAGTCTAACAAATTTTTGTTAAGGATTTAAGTATGGTCAAATTCATAAGAATAATAACTTAGGCTTATCTTAACCCAAGGTGTACTAGTGGACTTTGGTGACCTACCTCGTTGCTTCTTGGGAGGTGTCCCTTCCATATCTTTGTCTGTGTACTCCCATGAAGAAGAATGTCTTTTAGTGCTATCTTTGTTTGGAGCTTCCATTGGTCGTCCCTTATGCCTCACAATAGTCGACTCTTGCAGACTAGTACCCTCGGGGCGATCTATGTCGTACAGTCGCGAGACACATTTTTCTTGATCATCTGCTGACATATTGGGGAACTTATCCATATAAAATTTATCCATAAAAGATCTCGCGACTCTGCGCTTCACCTCAGCCTCACCTTCGTCTTGCACTTCTGACAAACTCAATCGTCTCCAAAACGGATGCAGCGCTGAAAGCTTAATAGGGATTGAACTCGTCACATATTTAGCGATGTCATGCACACACGGCAATCCATCTCTCACCCTCATCTGGCATGTGCAGGTATGGTCATGAAATCCATTTTCCCCTTTTCTATATTCCTCAGTCAAGCGGTCAAGTGCAACTTTAGATACTTTGTACTTCAACAGCTTGAAAACATCAGCTCCTGTCACAAGCGTCATCATGTTCTGTGCACTCTCGTTGAAGTTCAACTTGATTTCCTTCACTTGGTTACCCATCTTTGAATGATATTGACCGAATATCGTCTCTAGACTTCCATGTGGAGTAGTCAAGAAGTCTTTCAAACTAGAGTGTGCTCCTTCAACCCTATATTTAGTACAAAAGAGCTTAAAGCTTGATCATACAATATCTTTTTTTTATATGCATAAATTGTCCGTCACGTATGGATGCACTTCATACGTGACGTACGATAAACCTTCGTCCGTCACGTATGAAGTGCATCCATACGTGACGGACAGTTTATGCAAATAACAGAAACATAAAGCTATGCAGATAACAGAAAGCCCTCAAAATATAGCAAATGAGTGAATACAGAATGCTGTACAAATTAGACAATGCACTAGCCTGTTTGTCGTGGAAGTTCCAAGCGTGAACACAATATTTGTCCAAGCTGACACGAGTCTTTCCCCATACGGGATCAGCCAGCTGTTTCTTACATATTGAGTCAGACGTGGCCAAGCCCTCCTTGTACCCAAGCTTTTATCCTTCATCACCTTCCTAGCATTGTCCTCTATGTTCTTCTTCACATGGCGCCTACATAGGATAGACTTTGCACTTGGAAAGAGTCTATCTAACGCATTCATCAAGGCCTTTTCACGATCTGTCACTAGGCATGTCGGTGTTACTTGACACTTTTTACACATTTCAAGAAGTTGTTGTGCGGCCCACATGTAGTTGTCTTCTTTCTCACGCTGTAGAAACGCCCCCGCCACATTGTAGTTCTTCCATGTAGACGTGACTCCTATAATTTTGAGAAAAGGCAAGTCATACATGCACAAGTAGATGTGTCATGCAAAATGAATAAACATATCAACCAGTAGATGTAGCATATAGATGTGTTATACTAACCTGTTTGTGCTGTATGTGAAGTCTAGTAAAAGGACGTATGGAAATGCCTTTAGGAGTTTCATGGAATCTGGACTGGCAAAGAAAATGTCGGCGATCTTATTTGTCGTTGGATCCGACCTATACTCCATAAAGTAGTTATTCTCCTTGCACTTATGGAAGAACTCTTGGACCACGGTTCTTCCTTCCATCCCACTATGTCGGACTTTGTATACTTCATTGTACACTTGCTTCATTTTAGTACAGTTGTTCGGGTCCTGGTTAATTATTGTTGCAATCTTTGATGGTTTATTATGATTTTCTGTCATGACCTTACACAACTTCTTCTGCTTAGGTGTCATTCTGCCAACGAATGCATGCCCGTACAAGTCATCACCAATGACATGGTTGTGGGTTCCAACAAATACCTTGATTGTATATGAGTCCCTCGGTTTTTCTTGACACAACAATCTGAATGGACAATCACCTTTTTTGCTCCTTGTTCTTTGCCTTACTCTGTTTTCATCTTTAGGAATGTAAATTCCCGCTTTTTCACACAACAACCATGTATTCCGAAGGCTTCCTCCACCAAGGTTTCTATCCCGACCAATAGTGATGCATAAGTGATTATCAAAGCCAATCTGTCTAGCCCAATTAATTGCATCATCTCTGGAGCCGAATATTTCACCCGTGGTAAACTTCTCTGAATAATCTTTCGAAACAATCACTTCTTCAGATGTAGGATAATCAAACCGCGACTGTGTGTGTAATACCGGAAACCCAAACTGAGGTGGAGCCTGCCACCTTACGGACGGAGTTCCACTACGAGCAAAACTATCTAATCCTGGCATATGAGGTTGTTGAGGCGCCATAGGTTCGCCGAACAACCCAAGTGAGAAGGGCGGTGGTGCCATGTCCCATGCATCATTTAGGGACAGATTGTTAATACCGTTGTTCACGTAATTGTTCTCCTATTGAAGTAAAAAAACAAGTTAGCATAGAAGCATATAAGAATCCAATTTCTGTCAAACAAACCCATTCGTGACGAATAGACACATTCTATCCGTCACGGATGGTAGCATCCAATCCGTCACGTATGAACCCTTTCCATACGTGACGGATGAAGGACATCCATTCATGACGGATGGAACAAGTCCATCCGTCACGGACAATTTTCTTTCAAAAAACAGTTGTCGAACAAAGTTCTTGCACTTGCAATAATCTAGTCAAAATTCAATATAACAAGGCCAAACAATCAAACATGTATTTTTGCACACAAATCTCCAACTTTTTAGTACAACTTAATCAAAGATGAAGTTTTATGAACATATAGTAACAACTATTGAAATTACCTTAAGAAAGTGTTTGTTTTCCCAAAGAACAACTCAAACATATACATTCACAAGAAAGAACCATAAAATTCTTAACTTCTACTAACATGTAAAGTAAAAGCTTAAAAAACATACCTCATTGTAATGATAACCCCTTGAAACATCTTCTCTACCATTGAAGTTGGAAAAATCATCTTCATTTGCCATGGAAAAGAACCAAAGTAATGGAAGAGAATGGAAGAAGTGTTGTGGGAGGGAAAGGGAAGAGTGATTGAGAGGTTTAGGGTTTAATTGTGGCCGTAATATTGATGAGATATGACGGGGTAGTTAATGTTTTTAGGTGAGGATAAGTAACATTCAATTTTCTGGTTGTTTACCTCATCCGTCACAGACCAATATCATCCATCCGTCACGAACCAACTGCATCCATCTGTCACGTACGAATCACTTTGGTCTGTCACAGACGGATGCAAATGGTTCATCACGGACTGATGTGACCATGCCTCCCATGACGGCCCAAGACGAGGAAGAAGCCATGCTCGTGGGCTCAGAAGAGCCAAGTACGAAGACCGCGATCTTCGTCATACTCCTCGCATCTGGAACAGAGACCGCGATCTCATTCAAGCGTCTCTATCCAAGACCAAATATCGTGTGCCTCAATGCGTCTTCCCGCAAGCGACTCAGTGTTGAACGCGATCTCCTTCAAGCGACTCAACCTCCTTCAATGCTGGTCGCGTTCTATTTGAAGATTCTCGCATTCAATGCCTTTAACGCGTTCTTTTGAGACACTTTCTATATTTAGTATTTATAGCGTTTTAGATAGTTTCTATTTATAGCGTTTCTATCTTTTCTATTTTTGGGTTTGTGCCTTTTGCATGCTTGCATGGGCTAGCCCATAGGTTCGTCTCGGTCCAAGCCCATTAGGTCTTGGCCGAGTTCTTTGGCTATTTAAAGCCTCCTTTGTTATTGTTATTTCTTACGTTCAATTTAATTCAAGGTTTCAAGTCGAGTGTTTATCCTCCTTCCCTTGATCGGACGTCAAAACCCTCTATCTTTGCATCCCCTTCACTCCGCCGCCGACGCTACGGCAATTGCTTGAACCTTCAAGCCAGTCTTCCTTCGCATCTCCCTTCACCCGCAGTCGACGCTACGACACCAACGACTTGTCTCTTCAAGTCACCTATCCCTCATCAAACCGCTTCTGCCACCTCTATCTAGTCGCCCCAACAACCGCTTCCACCGCGTTCACTACCGCACCAACACCGTGTTCACCACCACGTTCATCACCACGTTCATCAACGCGTTCGCCATCTTCTTCACTGCTGTGACGTTCAACGTGACTTCTCACCCAAGACTAGATCCCAAGGCGCCACCTTTTGACAATTGGCTTGTCATCGGAGGCAAGAACACATCAACTGGCATCAGAGCCCAACAGTCTTGTAAGTCACGAACTCAAGTTTGCAGTTTGTTCACAATTTTTTTTTTCTTACCCCCATCGTCTGCTTTCGTAACATCTCGTGAGAAAAGAGAAGAGAAAAAAAAAGAGAAAAACCAAAAGTTTCCATCTTTACATCACCTATTCGGTTTCTACAAGGTAATACCTTGGCCGAAATTTGTTTCCTTGTTCCCCAAGTTTTGGTGTGTTAGGTAATTTTGTTATCTTGCATGCTAGAATATTTGTTTTCCTTATATCATGCGTGGATAGAATTTCCTTGTTTGCTAGATTCTACTTTTTAGGTTGTTAACCGCAATTTCCTTATATAAGATATCATCAAATCTTATCTTCTCTCTCCTATCTCTAAGATCACACTTGTGATATTCTTGTTACTTAGACCTTTTTATTTTGTTTCCTTTTGCAAATCCGAAAAGATCAAAAGATAAGATCTCGGTTATTAAAAAAAAAAAGATATCAAAAATATATTTAAAAAAAAACAGTTTCCAAAATTAGGGAAAGCCAAAATAAGGCAACCCTAATCCCTCACCCCGGTCTAAGCTCATCTTCTCTACCTCACCGCCGTCTAGGTCAAGCTTCCTAGAAGGTATTCTCTTGCTAATTTGGTTGCTTTGTTTACGTTTGTTTTAGGGTTTCAATTTGTTCTTGTGTGTTTGATTGCAACTTGCTTGATACACCATCTCTTGTGCAAGCCAAGCCGCCCTCACGACAAGCCAAACAAGCCCTTTCTACGTGAACTTTGTGACTTGACTAGTGATTTGCTTGGTTGTTGTTCTTTGTTGTCTTTTGGTTCGTTTTTACTCCCATGTCTGGCCGTCTTGTTATAGGTACCATGCCGATTGGACACAGTGAAGAAGAACGCGACGTTGACAACACCAACTCCCAACAACCGCCGTTGGTGCAACAAGACCAACCACCTCTCAACCCCCACCACACGAACCACTCCTTGAGTTGTCCGAGGAGCAACAATTGATTCAAGCTCTTCGACAAGAGAATGCAGCCTTAAGAGCACAACAACGCGTGGCACCCATCGTGCCAACTCCAACTTCTCTGAGTGCCATGGACGCGCCGGCTCAACCTGGAGCCACCGACGTGGGTCCATCAAAGACAAGAGTCGACAAAGGCAAAGGAATCATGCCTTCGACATCTCATCATCAACCACAACTCAATCGTATGCAGAGTGTCATCGAGAGTCGCCAAGGCTTCGTTTCCCAAACGGACCACTACGTGCCCAGAGCCACAACCGTTGGCTTCGACAACGGCTCCGACTACGACCGCGACGTCGAGGACACTCAAGGTGAGTATTCTGAACCATATAACTTTGATGATCACTATGCCTCTAGGAGAACCCAGAGACGCGTACCAGACTCAGCGCCACATGAAGGCCGCCCTCGCTGAGCCGCGCCAGCCGACGCGACGGCAAGGAGACCCAGTCCCCGACCAAGTGGGCATACGCAACGCGATGAGACCAACTTGAGGACACCAACTACCCAGCCACGGAGCCATGACGTACGCGATCACCTTCGACACCAGAGTGTTTGAATGCCGCATCACGGATCTGATGGCTACGCGTCGATCACACCCAATGACCACGACGACTTCGACGAGTATGACGACGAAGAGATCGAGGACTCAGGTATAGTCAACCCTAATTTTTTTCACCCACCTCTTGGAGATCCACTTGAATTGCAGGATCACTCATCGGATTGGATACCTCCACCGCGTCTCCAGCCCCAAGGAGAACGCCTTTGTGACATTGGCGGTGAGCGCCGCGATGTTATGCCAAGAGACAATCGACGCGACAACTATGATGCCCAACCGCGAAGACGTCAACGCGATGACACCTACGTGCCCAGGGATGAGTATGTCCACAGAGATCGCCAAGTACACGATAGACGCCAGGTTGGATGCGATAGACCACATGGATTGCGCGCCTTTGAGAACCCTCTCTACGACGCCACGCCAAACAACGCGTTTAACCAAGCACCTGCCCAGACTCGATTCCAACGACACCAAGTCAAGGTAAAAATCGAGCATTTTTATGGTGAATACAACCCCTCTGTTTTTCTTGAATGGGTGCAGGATACGGAGTACACACTTCGATATTGTCGAGTGCCCCCTGAGGAGCATGTCGACGCCGCGACACTTAATCTCCGAGGAGCCGCACGAGTATGGTGGCATCGCTTCGAGGATGACTGCGTCCGACGCCATAGGACAAGGGTCACAGAGTGGCACCAACTCGTGTACGTGATGACAAAGAAATATGTGCCTCCAGACTATAGGAATCAAATGCGAATGGAGATAGCCATGGCTCGCCAAGGGTCGATGTCTCCACTCGAGTTCTTTTCCAAGCTTGAAGACATGTATTACAAAGCCAACATCTCCGTTGCACCATCGACATTGAGGACAAAATTCTTGAGTGGCTTGAACACCAACATCCATGATCAACTCGAGATTTTGCCAATCAAAGACTTGAACACCCTCACTCACACGGCGATGCAAATCCATGCCCAAATCTCTCGCCGAAAATCTTACACTTATCCAAGTGGCCAACACAGGTATTCTTCTAACCCTAGCGGTTTAAATCCTACTAATGTTCGCCCTAGTGCCTCTCCCACAGCTGCGTCGAGCCAAGCTCCCAAAGCGAAGCCGTCGACGCCACACACCGCACCGTGCCAGACTGCGCCCATACAACCCCCAGTGGGCACCGATCGCGCACGCGACCTTGAGTGTTACAAATGTGGTGGACGAGGCCACTACAAAAAGGATTGTCCCAATGCGCGCAAGGTCTTGTTCTCTACCGCCGCCGTCGGCTACGAGTCATGCGATGACGAGGAGGGTGCCCTTGTGCCCATCAAGGAGGGCAACGAAGAGGTGGATGACGCCTATGACTGTGTACCCGCTTCTCTACACGCGGGCACACCATTGAGCTTGGTGACGCATCATCTCCTTACAGTCAAGGACGCGAGCTTACGCGACCAACGAGAGAACTTGTTCTACACAAGGGATCTCGTCCACGCAGCTTCCTTGAATGTCATAGTTGATGGAGGATCATGTGCTAACATTGTCAATAAGAAGGTCGTGACACACTTCGAGTTGCCTACGACGCCTCATCCCCAGCCTTATGCCCTCCAATGGCTTTCTTCTAGTCTAGGTAACACAGTATCTCACCAATGCTTAATTTCTTTTTCCATAGGTCAATACTGTGATTCCGTTTTATGTGATGTGATTGCAATGGACGCCACCCATCTCTTGCTTGGGCGTCCATGGCAGTTCGATCGTCGTGTACTTCACGATGGGTATCTAAACACATATGTGTTTACCTACCACAGGAAGCATGTGACTCTCTTACCAATGAATTCCCATGAGATTTTACAGGATCAGGTCGAGCGTGATAAAGACAAGACATTGGATGCTGCAAAGACCGCGTCAACACCACCGCAACCCACCTCAGATCCCGGAGATTCTTCCTTGTGGCAACAACTCATCTCACACCACGACGCACCCCAGAATAACACGCGTTGTAGAGACAAGAGGAGTGCCGCGCCTCCGAACACTGCGTTGCAGGGCCGTTGTGATCACAAGGTGCTTCTCGCCCGCCCAAGGGACTTCACTGCCGGTTTGAACAACAAGGTGCCTTCTTGCTTGTTAGTGACAACCCCAAGCACGCAATGCACACACATCGACGTGCATTTGCCACCAGCTTTCGCCGAGTTGCAAGCGGAGTTCACCGCGGATTTGCCAGAGGCGCCTCCCAACACACCACCACCCTTGTGTAGCCTTCCACAAACAATCCACTGGGTGACTGGTGCCTATCTGCCACATCGCGGCCGCAGTCGATTTGTGTTCGACACCGGAGACCTCCATTGGGAGCACTTGCACGAGTTTATCGAGCCCAAGTTCAACGATGGTGAAGCGGGGACGCTTCACATCCAAGTGGGGGAGGATGATGTGACCATGCCTCCCATGACGGCCCAAGATGAGGAAGAAGCCATGACCGTGGGCTCAGAAGAGCCAAGTACGAAGACCGCGATCTTTATCATACTCCTCGCATCTGGAAAAGAGACCGCGATCTCATTCAAGCGTCTCTATCCAAGACCAAAGATCGCGTGCCTCAATGCGTCTTCCTGCAAGCGACTCAGTGTTGAACGCGATCTCCTTCAAGTGACTCAACCTCCTTCAATGCTGGTCGCGTTCTATCTGATGATTCTCGCATTCAATGCCTTTAACACGTTCTTTTAAGACACTTTCTATATTTAGTATTTATAGCATTTTAGATAGTTTCTATTTATAGCGTTTCTATCTTTTCTATTTTTGGGTTTGTGCCTTTTGCATGCTTGCATGGGCTAGCCCATAGGTTCGTCTCGGTCCAAGCCCATTAGGTCTTGGCCGAGTTCTTTGGCTATTTAAAGCCTCCTTTGTTATTGTTATTTCTTACGTTCAATTTAATTCAAGGTTTCAAGTCGAGTGTTTATCCTCCTTCCCTTGATCGGACGTCAAAACCCTCTATCTTCGCATCTCTTTCACTCCGCCGCCGACGCTACGGCAATTGCTTGAACCTTCAAGCCAGTCTTCCTTCGCATCTCCCTTCACCCGCAGTCGACGCTATGACACCAACGACTTGTCTCTTCAAGTCACCTATCCCTCATCAAACCGCTTCCGCCACCGCTATCTAGTCGCCCCAACAACCGCTTCCACCGCGTTCACCACCGCACCAACACCGTGTTCACCACCACGTTCATCACCGCGTTCATCAACGCGTTCGCCATCTTCTTCACTGTTGTGACGTTCAACGTGACTTCTCACCCAAGACTAGATCCCAAGGCGCCACCTTTTGACAATTGGCTTGTCATCAGAGGCAAGAACACATCAACTGGCATCAGAGCCCAACAGTCTTGTAACTCACGAACTCAAGTTTGCAGTTTGTTCACAATTTTTTTTCTTACCCCCATCGTCTGCTTTCGTAACATCTCGCGAGAAAAGAGAAGAGAAAAAAAAATAGAGAAAAACCAAAAGTTTCCATCTTTACATCACCTATTCGGTTTCTACAAGGTAATACCTTGGCCGAAATTTGTTTCCTTGTTCCCCAAGTTTTGGTGTGTTAGGTAATTTTGTTATCTTGCATGCTAGAATATTTTGTTTCCTTATCTCATGCGTGGACTCAGGTATGATCAATCCTAATTTTTTTCACCCACCTCTTGGAGATCCACTTGAATTGCAGGATCACCCATCGGATTGGATACCTCCATCGCGTCTCCAGCCCCAAGGAGAACGCCTTCATGACATTGGCGGCGAGCGCCGCGATGTTATGCCAAGAGACAATCGACGCGACAACTATGATGCCCAACCGCGAAGACGTCAACGCGATGACGCCTACGTGCCCAGGGATGAGTATGTCCGCGAAGATCGCCAAGTACGCGATAGACACTAGGTTGGATGCGATAGACCACATGGATTGTGCGCCTTTGAGAACCCTCTCTACGACGCCGCGCCAAACAACGCGTTCAACCAAGCACCTGCCCAGACTCGATTCCAACGACACCAAGTCAAGGTAAAAATCGAGCATTTTTATGGTGAATACAACCCCTCTGTTTTTCTTGAATGGGTGCAGGCTACGGAGTACACACTTCGATATTGTCGAGTGCCCCCTGAGGAGCATGTCGACGCCGCGACACTTAATCTCCGAGGAGCCGCACGAGTATGGTGGCATCGCTTCGAGGATGACTGCGTCCGACGCCATAGGACAAGGGTCACAAAGTGGCACCAACTCGTATACTTGATGACAAAGAAATATGTGCCTCCAGACTATAGGAATCAAATGCGAATGGAGATAGCCATTGCTCGCCAAGGGTCGATGTCTCCACTCGAGTTCTTTTCCAAGCTTGAAGACATGTATTACAAAGCCAATATCTCCATTGCACCATCGACATTGAGGACGAACATCTTGAGTGGCTTGAACACCAACATCCGTGATCAACTCGAGATTTTGCCAATCAAAGACTTGAACACCCTCACTCACACGGCGATGCAAATCCATGCCCAAATCTCTCGCCGAAAATCTTACACTTATCCAAGTGGCCAACACAGGTATTCTTCTAACCCTAGTGGTTTAAATCCTACTAATGTTTGCCCCAGTGCCTCTCCCACAGCTGCGTCGAGCCAAGCTCCCAAAGCGAAGCCCTCAACGCCACACACCGCACCGCGCCAGACTGCGCCCACACAACCCCCAGTGGGCACCGATCGCGCACGCGACCTTGAGTGTTACAAATGTGGTGGACGAGGCCACTACAAAAAGGATTGCCCTAATGCGCGCAAAGTCCTGTTCTCTACCGCTGCCGCCGGCTACGAGTCATGCGATGACGAGGAGGGTGCCCTTGTGCCCATCAAGGAGGGAAACGAAGAGGTGGATGACGCCTATGACTGCGTACCCGCTTCTCTACACGCGGGCACACCATTGAGCTTGGTGACGCATCGTCTCCTCACAGTCAAGGATGCGAGCTTACGCGACCAACTCAAGAACTTGTTCTACACAAGGGCTCTCGTCCACACAGCTTCCTTGAATGTCATAGTTGATGGAGGATCATGTGCTAACATTGTCATGAGAAGGTCGTGACACACTTCGAGTTGCCTACGATGCCTCATCCCCAGTCTTATGCCCTCCAATGGCTTTCTTCTAGTCCAGGTAACACAGTATCTCACCAATGCTTAATTTCTTTTTCCATAGGTCAATACTGTGATTCCGTTTTATGTGATGTGATTGCAATGGACGCCACCCATCTCTTGCTTGGGCGTCCATGGCAGTTCGATCGTCGTGTACTTCACGATGGGAATCTAAACACATATGTGTTTACCTACCACGGGAAGCGCGTGACTCTCTTACCAATGAATTCCCATGAGATTTTACAGGATCAGGTCGAGCGTGATAAAGACAAGACATTGGATGCGGCAAAGACCGCGTCAACACCACCGCAACCCACCTCAGATCCCGGAGATTCTTCCTTGCGGCAACAACTCATCTCACACCACGACGTGCCCCAGAATAACACGCGTTGCAGAGACAAGGGGAGTGCCGCGCCTCCAAACACTGCGTTGCAGGGCCGTTGTGATCACAAGGTGCTTCTCGCCCTCCCAAGGGACTTCACTGCCAGTTTGAACAACAAGGTGCCTTCTTGCCTGTTAGTGACAACCCCAAGCACGCAATGCACACACATCGACGCGTATTTGCCACCAGCTTTCGCCGAGTTGCAAGCGGAGTTCACCGCGGATTTGCCAGAGGCGCCTCCCAACACACCACCACCCTTGTGTAGCCTTCCACAGACAATCCACTGGGTTACTGGTGCCTATCTGCCACATCGCGGCCGCAGTCGATTTGTGTTCGACACCGGAGACCTCCATTGGGAGCACTTGCACTAGTTTATCGAGCCCAAGTTCAACGATGGTGAAGCGGGGACGCTTCACAGCCAAGTGGGGGAGGATGATGTGACCATGCCTCCCATGACGGCCCAAGACGAGGAAGAAACCATGACCGTGGGCTCAGAAGAGCCAAGTACGAAGACCGCGATCTTCATCATACTCCTCGCATCTGGAACAGAGACCGCGATCTCATTCAAGCGTTTCTATCCAAGACCAAAGATCGCGTGCCTCAATGCGTCTTCCTGTAAGCGACTCAGTGTTGAACGTGATCTCCTTCAAACGACTCAACCTCCTTCAATGCTGGTCGCGTTCTATCCGATGATTCTCGCATTCAATGCCTTTAACGCGTTCTTTTAAGACACTTTATATATTTAGTATTTATAGCGTTTTAGATAGTTTCTATTTGAAGCGTTTCTATCTTTTCTATTTTTGGGTTTGTGCCTTTTGCATGCTTGCATGGGCTAGCCCATAGGTTCATCTCGGTCCAAGCCCATTAGGTCTTGGCCGAGTTCTTTGGCTATTTAAAGCCTCCTTTGTTATTGTTATTTCTTACGTTCAATTTAATTCAAGGTTTCAAGTCGAGTGTTTATCCTCTTTCCCTTGATCGGACGTCAAAACCCTCTATCTTCGCATCTCCTTCACTCCGCCGCCGACGTTACGACAATTGCTTGAACCTTCAAGCCAGTCTTCCTTCGTATCTCCCTTCACCCGCAATCGACGCTATGACACCAACGACTTGTCTCTTCAAGTCACCTATCCCTCATCAAACCGCTTCCGCCACCGCTATCTAGTCGCCCCAACAACCGCTTCCACCGCGTTCACCACCGCACCAACACCGTGTTCACCACCACGTTCATCACCGCGTTCATCAACGCGTTCGCCATCTTCTTCACTGCTGTGATGTTCAACGTGACTTCTCACCCAAGACTAGATCCCAAGGCGCCACCTTTTGACAATTGGCTTGTCATCGGAGGCAAGAAGACATCACGGACGAAACGGGGCCTGAAATAGCAATTTCCCGTGCGTTAAATAGAAATTGTGTAAATTAATTCAGTTTAAATCTTGTGACATACACCCCTCAAAATTCAGTATTAAATAAATTATCTAATTATAATTTATTTTTGTGTGTGATTTGGGTACGTCTCGGATTTGCTTCTAGAACGGAAATAGAGCAGGGATTCAAGTTGCTACTCGGAGACAACCATCCCTACCGTTCATCTCTCTGTGATTCAAGGCAAGTGGTGGTTCGCTCTTGCTAATTTTTTCCATATTTTTCTTAATTGACAATTAATCTATTGTCTTAATTAAGTTGGGATAAATATTCTTAATTTCTCGTTTGGGAACTTGTGTGTTAAAGTGTTGTGTAAAATGAACCTTTTTATTAGGTTGTATATATGCTAGATATAACGCTTATATATTATTATTATTATTATTATTATTATTATTATTATTATTATTATTATTATAGGGTGCTAGATAATAATTGGTGCGGATTGTTGTGCATTGGTGTGGATATAATTGTTAATTAGCACGAGTATTCGTAGGAACGTTATTTACCTTGTGAGGTTTAGTTGTTTCTTTATAACTTGGTATTAGGAGGATAATTTGTAATATCCCATATATTTATACGAATAAATTTCGAATTTTCTTAAGCCCGTATTGCAAGTCGGATTAAATTCAGGGAAGTACGAACATTCGGTGTAATGTTTGGTCTCTGTAATATTTTTCTGAGCAATATAAAATACAGTTAGCATATTTTTGGGTTAAGAGATCGTTCGTGTACAAATATATTTAACCCGGGGTTAAGTAAAATTTACCACTTAAGGTAAATAATGACAAAAGAGGAGGAGTCGGCCTATGCCTTAGCCCACACCAGCAAACAACATCAGCAACTTGCAAGCAAGTTGGCACGGCTGGCAGCTAGCCTTGATGACTCATCGGGGCTACTTGGCCTAGCTTGGACACCTCTGGGGTACTTGTCTTCAGGATGGTCTTCGTGGTTTGCCTATAAAAGGAGAGGAGAAGTCGTGGGAGAAGCCAGAAGATAGCTCCTCACCATCTTTTGTTGTCAAAAACCCAGAAATCAGCTTCTGAGCTGAACTTTGAGCTTCGTTTAAGAACGATTTTGTCATTCGTTCGAGCAGATAGAAGTTGCATCTTGAAGGTGAGGTGTAGCTTAAAAGGGTGAGAAGATTATCCAAGCCCGATTCAAAGTTTAAATCGATCGAAAGTTGGTAAGAAAACCCTTGAAGCTCACTGTTTTCACCTCTGAATTTTGTGACTTTTGCTGAACTTTGAACCCGATTTGTGTGGTCATCTCGACCTTGTTTCGATCCGTTTTCAGGAGATTCCTAGAGCTTGTTGGTAGCTTAAGAGGGTGGTAGACTCGAACCAAGAAGAATCGAAGCCTAAAGGGGTCGATTTGGGTGAGTTCTCCTCGTTGCCGCCCCTGCCTGTGCACCGCGCCCAGCGGCCGAGCGCCTGCCGCCCCAGCGGTAGCCTTGCCAAGGGTGTGTCGTGGTGTTTTGGCATGGGTCGAGCCTCGTTCCTTGATTCGTTTCGTATTCCATTAGATTCGTATATATAGATATTGAATCTAATATTAGGGTCTTGTTATGGGTCGTTCCATATGGATTTATTATCCAGGATCTGTTTCCATTCCAGACTCGGAAACCCTTTAATTCTAAGCGTGCGAAGCTTTCGTCGGATCTAAGGCAAGTGGCGGTTCGCTCTTGCTTATCATTCCATATTTCCATTGATTATCAATTGTTTAATTGTTAATTAATTTGGAATGAATATTGTTTATGTCTGGGATCAGTTTGATAACTGTTTTGGAAAAATAAAAGATTATATTATAATAGGTTGTATATCTGCTAGAACAACGCTATTATATATATATATACCTAGATTGAAATATATCTATGATGTTAGCCTTGCTGGCTTTAATATGATTATTTGACTATTCTGAACTGTTTAGTTAGAACGAGTATTCGTAGGAACGTTACTGAGGCCCTAGAGTCCAGTCGTTTCTTTATAATCAGGTAGAGAGGTGGCTCGTCCCCACCTAATACCAATTGGATGGTCATGACCTACCTCTTTACTCGGGTGAAGAGGTGGTGCACTTAAACAGTGTCACAAATCTTTGGAGTGTTCCCAAAAGATCTCTCGTCTCGGGACGAGCTGATCATAAAAGTTTATAACATAATGTGTGTTTTGGAATTAAACAAGATAAGTGTCGTAGGTTCGCACATGATTAATATACCCTCGACGAGTAGCGATGTTGGATCGTTAGAGTTACGTCTGAGGGAACAAAAGCTTTGTTCCCACAGAAGTTGCAGCGGATAAATATAGCAAGAAAGATAATAGAACGAACTCACGATGTATAGTGGAAACCCTGATTGGCAAAACTAGCTTCTCAAGGAAAAACCACTACCTTCAAGCTTCCGCTTGAGAGGATTTTGAAGTGTGTACTTGTCTTATTGATTTCTTGTTCGATTACACTTGTAGCATGAACTCCAAAGCACTAGACTTCCCACCTAGATTCGAAGATCACTCCTACAACGATGAATCCAAACTCAACCCTCAAAGACTTACACACACCTCACTCCTTTTCTATCTCAATTTTCGTTCTCTCTGTTTTTCCCGTCGTCGTGGTTACATAGACATGAATCCACACATCTATTAAATTCAACTCGACAAACCCTAAATGTAACAAGATAAGGTTTTATTCAAACGTGGTAACAAGAAGATATGTTTTTCTGGAGGAATAATATCCCTAGCCGTATATATTAATAAAAGGAAAGGATTCCCTTAAATTAATATAAACGGATGTGATAAGATTCTTCTCTCTCCAATCCGCTTATCTAAGGAAAGAATCCATAAGATAAGGAATCGAGCTTCTCTCTCCATATCTCCTCCAACGGCTAGATCCTTCCAGCCGATTTCTTCAATCCTTGACCGCGTGTGCGCCTTGATTTGTTTCCATAAATAACACGCTGGAATTCTTCCTTCCATTCGCAGCTTCGATCTTGTTCGTCACTGTTGTTCCTTCAGAGGTAACAAAGCACAAGAACAGAGCTTTGTTCCCTCTTCAATCCTTTGCTGCGAAGGTTCCCTGAGACAACTGTCTTTGTTCCTGAAACACTTAGTACCCAGATTAGTTGAATGTTTGTCACTATCAAAACCTAAGGAATTCAACAAATTCCCCCTTTTTGATGGTGACAAACATTCTTGACAATAAAGCATATACATACGAGATAAAGACGGTTGTATGGGGAAGGGTCTCCACACAAGACCATAATAGTTCCCCCTCAATACAGCAACATATGAAACCATGTGCTGTTCCCCCTCAACCAAGGCTACCTGTTATTTTCCCCCTTTTGGCATCATCAAAAACATAGCGAATAGTTAGAGATGAAGGATCATAGCCAGATGAACATTATTCCCAATCGCATTAGATTGAAACGCACGAACGCGGACATCATGTTAAGACAACAACAAGATATGCAAAGATACCATTTATGATCAACATGCCAGTAAATGTTCACACACGAATGAAAGACAAGGAAGTTCGAAAAATAGAGGGATAGATGTGCTAGGGAACAAAAGAGGTATTGGTTAGCCAGAGAAATACGAATTAAGTACCACTGGGGCCAGCAGTAGATCTGAAGTATGACTAGCAATGGAGTTCATCTTTTGTTCCCATTCAAAGCTTGTGCATCCTTATTGTCGTCAACATCCATCATAGGCTCAGCTAATGGAGGAGAGAATCTTTGGTTCCTTCTTTTCCCCTTTTTTTTTTTTTGAACATCACAACCTTCAGCTTGCCTTCTTTTACCAGGGATTCATTCGGAGCTCACTACTTCTCACGTGCAACCTCAACTTTTAAGCACGAACCCTCCTTAGGCAGTTGGAAGCCAACATCACATATTATACCTGTTGAATCCTATCCACAGACCATAGTGGCAACAATTCGTATTCTCGACTTTCCGAAAAAGTAGAAGAGTGTGATGCGAGGGTAATGTTACCAGAGAGGGTACAAAGAACATCATATAAAAGCATATACGAGAATTTTTAATAATGTTTAATCATGAATGAGAGGCTCCCAGATGTGGATGATTAGAGGGGCTCATAGGGAGCATCAAACATGATGGCTAAGGTAAGTTGTAGAGTCAACAATCATTTGGGCTTATAATGAGGGATCAAATCATCAAGTTGACTCTTTTGGGCCGAAAGAAATCTGAGTCGTGTGTAAACAAGATAGCATAGAGAATCATGCATGAAATTTTGCATATAAGAGAGGTATTAGCATGAGTCTAAGCAAGTCGTTCAACTAATGATCAAGAGAATAGATGCAGACCAAGACATGATGATTAACCCTTCACATTTTACCATGTAAATTAGCCAATCATCGAGGGAACACAACAAGTAGACAGTCAGTTTAGAGAAATCATACCTAGTTCCATACGAAACTGTTCGAATGGTTCCCTGTTTAGTGCCTTGGTGAAAATGTCGGCGATTTGATCCTTAGTTCCACAGAAATCCATTGTCACCAACCCTTTCTCCACACAGTCACATAAGAAGTGATGTCTTATCTCGATGTGCTTGGTACGTGAGTGTTGTATCGGATTCTTGGAGATGTTTATGGCACTTGTATTGTCACAGAGAATGGGAATGGAGTTAAGAAGAATACCGTAGTCGCTGAGTTGTTGTTTGAGCCATAGGAGTTGAGTGCAACAAGCAGCAACGGCTATGTATTCAGCTTCTGCAGTGGAGAGAGCCACGGAGTTCTGCTTCTTTGACCCCCAGGAAACCAAACACGGCCCAAGGAACTGAGTCATTCCTGAGGTATATTTTCTGTCCACTTTGTTCCCTGCGAAGTCAGCATCTGTGTATCCGACAAGATCAAGACTTCCTCCTCTTGGGTACCACAGACAAAGATCATATGTTCCCTTCAAGTATCTCAGAATCCTTTTTACTGCTTTGAGATGTGTTTCTTTGGGATCGGCCTGAAAGCGAGCACAAAGACATACACTATACATAATATCAGGTCTACTAGCAGTGAGATAGAGAAGCGAACCTATGATTCCTCGGTAGAGGGATGGATCAATTCCTTGTTCATGTTCATCTTTTCCCATTGGATTGTTTGGAGATATGGGAGTGGTGAAGGGTTTTGCATCATTCATACCAAACTTTTTGATACACTCCCTGAGATACTTCTGTTGGTGCACTTTAGTTCCCTCATCCCCCTGAGAGACTTGCAGACCTAAGAAGAACTTGAGTTCTCCAACCATGCTCATCTCGAATTCACTGGCCATCAGCTTAGAGAATTTCTGAACCAGTTTATCATCAGTGGATCCAAAGATGATATCATCCACATAGACCTGAACCACCAGAATTTGCATCCCTTCCTTCAGAAGGAACAAAGTCTTATCGACCTTTCCACGAACGTATCCGTGCGTCAGAAGGAATTGAGAGAGCCTTTCATACCAGGCCCTCGGGGCTTGCTTGAGACCATACAGAGCTTTGTCTAGAATGTAGACATGGTCAGGTTGAGTGGTGTCTTCAAAACCGGGTGTTTGCTCCACATATACTTCCTCCTTGAGAACCCCATTCAAGAAGACGGTCTTGACATCCATCTGTTGTAGCTTGAATCCATGGAAAGAAGAATAAGCATTTAGGAGTCTTATTGCTTCTAACCTGGCAACTGGAGCAAAGGTCTCATCATAGTCGATGCCCTCCTGCTGGTTGTAGCCTTTCACCACCAGCCGAGCTTTGTTCCTTGTGACCTGACCTTGATCATCCAGCTTGTTTCTGAACACCCATTTGGTTCCAATCACTGTTCTGTTCCTTGGACGGGGAACTAACCTCCAAACCTTGTTTCTTTCGAACTGATGGAGTTCTTCTTGCATGGAGTTTATCCAGTCAGGATCCTTCAATGCTTCTCCTACAGTTTTGGGTTCTTGCAAGGAAAGAAAGGCATTGAAAGCACATAAATTTTATAGGGAAGAACGAGTGCTATGTGGTGCTCCCTTTCTAGAGTCTGTGACGATCAGTTTGACTGGATGAGCCCACTTTTGCTGGTAGTTTGGAACTTGGAGTTTGTTGATGTCGAACTCCTCCGAATCAGCATTGCCAGCATTTGAGCTTTCACCACCTGTCCCATCAGCATTAGGGCAAACTCCCCCTGTTCCCTCAGCAGCAGGGCAGTCCTCAGAGGGCTCCGTTGTGTCGTGACTTGGGCTCTGTTCCCCCTGAGGTGCCTGAGACGTATCCGGCGGGTTAGCATTCTCTTCATTTTCCCCTGAGTTTGTGGAGTTGGGAGTTCTCAGTGTTGAGAGATCATTTTGAGTTTCTTGATCTTGAGAGGTCTCACCACCGACACTGCTTTCAACAAGCTGAAAGAAGTCATCTTCGGATGGCTCGATATTGGAGGGAACTCTATCGGATTGTTCCTGCACATTGTTACCAGCCATGACAGATTCATCAAAAACAACATGAATACTTTCTTCTACCTTTCTGGTTCTCTTATTGAAAACTTTGTAGGCTTTGCTTTGCTGAGAATATCCTACAAAGGTTCCTTCATCACTTCTGGGATCAAACTTCCCAAGAGAATCTTTCTCGTTGTTGTGGACGAAGCACTTGCAACCAAATGTGCGAAAATGAGACACATTAGGTTTCCTTCCCTTCAGAAGCTCATAGGCAGTTTTGTTCAAAAGAGGACGAATGGTTGCCCTGTTCAGAACGTAGCACGCGGCATTCAAGGCTTCGGCCCAAAAACTCCTTGGAAGACCACTTAAGATGAGGAGAGTACGCGTCATGTCTTCCAGAGTTCTGTTCTTCCTTTCCACAACACCGTTTTGCTGTAGGGTCCTGGGAGCAGAGAAGTTGTGGTTGATACCTCTGTTCCTACACAGGGATAGGAACTGAGAGTTCTCGAATTCAGTTCCATGATCGGTGCGAATAGACCCCAAGGTATGACCAGTGCTTCTCTCAGTTGCCTTAAGCCAGGACTCAAACTCAGCGAACACTTCATCCTTTGTTGAGATGAAAATCGTCCATGTGTACCTGGAATAGTCATCCACAATAACAAAGACATATGCATTTCCCCCACGGCTCTTCGTGCGCATAGGCCCACAAAGATCCATGTGGACTAATTCCAGAGGACGTGTTGTACTTACATCCCTTTTGGACTTGAAGGAAGACCTCACTTGTTTTCCTTTAATGCATGCGTCGCACACTTGTCACTTCTCATTGCTTCAACCTTGGGAAGACCATTCACCAACTCTTGTCTATGAAGTTTGGAGAGGAGTTGAAGGCTAGCATGTCCAAAGCGTTTGTGCCACAAGTATGTCGTCTCAGCAATAGACGACAGACATAGGTCCTTGTCAGGGATGAAAGCAGGGTCGACCTTATAAACGTTGTTGTCGCAAATCCCTTTGAGTAAGATTTTTCCTGTATTTAGACACTCAACATGACAATCATCAGTGGTAAAAACTACCCTATTTTTTTCTGTTTTGACATAGTTGAGCCACACTAAATAGATCAAACTTGAGATTATTCACTAGATTCACATTATTCACGGTGATGTGTTTAGAGAGTCTTACCATACCGATACCACAAACCTCACCCTTACTCTTGTTTCCAAAAGTTATCGATGCCCCTGAGGTTGGCTGAAGAGAGGTGAACCATTCATTGTTCCCTGTCATGTGACTTGAGCATGCACTGTCAAGGTGCCAAGAGCCTTTCCTTGCTTCCTCCTCGAATTTATGGGAATCACCTTCTGATACGTTGTGACCTTTTGAGCTCACCAAACAGATATCCTTTGAGAGAGGAGAAGCTTCATCATCTGAGATGCAGTCACCCCACTTCACAATCCTCGTTTGTTCCTCATTGAGGACCTGATAAGAACCTGCCGCTTTGTTGAGGCAATTTTTTGCGAAGTGTCCGTTGTCATAACAGTGAGAGCAGACGACCTCCTTCATGTCATTGTGAACCATGACCGAACCTTTAGTGCCTTTGCTTCGAGACCATATCTTCTTCATGGCTTGAGTGATGAGAGCCACATCTACATCACCTTCTTGAGAGTCTCTATCCAAGGCATTTCCTGACGACATCTTTCCTGCAGAATCTGTAACTAAAACAAACAATCTAGAGCACCAGGCTCTAATACCAATTGTTGGATCGTTAGAGTTACGTCTGAGGGAACAAAAGCTTTGTTCCCACAGAAGTTGCAGCGGATAAATATAGTAAGAAAGATAATAGAACGAACTCACGATGTATAGTGGAAACCCTGATTGGGAAAACTAGCTTCTCAAGGAAAAACCATTACCTTCAAGCTTCCGTTTGAGAGGATTTTGAAGTGTGTACTTGTCTTATTGATTTCTCGTTCGATTACACTTGTAGCATGGACTCCAAAGCACTAGACTTCCCACCTAGATTCGAAGATCACTCCTACAACGATGAATCCAAACTCAATCCTCAAATACTCACACACACCTCACTCCTTTTCTATCTCAATTTTCGTTCTCTCTGTTTTTCCCGTCGTCGTGGTTACATAGACATGAATCCACACATCTATTAAATACAACTCGACAAACCCTAAATGTAACAAGATAAGGTTTTATTCAAACGTGGTAACAAGAAGATATGTTTTTCTGGAGGAATAATATCCCTAGCCGTATATATTAATAAAAGGAAAGGATTCCCTTAAATTAATATAAACGGATGTCATAAGATTCTTCTCTCTCCAATCCGCTTATCTAAGGAAAGAATCCCTAAGATAAGGAATCGAGCTTCTCTCTCCATATCTCCTCCAACGGCTAGATCCTTCCAGCCGATTTCTTCAATCCTTGACCGCATGTGCGCCTTGATTTGTTTCCATAAATAACACGCTGTAATTCTTCCTTCCATTCGCAGCTTCGATCTTGTTCGTCAATGTTGTTCCTTCAGAGGTAACAAAGCACAAGAACAAAGCTTTATTCCCTCTTCAATCCTTTGCTGCGAAGGTTTCCTGAGACAACTGTCTTTGTTCCTGAAACACTTAGTACCCAGATTAGTTGAATGTTTGTCACTATCAAAACCTAAGGAATTCAACAAGCACAGCTAAGTAATAGTGCAGCTAGGAAAACTCATTTAGACTTGATTAGAGTACGTTATCTTACCAATCTGGATTCGCGTTAAGCGGTGAGGTTGGTTGTGAACCGAAACATCTCGTCAGTTTTTAAACGTTATATATATATATATGTGAAACTATAATGTTCCAGACATTTGTCATGTTTCTGATAAGACTCGTTCTTTTGGAGTCTTCTCTTGGATTTTCCTACGAGACTCAGTTCATTTGGAGTCTTCTCTTGATCATATCTTTTGATAATTATCATTCCAGTAGAAGTATGAAGGTTGACTATCGTTGTCGGCTTTTATTCGAGAAACGATAAGTTTAAACCTAATACGACTACTCGAACCCCTTGCTTTGTACCCTTGCATAGTCTTTCATTAGACTAACCCACGAACATTGTTCTCCGCATGTGGGCTGGTATCATCCGTTCGATTCGGCACATCAGATAGAGCGCAGATATGAGGAGACTAGATTGACTATGAAGATGACAGTTGTTTTTGATAATTTAATAATTTTAATCAGGTTGAGATCCTTGGGCAAGTGATCATGGTGATCACAACCCCTTTTTGTAATATTTTAAGAAAGACTTCCGCTGTGTTTGATTTAACTCTGTATATTTGTCCTATTCGGGATTGGGATGTAATCCCGGGATTCATGATTTAATTAAATATTACAATGATTTTATATCATTTGTATTTCATGATTTGTGTATTTCCGGTAAAGCCTTGGGTGGCTTCGGTAAGGAACACCGAGGTCACTGGCGGTAATACCTTTCCAAATGGGTTACGATTTGGGGGTGTTACATAATTGCCCTAATACTTTTGGTCATGACCTACCCTTATTTTATATAAGTGGTGGTGAACTTAGCTAGTGCCAAAATTCGGGATTCGTCCCATGTTATACATCTCATTGCGAGATTGGTATGGAGTAAAAACTTTAACATTAATGTAACTTTTGGAATTAAATAAGATAAGTTCTGTTTTGCACATAATTAATATACATTCGGGCGAGAAGTACAACGTGGAACCCGTCCGGTCTCTTGTCTAAAGTAAGTCCCCTTTCCAATCTGGATTCGCATTATGCGGTGAGGTTGGTCGAGGACTCAAATACTCAACGAGATGTTTTTAAAACTTTGTGTGATTATATAATGTTCCCAAACAAATTCATGTAATTTCCCATAAGACTCAATTCCTTGGAGTCTTCTCTTTAATCATACTTCTTTATTCTTTTCGTTAGAAGTATATAGTCATATACCGTTTACCGAGTTTTATTCGGAAAACAATGGTAGTGATTATATACGACTACGAGAACAAATTTGTTTTCACCCTTGCATAGTCTTTCATTAGACTAACCAACCGTTTCTATTCCTTGCATGGTTGGTTATGTCATCCGTCCTATACGGCACAACAGAGGTTGGTTCCTGTAGATTTGAAGTAACCGATCGAAGACGAAGGCTTGCAGTTGAAGGTTGCGTCTTAAGTAGTAATAATTTTAAGGTGTGTGTGTGTTTTAAAATAAATGTGATGCTTATATAGATTAGTTATGTAATTAGGGTTTCTTTAAAAAGTCTTCCACTGTAATTTAAAAAGTCTTCCGCTGTAATTTCATTTTGTTGTAATACCGTCCTTCTCAATTTGCGAGAGGACTTTTAATAATAGTATTGAGTTTCTTTATTCAAAAGTCTTCCGCTACTCTATCATTATTTAACATTTATTTATGTATTTAAGCTTAATTGCTCCGATTAAAGCCTAGGATGACTTTGGACATTAACGTGTGAGGTCACTGGCGTATGGCACTACCGACATAAGTCGGGGGTGTTACAATGTCCACCAAGAGATTTAACTAGGGTATTTAATAGAGCCATTATGACCTATTTGATCAAGGGAAGGAGATGAACTTGAAATAACTCGAAAATAAAAACGACGAGAAACAACTTAAGAGTTTTGATCTCCCTTTATGCCAACCTAGAACAAGTATTTCGACTTGGCTTTTATACTACTCAAATACATCAATGGGACTCCCTAAAACGGACCAAAGTCCAGGTCTAATACCACAAATCAACCTCAAGTGCTCACTCCTTATGGTCGGCCTCATAGCCCTCGGCCTCGACATAAGAACTCTCCACGAGCCATCTCCTAATCCACTCGTGCCTTATGAGCCAAACTTGACCAACATGCTCCCTGAGTCCATATGAGTCCAATGGACCACCATGTGTGCGGGCAATTCGGCCTCGAACCATGTGATGGTTGATGGCTCGCTTCACTCGCTTGCGTCGCCTTGACCCTCCTCGCACTTGCCCGAGCATTTGTGCTCCAAATGGCCCCAAATTTGGAGAGCCACTTCCTTGAAGGCTATGATGAACCCTAGTGTGCTCAAAGATAGATTTATTCATGGTTTGTTCAAAGGCTTATCGATGCCCTATCTTGTGGCTCAGCTGCCGCGTGGTGGAAAAGGCACCCCTCATGTCTTCTCCGAGCACGTCTCCTCCAATTGGCCTAAAATTTGGCATGGTATCTGTGGTAGCATATATTTATACCACAATAAATTGTAAATGATGACAACGAGAACCCACAACTCTGGTGATCCTAGACTTTCTCCGATCATCTTTCTGGTGCCATGCAAATATAGAGAAAGGCCAAAGGCAGGGTTTTTTCCCCATTTCACCTTCGACACTCAAGTCAGTTTTGTAAATGAGAAGAGGCTAGAGTTTCAGAGTATGAGAATTGAATGAGAATGAGAAACTAGGTCTCTTTTAGGATATTAAATACCTTCTTAATGAGCTTCTTTCAATTAGGCTCATCACTTAACGCATTACCAAATAATTAAATCAAATGAATAAACAAATAGATAATATAGATTATATTTTACTTCCTCGTTTACCCCTCGAGTCCTTTAGGATCGGGCAAAGGGTAAAGGATCCGAAATTGACCCGTTGTTTGGGAGTCCGGAGTGACGATGTGATTCTGGTTTGCCCCTCAGGCTGATGTCACTACAAGAAAAACCGTTTTTAGCAATGACTCAAATCGTTGCAAAAAATACGTAGTCGTTGCAATAGGTATTTTTTGCAACGACAGTTTTCGTTGCAAAAAATACTTTTTTTAGCAACGACATTAGTTGTTGCAGAATACCTGTCGTTGCAAAATATAATTTCTTTCGTAAGATAGATGACAATCTATTGTAACGACATCTGTCATTACAAAAGATCTTACTCTATTGCAACGACATTAGTCGTTGCTATAGCATTTGATTTATTGTAACGACATGCATCATTGCGATAAATTAGGATCTATTGTATGATACTCACGATCTATTGCAACGACATATGTCATTGCAAAAGATCTTAATCTATTGCAACGACATTAGTCGTTGCTATAGCATTTGATTTATTACAACGACATGCATCGTTGCGATAAATTAGGATCTATTGTATGATACTCACGATCTATTGCAACGACATCTGTCGTTGCAATAAATCAAATGCTATAACAACAAGTAGTATGGTTGCAATAAATCATGATCTATCACCTTTTGCAACGACAGAACTGTTGTTCTCATCCTGCTCAATGTGTTTCATCATATCCAAATATTCCATAAAATTCAATTCAAATATTACAATATTCTTTCATCCTCCTTAATTTAACCAAAAACAACTTCAACATTCAAATATTCACCCAAGGACCTCTATCATATACATCATTCCATAACTAATAACTAATTCATAACATTTTTGTTCATAAGTTCCAAAAAACTGCATTTTAGACTTCCATAAACAAACTCCATGTCACGAGGACCTTAGTCCAGCGAATTGCACATTTGTAATGCGAACAAAAACCTGCATTGTTGATAGGTTCCAGAAACCTGCATCGTAGACACAATTTACATGTTTCATGTAGGAGCTAATTCCGTACATTAGCTAAGTACAAAATCAAACAAAACACATCGACAATATTTATCTTCATAGTATTCCACCATGATGCAAACAAGTATATGAAGTAAAATGGAGGAGATAATAAGATACATAAAAAATACTTAAAATCAATATTTACCTAGTTGTTGTTTACTAGATTCCTTTATTTGCGAGTTGCTGCAACAAGTCTTTTTTAAAAGCATCCATAGCTTCTTGTTGCTGTCTTTTGTATTCTTCTAGCTCTTCTTGTTGTTTTCGTTGGCTGTCCTCCAGCTCCTTGATCCTGTGTTCTTGTTCTTGTATTTTCTCTTGTTGTTTTTCAACAAGCTTTCTTTGCTCCACTTGTTGTTTTCCTCTAGAATAACTGCGTATAGCAGTTCCTTTTCCACGAATGTATCCTGACCTTGGTTCTAAAACTTGAGTTAATATTTCTTCTTGTGTCATGGAATCTCCAACCGTAGCAACAACATATTTCGGTTTATCCTATAAAAGCAACGAAAATCAGAAATGTTGATATAAGTAAACTATAAACGTAAAAAACCTAATAATTAATATATGTTATTTTATATCTACGTGACATACATGAATTTCTTTAGAACGTGTGCCATCTGCCCATTCTAGTTCACCTTGATCATTACAATGTGTGTGCTGAACTAGCCATATCACATCTGTAGAAGGCTTGACATTGTTGTTCTCCTTTGTCTAACACATGACAAGTCCATTAGTAATTAAATTACTTATGGAGCTTGTGTATTCTAGCTAACTAACTGATGCATAAAGTCTTACCAATATATCTTCTACTTCAGCGAATGCTAAATTTCCAATTGTATGCTTACACCTCTTGGCAGATAATCGATTTTTGGAATTCCTTTCACTTACCAGCTACATGAATTGGTAAGACCAATTAATTCAAAGTATTGAAATGGTGAAAAGATGTGTTAAAAATGAATTACCTTAAATTCTGGCGATGCATAATGATTTACACAATATGTCCATTGGTTAAGGGGTAAGTCAGGAAGAGGATTTTTTAAGCGCTCTTGATCGGTTTTTCCACACTTTGGACTTTTGTAGTAGTAGTGCAACCGACATTTCCACAGCCTATACAAACGTTGCATGGTATCTACAACCAAAGCATACATCTTCAAGTCCTGACTTGAGTCAACAATTTGAAACTTGTCCTACATGACAGAATTCAACATTTTATTCAAATAATTTTTTTCACCACCTGCACAAGGTATTACCAACCGACCAAACAATCTAAAATGCTTTCACCAACAACTAAACAATCTAAAAGTATTAAGATATTACCTGTATCTCTTTCCACATGCTTTCACCAGCAACTGAAAATGCTTCCTGCCAGTTTTTAACATCCAACGAAGCCTTTGTCCTCACAACACGCCCACACTCATTCACCAAGTGTCTTGCATTTTCTCCAATTGCTCGATCAATTTCATCCGGAATCTCAATAGCTAATTTTGAACCTTTCCCTTTAATTTTCATATCGACGACATAACTCTTATACTTCCCTCTATTACCTATTCCCCTTGTTTGGCTTGTAGCTAGTCACATAACAAGTCAATAAACTTGTTATAAGAATATTTATTATCGTCACTAAAATGCAGTATTTTTCATGCCACAAATGTTTACCTTGAGTTTCTGTATTGCACACTATTACATATGATTGAGTCGAGGCTCCATTTCCTTCTTGCTCTTCTTCTTGAATTAAGTTTTCCTCCCTCGGCTTTGGATCTGTTGCTTCATTCACTTGCAGAGTCGTAGCAACTCTAACAGCTAACTTACTTGTTCTCTTTCTCTTGGCCAGTTGACCTATAACAGAATCGTATGCACATGCATGTATTTATGAACCCAAATACAAGTCTATATAAGTATTATTAAGTAGAACATCTGTAATAGCACATATTTACCGATTGAAGCAACAAAACCTTGGGATTCAACATCATTTGTTTCAACATCTTGAACATTATGCAAATCATTTCTCGTATGTTGTAGATCATCGTGAGTAAGATTTGGACACTCCACTACCTTGTCCATCCCAGTAGACATTGCTCGTTGACGATCTAAATCTATATGATAAGCAAAGATTGATTAGTTTTTCCGATCTTAGAATAAGCAAAAAAATATAGAGCATTCTATAACATCAAATAAAAAAACAAAAACAAAGGGATGGCTTATGAATCCTTACTTCTAGTAGCCATATCAACAATATCGTCCTCAACTTCACTCACTGGAAGACCTTTATGCTTATTTGGAACAACAATGGCAGACTTTGTCTTCACTAAACATGCATATTGACATAAAAATTAATTGTGTCAATGAAAAAATAGTTAAGAAGATGGATTGTAGTTTTTATTACCTTTTTCAACTGTACGAGCACCATCTTGCTTGTTACACAAGTTGA
The DNA here is from genome assembly GCA_027886185.1 of Rheum nobile. Classification (NCBI taxonomy): domain Eukaryota; kingdom Viridiplantae; phylum Streptophyta; class Magnoliopsida; order Caryophyllales; family Polygonaceae; genus Rheum; species Rheum nobile. The sequence continues at coordinate 2,552,314 of WOAB01000639.1, forward strand.
ATCGAGCTACTTGATTAATAGTCTGAAGTTTTCCAGGCGCAATACTACGAGGAGGAATGCTACGGTCACCCGTCTTCTTGCCTCCTCCTCTTCCTGGCATTTTTTACGTATTTCTTTGTCTCCTTTCACAAGTAAAATACTATATACAAAGCATCATAATATTTGATTAAAAAACAAAAGACAACTTAATATATAAATATGAAAAATATATCAATGCAACTAATAAAAAAAACAATCAGCATTCATGAAAAAAACTCAGAGTACACACTTATGAATCCATGCAACTAATAAAACACATTAATAAGGAAAATGAAATCAACATTCATGTGTCAGAATCAAACTCTTCTTCTTCATCACTAGAATCCTCAAACTCTTCGATTTCACCATCATCAATGAAGCCAACATCAGCCTTATACTCCTCAATCCACTTTTTAACCATTTCAACACTCTTAGCTTCTCGCTCAACCACAAATTTGTCTATAGCTAAAGAATCAACTGAAAAGTCATCCAGGTTGGGATTTATATTTTGCTCATCCTCCACCTCCACCTGCTGATATGCGTCTGTGTCCACATCCACAACATCTACATCTGCATCTTCCTTATCAACACCATCTGGCATATCATATAGGTCCCTTGGTTGTGCCTTAATAACAAATTGCCAATCTTTTTCCCGTGGGTCATCAACAAAAAAAACTTGCTCCACTTGTGATTCCAGAATAAACACCTCTTCAGTCTTTAACGAACACATCTTATTCACACTTGTGAATCCATACTCATCTACCTTATACCCTCTGCCCTTGTTTCCTACATCATACCAGTTACATTTAAAAACATATGCACGATTTCCTCCAGGATAGTGCATTTCGAATATGTCTCCCAAAACACCATAGTATTCCTTGTCAGAAGAGTCGTCACCTCGAACCATAATGCCACAATTCTGTGTTTTCCTATTTCTAGAACGGTCACTGGTGTGAAAACGAAAACCATTTACAATGTAACCAGTATAACGCCTTACAACTCTAAAAGGACCACAAACCAAGTTAAGCAAGTCATCGTCAACACATCCCTTGTCATGTTGTTTGCGAACCTATTAAGGATTGTGATAAAATCCTTAGTAATCTGGTATTAACAAAAAATGAGAAACTATTGACAAAATATTAATTGGAAAGCGGAGGGAGACATACATGCTCAAGTATCCATTTAGGAAACAATGCTTTATGTCTTTTTTCTATATTTCTAGAACATTCTTTTTCTAACTCCATTTTATGCTCTCTGTGAAATTGAGATTTCAAATAGAGAACAAAAAATAGTCAATTTAACATTAGGAAAGTTGGGAAATATAAGAAACAAGATACTGTAGGTATAATTTGAAACTTACCTAGCAAACTCAACAAGTTCATCACAGTTGTTGAGAACATAAGAATGGATTTGATCACACTCCTCGAAACTAAGATGTAGAGGCGCACCCTGTCCAATAGAACGACCAAGAGGTCTAAAAATCTCAAGATTTGATTCCGAACACTTTTTCGCGTCACAATATAGGAGAGTTTAGACATTTTAGCGTCGTCTACTGTCAATGGATCTTGATATTCTTTTAGCAGCCGATAACACTTTTTCGCATTTTCATTAGGTTCTTGAGGACTCTGCTCATTGTCATTCATGATTTGCTCATCTTCCCCTAAATCCATACCAACTACGCCACAAGCATCTTGTAACATAGTAAATGCAATATCATCATCATCATCAAGTTCATTGTCATTTTCCTTTGCACTATCTGATGTTTCTCCATGAAATTCCCAAATGGTGTAGTTCTCATACATTCCCCACTTAAGCAAGTCTAATCTGACCTCACATTTATTTTTAAAGAATATGTTGCGACATCTATTACAAGGACACCTAATAGTCATAATTTCTCTATCCTTTTCTCTAACATTTGAAAAGGCAAAGCTTAGAAAGCTGTCAACACCTCTAACATAATCAGCGAATGAACGATTTCTTAGTGTCACCCATGCCTTATTCAAAGCCATGTCCTAATTTAAAAAAAACATTTATATTAATAAAACAGTAATACTAGTACAAATCTATTAAAATTCAGCAGCCAAAGAGAAAGAGCTAAAATGTTATTAAAAAATCAGAGTTGGAATCCTAAGAGATCTACAAAATAGCAGCTAAAAAGTATAGTTCAGATCCACCAAAGCAGCTAAAATCAACAGCTAAAAATCAGCAGCTGAATTTAAATGATACACCAATTTACTCAACACATAGATCTACATTTTCATGATACACCAATTTACTAAACACACGGAGCACTTTTCAGTCCAAAAATATACAAGAAAAGCCTCATTGCAAAATAAAGTTCACATGTTTAACCAAATGGCAATCCATTTCAATCATTTGACATAAGATGTCAACTACATTTCAGTTAATAAACTCCAGATTCAGCAAACTATTAAAACATTGTAGCAAGCTTCATAGAAATCCCAATAAAAACTCAAAACACTTCCACTCAATACAATAACATCAAAGTTTAGCAATGCAACAGAGACTGAATTAGAACAATATAGTTAATACAAATTATAGATTAAGAACATTAACAAGTATAAAACAAAGCTTACTTGGTGCTTTGTAAGACGACGAATGATGACTCTAGTCTTCTTAGGGCGAAGATCCACGGGCAAATACTTATGGATGGTTCTTGACTGTAAACTGCAAAGGTTGTAGGTGAAACCAACTTCAATATATGTCATATATTATGTTAAAACTTAGGAGAAGAAGAAAGAAAAATAGTAGAAGGACTGCACAATCCAAACCATTGTTATTAGACAACAATTCAGCAATTCAAGCAGATTCTTCAAGAAAACATGTGAAATTCTGACAATATTAGACAGCAATTCAAGCAGATTGTTTTAGTTTCATGTGTAAAAAACCTTATTTTAAAATCAGAAAAAGAAAATATCAAGTTCTAGAAATGCATCTGAACAAGTATATCTATTAATCAGAAGAGAATCTCAAAGGATATGCCAACTGCAACCAAATCCACCAAAACTTTCCAACTGCAACCAGGTCCGGGCTGAAGAAATTTGGCAGCAAGACTAGTTCCTGGAAGCAACTCAATGGATCAAAGCTGAAGAAAGCAGGGTAAAGACCTTCTATAGGATCTCCAGACTCACATCAAATTAACTTGAAACAACATAAATTACTGCCATCCAAATTTCTACCTTTCACCTCAGATACCTAATTTTGATTTAAGATACAGTTAATGTAGAATCACATCCCACACTGAGCTAACAATAAAAGTTACATGCTTGATAATGAAGCTGGCAGTGAAAGCAAGAAGTTGTATAAGGGTACTACAACAAACAACAGTGAAATAGCAGCAAACAACGGGTGGCGGCATACACTAAACAAAATTTTAATTATACCTCTTACGAATCTATACTATTTTCTTTAAAAAAATTGCATATTTATACATAGTAATATATAGAGATCACAAGTAATAATAATGTAGAGTAATATATAAGTTAATTAAGGGCAGCTAGCCGACCCTGCATAATATATTGAATGAATCATACAGTAATATATATAAATCCATACTAAGCATAAGTCGGTGTTTTTATTTATAAATAAGCAAGGGAAGGCATCAAGCATGTGTGCATGCATCAAAAAACCCAAAAATCTATGCGCCTATTTCTTGCATTCAAATCTTTCTCTTCCCCAAAATTGCAGCATTAAATCATAGATTTATGTCATTCAAGTTCATGCCTCCAAGCTGCATCTAAAAAGAGTACTCATGGATCTTACGGAGCAATTATTTTCTACATGGCTAGAAAAAATATCAATAGTACTTTTAATTTGTAGCTAGAAAAAATTGTACTGTACTAGAAACAATTTTTAACCAAAAAAATGGAATTGACCTACAAAGTATGAAGAGCCTTACATCTAGTAGAGTTAAGAAACCCTCTCCGTGAAATGATTTCTGGTAGTAGGTACGTCGTACGTGTAACCAAAAGCAAGCACGCAACAGCTGAGCTGAATTCAAACACACACAAAAAAGGAGATTAACAATTAGTATAAAACAACAAATTCTTCAAGAAACAACTAATCAATTTATCTAAAAAAAGCACATATAGCCCATTTCCATAGTCAAACTTTGTAGCTTGGCTAAATCCTGTGGTCTTTGATAATAAGTTTACGGAAAAATATATGCCAGTTTAGTCCATTTTCATATCACAACTTGCATTATATAATTGTACTCCAACTTACAAGCAACAATCAGATCTAGATGGGAGTTGTAAGCAAAGTGGTCTCTTTCTTGTTATATAAACTTCAAACTTCTGTTATTTTCAAATATAACCATCTAATCATTAACAAAACAAATCATATTTTCTTCTAATGCCTAGCTATTCCACTAGAGTATACTAAATTAGAGCCATATTAATGAAAGAAATGATTTCAAGATCAACTCAAACAGCTGAGTTTTTTTTTTTTTTTGAAAGAGTCAACTTTTTTATTATCCTAACCAGCCTATATTCAGTGCATCATTACATCAAACAAACACCTTGAGGGAGTTGGAGAAAAAGTCTAAACATGTCATTGTTTTAGAAATCACAAAGACCAAACACATTAGGTTGCAGCTAGAGGAAGATATATATAGGTAGCCCATGAGGTACATTAATTTATTCTGATTAGGTAGCTAATTAACACTCATGCATATGATAGTAGCAAATACATATATCATATCTATACTACAGATTTCCAATTAATTGCTTTGGATAAAACTATAACAAACATTTTCTGAAAATAACATTTACACACATCAATTTTTTTCTCGTTTTCTTATCATGTAACAAGTCAAGTATCAGAGCATCGTACAAGTCAGTAATGAATATTGCCAATTATATAATCAAGAACAAGAGCAGATAGCATAAATCTCAGAGATGAAATTCAGAGAGGGAGAATAGAGGATCATACCTATAGGTCTGGACAGTGGCGTAGCCAGGATTTGGGGGGGGGGGGGGGGGGGGGGGCTAAAATCAAATTTCAGATTTGCAAATTACAGATTTGCAATTCAGCCAAAATCAAATTACAGATTTGCAAAATCAGTACCTCCACTTCACAATTTCAGTTCAGCCAATCGAATCAGAACTTCACCTATTCAGTAAACACAAATCAGAACTTCACCTATTCAGTAAACACAAATCAAAATCGAATCAGAGGGAGGCGAATCGAATCAAGGTCACCTTGATGTCTTCTTCACCGGCGGGCGGCGGAGGTGAATCGAATCAGAGATTCAGAGGGAGTCGGGAGAGGGATGTAAATAGCAGCTTCATACCTTGGGCGAAGGAGACGAGATGAAGGGAGAGTGAGATTAGGGCGCGCAGAAACGGCGTTGGCGAAGACGTTGAGAAAGACGATGAAGAGAGCAGGAGATTAGGGCAGAAGCGGAAGAAGCGCGGCGGCTGGCGGAGGCGACGAAGAAGCAGCGGTGGCTGGCGGCGTCGTTAGGAGTGCAGAGGGAGACGAAGGAGAAGAGGCGGAGTACGTACAAGAGAGTAGGAGACGATCGAATTGAAGGGGATAAACCAAGGGGAATTAAAGTTAGGTTTTGTTTTTTTAGTGTCTTTTGCAACGACAGTTCGTTGCCAAATTGCAAAATATTAATCGCAACGACAGTTGTCGTTGCAACACATATATAACTTTTAATTGCAACGACAAAGTCATTGCGATATAAAATTTCCAATTTTTACCGCCAACCCGTGCCAAATTTGGGTGGAGGGAACTGAAAATTTTATATATAGCAACAACATTGGCAACGCTTGTCAGTTGTCGTTGCGAAAAAATATTATTAGCAACGGCAAAATTTAGGTCGTTGCTATAAATGGTTTTTCTTGTAGTGTGTCTTGGGTCAGATTGTGCTTTAAATTTCTTACGGGTTGTCAGTCAATGTATTTTTTATTTCAGATAACTTGGGAATCTAGCAGCTTGCGCTCTAGCATTCATGAAAGTTCGTGTCATTTGTGGCCCGTAGGCTAATAGAAATAAGACTGATGGTAGCTCATGTCCCTGTGGCCCGAAGGCTAATAAAATGAAGATGACAGCTCGAGATCATGTGGCCTGTAGGCTAATATAAATAAGACTGATGGCAGCTCATGCCCCTGTGCCCCGTGGACTAATAGAATAAGATGGAAACTCGTGTCCTTGTGGCCCATAGGCTAATAGAAATAAGGTTGATCGTAGCTTGTGTTCCTATGGCCCAAAGGCTTATAATTGGCCATAAGTGGCTAGTTGTTGGCCATAAGTGGCTATTTTTTGGCCATAAGTGGTTATTTATTGGCCATAATTGGCTAGTTGTTGTCCATAAGTGGCTAGTTGTTAGCCATAAGTGACTAGTTGTTGGCCATAAGTGACTAGTTGTTGGCCATAAATAAGTGGCTAATGGTTGGCCATAAGTGGCTAGTGGTTGGCCATAAGTGGCTAGTCGTTGGCCATAAAAGGCTAGTTGTTGGTCATAAGTGGCTAGTTGTTGGCCATAAGTGGGTAGTTGTTGGCCATAAGTGGCTAATTGTATAACCCCCCGAAAATTACATTAGGAATATTACCGCCAGTGACCCCGTAACGCATATCCGAAATCACCCAAGGCATTACTGTATTGATCGCAAAAGACAATGTAAAGCAATAATAACATTAACATTTAGTTAACAATGTCTTGCATAAAAACGGCGTTGTAAAACAAGGCAACCTTATAATATATCAAAGTATAGCGTAAGACTTTATTCGAAATAACAACAAGATCTTAACCTTTATTGTAAAAACAAGTAAGAAACTCTTGAAGTAAACACAGTTGCCTTCAACGTCATCTTCCCGCATTCTCCACTTGGGAATCTATTCCTAATGTGCCGTAAGGGACAGATGACACCAGCCAACCATGCAAAGAATAAAACCGGTTGGTTAGTCTAATGAAAGACTAAGCAAGGGTTCAAGCAGAGTGGTTCTAGCAATCGTAACCGATTACTATCATTGTCCCTCGAATAATAACCGAAGGACGATATATAACCCGGAAACTTTCACGGAATGAGAGAAAATGTATGAATCGAAAAGAAGACTCCAAAGGAAATGAGTCTTTAGGAAATATGAACAATTGTTTGGGAACATTTAAGTTTATCACGCAAAGTTTGCAAAACGACCTTGATTATTTGGGTCCATGATCAACCTCACCGCGTAATGCGAATCCAGATTGGAAAGAGGACTTACTCTAAAACAAGAGCCCGAGCGGGTTCCACATTGTACTTCTCGCCCGAGGGTATATTAATTATGTGCAAAACCGCACTTATCTTATTTAGTTCAAAAACGTACATTCACGTTCGAGACTTTTATTACATTAACCAACCTCATAAAGAGAGGAAGAGTGTGATAGAATCCCGATGATTTGACACTAGTTAAGTGCACCACTACTTATACAATATAAGGGAAAGGTCATGACTAAAGGCATTAGGACAATAATCCTCATAACACCAAGTTATAAAGAAACGACTAATCCTCGCAAGGCATTAGCGTTCTTACGAATACTCGTGCTATCTAGTAATTAAATATCAATTCACAATAATCACATCAATGTTACCTAGCAACCTATCATAATATATATATATATAAGGTTATAGCTAGCATACATACAACATAATAATAAGGTTCATTTTCACACATTATTAAACATAGAAGTTCCCAAACATCAACTTAAGAATTTTTATCCCAACTTAATTAAGACACCAATTCATTGTAAATTAAGGGAAAATGGAATAAAATGCAAGAGCGATCCGTCACTTGCCTTGGATTATGAAGAATATCGAACGGTAATCGAAAGCGATCGCTTGCGGATAGAACTTATCCTCCTATTTGATTCTGTTCCAAAAGTCAATCCGAGATATACCCAAATTACAATAAACGAATTATATTAGATAATTCATTTAATAATAAAATTTGAGATAAACAAAGTCTCGGTTTTTAATTCAATTTATTTACTCATAAATAAATCAACTTTAAGGCTTTTTGATTAAACGATTATCTATACGATTAAAATTAATTAATTATATATTATAAATAATCATGACATAAATAAATTAATAAAATAATTTATTTATAATCCTAAAATTTTCTAGGTCAAAATTTTATCTAAATGAATAGCCAATATTTACCTATTCATAATATAAGATAAAATTATAACAAAATTAATTAATTAATTAATTAATTTTTTAATTTTTTTTATATATTCTAAATAATCTTAAAAATATTTGACATAATCTGTATTAATTAAATTAACCCAAATTAGGCCAAAATAAAATCGAAATCGAAAAGAAAACCAACCGAAATCGGGATAGAACAGCCCCGCTCGACCTTGTCTGCGTCTCGCTTGAAACTGAAGGAATTGGGGCGGCTCCGGTGGTTTCACGGCGGATAAAACTTGGGGCTTTTGTAGAGGACTTCTTGACGCAGCTATTGGTGCCTCCAATTTCTCTAAAAACACTCAGAGGGGCTCGAATTTCTCACGCAAACCGCTCCGGAAAGGGATTAGGGTTCTTCGATGAAGATGGGTGAAATGGGATGATTTGGGAGTGTGATCGGGGTCCTATTTATAGGTCTCTTGAAGGTGTTAATGCCCTCGACAAGATCCCTAGGATACCTCCTCCCTGTTTAATCTGTAACGATCCAATTTTGAATTCGATTGAATCCGCCCTAAATGACGACGCGGATAAAGTTTGACAAATTCTGGAATATTCCGCCTTCAATTTTATTTAATCTTGTCATTAGATGCGGGATTATCCAATCTTCAATGCCCGCCATTTAATTTGGCCTAATCGAATCCGAGGTGTCGGATTTCCGCCATTGAAGGCCGCGGAAAGCTCCTGCGAGCTGCTTGTTGGACGCGCGGGAGGAAGAAGATGACTTTTTCGGGAAATTACAGGCGCGCCCATCAAAGTTTCGATTTTTGGCACAATTGCCCTCCGCTACTTACATTAATTTGCAAAAGTGGCCCAAATTAATTTATAAAATTTATAATATTTATTTTAACCCAAAATTAAATTATATAAAATTTAACTTAGGCTATCATAATTTTAGGTTATTTTTCTTATCAATTTAACCATACTTAAATCCTTAACAACACTTTGTTAAATTTGATTTAACTATTCTAGGTTAAATTTTCATAAGTTTTATTTAAATTAGACTCAACATAATGTTTAGAATAATTAATAACTTATAATGTGTAATAACTTATAACAAGAACTCTATTTTATTTCTATTTTAGGAATAATGAAATAATTACAAAAATTCTTTTATTTAGAAATATAGTTGGAAAATTACACAAATATCCCTACTAAAAATAAAGATTATTACAAATTGTTAGTCATAAGTGGCTATTAGTTGATCATAAGTGTCTAGGTGTTGCCATAAGTGATTATTTATTAGCCATAAGTGGCTATATTAAGACCATTCTTAGTCGTTGATTGGTCATAAATAATTGTCTTGAGACAACCTGTGCTATCTATAACAAATATACCATTTCTAGAAAAAGAGTGCTTTCACTACAATTATGTTCTCATCATATAGAAAGCGAAAAATAAAATGGTGGAATTGATAATTTAGATGTGCACTTCGTTTTGATCAACGATTTGTTCTCGAGTATATTCCCACATATTAATCAACGATTTGTTCTCGAGTATATTCCCACGTATTATAAACATGTAATGACTATAGCATAATTAAACCAAATCGTTCTAGATATACTTTATGCAAAAAATTATCTATTTGGATCTAAGTTGAATAAATTATTGGACATAAAATTCACTATCCCGATTGAAATTGGAGTCTGGATATCATTATGCCGAAACCAATAATTTTACAAAGTTTATTTCCACCAAGGTTCATCATCAATTTACCCTTGCATATCGAGGCCCAGCAAATGAGAGTTGTTCACTCCACTTTCAATTGAATTAATTTGTATTGGGACCACCGCCATTATTAAGCTCGAAGCAGAATATCTCTAATAGATAGATTGCAACCCTTGGCGGTGTGAATAACAAGGCTTTCCTCGGCAGTGCACCACGGCTCGTGAAAGCCACTCAAGGCATTGTGTACTCCCACCCATGGACGTTGAGTGATGACAAAGCGACGTCAAACGGGTTGTATGGGTCTAAATCGAACTGTATCGGGATCAAACAAGAGCGCGCACACGATTAATTCTCGAGCCGTCGACATCGGACTGGACGACGACGGATAATATAGAACATCAATTTGGAAGAGACAATGGAAGCGGTAGTTCATTTTGGCCATGGTACTGGCACAGCAGTGACCCGCCACACTAGTGGCGGCGAGGCGGAATAGCGGTGACGCCGGACATGGCATGCGCTTCTGTTTTTTGCAGAAAGTAAGGCGCCCAGTCACGGGCTCACTCTTATGGGGAAGAAAATCAGCGGAAGAGATGGTCGACTGTGAGAGCTGGTGGAATCAGTTTGAAGAAGGATTTGGCTTCACTTTTTGCAGTTTGGACTTTGCTAGCGTTGGATTCTCCGTCAATGTCTTCGTTTCCCAGAGACTGAGCCAATTGTAGTAGCATAAATTTGTACCATAATAAATTGTAATTGATGACGACGAGAACCCGCAACTCAAACAGTCCTAGACTTTCTCCGATCATCTTTCTAGTGTCATGCGAACATAGAAAAAGGCAAAAGGCGGGGCTTTCCCCCGTTTCACCTCCGACCCTCAATTAGGCTCATCGCTTTAGCAAGAAGCCCGTCGAAACCTGTAGTGAAATCAATTATTTGGTAATGCTTTAAGAGATTAGCGTAATTGAAATAAGCCCATTAAGAAGGTATTTAATATCCTAAAAAAGATCTAGATTTTCATTTTCATTCAATTCTCATACTATGAAACCCTATCTTGAGGGTTGGCACCAACGTGGCTAAGTTCTGAAGTTCTTGGTGTGGAGTCATGAAAAACCCTAGCTTGAGCAGCGCTAGGCGCGGTGATTTGGCCTTGGTTGTGATCTTGGTGTTGGCATGAGTCTTGATGTGCTCCACAATCACATCACATCACATCGGCTAATAGAGGAATGCACGATGCGCATCTTGGTTTGTGCAACGAATGCACGAGCATACTCAAGGTCTTGCAAGTAATACAAGGGTGAACACACGGTCCGTTTGTTGAAGCACACAAACTAGGGCTGTTCATCCGGTCCGGACCGGACCATATTTTTTTAAAAGTGTGGACCGGAGGCCGGACCGGTCTTATTCTGTCTGGCTCCGGTCCGGTCTAAGACCGATTAGATCGGATTTTTTTTTTAAAAAAATATATATTTAAACTCCTATTTAATATCTAAAAAAATATCTAAAAAATATTTAAACTCCTAACTTATTAATTTTAAAAAAATATCTAAAAATATAACATTTAAACTCCTAAAATTTTATTTTTTATTTAAAAAAAAAAAAAACCGGTCCGGACCGATTTTTTTCGGGTTTGGACCGGACCGAATTAAGGAAAATATTCGGACCGGAGACCGGACCGTAATTTCTCCGGTCCGGTCCGATCTTGAACACCCCTAACACAAACTTAGTTTAGGATCGTGCTTATAGAAAAATCACCGCCCACGTACACAAAATTCAAAGTAATACAGAGACGAATCGCATGGACAGTGTAGTGAGCCGCAAGGACAATGCAATGATCGACAAGGACATTGTAGTGAACCACACATACTTATAAGGGAAACAAATACAAGTGCATGGTTTGTGCACTGAAACACACTTACCTTCAAAAAAATCATAGTGTAGTTAAGGGTGGGTGGACTAGAGTGCACCAACTTCAAAGGGGAGTGTCTCACCACGTAACGTCTGGAAGCAGACCATTTCAGCGTCTCATGCATTACGGGCGGCGCTCTAACACACGTTATGTGTGGGTATATATCACACGTAACGTATGGTATTTTAGTGTATTATAATGTTGTGGTATGTGTATATGTGTATTTATTTGTGGTTCAATGTTAAAATAATGATTATTATATATTTGTAGTATTTATTTGTTGTTCAATGTTGAATTATTGTTTATTTTACATATATGTTGTGTATGAAGGTTGTATCATATTATTGTGTATTTTTAGTATTTATTTGATTATCTAGAATTAATAAAAGAAATACCCCAAAAGAATCAACATAGAAGACGAAATAGAATTGTTCATTACGCTGGATGACTACAACCACATTTAGCTCACAATACAGGAAATAATACAAGTTCTTCATAAACTTAGAAACCCTAACACAAAATAAATGACATCGTCTAGTTGCGTTTGAAGAAATTAGGATAGTCTCTGGTAAAAGTTCGCTTCCTATCATGTCTCTGCTTTGATAAAATTTGTTGCTCCCTACAAAGGTTGATAGTACGTAAACAACATTACACAAAATATATGACATCAAGGCAGTATACGATGTACATCATTATATAGATTGAGGTTATACCTACGCATCTTGTAAAAGTTCTTGATTCTGCTTAACAAGATCTTGATTTTCTTTAACAAGATCTTGTTTTTCCCGCCATTGTTGTCGAATAACCGCGTGTGTCCTGTCCTCGTACGTAGAATCAATATACTTCCTGTATAAACACCCTAGGCGCCATGCGCGTGTCTGCTTGCCTCGTTGCTGAAACTTCAACGGTGGGACAGGCTACAGACATTTGCATTTTTAAACTAGTGTAAGCAGTCGCTTTGACATATTTATATAAAAACGTAAAATGAAAAGAATAAGGTTTTTCATGCAACTTACAATGCGCTGATAAATGGTGTACGCCAGGTGATTGGCAAAACCCTTCAACAACTCGGGATTCTCCGGACCTCCATAGACTCTGATCTGTAATTCCGGCTCATATCTCCCCTTTTTTTTTGCTTCGGGGTGGTCTTGCCTGCGAAGAGGTGCCTTCTTGTTGCTCCTCGTCCGCATCATCATCATCAGGTTGAGCTCTTGGAGCCCATGCCTGATTGTCTTCCTCCTACATGTTTTAAAACAAATGATAAGCAATTACATTTTTTTCATACAATCATATTTACATATATTAGGGCTACTTACCATATTCAGCGGTGCATTCGGGTTGACCCCCAAGCTCTCCCACGGATCGTAATCCATGTCGTCATTTGTTCCGCCTTCATAATATAAGGGGCTGTGATGCGACGTGGACCCGTGAGGGCTCTGATGGGCGATTGGGCTCTGGTGCTGACTTTGCTGGGGTGGTGGCGGACTCAATGAACGACCATAATAGTTATTCTGATCGATCGTATCAGAATAACAATGGAGTGGACTCACGTTGTACTGTGGGTACAACTGCGGGTCCGAATCTGCAGGGCCTCCCGCCATATAAGATGGCCCAAACGGGAACACAGGGGGGTCAGCATAGCCCGCCTGCCCGTGCCCTCCCGCATCTTGGGCAACACCCGCAAACCTACGGGATAGCTTACGCTCAGTCCGATACGAAGCAGCCCGAACGAGGTCTCGTCTGGCTCTACGCCTCGTTCTCTCACCAGGCTCCATCTACCACAATAAACAATCCGATAAAGTTTTTAAACATATCCAACAAACCCTAAACCCTTTTACAAATCCATCAAAATTTCAAATTTCATACAAATGTCTAAAATACCCTAAACATACATATGCAAATTTTTATTTTTGTGAAAAGAGTAGTCGCTGGAAAGTCATCGTCGGGAGGCCAACAACACGTAACGCTTGTTCTCTGACCACACGTTACGCGCAGAAGCCGACAGCTCGTAACGGTTGGAAGGCTTCCCCTCGTTACGTACTGTGCAATGGCAATTCACCGGATTGCTACCGGCGATATTTCACCGGCTATTCCGGCGACAATTCCGGCGACAATTCCGGCGACAATTCCGACGACAATTCCGGATTCCGGCGATGCCTTATCTTTCAACATTTCTTAAAAAAATCAAATTTATTTAATAAATCTACCTAAAAATACCTAAAATAACACAATATTGCATACAAAGATACCTTTAAAATTCACACTAATTCACAAACATTAAACATAAACACTTAACTACTTCTAAATTAACAAAAAACAACTAATATTTCAAGAGATGGAATGTAGTGTAACTAACCTTGGATGATTGCGTAACGGGAGAGATTTGTTGATTCTTAACGAACCGATACCAATGGCGCATAACGAGAGAGGTTTAGGGTTCGATTTCTGTTTTTTGAGTGAGCAGCGGCGGAATGGAGGAGAAGGGAGAGAGTTCTGTTTTTAAATCCAGGGTTGGTCCGCCGCGTTACGCCTGAAGCTTCATGGAGCGTTACGTGAGGAGCTTCATTCAGCGTTACGTGAGGAGCTTCATGGAGCGTTACGTCTCTACCCTATGCGCTGAAAGACAATTTTGGGTATGCGCCGAATAGTATGGCCCAAAATAAAACTAGGAACCTAACATAACATCTAACGAAGGAAGCATCCTGAGTCCTGACAAAGCTCATCAACATATTAAACCCATCAAGTGGAAGCTCAATACGTTACTGAAGTTGCACACATCTTGGTTTTCGAACGAAGTCTTCTTTTGCAGTTTTCAATGATGGTGTGCTTGAGATCAGTTGGTGAAATTTTGTCACCTCGAAAGATGATATTGTTTCTTGCAATCCAAGAGAAGAAGACAATGTCGAGAAGCCCCGTGAGTTTGGTTTTGAAGATGGGCCTTGAATTTCCTAAAGATGAATGAAACTAGCTCATCCAAGATAACATATTAGTCTCCCGATGTGAAATATGCAGCCAATTGAAGACAATTTGAGCAACCTCATTGACAAAATTACAGCCAAATTAGGGATGCACATGGCTCTCATCTGAATGGTTACATAGGGTGTATGCATGAGAGCTAATACAACCCTAGATGTGGAGTCGATCCCTGGTAGAAAGTCTTTCCTGTAGAGCAAGCCACATAATAAAACCCCAGTTTTTAGACTGACCTTTAGCCCAAACAATCTCATGCCAAAAAATAGTAGGAGCAAGCAACGAATAGAGTCGTAGATCATTCTGGAGTTCAAAGAGCCATTTGGTTTACACAAATTAAGAGCCAATGTCAAATTGGGAGGGTCCCCCTCGGGGAAAATGGTGGTCTGAATGTGGTTGCTGGTGCTCAAGAGTGAACGCAACATCCAAGAATCTAAATCTTTAATCCCAACATCCCATAAATACCTTCCCTTGGCAATATTGGCCTCATACCAACCAGTCCAAAGATTATGTTTACCCCTAAGAATGTTAAAACCGAGTTTGAAGAAGACTGACATGTTCTAAGAGAGAATCTCTTTAATATCCAACCCATCTTCAAAATAGGGGAGAGTGATAGAAGTGTAACACCCCCAAAACTTAATCCTTTTGGAAAGGTATTACCGCCAGTGACCTCAGTGTTCCTTATCGAGATCACCCAAGGCTTTACCATTTAAATACAATTTATGAAATACAAATGATACATAATGATCAAAGCATTCAATTCCAAAACATAACATTGTCAAATAAACATGAGTTACGGGATTACAACCCAATCCCGAATAGGCTAACACAGAGTTTAAACCAAATACAGCGAAAGTCTTATAAAGTAGGGTACAACGGAAGTCTTATAAAACACATTACAATCAAAGTCATTTCCCAAAAGATCTCAACCTGATTAACAAAATAACCAAAATATTCGAAAACCACCATCGACTCCATAGTCCTTCTATTCTTCTGAACTACTTTCTATCTGATGTGCCGAATCGAACGGATGACACCAGCCCACATGCGGAGAACAAAGATCGTGGGTTAGTCTACTTGAATAGACTAGCAAGGGTACAAAGCAGAAGGTTCGATGTAGTTGTATTAGGTTAGACTTATCGTTTCTCGAATGATAACCGATAACGATAATCAACCTTCATACTTCTACAGAATAATAACAAGAGGTATGAACAAGAGAAGATTCTGGAAGACTGAATCTTCACAGAGATCGACTCGAAAGAAGACTCCAACGGAAATGAGTCTTAGGGAAACATGACAAATCTGGAAAGTTTAAAGAATCATACAACAATGATTTAAAAGCTGACTGAGATGCTTCGGTTCACGACCAACCTCACCGCATACAGCGAATCCAGATTGGAAAGAGAACGTACTATGATCAAAGTCGAGACGAGTTTTCCTAGCTGCACTATAACTTAGCTGCACTACTCGCCGAAGGTTTATTAATTATGTGCGTCGAGTAGCACTTATCTGATTTATATTTCAAAACACACATCACGTTATTAGACTTTTACATGTGTACCCCACCATTGGGACGACACATCTTAGTATACGTTTCGTCGAGAGTGACGCACACCGGAAGGTTTGTGACACCAGCTAAGTGTCCTGCCTCTACACACTTGTGAAAGAGATCGGTCATGACCTTAAAATGGTATTGGATGGGTACGAGCCACCCCTCTACCTGATTATAAAGAAACGACTCGACAGAGTCCGAGTAACGTTCCTATCTAACAGTGCTAACTAAACAGTTCCAGCACAACAATAGTTCGGATAAATCCACATAAATGCCCGCAAGGCGATCATAAATAATAGCGTTGTTCTAACAGATATACAACCTATTATATGATTTTCCAAAACAGTTTATAAAATCATTTCCAGACAAACACAATAATCATTCCAAATTAATTACTCAATTGAAATAACTGATAATTAATGTAAGTATGGAACAATGAGCAAGAGCGAACCGCCACTTGCCTTAATCCGCAGAATAGAAACAAGCCTAACGATGATGGGATTCCGGGCTCGACACGGGTATAGCTCCGACAGCACAACAACCTTCGAGTCGACCCATAAGAGAAACCTTAAGTTAGATCCGACAAAACAACAGTACGAATCTAAAGACGACGAAAGAAATCGAAAGGAAACGATGCCACAACGACGACCACCAAGACCAAGCCAACAAAGGGGCTTCTGGCCACTGGCGGCGGTCGCCGTGTTCATCACGGCGGGCGCCGCCACGAACACGGCGGTCGCCGTGAAGAACGGCAGACAACATAACGGCGAGAAAACTCACCAACACACACACGAGGGTCACTCCTTTGGCCTGGCTTTGGGTTCAGACCTCCACTAAGCTTCCAAAGGGACCTCTAGGCTACTGGAAAACACACCAAACGACCTCCGGCGAAAGCTCCAGAATCCGGCGAGGTAGGAATTTGGGAGAGATTTGAGCTGAGAATGAGCTCCAATCCGACCCCCAAGCACTCCCTTTTATAGCCAAATGCCAAGGGAACACCATCATTGCCTACAACGAGGCGGAGCAGGCCTAATTCGGCGCATCAGAGGCTCGCCGGTGACCATCGGGTTTTACCCACTAGCTAGGTCGCGGCGGGCGCCATAATTTACCCGGGTCGCCGCCTTGCAAAATGGCCTACGGCGGGCGCCGCACTGCACGGCGGTCACCGCCCTTAGGCCTGGCGTCCCATCTAGGAGAAGACCATGGTAGCCTCCTCGAGCCTTGCGACGGCGGGCGCCGCTAACCCACGGCGGGCGCCGCTAACCCACGGCGGGCGCCGCCCTTGGCTTGGCCGCTTCCTTGGCTCTCGGACGAAAACAACATTACCCCGGGATAAAATTTATCGTACGCGAACGAGTATTAAAATCCAAAGTACGTCGTCTGTATTTTATTTCACTGAGAAAAATATTACAGATACAGAGCACATTACAGAATGTCTCCAACTTTCTAAATTAAATCCGACGTACACAACGGGCACTCGGGAAAAACCCAAAATTCCCAAAATAACCTTACAAAAATACGGGGTATCACAAGAAGACCGAGCAACAAGGCATCTACAACTGTCAACTTTGCCACTCCCAAAAAAACATTTACAAGCTCGCTCGGGGATGGAAATGATACCCTGGTGGCAGAGTGAGACGTCTTGGTTGGAGGTTGTGATGTATGTATGAATCACTGGATATAAGCTTCCATGGAAGCTTTAGGAAAAGAGATTAGGTTGAGAAGGAAAGGAGAGAAGGAAGGAAAGTAAGGAAGAGGAATTCGGTTCTGTCAATTAGATACCGCCACAATCTGTTACAAGAACCTTTAAAAGGTTGTTATACTGCCCGATAGCTCAAAAGACGCAAATGCCCCTACATTTGCTACATATTACAATTGTGACAATACTTCCCCCCAATAAGGAAACCTTGTCCTCAAGGTTATACAGAGCAAAAATCGGGAAATTGATGGAGTAAATGGGCAGCTGGTTCCCATGTGGCTTCTTCCACTGGAAGATCGATCCACTTAATCAACTATTCGGACATTGGATCACCATTGGCGAGATACTGCACGCATGAGTCTAGTACAACCTCATGAGCAACCATAATCTCCCCTGAAGACAATGTGAGTGGTGGATCAATAGAGACAGGAATGAGTGGTCCAACCTTCTTCTTTAGTTGCGAAACGTGAAAGACAGGATGGATCCGCGCAGAAGAAGGCAGTGCTAAATGATATGCGACCATGCCTACCTTCTGAATAATCTGGTAAGGGCCGTAGAATTTAGCACTAAGTTTCAAGTTTCTCCTCAGTGCTATGAATGATTGGCGGTATGGTTGCAATTTAAGATAAACCCAATCTCCCTCCTCAAAGGATCTCTCTGGCTGCCGCTTATCAGCAAAATTCTTCATACGTTCATGTGCCTGTTATAGATGCAACTTACACTATTAGAGCAAATGATCATGATCAATAAGCCACTCTTCCACGGAAGCAGTGGTCACACCCTCCTAAGAGACGCCCAATTGAGGGGGAGCATAACCATACATAACCTGGAAAGGTGTCATTCCCAGTGAAGAATGGAAATTCGTGTTGTACCACCATGCAACTAAGTGAAACCAACGAGACCACTGTGAAGGTTTATCTGAAGTCATGCAATGCAAATAACTCTCCAAGCATTAATTCACCCTTTCAGTTTGCCCATCTGTTTGAGGGTGATAAGTTGTTGACATATGCAATGAAGTGCCTCAGGACTTGAAAAGCTCCTACCAAAAATGACTGAGGAACACTTTGTCTCTGTCAGAAACAATACTTACTGGAATGCCATGAAGCTTATAAATGTGACACAGGAATTCCTGAGCTACCTTAGCAGTTGTGAAGGGATGAGTCAAAGGAACAAAGTGAGCATACTTTGTTAAGCTGTCAACCACTACTAGGATAGAATCTTTTCCATGGGACTTTGGTAATCCCTCAATAAAATCCATGGAAATGTGATGCATTCCTGCCTTCGGATGTCGGATCGAGGTCTTGGTGGTGAGTCGCTCGTCTTGTATCCACGTATGGATTGATGGAATGCGGTGTTTGTAACTTCACGCGAGCAAGCGAGCGCGGTGACGGTGGCGAGTTGATGAGGTGTATGTAAATCGCGGCCTCAGGACTAGGCGCAATGAGTGGTGGCTCGATGGGGCGAGCGAAGCCGTAGTGTCGACAGCAGAGGGAATAGACTCGAAGGGTTCAAGTAGGTGCCGTAGCGTCGGCGGAGGAGAAAGAAGATGAGAAGTTAGACTAGGGTTTGACGTTCGATCAAAGGGAGGAGGCAAATGGCACTCAATACTCAAGCTTTGATTAAAAAATGAACGTAACCTAATACAGAAGGCTGAGATGGTCTTTTATAGGGTTAGCGGGACTCGGATGGGCCGAGTCTCGCTTAATGGGTTGGCCCACGCGACACGCGTGGAACACACACCCAAAAGAAATAACTGAAAACTAATAATCTCAAAAATAACAATCAATCAAAGATCGCGATCAATGATGGTGGATAGGATTTTGAGAGAGAACGCAATCTTTGGACTTGGCTGGAGGAGTCTGAGAGAGAACGCGGTCTCTTGCGTCCCTTGGCTAGCGACGACGCGCACGATCAATGATTGTGTGGTGTTGGCGATGGCCTTGGCATGCGATCTTGTTATGGGCCCTTCTGAGCGGATGCTCATGGATTTCTCCTCCTCAGTTGCAGTCATGGTGGGCAAGGGTGTATCACCCTCCCCCACTTGGTTGTGAAGCGTCCCTGCTTCACCATCATCGAACTCGGGCTCCACATAAGGCTCTAAGTCGGCAACGTTGAAGGTCGCATGGACACCGTAGTCGGCTGGCATCTCGAGCTCGTAGGCGTTGTCGCCAATGGCCTTCACAACGCGAAAAGGACCATCACCGTGTGGTGCCAGCTTGGATTCGCGCTTGACTGGGAAGCGTCTTTTGCGAAGATGAACCCACACCAAGTCCCCGGGGGCAAAGATGATGCGTCGTCGGCCGCGATTGTGCTGTGACGCGTATTGAGCAGCGCGGCATTCCAGCCGTTCTCGCGTTCGATGATGTAGATCCTGGATCATCGCTGCGCGATTGGCCGCGGTAGTGTGCTCATTGTCCTTCAGTGGTCGCGGCAGCAAGTCGAGTGGTGTCAATGGATTGATGCCATAAACGACCTCGAACGGGGTGAGTCTTGTTACGGAGTGCCTGGACCTATTGTAAGAAAACTCAACAATAGCAAGTAAGTCTTCCCAACGCTTGGGGTTGGATTTGAGCATGGTCCAAAGTAGGGCTCCTAAGGTTCGATTGGTCACCTCCGTTTGGCCATCAATTTGGGGGTGGTAACTAGTGGAAAAGAGAAGTTTGGTACCTAGCTTTCCCCACAGAGTTCTCCAAAAATGTCCCACAAATTTAGTATCGCGATCACTCACAATAGACCTAGGGATCCCATGCAAACGTATCACATTGTCAAAGAACAACGCGGCGACTTCACTAGCAGTATTGGTGGTTTTACACGCGATGAAATGTGCCATTTTGGAAAACTTGTCCACCACAACAAAGATGGAGTCCTTACCACTACGAGAGAGAGGCAAACCTATAATGAAGTCCATGGACAAATCTTCCCAAGGGCCTAGTGGGATGGGCAATGGCGTGTAGAGGCCATAGGGACTTGAACTCGACTTGGCACGTTGACATGTGACACAACTCTTACAATACCGCGTCACCTGGGTGGTTATGCGCGGCCAAAAGAAATGCTCGCGAAGGGAAGCCAATGTTTTCAACGCGATGAATGCGTTCGCGTGGCGTTCCAACCAATTAACCGCAGCGCCCTTCCTTGTCAGCTCATGGAGAGGCGCGGTGATAGAGCTGAAGTCGCGGACAAATCTCCGATAAAATCCTGCCAAGCCTAGGAAGCTTCAAACCGTTGTTGGAGTGGTAGGCGTGGGCCAATCCCGGATGGCCTTCACCTTTTCCTCATCCACGCGTAGACCATCTTTGGAGACCACGTAGCCTAGAAAGTTAGTTGTGTCTGATGCAAAACGACACTTGCCGAGGTTGGCATACAAGTGCTCGCGTCTCAAGCACTCTAACACAAGCCTAAGATGCTCTACATGCTCATCTAGACTACGTGAATACACCAACATGTCATCAAAGTACACCACAACAAATTTGCCCAGAAATTCCCTCAAAACATGGTTCATGAGCCTTATGAACGTGCTTGGCGCGTTAGTGAGACCAAAAGGCATGACTAGCCATTCCTAAAGGCCATATTTCATTTTGAACGCGGTCTTCCATTCATCACCTTCCTTCATGCGAATTTGGTGATAGTCGCTCTTCAAGTCAATTTTGGTAAAGTGGATCGCGTCGTGGAGCTCATCGAGCATGTCGTCGAGACGCGGGATCAGGTGCATGTACTTTACCGTAATCTGATTGATGGCGCGACAGTCAACACACATGCGCCATGATCCATCTTTTTTGGGCACGAGGATCACGGGGACCGCGCAAGGGCTTAGGGATTCTCTTATGATGTATTCTTGCCTCCGATGACAAGCCAATTGTCAAAAGGTGACGCCTTGGGATCTAGTCTTGGGTGAGAAGTCACGTTGAACGTCACAACAGTGAAGAAGATGGCAAATGCGTTGATGAACACGATGATGAACGTGGTGGTGAACGCGGCTGATGGAGCGACTGGATAGCGGTGGCAGAAGCGGTTTGATAAGGAATAGGCGACTTGAAGAGACAAGTCGTTGGTGTCGTAGCGTCGACTGTGGGTGTCGTAGCGTCGACTGCGGTTGAAGGGAGATACGAAGGAAGACTGGCTTGAAGGTTCAAGCATATGCCGTAGCGTCGGCGGCAGAGTGAAGGGTATGCGAAGATAGAGGGGTTTTGACGTCCGATCAAGGGAAGGAGGATAAACAATCTACTTGAAACCTTGATTAAAATTGAACGTGAGAAATAAGAATAACAACGGGGGCTTTAAATAGCCAAAGAAACTCGGCCAAGACCTAATGGGCTTGGACCGAGACGAACCTATGGGCTAGCCTATGCAAGCATGCAAAAGGCACAAATCTAAAAATAGAAAAGACTATAAAAGGAAACTATCTAAAATAAGCAATAATACCAAATATAGAAAATGTCTCGAAACTATGAAAATGACGTGTTGAATGAGTACAAACACCGCGAGGAACAGCGACTAAGGGTCGATGGCCTCGCGAGTGGGTGCACGCGATGTTGGCTCTGAAGAACGCATTGTTTCATTACCGATGGTGGCGAGGACGACGAGTCTTGGGTTTTCGTCTGGGCTTCCTTGGCCAGCGATGACGCGTGCGACAAGTGACGCGACAACGACAGAGATGGCTTTGGACCTAGACCTTGTCACTGGGCCCTCTGAGCGTAGGCTCATGGCTTCTTCCTCGTCTTGGGCCGTCATGGGAGGCAGGGTCACATCACCCTCCCCCACTTGGCTGTGAAGCGTCCCCGCTTCACCATCATCAAACTCTGGCTCAACATATGGTGTCATGTCCGCCACGTTGAAGGACGCGTGGACTCCAAAATCTGGTGGGAGCTCGAGTTGATAGGCATTGCCCCCTATGGCCTTTATTACGCGGAATGGGCCATCTCCACGTGGTGCCAATTTGTGCTTACGCCGCGAGGGGAACCTTTCTTTTCGCATGTGCACCCAGACGAGGTCCCCGGGTGCAAAAATGATGCGGCGTCTTCCAGTGTTCTTCTGGGATGCATACTGCACGGCCCTTCTCTCCAATTGGTCTCTGGTTCTTCGATGGAGCTCTTGGACTTGCTCAGCGCGATTGGCGGCGAAGACATGCACTGGGTCTCGCAGTGGTCATAACGACAAATCAAGCGGTGTCAATGGGTTCATGCCATACACCACTTCAAAAGGTGTCAACTTGGTCGCTGTGTGACTGCATCTATTGTAACAAAACTCGACAAGTGATAGTAAGTCCTCCCAACGTCTAGGGTTGGCTTTAAGCATCGTGCGAAGGACGGCTTCTAGGGTTCAATTTGTGACCTCCGTTTGGCCATCGGTTTGAGGGTGGTAGCTAGTAGAGAATAGGAGTTTGGTGCCTAGCTTTCCCCAAAGAGTTCGCCAAAAATGACCAACGAACTTAGAATCCCTATCACTAACTATGGTACGCGGGACTCCATGAAGACGCACCACATGCTCAAAGAATAGATTGGCAATCTCACTAGCACTATGGGTTGTCTTACAAGCTATAAAATGTGCCATCTTAGAAAATCTATCTACGACCACAAAAATTGAGTCTTTACCTCGTCTAGAGAGGGGCAAACCCGTGATGAAATCCATAGACAAATCTTTCTAGGGGGCACTAGGACTGGGCAATGGGGTGTAGAGGCCGTGGGGGCTTGACCTAGCTTTGGCTCGCTAGCACGTCACACAACTTCTACAAAACCGAGTCACTTGGTGGGTCATCTTAGGCCAAAATAAATGTTCTCTTAACGCGGCCAAGGTCTTACTAATCCCAAAGTGTCCACGACTCTCGTGTGCTTCCTGAATCAAAAGGAGCCTAATGGAAGACCTAGGGATGCAAAGGCGACTAGCCTTGTATAAATAACCCTCAAAAAGGAAATAGGACTCAAACTCACACGATCTCAAGCAATGCTCTAAAATAGGTGCAAAGAAAGGATCACTAGCATACAATTCTTTAATCAAAGCAAAACCCAAAACTTTAGTTTGCACATGAGTCAAGAGAACATACCTTCGAGATAACGCATCGGCGACAATGTTCTCCTTTCCTTTCTTGTGGACCACGACATAAGGAAATGTCTCAAGAAATTCCACCCAACGAGCATGGCGTCGATTGAGGTGGGATTGGCTCTTCAAATAGCTCAACGCGGCGTGGTCGCTGTGGATGACAAATTCATGCGGCCAAAGGTAATGTTGCCATGTCTTTAGCACGCGTATTAGGGCATATAACTCTTTGTCGTAGGTGGGGTAATTGAGTGTGGCCCCTGTGAGCTTATCTCTGAAATATGCAATAGGCCTCTTCTCTTGGTGTAGCACACCACCAATGCCTATGTCTGAGGCATCACACTCCACCTCAAAGTGTTTGGCGAAGTCGGGAAGCTGGAGCAATGGTACTTGGCACAAGGCCCTCTTCAAAGCCGAGAAGGCTTGTTCGTGGGACTCAAGCCACAACACAGTGCTTCCCTTCTTTGTCAACTCATGCAATGGTGCGGTAATGGAGGAGAAGTCTCGAACAAAGTGCCTATAAAATCCAGCGAGGCCGAGAAAGCTTCTCACTTGTGTCGGCGTCGTCGGCGTTGGCCATTCTTTGATGGCCGCGATCTTTGATTCGTCGACGCGTAGACCATCACTACTCACGACGTAGCCCAGAAAATTTGTGGACGCGGAGCAAAAACTGCACTTGGCTAGATTGGCAAACAAGCTCTCGCGTCGAAGGCATTCGAGCACAAGTCGAAGGTGATCGTCATGTTCTTCCAGACTTCATGAATACACAAGGATGTCATCGAAATAAACGACGACAAACTTGCCATGGAAAGTTCTCAAGACGTGGTTCATCATGCGCATGAAGGTGATTGGCGCGTTCGTGAGCCCAAATGGCATGACAAGCCACTCGTAGAGCCCATACTTCGTCTTGAACGCGGTCTTCCACTCATCACCTTCTTTCATCCTGATTTGGTGATAACTACTCTTCAAATCTATCTTGGAGAAAAGTGTGGCGCCATGAAGTTCATCAAGCATATCGTCAAGGCGTGGAATATGATGCTTATACTTGATGGTGATCTGGTTTATCGTGCGACAATCAACACACATTCTCCATGTGCCATCTGTCTTGGGCACAAGGATCACATGCATAGCACAAGGGGAGAGAGATTCCCTTACGTAGCCGCGATCCAACAACTCTTGTACTTGACGCTGTAGCTCTTTGGTCTCTTCTGGGCCAGCTCTATACGCAGTGCGATTGGGCAAGGAAGCACCTGGTACAAGGTCAATTTGGTGCTCAATGCCTCTCAGTGGAGGTAATCCTTGTGGCAACTCATCAGGAAAGACATCGTCGAACGCGGCAAGCAAGGTCGCGATGACTGGCGGCACGGACGCGGTAGTTGACGATTCAGGGATGCATGGAGTGGGCACAAGCAGAAAACATGGAGCCTTGCCAGTCAAACATGCAGTGAGGTCACTGGGCCTGGCTAAAAGCACGCGTTGCTCACATTTGCCTTGCAAAGGACGCGGCGGTGGCAACGGATCGGCTAAGTTTGTCAATGGGGAGGCGCTGCTCGAATTCTATGGGGCACTTGGTGTCCCAGCTGTGGTGTTGTGTTTCTTCTTGCCAGTGCCTGGAGGAGACGAAGTGTTGTCAGATTTGGAGGAGTTTTGCCTCTGGAGTGCCTCTGGCCACTCGTGTGACCTAGTAGACGCGGCCTCTATGGCTTTCTGGCGATCGCGTTCAACCTGGTCCTGCAAGATCTCATGAGGAGACATTGGATGCAAAGTGACGCGCTTCCCGTGGTAATTGAACACATAAGTGTTCAAATAGCCATCATGGAGCACGCGCCTGTCGAATTGCCATGGGCGCCCAAGCAAAATATAGATGGCGTCCATTGCAATGACATCACAGTATTGCCCTATGAAAAAAGAAATTAAACATTGGCGAGATACTGTGTTACTTGGACTTGAAGAAATCCATTGGAGGGCATAAGGTTGTGGATGAGGCGTCGTAGGCAATTTGAAGTGTGTGACGACCTTCTCATTCACAATGTTAGCACATGATCCTCCATCAACAATAACACTCAAGGAAGCTGTCTGGACGAGAGCTCTTGTGTGGAACAAGTTCTCGCGTTGATCGCGTAAGCTTGCTTCCTTGACTGTGAGGAGACGACGCGTCACCAAGCTCAATGGTGTGCCCGCGTGCAGTGAAGCGGGTTCGCAGTCATAGGCATATTCCTCTTCTTCGATGCCTTCATCGATGGCCTCTAGGGTTTGCTCGTCGTCGTCGCATGACTCGTAGCCGGCGGCGGCCCTGGAGAACAAGACCTTTCGAGCGTTTGGGCAATCTTTCTTATAGTGGCCTCTTCCACCACATTTGTAACACTCGACGTCGTGCGCACGATCTGTGCTCACTGGAGCTTGTCGTGGTGTGTTCTGGCGCGGCGCGGTGCTTGGCGGCAGTGGCTTTGCCTTGGGGGCTTGGCTTGACGCGGCTGTGGTAGAGGCACTAGGGTGAACATTAGTAGAAGGTAATCCCCTAGGGTTAGAAGAATACCTTTGTTGGCCACTGGGATATGTGTAAGACCTTCGGCGAGAGATTTGTGCTTGGATTTGCATCGTCGTATGTGTGAGGGTGTTCAAATCCTTGATGGGCAAAATCTCGAGTTGATCACGGATGTTGGTGTTTAAGCCACTCAATAATTTCATCCTCAATGTCGATGGTGCAACGGAGATGTTGGCTTTGTAATACATGTCTTCAAGCTTGGAAAAGAACTCGAGTGGAGACATCGACCCTTGGCGAGCCATGGTTATCTCCATTCGCATTTGATTCCTATAGTCTGGAAGCACATATTTCTTTGTCATCACGTACACGAGTTGGTGCCACTCCGTGACCCGGGTCCTTTGGCGTCGGACGCAGTCATCCTCGAAGCGATGCCACCACACTCTCGCGGCTCCTCGGAAATTAAGTGTCGCGGCGTCGACATGCTCCTCAGGGGGCACTCGACAATATCGAAGTGTGTACTCCGTAGCCTACACCCATTCAAGAAAAACAAAAGGGTTGTATTCACCATGAAAATGCTCGATTTTTACCTTGACTTGGTGTCATTGGAATCGAGGCTGGGTAGGTGCTTGGTTGAACGCGTTGTTTGGCGCAGCGTCGTAGAGAGGGTTCTCAAAGGCGCGCACTCCATGTGGTCTATCGCGTCCAACCTGGCGATCTTCACGGACGAACTCATCCCTTGGCGCGTTGGTGTCATCGCGTTGGCGTCTTCGCGGCTGGGCATCGTAGTTGTCACGGCGAATGTCTCTTGGCATAACATCGCGGCGCTCGCCTCCAATGTCATGAACGCGTTCTCCTTGGGGCTGGAGACGCGGTGGAGGTATCCAATCCGAAGGGCGATCCTGCAATTCTAGTGGATCTCCAAGAGGGGGTGAAAAAAATTAGGGTTGACCATACCTGAGTCCTCGATCTCTTCGTCGTCATACTCGTCGAAGTCGTCGTGGACATTTGGTGTGATCGACGTGTAGCCATCAAATCCGTAACGCGGCGTTCGAACACTCTGGTGTCGAAGGTGATCGCGTACATCATGGCTCCGTGGCTGGGTAGTTGGTGTCCTCAAGTTGGTCTCATTGCGTCGCGTATGCCCATTTGGTTAGAGACTGGGTCTCCTTGGCGTCGCGTCGGCTGGCTCGGCTCGGCGAGGGCGGCCTTCATGTGGCGCTGAGTCCGGTACGCATCTCTAGGGTTCTCCTAGAGGCATAGTGATCATCAAAGTTGTATGGTTCAGAATACTCACCTTGAGTGTCCTCGGCGTCGCGGTCGTAGTCGGAGCCGTTGTCGAAGCCAGCGTTTGTGGCTCTGGGCACGTAGCGGTCCGCGTGGGAAACGAAGCCTTGGCGACTCTCGATGACACTCTGCATACGATTGAGTTGTGGTTGATGATGAGATGTCGAAGGCATGATTCATTTGCCTTTGTCGACTCTTGTCTTTGATGGACCGGCGTCGGTGGCTGGTGGTTGAGCCGGCACGTCCATTGTACTCAGGGGAGTTGGGTTGGGCACGAGTTGTGCATCGCGTTGTTGGGCTCTCAAAGCTGCGTTCTCTTGTCTAAGGGCTTGGATCTCCCTTTGCTCCTCGGACAACGCGATGAGAGGGTCCTGTTGTGGGTGGTCAACCAGTGGTTGGTCTTGGGGTAGATCCAACGGTGGTTGAGGTGGGTTGTTGTTGTTGTCGACTCCAAGTTGGTTCTCACCATGTTCAATCGTCATGGTACCTATAACAATATGGCCAGACATGGGAGTAAAAATGAACCAAAAGACAACGAAGAATAACAACCAAGCAAATCACTAGTCAAGTCACAAAGTTCACGTAGGTAGGGCTAGTTTGGGCTTGCCGTGAGGGCGGCTTGGCTTGACAAGCGATGGTGTATCAAACAAGTTGCAATCAAACAAACAAGAATAAATTGAAACCCTAAAACAAACGTAAACAAAGCAACCTAATAAGCAAGAAAGTACCTTCTAGGAAGCTTGACCTAGACGGCGAAGAGATAGAGAAGATGAGCTTAGACCGCGAGTGGGTTAGGGTTGCCTTATTTTGGCTTTACCTAACTTTGGAATATTATTTTTTTGAATATATTTGTGATATCTTTTTTTTTTTAATATCCGAGATCTTATCTTTTGATCTTTTCGGATTTGCAAAAGGAAACAAAAATAAAATCGGTCTAAGTAACAAGAATATCACAAGTGTGATCTAGAGATAGAAGAGAGAAGATAAGATGTGATATGATATCTTTAAGGAAATTCGGTTAACTTAACTAAAAAGCAAAATCTAGCAAACAAGGAAACTCTATCCACGCGTGAAATAAGGAAACAAAATATTCTAGTATGCAAGATAACAAATTACCTAACACACCAAAACTTATGGAACAAGGGAAAAAAAAATTCGGCCAAGATATGATCTTGTAGAAACTGAGCAGGTGTTGAAAGATGGAAACTTTTGATTTTTCTCTTCTTTTTCTCGCGAGATAATACGAAAGAAAACGATGGGGGTCAAGAAAAAAAATTTGTGAACAAGATGCAAACTTGAGTTCGTGACTTACAAGACTGATGGGCTCTGATGCCAGTTGATGTGTTCTTGCCTCCGATGACAAGCCAATTGTCAAAAGGTGGCGCCTTGGGATCTAGTCTTGGGTGAGAAGTCACGTTGAACGTCACAGCAGTGAAGAAGATGGCGAACACGTTGATGAACGCGATGATGAACGTGGTGGTGAACGCGGCTGATGGAGCGACTGGAAAGCGGTGGCGGAAGCGGTTTGATGAGGAATAGGCGACTTGAAGAGACAAGTCGTTGGTGTTGTAGCGTCGACTACGGGTGTCGTAGCGTCGACTGCGGTTGAAGGGAGATGCGAAAGAAGACTGGCTTGAAGGTTCAAGCAATTGCCGTAGCGTCGGCGGCAGAGTGAAGGGGATGCGAAGATAGAGGGGTTTTGACGTTCGATTAAGGGAAAGAGGATAAACACTCTACTTGAAACCTTGATTAAAATTGAACATGAGAAATAAGAATAACAACGAGGGCTTTAAATAGCCAAAGAAACTCGGCCAAGACCTAATGGGCTTGGACCGAGACGAACCTATGGGCTAGCCCATGCAAGCATGCAAAATGCACAAACCCAAAAATAGAAAAGACTATAAAAGGAAACTATCTAAAATAAGCAATAATACTGTAGGATCGTGATTGTTAGAAAATAACTTAAGGAACTCAGAATATGAATTCTAAGTTCCCTTCGCAACGGAAATAAACAATCAAACAAATAACAAGTTCCTTATAGTGGAAACCTTTGATTGTCAACTAGCAATCCAGGTTGCAAATTCTAAGTTCCCTTCGCAACTCAGAATATGAATTCTAAGTTCCCTTCGCAACTCAGAATATGAATTCTAAGTTCCATTCAATGGTTGCAAATTCCCCCTAAGCAAGTGAACGAGTTTATTTCAAATTCCCCCTTAGAAGTAGAACTAGTTCAGAGTTCCTATTAGTCAAGTGGTTTCCAAAGTTCAAGGTTCCTATCCTTTTCTTCCCCCTTTTGACATCATCAAAAAGATTAAATGCTAGTTAAGAACAGGATATCCAAGTGAATATGCAAATGCATCAATCCCATAACAGAAGCATAATGGAAACTTAGGACAAAGACAAATTGATCATTGGAACGAAACCAAAAGATAGTCATTAAAACTTAACACTGATCATTATTCATAGAAAGGATAAGATAAGCCACAAAACAACACAAACTAATAACTTAACAACCACCGACAAGAACCAACAACAAAATAACAAACGACGAGGGCAACAACAAAAGCAATCGTTAGGAAAGACGACATGGGGAAGGAAAAGAGAAGTAGGATCCTAGGGGAAACTACTAGCACGCTGTGATGTTACAGTACTGGGAACCAGAACAATCGTTCCTATGGCAGAGCAGCGGCCTCCTCTTCATCAACTTTGTCGTCAGTTCCTACATTTTGGCATGTGGCCTGATGAGCACCGATTGCATCTTCCCAATTCATCTGAAGGACTTTCACCAGACTTATCACAGCTGAGCTCATTTTTCCCAACTCTTGTACTTGATCACGGAGGGCGACCGGGATGGCAGTCGAGCCTTCCATGATTGCTTTTTCAATACGATCCAAAGCAAAGAGGATCGCAGAGGAGTCTAAAGAGGGGTTGAGCTGTGGTCAGGAGCTAGAAGGGGCCTGGGAACTCGCCTTTTCCTTAGGCGGATTGGCTTGAGCGTCAGAAGGGTTGGGTTGTTGTTCCTTTGTCTTCAACTTCTGGACAGTGGCCATGGTAAGGCACTTGCTATAGACAGTCTCAGGCAAATCATCTGGGTATTGGTGAAGGTTAGAGAGAATGGACTTGATGATATGAGGGAAGGGTAGGGCATGGGAGGCATGGGATGAACAGAACTGCATATGAGCCAACACAATACGAGGGAGATCAATCTGGACACCAGAGAGCACCTTGTCCATAAAAATGGCGTATGTGATGAGAACGTCGTTCCTGTGCTCCTATCTGGGAACTAGATTACGGGTGATCCAGAAGTGTAACATCTTGTTTGTGATGGAGAGGTCCTTTGTCTCCAAGGATTGGGGGGAGGCGCCGTCGTAGATTTTCTTGACCACTGCGCCCTTGGATTTGTAGCCCTTTCCCTTGGGCCACCCCTTTTTCTGAGGGAGAATGTCAAACCCAGACCTGGACTCAATCCCTAGAGCGGATGCGATGAGGTTGGAGGATAGGGGATAGCTGGTTCCCTTCCATATGAGAATAGCATCGTTACAGGAACAGTTGTCTTTAGCGGGTACAAACTCGATAGACTGGTAAAATAGGCGGACGACCTCATCAAAAGCAGAGAAGGGCTCAATCAACATCTCGTCCCATCCTTGGTACTGCAGGAGGGAGTGGAACTCAGCAAGGGCTTCTCCAAACATATCCTCTTCTTCTTCTTCCAGTTCTTGTGACCAGAACTCTTTGCCGATTATGAGGGGCTTGAGGATCTTCCTCTTAGATAAGAGAGAGGAGACGAGACCTAGGGAGGAAGAGGCAGAGACGGTTAAGGCTTTGGTTCTTTTGGAGGGTTTCTGCTCGTTGGATTGAGGATCATAGGGAACCAAGGCTTGGGAACTCATTTTTCGTTGTTGTAGCCTAGTGGCAACAGAGGGACCAGGATTGGAAGGGGGTTTTGATTTGAGGCTTGCTGGTGAGGGCTCAGGGCTGGAGAGCGTTTGGATAGACTTGTCAGGGGAGGAGTCATGAGAGTCACCTTCGGGGATGGATTTTGTAGCCGATTCCGAGGCCGGGGTGATGGCTAAGGCTTTCTCCTCAGCCCGTGATTTTGACGGCTTCTCAAGTTTCTCTTCAGGTTTCTCCACTGTTGTCTCCACAGGTTTATCTTCAGGTTGGGTTTTTGGAGAAGTGGTGGCAGAAATAGGCTTGGAGGAAGATGCTGCCTTCTTTTCGCGAAAGGCTTTGAGAAGGGCTGCCTCCTCTTCATCCAGGATAACATTGGGGTTTGGATTGTCCATTTTTGAGAGGTTAAGGATTTCTGTATTTAAGAGAGAGAGAAGTGGAAGATCAGAGAGATGGCGAGTTGTGGGATTAGCTTGGAGCAACAAGGCAACTCTTAAAGGTGGTGAGGGCGGAAGGGACGTTGAGACAAATCTAGCCGTTGAGAAGATTGGGGAGAATCTGGAGCATTGAAGGCTCTTTGCAGCTTTTCCGAACGGTCAATACAAATTCAAAGCTTACCCATTCAGAGAGGAGGGAGGTCTGCCAACTGATAGGACGTGACTGACCTCTGCGATTTTGCCATAAATAGCTTTGGGGGAGAGCCAAAGTAGCCGTTGGAAGTATGCTTCATCCTGGTTCCTTTCTGGCGATATATTCAACGTGCTAGAAGGACAAGTGGGAACCTTTGATGTGGGTTTAAACAATGGAACCAGAAAAATACGTTCCCATACAAGAAATCAGGGTAGGCCATTTATCGCATTGCACAATAATTCTCAGAGAGGGTTTAGAGATGGATCATAGAGAATTAAAGTGAGCAATGAGGCAGGGGAAGGTCTTAGTACACAATCATCATTTCGGGTTGTAGTGTTGGGTTAGAAATATGATCAGATTATGACTTTTGGGCCATTTAAAGAAACTTGAACAATGAAGAAGTGGAAAGAATAATGAGGACCAGAAGGACATGAGCCAGAAAAATTTATCTAAACCCTTTTTAAAGAGACCATTATGAAAAGTATGGTTTGAAGCAACAGATATAACACAAAGATATCAAGACTCAACAAGTTGACAATCTTAAACTAGACAATCAGGGGAACTGAAAAGGAACCTTTATACTAAAGTCACTACTAGGTTATAGGAATCATTCCTAGTTCCAATCTAAGGTTCTCAAAAGGAACTCTATTCAAGGCTTTAGTGAATATATCTGCAACCTGATCTTCAGTTCTACAAAACTTCATAATGATGTTTCCCTTCTCAACATGATCTCTAAGAAAATGATGTCTTATGTCGATATGTTTGGTCCTAGTATGATGCACAAGATTCTTTGAAATGTTTATGGCACTAGTGTTATCACAAAGAATTATAAGAGGGCCATAAGACATACCAAAATCCGCGAGTTGTTGCTTTAGCCAGAGAAATTGGGAACAACAGGAGGCAGCCGCAATGTACTCGGATTCTGTGATGGAGAGGGAGACTGAGACTTGTTTCTTTGATCCCCATGACACAAGGCAAGGGCCTAAGAACTGTGCCATTCCAGAAGTGCTCTTCCTATCCACCAGGTATCCAGCATAATCAGCATCAGTGAAGCCCATTAGCTCAAAGGGACACTCTTTGGGGTACCAAATGCAGAGAGAGTCAGTTCCCTTGAGATATCTAAGTATTCTCTTCACAACAGCCAAGTGGGTTTCTCTTGGACAGGATTGGAACCTAGCACACAAGCCAACAGCAAAAACAATGTCTGGTCGACTATCAGTTAAGTACATGAGTGAGCCTATCATACCTCTATAGAGCTTCTCCTCCACAAGAGGACTCGAATGGTCCTTATCCAAATGGGCAATGGTGGATATGGGAGTGGAGAGAGGCTTGCATGAATCCATTTTGAACTTCTTCAATAGTTCCCTGACATACTTCTGTTGGTGAATTTGTATGCCATCTTTCTTTTGAGTGATTTGTAATCCGAGGAAGAAGGTGAGTTCCCCAATTAGGCTCATTTCAAATTCACTATTCATCAGGTCTTTGAACTTATCTACAAGGGACAGGTTAGTGGAACTAAAAATGATATCATCAACATAAATTTGAACCACTAAGATGTTACCTTCTTCTTCTAGGATGAAGAGAGTCTTATCAATGACTCCACGCCTGTAGCCATTTGAGAGTAGGAACTGGGCAAGACGATCATACCAAGCTCTGGGAGCTTGCTTGAGGCCATAGAGTGCCTTGTCTAGAAAGTAGACATGATCTGGATGATCGTCGTCTTCAAAACCAGGTGGTTGCTTTACATAGACTTCTTCTTAAAGAATTCCATTGAGGAAGGCCGTCTTTACATCCATTTGGAACAACTTGAACCCTTTGTGTGATGCAAAGGCAATCAACAATCTTATTGCCTCAATCCTTGCCACTGGAGCATAGGTTTCATCATAGTCGATGCCTTCTTGTTGATTGTATCCCTGAGCAACGAGTCTTGCTTTGTTCCTTATCACAGCTCTTGTATCATCTAGCTTGTATATGAAAACCCATCTAGTTCCTATGATGTGTTTATCCTTGGGACGGGGAACTAGATGTCATACTTTGTTCCTTTCAAACTGATGGAGCTCTTCTTGCATAACTTGGATCCAGTCTGCATCCTTCAGTGCCTCACCTATGTTCTTTGGTTCCACAATAGACAGAAAAGCATTGAAAGCAAAGAAGGTTAGATGTTCAAACCTGACTGGAGGCTTGATGACTCTTCTTTCTCTATTAGGAGCTAGAGCATTTGATGTGGAGACATTCTGAGTTGAACATTCAGCTTCCTGGTTGGAATCACCTTCTCCATTGAAGATCATGTGGGAAGATGAGTCATTGAAGTCTCCACATATGTTGTCGTCATGCTCATGGTTCCCAGAAATGGATTGTTGTTCATTGTTCATGGGAACTGGTGGAGGAGACATTGGAGGGTTCCGAGCAGCAGTGCAAGAACTGGGTGGAGTGACATCTTCATCTGGATTTTCTTGATATGACTTGGGAAACGGGTCTTCAAAGGAATTGGTGGTGTTCTGCACAATCTTTCCAAGTGATTTTTCATTAAAAATAACATGAACACTTTCTTCTACCTTTTTAGTCCTTTTGTTGAAGACTTTGTACGCCTTGCTACCCGAGGCGTATCCAATGAAGATTCCTTCATCACTTCTTGGGTCGAATTTGCCAAGATTGTCCTTCCCATTGTTGTGCACAAAGCACTTGCATCCGAACACCCTCAGATGCGAGATGTTGGGAACTCTTCCTCTTAGGAGCTCATAGGGTGTCTTTTCTGTGATTGGGCGAAGCATGGCTCAATTGATGATGTAGCAAGCTGTGTTGATCGCCTCAGACCAAAATGATTGAGAGAGTCCACTTGAGATCAGCATAGTCCGAGCCATGTCTTCCAAAGTTCTGTTCTTCCTTTCCACTACTCCATTTTGTTGAGAAGTGTATGGTGCAGAGAAATTGTGATCAATGCCATGCTCACTGCAAAAGGTTAGAAGTTCTCCATTTTTGAATTCGGTACCATGGTCAGACCGAATAGCATTGAGTGAACAATCAAGAGATTTTTCTAACAAGGGAACCAGATCTTTAGGGCGGTCAATAACTTCACTCTTAGATTTAATAAAGATGGTCCAAGTAAAGCGAGAGAAGTCATCGACAAGAACAAAGATATACCTGTTCCCTCCTAGGCTCTGAACTCTCATGGGTCCACACAGATCCATGTGGATGAGTTCAAGAGGACTTGAGGTGCTTACCATGTTTTTGGACTTGAAGGAACTACGAGCCTGTTTCCCTTTTACACAGTCAGAGCACAGTTCCTTAGATATGCCACTTAGCTTTGGCAGCCCTCTGACTAGCTCCTTTGAGTGTAACTTTTGAATCAGCTTGGTGCTAGCATGACCGAGGCGTTGATGCCACAAATCAGCTTGGTCATTCACAATTGAGAGACAAAGTTTCTCCTTGAGAACAAAGGATGGATCAATTATGTAGACATTGTTGAATCTTTTCCCTTTTAGGATGATTTGTCCCGAGGAGTCAAGGACTGAACATTCGTTGGATCTGAATCTAACTTCATTATCTCCTTGATCACACAGCTGTGACACACTTATTAGATCAAAACCAAGATTATCAACAAGATGAACTTTGTTTACCTGAATGTGGTCGTTGAGTTTCACAGTTCCTATTCCACAGATTTTCCCTTTGCTTTTGTCTCCAAAGGATATGTTTCCACCTTGGAGAGGTTGAAGATAGGTCATTTGATTTCTTCTTCCAGTCATATGGCATGAGCAACCACTGTCAATGTACCATAGTTGGGGTTGTCTCTCTTCTTTCTACACGCAAGGGAACTAAGATTTCTGAACCCAGCGAAGCTTGGCTTTACTGGGGGGATTAGCATTCCGAGTCTGTGAGTAGCCAGGGAACTGGTTCCTTTCATGGTAATGAGTACTTTTCTCGTTTTCAAAGTTCCTTTTCTTAGCACAGTCAGTGTTGTAATGACCATTATTACCACAGTAGGTACACAAACGATTGTAAGCAACATGTCCATATTTTCCTTTTCCTAGCCTAAAAGGTTTTTCAGTTTTCCTTTTGTTAAAATCAACATTGTTTCTAACCTTGCTATGGGTCATGTCAATATATCTTTTGTGAGCAAAGGAATTGGTGAACCATTGATTTTCAGGAACCATCTTTTCTTTTCCCTTTGGTTCCTTCTTAGGACTTTGAGAGCCTTCATTGAGACGTTTGGCAACCTCAACCTTGTTCTCAAGGACCATGATCTTCTCTGATAGGAATTGATTCTTATCACGAGAAGTGGCAAGAGCAATACTGAGATTCTCATTCATCTCAACAAGTTCTCGCCTAGCCTTTTCTTCTTCAGCATCATTGTTCCCTTTATTATTGACATATCCTATTCCATGCCGTTGTCTCACAAAAACAGTTTGATTTATCGTTTTTTCATTAATGGAATTAGTGAGAATGTCTAACCTATCAATTATGGATTGAAGCATGTCATTTCCAGGTGGGTTAGCATGCAAGGGAACTTTGACAGAATCTATGCTAGTTTCATCACAAGATTTGCAAGTTTTAAGGTGACTAGCATGCACATTCCTAATATCAATGAGTTTGGAGTGAGTTTCAGCTAGGTCTTTCTCAGTTTCATCAAGTTTCTTACTCCAAACAGAATTCTCAACAGTCAAGCAAACAATTTCATCTTCACAATCATCTAGTTTCTGTTGAAGGGAACTGGTTTCCTTTCCTAGTTTCTTTATGATCTTAAGAAGTTGTTTCTTATCACAATCAACTAGGGATTTTAAGAGATCGTCAGAAGTTACCTCAAGGTCTTCTGAGTCGCTTGAGTCTCCTTTTGCCATGAGACATTTTCCTCCAGAGAAGCCACTGAGATCCAGTTCCTCATCTGAGTCTTCTCCCCATTAGGCTACGAGAGCCTTCTTTCTCTGAGGTCTTTCTTCTTCCTTTGAGTCTTCCTTGTTGGGACAATTCTTAGCGTAGTGTCCCTTTTCCTTGCACTCGTAACAGGAGACTTCCTTGAGATCTCTTCTGGGTCCATTGTGGGAGGAACTGCCCTTTTGGAACCTTCCCTTCACAAAGAATTTTTTGATGTTCTTTGTGAAGAGGGCCGTAAGTTCGTCCTCCTCTTCTTCTAAGTCTGAGTTCTCTTCCTCCATCTTGAGCCTAGAGAAGGCTTTGGAGATCTTGAGGGCAATTCATTTCTCCAGTTTCTTATCGGTATTGGCTTTGGTGTGCTCTCCTTCTTCAACCTCCAGTTTCCCTATGATTTGTGTCAAGGGAAGGGATTGGATGCCTGGAGTGTTCTTCATGATTCCCTTCAGAAGGGTGAATTTGGAGTTGAGTCCATTGATGACCACTAGGGACTTGGAGACTTCATCAAGATCGACTCTCGCCGCTGTTAACTTTCCAATCAATCTGTTGAAGCGGGAGTAGTATTCTGAGATGGTCTCAGTTTCCATCATTTTGAAAGTGTGGTATTCTCCTTCCAAAGCAAACTTTCTGCTTTGCTTTAGTTCCTCACTTCCTTCATGCATCTCCTTGAGAGCTTTCCACATCTCTTTGGCCGTCTTAATTCCTATGACCTTGTCCATGTCCTCTATGTCCAATCCATTTAGGATGAACTGCCTGGCCTTGGCATTCTTCTCCATGATAACATAGTGTTCTGGTTTCCAATCTTCTTCCTTCATGGTGAGGTCGACATAGCCATCTCCATTTTCGACTATCCTCCAGCATTGGTAGTCATTGGTTTTGATGTGGCTTTCCATGCACTTTTCCCACCATGTTTCTTCTCCTTTCTTTCAGAGCTGTGGTTTGTTGGTGGAGATTCTGAGCTCAAACTTGCTTGGTTGAGACATGATCTGCAAACTTAACAAAGATCTAGAGCTTTTCCTGCTCTGATACCAATTGTAGGATCGTGATTGTTAGAAAATAACTTAAGGAACTCAGAATATGAATTCTAAGTTCCCTTCGCAGCGGAAATAAACAATCAAACAAATAACAAGTTCCTTATAGTGGAAACCTTTGATTGCCAACTAGCAATCCAGGATAAAAACCACTACCTTTCTTTCGAAAGGATTTCAAGGTTTACTTCTTGATTTCTTATCTCTTTTGGTTATAACTTATCCTAGGAACAAACACACAGTTTCTTTGCCTTACACACAGTTAGGCAATCCTAGATAACTTAACACAATCAATAATTAATCCAAGAAACAGACCTTCGCACCTAGGAACTATCACTTACAGTCACAGGAACTTAGCACTCAGCTCTTCTCTTCCTTGACTGGTTCCTCTTGATCTCGGCTTGCTTTGATGATCTTGTTTGAAGGTTCACACTTGATATTTGCTAATGAGTGTGATTCGTATTTCAGTGCATAAGAATAACTCGCTTGAGTTAGTCTTCCTTTTATAGAGGATTCTTCGCAGCTTAATCCTCTCTGGGTTCCCAGAGATTGAGCTTGCCCTAGGATCAGTGGTTCTCCTTGGTCCACGTTGTTCTTGGCATGTGCAAACAACCTAGGCAGCTCAGAATCTCTCTTGGTTGGTCAACTACCTCAGACGAGTCTTGCTATGTCGTTGTTCAAATGCTTTCGTCTGAGGTTGAGCAAGTTGGGCGCTTGGGAACTGTCTTTTGGATAGTGACATCTCTATGTCCTGTCGCTTTCATCTTTTCTGTCCGAGGTTCAGCATTTCTGGGTATCTTGTTGTTTTGTTCTGGACATTGGCAGACCTTTGGAAACTTCGGACAAGTCATTTTCAATAACTTTTGTCCTAGGTTGTGTGTTCCCAGATTTCTCGGAAATCGCAGCCTTGCATGCTACCTTTCTGGGTATACCTGGGTTCCTCTGGGTTCCTTCTTCTGTCTTGTTCCTTTGGTTCTCTTTGTCCTGTTTGGTTTTCTTGCCTTTGGTATATTCTTATGGTTCCTTAAAACACATCTTTGAGATAAAACATTAGTATCATAATATTTGTCATCTTCAAAAGTAGAGAAACTGAGGAAAGGAACTCTCAGGGGAACCGAGGTTCCAGAGTTCCGTTTTCTAACAAATACCAAATATAGAAAATGTCTCGAAACTATGAAAACGACGTGTTGAATGAGTACAAACACCACAAGGAACATCGACCCTGATGGCCTCGAGAGTGGGTGCACGCGATGTTGGCTCTGAAGAACGCATTGTTTCATTGCCGATGGTGGCGAGGACGACGAGTCTTCGGTTTTCGTCTAGGCTTCCTTGGCCAGCGACGACGCGTGCGACAAGTGACGCGACGACATCAGAGATGGCTTTGGACCTAGACCTTGTCACTGGGCCCTCTGAGCGTAGGCTCATGGCTTCTTCCTCGTCTTGGGCCGTCATGGGAGGCAGGGTCACACCACCTTACGTAGCTGCGATCCAGAAGTTGTTGTGCTCAAGCATATGCCAGGATCCAAATCAGTACAAGGTGAAGGGCGACGAGACTTTGTTTAGCAAGGTCCCGACAAAATGCTCAGAGTTGATATGTTTTGTGTTTCTTTTTGGAAAGAGAAAGATATAACTCTTCTAGACGGTTCTAGACGAGTTTGGGATATAACTCTTCAAGTATGATCTTGAAGAGTTTGGGATAGGCAACTCACAATCCTCGGATACAACTCACCAAGAAATATGAGAAGATATTGATTGACCATATATGTAACGCACCAAGATCAAACAACCTTCTTTGGATATGACGCACCAAAGGGCGTCTTGGATATGACACACCAAAACAAGAACTTAAGCATTCTAGGATATGACACACCAAGAAGCCATCATTCACGTGAAGCTTGGAATTCAAACAAATCTGTTTTCTCTCAATTCAAGCTTACCTTACAAATGATGGAAAACATGCCTTAAATAGGCTACAAAAGTGAATTAAAGAAAATGCTAGAAAATGCTAATATTCTAGCACTAACTCTACCCACTAACTAATCCACTAACTTAGCTAATTTAATTAATAAAGAAAATGCTATTAATCTAGCACTACTTTACCCACTAACTTAGCTAATTTAATTGATTTCTAAATTAAATAAATAACTAGAAACACTTAAAGCAACTTCAACTTCAGTCTTCTCGTCTTATGCACGAACCGAGCCATTGATGGGATCCATATTCACATCAGAAGTTCTTGTACCTGGCGCTGCAACTCCTTGGTTTCCTCAGGGCCAGCGCGATAGGCAGCGCGGTTGGGCAAAGAGGCACCTGGCACCAAATCAATTTGATGCTCAATGCCTCGTAATGGGGGAAGGCCCTGTGGAAGATCCTCTAGAAAGATGTCATCGAACTCGTCGAGCAACGCGCGTATGGCGCTCGGCAAATGGTCGGCGATCGGCTTCTCTTGAATGCAAGGAGTTGGCACTAATAGGAAACATGGCGCCTTGCCACTCAAGGTGGCAGTGAGGTTGCTAGGCCGCACAAGAAGCAATCGGTGCTCACATGTTCCTTGTAACGCTGCACTTGACAGCGCGACATTTGTACTTTCCTTGCAACGCGTTCGATCCTTGGGCGCGTTGTCGTTGGAAGCGCTTTGTTGCCCTATGGAAGAACGCGATCTCCTACTGCTAGGGACTGGGTTGGGGAAAGAATCTCTAGTATCTGGTCTGGATTGTGTCGGAGTTGACGCGGTCTTTGCTGCTTCCAAAGCCTTTTGTCGATCACGCTCGACTTGATCCTGTAAAATCTCATGGGGAGACATGGGTAAGAGAGTGACGCGCTTCCCATGGTAAGTAAACACGTAAGTATTTAAATAGCCATCGTGAAGAACGCGCATGTCGAATTGCCATGGGCGCCCCAGCAAAAGATGTGTGGCGTCCATTGTAATGAAATCATAAAGGACGGAGTCTGAATATTGGCCAATGGAAAAATAGATAAGACATTGCCGAGTGACAGTGTTACCAGAACTCGAAGAAATCCATTGTAGGCCATAGGGTTGTGGGTGAGGTGTGGTCGGCAGATTGAAATGGTTGACCACCTTCTCATTGTTTATATTGCAACAGCTGCCTCCATCGATTATGACACTCAAGGACATGGTCTTGACCAAGCAACGCGTGTGGAAGAGGTTATCGCGTTGGTCGACCAGTGTGGCTTCCTTGATAGTGAGTATTCGGCGCATGACAAGGCTCAGAGG
Organism: Rheum nobile; assembly: GCA_027886185.1. Taxonomy (NCBI): domain Eukaryota; kingdom Viridiplantae; phylum Streptophyta; class Magnoliopsida; order Caryophyllales; family Polygonaceae; genus Rheum; species Rheum nobile. Next base: position 2,593,768 of record WOAB01000639.1, read on the forward strand.
TGTGCCATCATGGAGCGCGGCGGCTTCACAAGTGTAGGCCTCCTCGTTGTCATCTTCGAATCCTTCCTCGATGGTCTCAAGGGGGGTCTCCTCCTCCTCGTAAGATTCATAGCCCGTGGCAATGCTGGAGAAGAGGACCTTCTTGTTGTTTGGGCAATCCCTCTTATAGTGCCCTCGTCCTCCACACTTGAAATATTCTAAGTCACGCGCGTGCTCAGTGGTCGGTGAGGAGCCCTTTGTAGACGTCGCGCGAGCAGGATTGGAGGTGGGCGTCGCGATCTTCCCATGTTGGCCTTGATTGTACGCGGTGGTTCCTGTGGGTGGACCGCGCACATTAGTAGTAGGGGATTGACCAGGGTTAGGATCATACCTTCGTTGACCTTGATTTTGCCAAGAGGATTGCCGGTGACGCGAGAATTGGTTGTGTATTTGCATCGCGGTGTGAGTCAAGGTGTTGAGATCCTTGATTGGCAAAATCTCGAGCTGGTCACAGATTGACACATTCAAGCCACTCAGAAACTTTATCCGAAGGGTGGACGGGGCGACACTGATGCTTGCCTTGTAGTACATGTCCTCCAAGTGAGAGAAGAACTCCAGAGGCGTTTTGATGCCTTGTCGCACCATGGCAATCTCCATTCGCATCTGGTTTCTATAGTCTGTAGGCACATACTTCTATGTCATGACGTAGACAAGCTGGTGCCACTCCGTGATGGGGGGAAGGTGTCAACGAACGCGGTCGTCAACGAACCTGTGCCACCAAACGCGTGCAGCGCCTCGGAAGTGTAGCGTTGCCGCGTCAACATGCTCCTCCGTGGGAATGTAGCAATATCTCAAAGTATACTGTGTAGCCTGCACCCACTCAAGAAAAATAGCCAGATCATATTCACCAAGGAAATGCTCAATTTTAACTTTTACCTCGTGGCGGATAAGCCTTGTTGTGTGTTGAGTAAGTTGTGGCGCATAAGTGCGTTGTGCAGGGGCTTGAGCGCAACGATGGTGACGGCGAGCGCGGCCATCCTGGACATCGTCAACGACGAAGTCCGTGGGTTGCGAGTTGTACTCGGCGCGTTGATGTCATCGCATAGGAACAGAAGCATCGTTGTGGCAACGGAAGTCACGCGGCAGGTCCTCGTGGTGTTGGCCACGAGTGTCTCGCCCATTGTCGCCTAGAACGCGATGCTGTGGGCCTACTTGATGGAGTGGGGGCGGAATCTAATCCGCGGGCCTGTCCTGGAGCTCCATTGGATCACCAAGGGGAGGATGGTAGGAGGATGGTAGGAGCATGGGTTGATTATGCCCGCGTCCTCCATCTCCTCCTCGTCGAACTCATTGAAGTCATCATGGATAGTCGGCATCGTCGATCCATAGCCATCGGAGCCATAACGGGGTGTGCGCGTGCTTTGATGGCCAAGGTGGTCGTTGACGTCGAATGGAACATGAGTGGGATCATGGCGACGCTGACGCGGCTCAATGTCTGTGGCGCGGTAGGATCTACACGGCAGGCATGAGTCGCGTTCATCGCGTCGAACGTGGCCAACAAGAGGTGTTGACGCAGTCTCGCGGCGACGTCTAGTTCCTCTGGCTTCATACCTGTCATGAAAGTCAAAGGGTTCAGAGTACTCACCATGGGAATCATTGTCGCAGTTAGAGCCGCTGTCGTATCCGATAGGGGTTGCTCGCGATGCGTGGCGTTTGCGGTGCGACACGTATCCTTGGCGGCTTTCGATCACTGATTGTATCCTTTGAAGGCACGGTTGCAAGTTGGAGGTTGAGGGCATCAACCCTTTACCCTTGTCCACGCGTGGTTGACTTGGCCCGACTCCAGTGGGACGCGGCACGCCTACGACATCCATAGGAATCATCATTGTCTGTGTGGGAAGCACTGGCGTAGCGCGTTGTGTGGCTTGTAGTTGAGCAACTTGGCGCCTGAGCTCTTGTATCTCGCGTTGTTCAGCGGAGAGCTCCAGAATGGGATCTTCAATGTTGGGGTCTTGTTGGGGAACCAAGGACGGGTTTGGCGCGTTCTCGTTGGCACCATTGTCGTCTTCACTTGGATGAGTAGGGGTTGTCATGCTTCCTATGACAATATGACCAGACATCCAAGTAAAAACGAACAAAAGACAACAAACCCAACAATCAAGCAAGCACCAACAAATAACAAATGTTCACGTAGGTGGGAAAAAACTTTAGGCCGTGAGGGCGGCTTATGGCTAACACAAAATAAGTGTGATAAGCAAGCACAAAACCAAACGAAACCAATTAATTAAGTCTTAACCTTTACGCAAACAATCACAAACACACAATAACCAACCTTCAAGGTGTTAACCTAGACGGTTGAGGGGTAGAGAAAGTGAGCCAAGCCGTTGGTGGAAGAGGGTTGCCTTATTTTGGATTTCCCTTTTTTTTTTGAATTAAGTCGTGTCTTTTTTTTCTTTTCTTTTTTAAACCGACTTTGACTTTTTTTTTTTGAATTTCAAATGCCGAGATCTTTGCCTTTGACTTTGAAGGATCTCGAATAAGAGCAAATCAAACAAAAGAAACGGCTTAGTAACTAAGGAAAGAAATCACAACTAATTTGGTGATTGGAGAGAGAAGAATCTTGGAGATTTGTAACGGTTAACAACCTAAAGATATGGCAAATATGGTAAGCGAAATTCACGCAATCAATCAAGCAAATTAACCAATCAATCGCGGTAGATTCTATGCTAACAAATCACACAAATTTCGGAGGTAATCAAAGATTCGGCCAAGGGTTTGCCTTGTGCAACCGATCGGACATGCAAGGGGGTAAAGGAAAAAAAAATTGTAACAATGGCGGAAGCAAGTAATGGGGAAGAAAAAATTTCGTGAACAAATGAACTTGAAATAGCGACTTACAAGACCAAACGCTCTGATGCCAGTTGATGGGTTCCTGCCTTTGGATGCCGGATCGAGGTCTTGGTGGTGAGTCGCTCATCTTGTATCCACGTGTGGATTGATGGAACGCGGTGTTTGTAACTTCACGCAAGCAAGCGAGCGCGGTGACGGTGGCGAGTTGATGAGGTGTATGTAAATCGCGGCCTCAGGACTAGGCGCGATGAGACGAGCGAAGCCGTAGCGTCGGCAACAGAGGGAATAAACTCGAAGGGTTCGAGTAGGTGCCGTAGCGTCGGCGGCGGAGGAAGGAGATGAGAAGTTAGACTAGGGTTTGACGTTCGATCAAGAGGAGGAGGCAAATGACACTCAATACTCAAGCTTTGATTAAAAAATGAACGTAATCTAATACAAAAGGCTGAGATGGCCTTTTATAAGGTTAGCGGGACTCGGATGGGCCGAGTCTCGCTTAATGGGCTGGCCCACGCGACACGCGTGGAACACACACCCAAAAGAAATAACTGAAAACTAATAATGTCAAAAATAACAATCAATCAAAGATCGCGATCAATGATGATGGATAGGATTTTGAGAGAGAACGCAATCTCTGGACTTGGCTGGAGGAGTCTGAGAGAGAACGCGGTCTCTTGCGTCCCTTGGCTAGCGACGACGCGCACGATCAATGATTGTGTGGCGTTGGCGATGGCCTTGGCACGCGATCTTGTTATGGGCCCTTCTGAGCGAATGCTCATGGCTTCCTCCTCCTCAGTTACAGTCATGGTGGGTAGGGGTGCATCAAAATGTCACAAGCGTCTGTCTCCACTTCAAAAGGAAAGGAGAAATTAGGTAGGCCTAAAATAGGAGGAGAAGACAACATAGATTTGAGGTGTTGGAAAGTTGTATCACACTGTTCTCCACACCAAACCATACTTCTTAAGTAATTCAGTGAGAGGTCGACTAATAATTGCATACCCATGTATAAATCTTCTATAATAGCCAGTAAGACCAAGGAAGCCTCTCAACTCCTTTACAGTCTTAGGAGTAGACCAATTCAATATAGCAAAGACTTTAGAAGGGTCAATAGCAACTCCCTTCCTTGAGATAATATGACCAAGGTACTCCACTTGAGGCTGACCAAAAGCACACTTGGATTGCTTAGCAAATAGACTGTGTTGCCTCAAACAATCCAAAACAACAGTCAGATGAGACACATGCTCCTGGAGATTCTTACTATAGACCAAAATGTTATCAAATACCAAGACAAATTTTCTCAAAAATTTGCCAAAGACATCATTCATTAAGGCTTGAAATGTTGTTGGAGCATTAGTCAACCCAAATGACATGACTCGAAACTCAAAATGGCCATGGTGTGTCCTGAAAGCAGTTTTAGAAATATCAGTTCTGCCATCCTCACTTGGTGATATCCAACTCTCAAGTCCAGCTTAGAAAAAATACAAGCACCAAAGAGTTCATCCAACAAGTCTTCTATATGAGGAATAGGGAATTTGTCTTTGATTCTGAGGTCATTAAGCTGCCTATAATCAATACAAAACCTCCATGTTCCATCTTTCTTTTTGACAAGCAAGGTAGGTGAAGCAAAATGGCTCTGGCTAGGCCTAATGGTGGCTTTCTGCAGCATCTCAGTCACCTGCTTCTCTATTTCATTCTTTTGAAAATATGGATCTGTAGGGTTTAGCACAAACCGGCTGGGTATTTGGTTTAAGATGAATGAAGTGCTCATGCCCTCTAGCTGGAGGTAAGTCAGTAGGTTCTACAAAGACATCCTTATATGACAGTAAGAGATTACTAATCATAGGATGTATAGGTTATTGTTGCTCTTCCACATTGAAATAATGAGCAATCTATGTCACAAAAAGAGGAACCCTTTTTCTGAGCAACTTTTGCAATTTATTACCATTCATCATTCTCACTGATGCATGTTCCCTGAAACTCCCTAGTTCCATTGATTTGCCATCCTTCATAAAAGCCAACTTCAACTGCTTAAAATCAAAAGTCAAGGGGCTGAATTCCCTTAACCAATCAACTACCAAAATCATGTCACACCCACCTAATTTGAGAATCTTGATGTCAAATGCAAAGGTATGCCCCTGCATCACCCATTTAAAATCCTTGCAAACTTGGGGACTAAACATCTTATTGCCATTGGCTACTGCAACTGCCATGACACAAGATTCATGTAGCTCAAACTCAACTTCTCTAGCAATGCGAGGGTCTAGGAAGCTATGTGTGCTTTCACTGTCAACTAATATCACCAAGCTTTTACTGCCTACTTTTCCTTGAATTTTTATAGTATTCAAGTGATCACTACCAGTCAAAGAATGCATATACACTTTAGTACCTTTTACAATATCATCCTCACTCTGACTTTGTTGAGATAACTCAAGCTCACCTAAATCTCCAGCCAATACTTCCTCAACTTCTACAGTCACCAAACTGTGCAAGGTTTGAGCCCGACACTTGTGCCCAACAAAATACTTGTCTCCACACTTATAACATAATCTTGGTGTCCTTCTAGGTTCCACTAACTGATTTGGAACAACATCTGAGGTTGTAGGAGTAGGATTTCATGGAGTGAAAGTAGAATTGGTGAGAGGAGTAAAGGAACTTGGCTTAGGATGGTTTGAATATGGTGTAAAAGAATTGCTCTTCCAAGCTGGTTTACTCAATTTCAAGATAGCCTGCACAACAACATTGTGTAATCTAGCCTGCTCATAAGCCATATCTAAGGTGGTTGGTTGACTCAACTGAACTAGAATCTAATCTGTTCACGCAACCCATTGATGTAGCTACATACAAAATAGGATTCAAGTAAGTATTGATTATAAGCAATCATCCTTGCTTTCAACTCTTCAAATTTCTCATTATAGTTTTCAAGATCATCTTCTTGATTCAGTTTATTAAACTCACCCACAATCTTAGAACCTATGTTTTCCCCAAATCTCACACAAATAGACTAACTAAATTCAGACCAACCAACCTTCTCATGCTGCAACATATATACTTGTGCCCACACATCAGCTTTACCATCCATATACATGACAACAATTTCTACTTTCTGATTCTCAGGAATTCCAAATATCCCAAAATATTTCTCACTCTTTCTTATCCAACTTCTAGGTCTTAAACCTTCAAAGACTGGAAATTCAAGTTTAGGAAATCGATTCATACCTCAAAACGCTTCAATTCCATTTGAATTGTTCTTCAATCTTGACTCACCATTTTTCCCTTTTTGAAGTTGGATTCAAGATTCCTTGATCTTGAGAACTTGATGTTGAACTAGAATTGCCTCCCGTATTTGCCGATCTAGAGTTAGTACTTATACTGAATTAGATAGGTGGACTATTAAGATTTGTGCCCCGAGCTTGCGAAGAAGATTCTTGCTCTTGACTTCACCCCATGTTACGTATCATGTATGACAAAGGCTCAAATCGATGAGTTGAAATAAGCTGCAAATTCACCATATTTTGATCAGTCTCATGTTGGTTCTTGTCGATTCTAATTCGTTCTTCCTCCGCGTGCTTCTGAAATGCCACAAATCGTGATAGCGATTTGTCCTCTACTTTCCTGGTCAACGCAATGTGCTGGATCAACTACGGTTCCAATTTGCGAAAGTTTCATCCTCATGCCGTATGCCATGATCGGAGGATCGTAGATCTGATACTAGTTGTGACGTGAATCACTGGATATAAGCTTCCATGGAAGCTTTAGGGAAATAGATTAGGTTGAGAAGGAAATGAGAGAAGGAAGGAAAGTAAGCAAGAGAAATTTGGTTCTGTCAGTTGGATACCGCCACAATCTATTACAAGAACCTTTAAAAGGTTGTTACACTGCCCGATAGCTCAAAAGACGCTGAGGGAGGAGCCTTGGTCAGCGGAGCACAGGGATACGCCTTGGTGGGTGGCACGGAAGGAGAAGCCTTGGTCGGCGGCACAGAGGAGACGCCTTGTTGACGGCGCAAGGCCTTGGTTGGCAACGCGGAGGGGATGCCTTGGTCGGCGACACAAAGAATGACGACGAACTGAAGAGAAGCAAGATGAGAGGCTTGTCATTCATGAGTTGCAGATATCAGGAGAGAGATGAGTATGAGTTTCAAGATGTTGAGAGAGAGGAGTGAGAAAAATATGACATTAGAAGGGTCGAGTAAAATGACTAAAAGGGACAATAGTAATCTTAAATATTTTATAATTTTATAATATAAAGTAACACAAAATTTTATTGGACAAAATCTTATACAAGTTTATAGTATGTTTAAACGTACCAAAGTGTAGTTAGGGCCAATTAAACATCAAGAGTTAAGGCTTTTGGTTGACCCATACCGGAATTAATCAAATGATCAATGATGGTACAATCAAGAATCAAGCTTATGTTAATTTGTACTAAATGTATGTTTCAATGATAGGGTTCTTCTTGTGCCTAGGGTCATGATACAAAGGATTAATTATGAGAATGATGGAAATGAACAAATTTTAAACCGTGGTGAAAATAGTTTAAACAAAAGGGAAGGGTTACTTGTGAAAGGCGGCTCTCGTGAAAAAGGTGAATACAATACGACAAGATTATTTTTCTATTTCAAACCCGATCTACACGCGCATGAGATGTTATGTGTATGAGTTTTTGTCGGTATTTACATATATATATATATATATATAGTTGGGTTCTTGTAACGAGTATTCTTATAGTAAATAGTAGAGAGTTATATGGAGTGTTGATATTTTTGATCCTATGGATAATAAAATAGCGTTTATGAAAATTACAATAGAATTTGTTCACAGGATAAAACTGTCACAAAATAAAAGAAAAACCTATTAGGAAATAAAAAAGGTAGTTTCCTAAAATCTCTCCCCTCAATTTCTAGTAAAAAGATTTTTATTGTGTGATAAGCGGTTTTCTGAAGTCATAAGCCAGAAATATCAATAAAATAAAAGGTCGAATATCATGTGGTTTTTTTATTTAACCAATGAACAATTACAAATTCGAATTAGACAATTACAATATGAACAATTAACCAATGAACAATTACAAATTCGAATTGAACAACATGAAAAACAAATATGAACAACTAGGCCTAATGAACAATGCAACTAAGCCTAATATCAGAAGGTATCCTAATTCAATCTTTATTCAAACCTAATTCAATATCTTAAGCTTAAATCGACTCTCAAGTCGTCCGTGAACAACTTGTTAATGTGAACAATTCTTCATCCAGTTGTAATATGTTGTGCATGTGTAAGAGAATAGTGTTGTTCATCTGTGTTGTTCGAGTGAACACTTGTTCATTGTAACAATTGTTCAGTGTAATATGTTGTCTTTATTTTCAATTGTTAATGTGAACAATTGTTCATCTAGTAAGAAAAATCTAATGAACAACGTTATATAATGAACAACTTCAACTTCAACCTAATGAACAAGTAAACAAAGAAAAATATATCGTTCTTATAACAAAGTAAACACTGATGTCTAGAGCAAGATGAATAAAAATCTATAGTATATCTTGTGACCTAATGAACAACTATAAAATTCTAGATGAACAAGAAGAACCACAAATTCAGAACGTAGATTTGCGGTTCGCAGATCTGAACATCGATTAAAAAACGTCCAATACGAAGATTTATCCTTTAACACTGAAAGTAAAATAAAGAAAACGTTAATTAAAGAAATTGGGTGTGATGTGAGATGTGATTCCCTACTTCACAAAACATTTTAAATTATATGATTAAATCTCTATCCTTGGATTACTTTAATCTAATGGTCAATAAAACTCCTCACTATTTATCCTATCACCTATATGCACTTGAACCTACTTCTATATATATATATATATATATTAACCTCCCTCTTAACCTGTATATGTATCTAATTAGTACTTGGTGCATGTGCATGTTATTTGTTAAAATACGAATGAGTTTTAAACCGTGTGTGCATGAACAGAGACAGACAAAGGGGGTCCTGGGGCTCCGATGACTCCCCTTATCTCCCCTATTATTTATATTGTATATATAAAATTTTAATGAAATTTTAGTTAATTATGTAAGGAGTTTAGCTAAAATTTACATAGTTGTAGCTCTAGTATTGTGTATAAATTTTAATTAAGCCCATTATATCTGTATAATATATATAAATGTTAAATATTGTTGAGAATCATTGGACAATTACTCATTATTATATTTTTATTACAAATAGCACAAACATATAAATAGGTATATTGCTCCAATTAACAAGTAACACCAATATAGTTTCTAAATATTTTTTCAATATTGTATTATATTAAATGATGGTGTTTGAAAAATAAAATTCACCTACATCAATAAATTCACTAATGTAATGTTAAATCTTCACAAACTAATTTCATTTTAGTTTTTTTAACTCACCCTACACTCGTATTCCATAAACACATAAAACTTAAGTAAATTTATATCTTATTATTTTTATTAAAATAAAATAAAATAAGCAGATCTCTACCGAGACGTAATGTCTCGACCAATGCAAGAACACTCCAAAACTTAAGAAGATTATAGACAAAGACCATATTCCACACCGCACACCTCAACCGTCAACCACATACATTGTTTTTGTGACCCTCTTCCAATCATTTTTGCATCCGCCAGAATGCATGACTTTTGAAGTGCATACATTTTCTGTGTGTATATGCATAAATATTAACATGTATGTGCATATATTTTGTATAAGGTGTGCATATATCGTGTTTGTAGTGAAATGTGCATGCATTTAAAACTATGTAAGCATGAATTTTGAAGTGCATACATTTTTGTCATATGTGCACATAAATTAGTTTACATATATATCTAATTTGTTCTAGATGTGCATTTATGATTTTTTTTTGTATTGAAAATGGGCATGAGTTTTAGATTATACTCCGTATGTGCTTGGCTTTTTATAATTAATGCACAAGTTGTTGTCTAGATGTGCAATAAATTGGTCTACATGTGTATCTATTTTGTACTCTACTAGATATGCATATCATTTTTATTTAATGTGCATAGGTTTTAAAAATATATGACTTTTTTATGTGCATAAATCTTAGCATGCATGTGCATGTAAATTGACATGCATGTGCATAAATTTTGTATTGGACGTGCATAACTTATGTTTTATTAAAAAAATGTGCATGTTTTTTAATATTATGTGCATGACTTTCAAAATGCCTAGATTTTTGCTTGTATGTGTATAAACATTAGCTTGTATGTGCAAATTTTTTGTATTGTATATGCAAAGACTGTAAAAAAAAAAAGCTTACGCGTGCACCCTCTAGTTTCCCCAGAAATACGCATTTTTTTTATTTAAAATCTGGCTGTGTCGGTTTTTTTTTCATTTTCAGTCCGAGCGTTTAATTTCTTGAATCAGGCAACACATAACCATTGTCATTTCGTTACTAGCACCCATTCGTATAAGATTCAAACTAGACCTGTACAAGTCTGGGCCAGCCCACACCGTCCTTTAAAAATCGGGCTTGGACAATAATAATGGCCCGCCGGGCCCGACCCGACGCATGAACGGGCCGGGCACAGACACTCCTCTAGGCCTGGCCCGATACCCGGTTAAAATTTAAAAAAATTAAATATATTTAAATATATTATATATTATTCTAAATATGTATAGTTATAAAATTTCCAGCCCTTATTATATAATATTTCAATTTTTAACCCTTAATATAGTATATAATATATATAATTATATATACTATATAATATAAAACATAATTATATACTATAAAACATAAGTATATACTATAAAACATACTTACATATTATATAATATAAACCGAGCCGGCCCGCCGGGCTACCCGGTCCGGTTTCCCGGGCGGGCTTGGACAACAATTTCAACCCGTTTGGACCAAGCAGGCTTAGCCCGACCCGGTCAACCGGACTGGAATCGTCCCTAAAGTCCGGCCCGAACCCGGCCCGGACTTGTACATGTTTAATCCAAACCCTAAACAAAAAGTCATTGGTAATGATAGTTTAAGAAAAAACATTAGTCAAATAAAACAAACATAATTTGATTAGTCTAATCAAAACCATAATATTTGGAGTTTATGTATTGCTGGTCATATTCCTACATTTCAATAGAATGTGATTTCAACCTCTTTGACTGAAGTAAACATTTCAATAGTAGGTTTCTTTTTTCTTAACATGAAGAAAAAGGATGCGGTGTGAATGTGTGATCCACGAACAAGTAGAAATTAACTAGGAGCTTCTCCCAGAAATCCATCAATGGCCATCTCCTACCGGAGATGAGTCGCCGCCCTTATCGGCGTCCGCCTCACCGGCACCCGTCTCACCGACACTCACCGCCTCACCGGAAATCGCTCCCGGCCTTCCATCGCCACCGCCTCCCCCCACCACCCTCGAACGGAGAACCTGTTGAACGGAGACCCCCACCACCGCCCCCGCTGCGGAGGAGGCTCTGGATCTAGACCTAGATCTGGCTCGCCTCGCTGGACGCTTTGAAGGTGGAGCTCCGGCTCGCCGCCACCGCCTCCCCCCACCACCCTCAAATGGAGACCTCGTTTGAACGGAGATCCCCACCACCGCCTCCGCTGCTGAGGAGGCTTTGGATCTAGATCTGGCTCGCCTCGCTGGACGCCTTGGAGGTGGAGCTCTGGTTCGCCTCGCCGGCGGTCTGCTGAACAACTTGGAGGTGACCCCAAACCAACCACAAGATCAAACAAGAATTGGGGCAACCCCCTCAAACAACTTCTGCAATTGTTGGACAAGCTTGCAGACAAATTTGCTCTGCAAGCTGGTTTAAAAAGATGGAAAAGAATAAAAACGAAAATCCAAAAAAAATTCTAGCGTACTCATTGCTTAAAATAAAAATAAAAAAAATAAAATAAAAATCAAAATAAAAAATTTCTAGCGTACTGAGTAAGCTTCTTCATATTTTAACAATCATCAATCGTCAACCAATTTCTGGGTATCACCATACACCAATCCTATCATTCGTGGTAGTTCATCAAGATCAAATTGATGAATTCAATCTCATCAATTTTCACCCTTGTTGACCCCTTTATTTTCTGTTTTGTTTCAAGTATGGGTGGCAAAATTCTCGTGGCCGTATTGGAATATATCTTCGGTTCTGGCTGAGCTGCCGGTCGTGGTCGTGTCTGTGGCTGAATGAAGACCCCTCTCGAACGAGGGCAACGTCATGGTTGAGGCTACTGAAGATCCTTCATCTAGGTGAAGGCAACGTCAATGCAGCCCGTTCATCACTTCCGCAGGTTTTCCTGTTTGACCATTTCCCGGTGGCACCCTTGAGTCTCCTGACTCATTGCCTGCCTTAGATTGTTTTGTTTCTTTCTGCTTCGTTGTAATTTTCATGTTTGTCTTTGGCTCTGTCTGTTCGGTTTATACCGATACCGATTCTATCAGCCTCTCGAGCTATCCGATGTTGTTATGTCGGGTACCTTGAAATCTTTCTTCATAAAAAAAAAAAAAAAAAAAAGTAGAAATTAACTAGGGTAGAAAAAAAGAGAGGAAAGGATAAGTGAAACCCGGGGTTCCACTAGTTTCCAAAAGAGGAAGTCGTCTCCTTTTCAACTTTCCGTTACCAAAAAAAACAAACAAACAAATTTCAGCTCAGCCATTGACAGAATTAACAAACTCGATCGTAAATCATCCACCTGTTTCCTTCTCTCTCTTTCACCCCCACCGACCACGTGGTTTTCCCTCCATTTTTAAACATTCCCCCTCCCATTACCATCTCTGCTCGAACACAGTCGATCAGCATCGCACCAAGAGAAACCGTTCGTCCATCCCGGCCGACGGTGGGCTCGCCTGTGACTACACGCTGCATCTCCGATTTTCATATTCTCTCCTCGTCGTCCCCTTCTCTCATGTCAGTTTCTCGGTCGTTTTTTCTTTTTAATTAGCGTTGTTTCCATCTCTTAATTCCGAATCCCTAGCTTCCCGCTGATCCACCTGCTTGTTAATTTCGTGAAGAATTTGTGGATTGGAGAGACGACGGTGGTGAATTAGTATATACATAGAGTTTCGGCATCGATCATTTGGCAATGGCGCACGAGACCGATGGCACCGGCGGGACTAGCGGGACCGGCGGTGGAGGTGGAGTCGGTGTTGCTGCTCCATCGTTGATGCTGTCGAGGATATCGTCGCGTAATGTAGGATTTTCAGCGGAGGTGTTGGACCACGAGGTGGTTCCTTCGTCTCTCGCTTCCATCGTTCCGATCCTCCGTGTAGCAAGCGAGATAGAGAACGAGCGTCCTCGCGTTGCTTACCTCTGTAAGTAATTATCAGATCGATCTCCATTCGTTCATATATCGTTCCATCGCGATCAATTCATTAACTCTCTTTCAGCACTGCGATCGGTAACGATTTATTTATTGCATTTTTCTCATCTCGATAACAAATTCGAACACGGTACAACTATAATTTTAATTGAATGTTCTTATATTATTATACAATCTGTCGATTTGATTTGTGCACAGCGGATTTTTTTTTAATTATGTGCAAATTTTGCTAGTGCATCGGTAAGAACTGTTGATTTTGTCGAGTTAACTGTATATAGGTCGATTTCACGCCTTTGAGAAAGCTCATAGGTTAGATCCAAACTCTACCGGTCGTGGAGTCCGGCAGTTTAAGACGGGGCTTTTCCAGCGATTAGATAAGGTATCCTTTCATCTCATTTTCTTCACTCGTTTTTCAAGTTGATGTTATTATCTTTAAGAGCAATTTTTTCTGAGCTTTAATTTTTTTTTTTTTTGAGCGAAGCTATATAATTTCGATAGAACAATAATTGATTTGATATTTTGGCCGGACAAATAGACTGTGTTGGAAACTTGGATTGATAAGGAAGATAAGTATTGACAAAACATGAAGAAAAGTGAGTATATTTTATAAGATTTGTCGCTTATACTGCTTCAATAAAAAATCACTCATATACTATAACAAAACAAAATAAATTGGCATCTTAGCAGCAAAAAACTTGATAACGCTATCGGCTTCAGGCTCCACCAACAGCAACAGAAACGCTTCCTATAGAAACAAGATAAAAAGGTAGGTAGGAAATAGAGAGAAAAAATTTTCATGTATTCCCTTGTCTTATCACGTCAATAACGATTCTCGATCTCATTCACATAACGGCGTTGCCTTCTCGGCATGCATCGTGATGCCAACCGAGTGAACCGACCACTAGGCAAGTCCTGGTCCGACCATGGCTCACCGGTCAAGGCTAATCGTTTATCCGAATCCTTCTCATACCCGGATTTTTACTAGTAAGTAGGATTTAATTGTAGTTTTTAACTTGTTAAGCATGAAGAAGTTTCGGAGTTTTTAGGCTGATCGTCTTCGTGCAATCAGGGGTTTAGAGAATGACAAGAAATTGGACTTGGCTTCGAAACCGTTTCACTGGTATTGCTGTCAAATGTCTCAAATTGGTTTTCAGTTCGGTATAGAACATGACTGAGAATACTGGTTTTAGAGACCTTACCCCAAATATAAATTAGCCCTTATTTAACATTGTTAAACCCTGACCTGAACCCAAATTCGTAGGGTAGGGTTGAGAAACCTACTAAACCGCAGCTCAAAACTATTCTATTTGTATATATTTGAATCCAAATTTGTAGGTTAGGGTTTTGGAGACCTTAACTTGAAGAGTAAACTATCTGAGCGAGTCTTGGCGACTCGATTGATAGGCCTGGTAGTACCTGTACTACCAATTGCTGCACTTTCTATAGAAGGGTTATAGGATTAATCTACAAGAGTTGCTTGCTGAAATGAAAGAGTGATATTGTAAGCCCTATCAGTCTGCTCTGTGCTTTCTCAAATGAAAAGCAAATTCAGCTCAAGTGTTTACTAGAAAATCTCGTAATCCAGTCTTATTGAACCCTCTGCCAATCTGCTGAAGATGCTAGCTCTTGTCTACCAACTGCAAAACTAATCCCTTGGTTGATACTGAATGCAAATTGTAGTAGTTTAAAAATAGGGAAGCTCATCAATCACCATATAATGACTCTGTCTGTTATGATTGTCATTTATCTCCAAAGTAGATGATTGCAATTACTTTGTAATTACCTTGTGATTACATTATTCAAAGCCTGCAGTGAATGGGCGAAATCTAGTTTCTTGCTGGTTTTCTTACAGCTCGGTAAATGTTAAAACCTTTAAAATGTCCTGCAGCTCACTAAAGTTTGAGATAGAGGGACTAACAGTTGTTCAAATTTGAACATGATGGGGCTCCGCTTACACGTCTTGCTTTTACTTCTATATCGGGAGTTATTGCACGTATTGCTTGACGTAAAACAGATAGTGGATTTTTTTTTCTGCCTGAGGAAAAAGTTCAGAAAAAATTTGGCAATTTAGCTGTTAGTTGAGGTACTGAAGAGAAATTTGTTTGGATCAGGAAAACAACTCAAGTGTTGCTAAACGTGTAAAAAAAACTGATGCTCGAGAAATTGAAAGCTTCTACCAGCATTATTATGAGCAATACATCAGAGCATTGGACCAAGGAGAACAGGCTGACAGAGCCCAGCTTGGAAAAGCGTATCATACTGCAGGAGTTCTTTTTGAAGTTCTTTGTGCTGTCAACAAAACCGAGAAAGTGGGAGAAGTTGCTCCAGAGGTTAGTCTGAAATCTGTTTTTCCTCATAATTATGTCATGATTTGCATATGCTTCACATTATGAAATCTCAATTCCTTGCACATAAACAAATGTGTTTGCAGTAGGTACACTACTACTTCACACATGGTGCTGAAGCAAAAGCTACATGCAGCTTTTACTGTTATTTGTTTGTAACTATTGGTATTAATGCATCTTAATTTTGTTTAATTTGATAGATCATTGCTGCCGCTAAATATGTTGAAGAAAAGCAAAATATCTATGCTCCTTATAATATCCTTCCGCTTGACTCTGCTGGGGCTGCACAGTCCATTATGCAGCTTGATGAGGTACCTTTAACAGCAAATTATTTGGTTTCTCTTGCTATTCTCTTCTTTTTGACATTAGAGTTGTCTTAAGAAGAGCTTATTTGTGTTTTTTGTTCCATGCACTAGGTAAAGGCAGTTGTATCTGCATTACGGAACACCCATGGTTTAAATTGGCCACCAGCATTTGAAGAGCACTGGCAAAAGACAAATGACATGGATCTTTTTGATTGGCTGAGCACCATTTTCGGTTTTCAGGCATGTCCTCATTATCTGTATGTATGGCATTTCCCTTTCAAAATCAGAACAAAATTTTGGAGAATATTACCCCATTTTATCTACATGCAGAGAGACAATGTCAGGAATCAGAGAGAAAACTTGATAATACTTCTTGCTAATATTCATATTAGGCTTCAGCCCAAACCCGAGCCTTTAAGCAAGGTATGTTTCCATTCCATAGTTTCTTTGATGTACTTGTAGATTTTGCTTCTACAATGTCATTCTTGTTACGTATATTTCTTGAACATCCTCATGACATGAATTTGTTTAATTTGCATTCTTATTTCAGCTTGATGATCGAGCAGTGGATGCTATTATGAATAAGCTTTTTAAGAACTACAAAACATGGTGCAAATATTTGGGTAAAAAACACAGCTTAAGGTGAGATATCATAGTATCTGTTCCACGCTTATGCTCAGAACCATTCCCTTTCACTTACTTCCATACCCTTTCTCTGCATTCTCAGGCTCCCTCAAGGGCAACAAGATGTTCAGCAGAGGAAGGTTCTTTACATGGGTTTATATCTTCTCATCTGGGGAGAAGCATCTAATATCCGGTTCATGCCTGAATGCTTGTGCTATATTTTCCATAATGTATGCACTTTCAATCATTTATTGGAAGACTTACCAATTTACATGTGGAGTGTTTGTTTCATGCTAATGTGCTTTAACAATTTTGTAGATGGCATATGAACTTCACGGTTTGCTGGCTGGAAATGTTAGCATTGTTACGGGTGAAAACATTAAACCTTCTTATGGTGGAGACAGTGAGTCTTTCTTAAGGAAGGTCATCACACCCATTTATCGTGTCATCGAAAAGGCAAGTTTAGTATTAATATACAGAAGTTTTGAAATTTTGTTTCCTCTAGTTACAAGTTAGTGTAACAGATAATGTATTATCTCAGGAAGCTCAAAAGAGTAAACATGGGAAAGCTCCACACTCAGCATGGTGTAATTATGATGACCTAAATGAGTATTTTTGGTATGTGAGAATTATATGATGGACCTACAGCTTATGGTATGTGTTTACTCATCATTTTCACTGAATATTAACGTATCTCCATTTCATGCAGGTCACATGACTGCTTTTCACTTGGTTGGCCTATGCGAGATGATGGAGATTTATTCAGATCAACATGCTACCTTTCAGAGGTGATGGTGTTTGATTGAGCAGTGTCATAGGGCATTTATTGGCTACCCAATTGACATGGTTGTATACGTGTATCCCCAGGGGAAGAAGGTGCCTCCAAAGAGCTCAAAGAGCACCAGAAAATCCAATTTCATTGAGACAAGATCATTTTGGCACATATTTCGAAGTTTTGATCGCTTGTGGACATTTTATATACTCGCTTTGCAGGTATTTCCTTGTAGTTTGATAATATATCATGAGGAACTATATGAGACTCTTTCAGTGCTGCACCTAGTCTAAATGTGAAACATGATCATGATTGCAGGCGATGTGCATCTTTGCATGGAATGAGCACTCCCTATCAGATATTACAAATAAAAACATGTTGTATCATATTTCAAGCATTTCCATGACTGCAGCTGGTCTACGCTTCCTTCAGAGTATGATATTTGTTTATTTACAGAAGGCTCAAATTCAGAACAAATAACATATTTGATCTTGTAATTATTGATTATGTATGATACACTCGAATAATTATGATAAATTCAATTGAAACCTGAATCGTATTCCTTTATGAAATTAAGTGGCTAGAAGAATTTCCGTTTTCATCTAGAACCAAAAGTTTCTCAACAATTTCAAGGTTATGCACTACATGCTCGGACTAGTGCTGATTGTGATCGGGTTTGGGTGGAGGCTGTCTGGAATGAGAATTGAAATGAATGAGTTTACTGATCATCTTCACGCAGAATCCACTGTAGCATTTGCTTCTTATTGACAATTATTTATATGCACTCTTCCAAAGGTAGAATATTTTTAAATTCTTATGGTTCATATTCCATATGAAAGAGGTTTTTGGTCATTTTAATTTTGATTTGTCAATTTTCTGGACAAATATTATCTACGAAAATGTGAAAATATCCTAGCAGGAAAAGGAGGGAAACAGATACTCAATTATAAGCCTTACCTGTATTGCGTTTGAACATTGCGCATCTGCAGTTTTTTGTTAAGCTGAAAATAATCATACTGAAAAATTCTTTGATCTCCATTTTCTTTGTATTTGTCATTTATAAAAATTCACTTTATCAGGTCAAAGAGTTGTCCATCAGATTTGAACAATTTGATGTCCATTCTTATCATTTATTACATCGTCTTAGGTTACAATACAAATCATGTGTGAAAGTTGATATCATCGGGCAAGTGATTTTGTCCTTGGGCAAGTTATTTTTCCGTTTGACCTGAATACTTCATTCCTTTTGCTGTTAACAGGTATACTTGATTTTGTCATGAACTTCCCAGGCCATCGAAGGTGGATGTTTACTGACGTGCTGAGAAATATTCTCAAAATAATTGTTAGCCTTGCATGGGCTGTAGCTCTTCCGCTATTATACTTCAGATCAATTGATGTATCACTACAAAATTTTCAAGGTTTGTTGTCGTTTACTGGTGACACGGATGATGTGCCCCCATTGTATGTAATTGCTGTGGCTATATATATCATCCCAAACATGCTGGCAGTAGCTTTCTTCCCCTTTCCTCTGCTCCGGGGTTGGATTGAAAAGTCAGATTGGCGTATTCTAAGACTTCTTATGTGGTGGGCACAGGTATTCTGATTCCATTACATATGTTTCTCCTCTAAATGTGATGTTTCAGGAATGTGGTTTGACTAAGATAAACCAGAAGAGTGGTAGATCAAAAGGTGTTTTTTAAAGACAATCTTATGCATTTTGGTCGTATACAAGATGTTTTCCTTGTCCAAAGAAAAGGCCGGTTTGGTACTATAGAGCATATTGGATAGCCAAGAACGTAAAAATACGAAGAATTCAAATACTTGTTAAATAAGTATTTCAGTTCTTACTCCTTACTGGTTCACTTTCAGACAAGTAATTCTGCATTTGCTTGTTGCCATGCAGCCTAGAGTGTATGTTGGAAGGGGTATGCATGAAAGTCAGTTTGCTCTTATAAAGTAAGCTTGAGATGTCATAAATACAAAACAAATGAATATTGTCTGACAATGCTATGGTATATTCTCAATTCATTTTATATAATCTCTAATAGGTATACTCTGTTTTGGGTGCTACTTCTACTTTCCAAGCTATCATTCAGCTTCTTTGTCCAGGTATTCTTTGTAATTTCTGCCGTGTTCTCCTTAGAGTGAACCGTGTGAAAAATATATACCTCACCTAATCTTCCTGTATATCATTCTCAGATAAGGCCTCTGGTGAAACCAACAAAACAGATCATGCGTATTCACCACGTCAAATATACCTGGCATGAGTTCTTCCCTAACGGTATTCATCTCAACTATCATTTTCTCTCTTAATCTATTTCTTTTGCACTGACATTTCTCTTCCCCTTGCAGCTAAGAACAATTATGGGGCTGTTATCTCACTATGGGCTCCTGTTATTATGGTAGTCTTTCAACATTTTCTCCTTTTTGCAGAAATTTATTACTTGGATTTAGTTCACAACCCCAATGTAAACCAGTTATACATTAACACTTCAGAATATACATATATGATGTCTACAATTTCTATGCAGGTATATTTTATGGATACTCAGATATGGTATGCTATATATTCCACAATTTATGGTGGTTTCATTGGAGCATTTGATCGGTTGGGAGAGGTAAGCTATACAAAGACTATTTACTAGTTTATTGAAGAGAACGAATTAAGTTAGTTGTAGTGGACATCCTCTATTCTCTTGGAGTCGGAAGGACTTGCCATTATTAGCAGTCATTTGTTCTTATTGATGTATATGAAGATATTCCTTCTTATAGATAATAGAATAGTAGAACAATATTATTTTACTCTCTAGTGTATGAATCAAACTAAAGAAAGCTAGCTGAAGTCGAACTAGATAAAGGGATTTGTAGAAACACCTATACGTCACTGTATTCTTATTAATAATCCTTTCCTGACAAAATTACTGATAGGTCAGTACGCTTCCTGAGAAAGTGAACTTCCTCCAGGCTTCACTCTTATGCATCGTTTTTTTGTTAATGAATCAGTTAATGCCTCAAATAATAATGATCTGCTCACTTTTAACAGATTAGAACTCTTCATATGCTAAGGTCAAGATTTCAGTCTTTACCTGGTGCCTTCTGTGCCTATCTGGTGCCTTCTGATAAATCCAAAAAACGGGGCTTCTCCTTGTCAAAGAGCTTTGCTGAGGTTTTGTGCTTCCGGGAATTATAGCTATAAACAATTTTTTTATTATCAAAGTGATCATCTTGATATGTATGCAAACTTCTGTTATATAGGTTAACACAAGTAGAAGTGAAGCAGCTAAATTTGCTCAATTATGGAATGAAATTATAACCAGCTTTCGTGAGGAGGACCTCATCAATGACTGGAAAGCTCCCTCAGAAGTGTTCTGAAAACATTTGTTTCTCCTTGTGTATTTCTGGATTACAGCTTATTAACAGACTGATCTAATTTGGTACAGGGAGATGGATCTTTTACTAGTTCCATATGCTTCTGAGCTTAGCTTTACAACAATCCAATGGCCACCTTTCTTGCTTGCAAGCAAGGTGAGCTTTGTCATTGGACATACTGATACTATAAATTTCAGGTGCTTGATATGTAAAATCACTAGATATATATAGCTGATATGATATCCTACTTTGCAGATACCGATAGCTTTGGATATGACTGTTCAGTTTCAAAAGAAAGACGTTGATCTCTGGAAACGCATATGCTCAGATAACTTCATGAACTGTGCTGTGATTGAATGCTATGAATCATTCAAGCACATCTTGAACATTTTGGTTGCTGGAGAAACCGAAAAGAGGTTTGTTGTTGGCTTTTGTACTTAGATATTGAAAAATATTCTCACGAGACGTTGACTCAGTGTTTGTTGGCTTAGATATTGAAAAAAATCTCACGAGAAGTTCATGTTGGTCTATGTTTTTCCTTCTTCACTATTGAGAACTGGAAGGATCTTTTGAGCTGGAAGTTAAGCTGTTCTTTGAGCGGCCTAGAATGTCATTCAAAAAGCTGCAATAAATATTTATGTTACTGTTCCAAGTTCTGTAGTTTGGTATCATTCACATATCTCCTTTCTATTGTAGCTTTGGCTTTTTCCATTTTTAGGACGGGTAGCCTAAACAGCTGAATTCATGATATAGCTATGCTGCTTTTAGTTTCCATTTGCTTACCCTTTTCTGTGAAATCATAAACTTACAGTTGATCTATAACTATTCTTGAGTTATTTTATATTTCATCGTGCACTTGAAGCTAAGTTTATAGTCACATTATTTGCTTATTTGTGGTAGATTCTTTTATTAGAATATAATGGAAAAGCTCTTAATCTGCAATGGGTAGATAACTAAATGACCTTTTATTTACAGGATAATTTCCATCATAATAAAAGAAGTTGAGAGCAGCATCTCGAAGAGTACTCTTCTTGCAAATTTCAGGATGAGTGAACTGCCAAACCTTTACAAGAAGTTTGTAACACTTGTTGGACTACTGGTGAGTTAGTGAGTTGTGTTAATTAGCATGTGGAAGATTATCGCATGTTTGATCTTCTAAATGTCTTTCATGCTGAAGAGAGATGGTAATCCTGACAAGCGAGATGCTGTAGTGTTGATACTTCAAGACATGCTTGAAGTTGTTACCTGTGATATGATGGTGAATGAGAATCGGTTAGTCTAATTTGTGATGGCTGCTTCTTGTCGACAGTATGTGAAATCTGTTACATTGTTATCTATTTAAAATTTTGTACTTCTTTCAGAGAACTTATGGACCAGAGTGGTAATAGCAAAGTCCCCGGTAACCAATTGTTTTCTTCTATAAAATTCCCACCTGTGGTTTCACCACAGTGGGAAGAACAGGTAGAACCAACATCAATTGGGCTCCTCTGTGCATAACAGAAATTCTTTCAACCGATTGAAGCCTTTTTTTCCCCAGATAAGCCGTCTCTACATACTTCTAACTGTGAAAGAATCTGCTCTTGATGTTCCGACAAATCTTGAGGCCCAAAGAAGGATTGCATTCTTCACAAATTCATTGTTCATGGAGATGCCACGGGCTCCCCATGTCCATACAATGCTTTCATTCAGGTTCTACACATTTTCCATGCTCTGGCATAGTTTTCAGAACCAGTATTCGTGGAAGTGTTTGATTTAATTAATTATATATAACATTCATTTTTTTTGCTCTTTTTGAATGATTATTCAATGGAATCAATATATTACCAAGAACTTACTTGGAAATCATAGTCTAAGGGATGAAACTTTAGCTAGTGAATTCAGAGATTATTCATCTGTTTTGCTATTAAAAGTTAGTCATCAATCGATTTTCATTCTACTAAAAGAATAACTTCTTCAGATCAGTGTTTCCAGTCTCTAAGACCTTGATCTGTTGCTCATCCAAATATCTAGAAATTTACAATCTTATTTCTTGCAACTCTCTCAAGAATCTTTTCCAGAAACTGTGTACTTCGTCTTTTTAAAAAACCTTATTTTTATGGAAGGTTTGATAAGAAATTCTCATAAAGTTTAGGATACCCGTTTTTAGCATCTAGTGTAAGATGAAAGAAAAACACCAAAGCGAGCAATAAGCAGGATGGTGCAAGTTTTAGGAAGTGAAGTACGATATGTAGATGCAGATTGTTTGATTCATTAATCTCAATAAATGAGGTGATCTTATTGATCAATATGTCAGGATTCAAGTGAAAAAAAGGAAGATTGGGTTGTATGGAGTATGTTACTCAACACAAACCAATCTTCCCTTCTTTAGGTGGGTGAATATGTAAATATATGAAATTCTGAACACTGTTAATGTTGATAAACATCTCACGAGCTAAAAAAATTCAACAGCAATAAATCATTTGTTCTTTGTTTTGACAGCGTCTTGACCCCGTACTACAGTGAGGAGACTGTTTACTCTAGAAGTGATCTTGAGATGGATAATGAAGATGGAATTTCAGTTGTCTTCTACTTGCAAAAGATTTTCCCAGGTTTTTTTACACTAGATTTTTCTGATTCTGCTGTATGACAAGTGTAAACTATGATTATTGATATTGTAAAGTTTATACATTTATTAGATGAGTGGAATAACTTTATGGAGAGGATCAACTGCCAAAAAGAGAGTGACATGTGGGAAAGTGAAGAAAACATTTTACATCTCCGTCACTGGGTTTCACTGAGAGGACAGACTCTGTGCAGGACGGGTATTTTACTTTCTCTTGTCCGAACATTCCTAACACATGTATTTTCAATAAACAAAAATCACTTTCTTACAGTCAGAGGGATGATGTACTACCGAAGGGCTTTAAAACTTCAGGCGTTTCTTGACATGGCGAATGAATCTGGTAAGGTTATGGTAGCTTTCTAGCATTTATTTTTAGGAACTTTTGATTAAGGTGTGTTATATGATGAAGATGACTACTATTAACATCAAAGGAGTATATAATTTATGAAGCTATTGAATTTGTTTGCGATGGCATCTAAGAAACCCCTCTGGAATATAACAGCTGTAGTCTTGATGATCGGTAGAGTTTGCTATGTTAATGTGGACAAGACATGTGGTTCAAATTTATATGGAGAAGACACCCTTTCAGTTTTTTCCTTTGTTTTGTTATCAATAAAAGATTTTGCACCTGGACTTCTTTCATCCTGCTAGTTCGCCTAATTCTGTAGTTTGAGAGTGTATCATATAAGATTAAGAGTCTTAATGTGTATAATGATGACATGTCATTCTTAGCTTATATAGAGTTTAACTAGTCCATTTGAAAGAATGATTATGCGCCTTGCCCAGGACTGGCCGGGTAAAGGAAATCTTGTACGAGGAGCCAATGGTCAAAGATATTCTGTAAATTCAATGACAATACATTTGCTGCTTTTTCCTAAAAATATTTGTTCTTGTGACTTGTGAGATTATGAAATGAGCAGAAATCCTAGGAGGCTATAAAGCTGTTGCTGATACAACAGAGACTGAGAAGAAGAGGCAAAGATCTGTTTATGCACAGTTAGATGCTATGGCGGACATGAAATTCACCTACATTGCTACATGTCAGAATTATGGCAATCAGAAGCGAAGCGGTGATCGCCGTGCAACTGACATATTAAACTTGATGGTCAGGTACATCTTTATTCTGAATTTTGAGGATTTAATCTGTGGTTCTTGTTGTCTTTTGCTCTATAAAAAATGAAATATAATTCTTGCACTTCCTGTACAGCAATCCATCTCTGCGTGTAGCATATATTGATGAGGTTGAAGAAAGAGATGGTGAAAAGTCTCAGAAAGTATATTACTCTGTACTGGTGAAAGCCGTTAATAATCTTGACCAGGTTGAAAATCTATCTAGACCCGAGCCCCTGACGTTGTATGCTGAGAAAATAGCTTGTTTATTTGATGGATTCTTTAAATTGTAGGAAGTCTATCGTATAAAATTGCCTGGTCCTGCAAAGATAGGAGAAGGAAAGCCTGAAAATCAAAACCATGCCATTATTTTCACGAGAGGAGAAGCTCTTCAGGCAATTGATATGAACCAGGTATAAATATTCTTTCTTAATTATTCAGCCGTAGTGTGGAGATATTGTGCCTTGATGTAGTTTCTACTTTTATTCTTGTAATAGGATAACTACTTGGAAGAAGCTTTAAAAATGCGCAATCTCTTGGAAGAATTTAATGAAGATCATGGTGTGCGACCACCCACAATTTTAGGATATCGAGAACACATCTTTACTGGAAGGTCATGTTACTCTCAAATCAGTAATAAGTTCCTACTCTAGATTGAATTTTATTTGCATTTCTGATGTGTTTTTATATCCCCTTGCAGTGTTTCTTCTTTGGCTTGGTTTATGTCGAATCAAGAGACAAGTTTTGTCACCTTGGGTCAAAGAGTACTAGCAAGGCCATTAAAGTATGAACTCACTTTGCAGAGGGGAATAAAAACATATAATTATCACCATTCAAATATCTTTTGTTGTCACATGTAGCATGTGCATTTGAACCATCTTACATTTTGATAAGATCTGGTGTACTAATGCAAGAATCAATTCCGAAAAATTAAAGCCATTATCTGCTAGAAAAAAAAAAAATCTCAGGATGCCTAGGCTATGAAGTTGTTTGCATCCTACCCGGATCTCTATTATTTATGCATGTATAGCAAGTAGATTTCTCAGAATTGTAGCTTACTTTTCCCTTCAGCAGGGGAAAACTCGGGAAAGCCTGTATTATTCATTAAGTCATATGTACTTCCGTAGTCAAGTGCCTCTTCTTCTTAAATAAGTCACTCATTTAAGATTGTACTATTCTGCATGTGATACAAATCCCTAGTTTATTTTTGTTTCTTGATTTCCAATTGAAAAATGTCAGGGCTCGCTTTCACTATGGACATCCAGATGTCTTTGATAGGATTTTCCATATCACACGTGGTGGCATTAGCAAAGCTTCTTGTGGTATCAATTTAAGTGAGGACATTTTTGCTGGTAAGGTCTTTCCCAGCCATCCTCATTCTTTGTGTGGTTTTTATGGTTGCATATTTTTATGCAATGACATGCATGTGATTAACGATTATATTTCATGTTTGCAGGTTTCAACTCAACACTAAGGCGTGGAAATGTGACTCACCATGAGTATATACAAGTAGGGAAGGGACGAGACGTGGGCCTCAACCAAATATCACTCTTTGAAGCAAAAGTTGCCTGTGGTAATGGGGAACAGACTCTCAGCCGGGATATCTATCGCTTAGGTCACCGATTTGACTTTTTCCGTATGCTTTCGTGCTACTTCACAACAATCGGATTTTATATAAGCTCTATGGTAATTTCTCTAACCTGTATGCTGTTTGATGAATATGGCTTGATCATCAATAGAATAAGATTTTTATTACCTTGAGGCTGGAGCCTGCAAATTTGTTGGTGGATGCTAAAAGGAAACACTGTTGAATCTTTCTTGACCATTACTTGCATAACATTGTCACCAGCCTAGATGTAGCCACACATATGTGCGCATTTGATCTTTCATTGAGATTGTATAAGGAAATGCGTAATTCAGTTACATGAAAAACAAGTTCAAGTAAAATGTGAGTGGCATGTTTAGTTACAAGTTCATGCACCAAGGAAAATTCAACTTAGTCAGAAGCATGCCAGAGAGAATATTGAAGAGAATCTACAAATAATCTTCTTACTAAATAGAAAGATAAACAGCACTGTATGAGAAATAAGCCATTTTTTACTATCTAAGATACTAATATTTTATGGAAAATATTTTGCAGATTGTTGTCCTGGTAGTGTATGTGTACTTGTATGGGAAATTATATCTGTCATTGAGCGGAGTGGAGGATGCAATTGAAAAGTATGCGCATGCTACTAAAAATGATCCGCTTAAAAACGCTATGGCTTCACAGTCTTTAGTTCAACTGGGACTTCTGATGACCTTGCCCATGATCATGGAGATAGGATTAGAAAGAGGTTTCAGAACTGCCTTTGGTGAACTTATTATCATGCAGCTGCAGCTAGCAACAGTCTTCTTTACTTTTTCCCTTGGCACAAAAGCTCACTATTATGGGCGTACACTCTTGCATGGAGGAGCTAAATACAGAGCTACTGGTCGTGGTTTCGTGGTCCGGCATGAAAAGTTTGCAGAGAACTACAGGCTGTATTCAAGAAGCCATTTCACTAAAGGCTTAGAGATTATGTTCTTGCTTATAATATGCGAAATATATGGGGCAACTGCTACTAGTACTGCAGCCTATCTGCTTCTGACTGCCTCTATGTGGTTCTTAGTTGCTTCTTGGTTATTTGCTCCATTCCTATTCAATCCCTCGGGTTTTGAATGGCAGAAGATTGTGGATGACTGGGATGATTGGAACAAGTGGTTAAGCAGTCGTGGTGGCATTGGTGTGAATGCAAATAAGAGCTGGGAATCCTGGTGGGAGGAAGAACAAGAGCACCTGAAACACACTGGGCTTTTAGGGCGGCTTTTGGAGATTGTTCTTTCTCTTCGCTTCTTTTTGTATCAGTATGGGGTCGTCTATCATTTGCATGTTTCCAATCAACAGAGAAGCATCATGGTGACTATATCGGAGCATCTTCTTTTTTACATTAACGTGGTTATCCTTTCTAGATGCTTCTGAATAATTTTACTTGCCATGCTCATGAATTGTTGTGATGGGGTCATCATTTGAATATGACATCTCATTTTTACTGTTATAAGTAATTCTACTTTGTTGCAATACCTTTTGTCTATGTTTTTTGTCTAATATGCTTATTCATCCAGGTTTATGGCCTATCTTGGCTGGTCATTGTTGCTGTAGTGATTATTTTGAAGGTATGCACTCAATTCCGGATATATTCCTGTAATGCAAAAATTTCATTTCGATTCACCAAGGAGTACCTCACCATTCCCTCTGCTCCATTGCCAGATTGTTTCATTGGGGAGCAAAAAGTTCAGTGCAGACTTCCAACTAATGTTCAGACTCCTCAAGCTTCTCCTCTTTGTTGGTTTCGTGGTGACTCTAGTTCTTTTGTTCGTATTCATGAATCTCACAGTAGGAGATATTTTTGCCAGTCTTCTTGCATTCATGCCTACAGGGTGGGCTCTTCTGTCGGTACGCATCCTTAATTCTATTGCTATTCTCATTTTCTTCCTTCCGCGTATGTGTAGTATGCATTTCCATTTATACCTTTTGTGTGCACAGATATCACAAGCCTGCAGGCCAATCGTAAAGGGCATCGGTATGTGGGGTTCTGTCAAGGCCTTAGCACGAGGCTACGAATACATAACGGGGGCCTTTATCTTCTTACCAGTGGCCATCTTAGCCTGGTTCCCGTTCGTCTCTGAATTCCAGACCAGGCTCCTGTTCAACCAAGCCTTCAGCAGAGGGCTCCAGATTCAACGTATTCTGGCCGGTGGAAAGAAGAACAACTGAACTGTCAATCTGGTAAAAAGCACATTTCAGTTCTCTCATGAGGCATCTGCTCAATTAATCTCGTAGTCCCATGAGCCTCTAGCTGCTTATGATTGTAGGTTCAGTTGGGGAATTATGAATCCTTAAGCTTGCCGTTGTAATCAGGGTTGTGTACAAGCGAAGCACTTTTCACACGTCCTGTGAGTTGTATGATCAGCCGGTGTACAGAGGTAATTTGTGCCCAAGTCTGTAAAAATCAGGCAATAAACATTTCATTTCTGTCAATGCGAAAGAATCTGAAATAAAAAGAGAGAAATATTACATTCCAATTAACATCACAAAAATGAATGACTGCTGACACCAGACAGATAACATAACACAAATATGATATAACTACTGAGATTCACTCCCAAATCCCGACGTCAAACTCAGACATCTCTTTTATGAAATCTTTCACTTGCATTAAGCTCGTGGGTCACTTTTGGTGTTCATTAACTGTGTAAAACTCTGATAAAAAAAAAATGTGTAAAACGGTAAGGCGTAGTGGGATGCTCATCTAGTCATCAGGATCCAGCTTGTGTGTTGTAGGAATCTTGAAGCATGCTAGAAAAGCATGGGAGCTTCCATGAGAAAATTTTGATTAGCATGCGGAATATGCTGATTGATCTTGTAATTTTGTAACATACTATTATTAACATGCAGATTATGTGAGAAGGTTATCAATGTACGGATTTAGGTATAGGGAAAAGATAAATCCTTCATAGAAGGATGATCGAGAGAAGTGTAAAGTAAAGAGATAAAAGAAACAGAATTCTGTTATTACTTGTCACCTAATGTGCAGAAGCTAAGCTATTTATACACATGGAAGAAACAGAACAGGTGCCATAACTGTAGGATCGTACGTTGTTAGTTATCGAGGGAACTGAAAGTTCAGTTCCCTAAGCAGCGGAATAAGTAAACACGAACAGATTCAAGACAAGTTCCTTAGAGTGGGAACCTTTGATAACCAACTAGTTATCCAGGATAAAACCCACTACCCCTTTTGCAAGAGGATTTCAAAGTCCACTTCTTGTATTAATACTTCGGTTACAATCAACTAGAATAGAATACACAGATTAAAGTCTTAGACACACTAAAGACTCTCTACCTAGTTCGACCTAACCAAGCAAACAACAAGCAAGCAACTTACTCAGTTCTTCTTCAAAGAACTTGGCATGTTTTCTTCTTAGCACTCAGAATTCTTCTCTTAGTGAATGCGTGTGTTATGAGAGAGTTTTAATTACTTTATTTATATGATTTAATTACTGGAGGAAGCAAATCTCCAATAGCCGAATCAACCAAATAAAATAATTAAAAGTAATCGTTAAAGATAACATTTGTTACCAAATATAATCTTTACCGATTTTTACATGTTTTGTTTCCATAAAGATAAACTTTAAGCTCCTAAAATATATGAAAACAGGATAAGATCTCATAGTTCTCTCCCTAACTAAAGATCTATCCTAAACAGCTCGCCGCCGCCCTTACATAATTCTTCAAGTGTTTCTGACGTCGACTAGCTTGGGTTCCTTTCGCCAGTTCCCAAGTCTGGCGATAGCGTCTCTGTTCCTTGCTTTCCGAGCTCTAAGTTCCTTGTTTATCACACTAATAGAAACATTAATAGCAAAGATGTTTGTCATTATCAAAACTAGGAAAACTGAGGAAGGGAACTATAGTAGGGAACTGAAGTTCCCAAAAGTTCACTTCCTAACAATTTCCCCCTTTTTGATGATGACAAACATGTAGAACTGGCATATCAAAATAGGCATGAATAATATGTGAGAAAGAACAGAATATGACTAGATGTAGAATAATCATTTGTGAATTGCATATTCCCCCTTAACACAGAGATTTTAGAGAGATAAATAAGCTAATGCTGAACTCTAGAGAAATGGCACCGTAATAAAGATTGAAAGCAGATAATAAACGGAGTAGAAAGCACAAAATAAGTTCATTAAATATTAAAGGGCAGAGACTACATAAGCAATGCAACAATAAAAATAAAAGCACTCAGAGACACACAAAAAGGGATCATAATATGGAAGTGGGATCCTAAGGAAACTATAAGTTTCGTGTCATCTGATAAGGGAACTGAACACTGTCCCTAGCTACTGCGTGCCCTTGGCCCTGTGTGCCCTGTCCTATGCAATCCTTTCATCAACCAGTCGCCGAATTTCCTTGGCGAGGTCACCAGTGTACTGCCATAGTTCCACCATCATCTCATGGGTGGCGTGGTTCCCCTTCTCCACAGCAGTAGCAACCTTGTCAAAGCCATTGACCAAGGCATGCTCAATATAGGCCAAGCTGTTGAGCAGTACCTGGGTATCTGGGATCAGGCGCGGATCAGATTGGCCAGACAGCAGCTCCTCCTCAAAATCTTCAGCCTCTGACACTTCATCAATATGGGCCTTCTTAGCAAGGCGTCGTACCGTGGTCATGGTGAGGATGTGGGAGAAGTGGGTCTCCTGGATATCAGCGGGGTAGAGACCAAGGCTGGAGAGAATAAGCTTAATCACATTTGGGTAGGGAAGGCCATGGGTAGAGTGGGCCTTGCAAAATTGCATATGGGCCAGAATGATGCGAGGGAGATCGATGGGTTCTCCCAAGAGAAGTTTCTCCAACAAAACAGCATCGGAGACAGCCACTGTGTCTCTCTTTTCTTGGCGGGGGGTGATGTTCTTAATGAGGAAGGTGTGGAGGATTTTGCGGTCAAGGCTAAGTTGTTTGGTGAAGAGGGTACCTTTGGCGGGGGCATTGCCTTCAAACACAGTACGGAGGATGGCTGCCTTTCTTTTCCCTGGCCAGTTCCTCTTGATGATGACCCCAAAACCTTCACCGGTCTCCAAATCAAGCACAGTTCCTATCACACCAGCAGAGATAGGGAAGAGTTTACCACCCAGGTGAGGAGAGCATCATGAGCAGGCTGGTCCTCTTTGGCAGATACAAACTGCAGATTTTGATAGAAGAGGCGCACCATATCTTCATTTGCTGCGAACGGAGAGGGAACCAGAGAGTCCCAACCCTGAAGTTGAAGCTTGGCGTAAGCAGCAATGACACTTTCGTCATCGGAGGAGGTCCAGAACTCCTTGCCAACGATGAGGGGATCCAGAACTTTCCTGGCGGCCAGAGAAGCCTCCAACTTTGGCATCTTGGTGGAGGAGCGAGTCGGAGAAAGTGACATCGGCTGCTTTCTTTTGGAGGGTGGGGAGATCTTGGCCCTTTTTGCCGGTGGCGTCTCATCAAGTTGGAGAGAGGGGACGCCGGAACCACCCTTAGCAGCGCGGCGCTTGACTCGACCGGCGACAGATTGCGAGTCGCCTGGTTTCCGAATAGAGGGGGTCGGCGTAGGCAGGAGATCCACATCAATGGGGGGACTCCTCTGAGAGGGAGATGAGTGATGAGAGTCCTCCTTTGTCGGAGAAGGGGAGGACGGCCGAGAGAGCGTATGCTCGGAGGAGGCGGAGTGACTAGGTGCCTTCGCCGACGAGATTTCCGGCTCAGAGAGAGCCACCACAGGTGGAGGCAAAATAGGGGGTGCCTTTGTCGGTGAAGCCACTTGTGAGGACGATGAAGCGGCCTTCTTCTTGCGAAGTTCCTCAATGAGGGCTATTTCCTCATCGGTGTACTGGGATGCCTTGGGTTCCATGGAGAATTTTGGTGGTGAGAGAGAGGATTCTGGAGAGGAAGGCAGAAACATTTGGGAGAGCAGAGATAATAGCGGAGGCGGTGCCGAAAGAGATCTGCTTTGTGTGCCTTTTATAATCCTCACCCAACGGCCAAATCTTTCCAAATTGCGAGCAAATCATATCTTTTCAAATCTTGATCAAGAAGGAAACCGATATAATTCTCCAACGGCCAAAAGATCTTTACCCAAGAGAATATCCATAAGGAGCTTCATAGAGATGGCAACGGATCAATCAAAATCAACTCATGAGACAAATCGGCTGAGAAACGGCTAGAAATGCAATAACTTCTTCTCGGGACGCGGGGACTGTCAGAATTGCAGGATTCAAAATATCTGGCCGTTGAGGCGGCAAGCTCAGTTCCTGTCCTCAGCGAATGACACGGAACTAGGAAAATATGGGCACATTTGATGTAGGGAACCAAGCAAACACTCAAGAAAGTACATGCCCATATAAATAAATGTAGGAAGGCAATTTTGACATTACACAGATAATTCCCAGTGTGGACTAAATAAAGGATCATAAGGAATTATGCAATGTAATCAGGCTTAGGGACGGTTTATAGTCAATTATCATTTCGGCTTGTAATATAGGTTAGATGTGATCAAATTGACTATTTTGAGGCTAATCAAAGAGATGTAGGCAATCACAAAAATATCATGAAGGAATATGCGATCATGCCTTAATTTAGAACATGCTTTAGAATCAATATTACAGGACATGCGAGTGCCAGCACAAGATCAAATATCAACAATATTGTCAATGAAACCATAGAACGTATCAAATCTAGGCTCAGCAAGGGAACTAGTAATGGCAACTGGAACTACTAGTTTAGGGAAATCATTCCTAGAAGTAGCCTAAAGGATTCGTAAGGTTCCCGATTGAGTGCCTTGGTGAATATATCAGCAATTTGATCTTCTGTTCTACAATGTTCTAGCAATATGTTCCCTTTCTCAACATGATCACGTAGAAAATGATGCCTTATATCTAGGGGTGTTCATCCGGTCCGGACCGGACCGGATTTTTGGGCATATGTGGACCGAAGACCGGACCGGATAGGTCCGGTCCGGTCTTAATCCGGTCCGGTCCGGTCTTGGATCGGATTGGACCGGATTTAATTTTAAAAAATAAAAAAATTAAATTCTTATTTAAAATCTATAAAAAAATATCTAAAAAAATATTTATAAAACATATATACTCCTAACTTATTAAATTTAAAAAAATATCTACAAAAAAATACATATAAATCTCTAAAAAAAATATATAAAACATATAAATTACAATTTTTATTTTTTTTTTAAATTCCGGTCCGGACCGGATTTTTTCCGGGTTTGGACCGGACCGGACCGGAAACCGATTTTGGGGAAATGGTGGACCGGAGACCGGACCGGAATTTTACCGGTCCGGTCCGGTCATTTCCGGTCCGGTCCAGTCCGAAAATCCGGTCCGGTCCACCCATGAACACCCCTACTTATATCAATATGCTTGGTCCTAGTATGATGCACAGGATTCTTAGATATGTTGATTTCACTGGTATTATCACATAAGATCTTAAGGGGACCGAAAGACATACCAAAGTCCGCGAGTTGTTGTTTAAGCCATAGAAGTTGGGAACAGCAAGCAGCGGCTGCGATGTACTCAGCTTTCGTAGTGGAGAGTGCGACCGAATTCTGTTTCTTGGAGCCCCAAGAGATGAGACAGGGGCCAAGGAACTGAGTCATTCCCGAAGTGCTTTTTTGATCAACTAAGAATCCAGCATAGTCTGCATCCGTGTATCCAAGGAGGTTGAAGTGGCAATATTTAGGGTACCAAAGACAAAGGTCGTCAGTTCCCTTTAGATAGCGAAAGATACGTTTCACCTCAGTGAGATGAGATTCCCGTGGATCAGCTTGAAACCTAGCACAGAGACACACAGCAAACACAATATCTGGCCTACTGGCGGTTAGATACATCAAGGAGCCTATCATACCGCGATACAGTTTCTCCTCAACGCGTTGTCCAGAATGATCAGCAATGAGACGCGTTATAGGGGAGATGGGAGTGGAAATGGATTTGCTGGAGTCCATCTTGAACTTCTTAAGGAGTTCCTTGAGATACTTTTGTTGATGAATTTGGATTCCATCTGCTTTCTGGGTGACTTGTAGTCCCAGAAAAAATGTGAGTTCCCCAATCATGCTCATTTCGAACTCGCTACTCATTAGTTCCTTGAATTTATCTACAAGAGACAAGTTAGTGGAACAAAAAAAGATATCATCAACATATACCTGAACCACTAGAATATCACCCTTTACATCTAGGATGAAGAGAGTTTTGTCGATCACACCACGTCGATAGCCATTGGCTGTTAGGAACTGGGCAAGGCGATCATACCAAGCACGAGGTGCTTGTTTGAGTCCATAGAGCGCTTTGTCCAAGAAGTACACGTGGTCGGGGTGATCATCATCCTCGAATCCTAGAGGTTGTTTGACATAGACTTCTTCTTGAAGAATCCCGTTGAGGAACGCAGTTTTCACGTCCATTTGGAAAAGTTTGAAGCCTTTGTGAGACGCATAAGCAATGAGCAACCGTATGGCCTCCAATCTTGCTACATGGGCAAACGTCTCATCATAATCAATTCCTTCTTGTTGATTATATCCTTGAGCAACCAGTCGAGCTTTGTTTCTTGAGACTGCACCAGAATCGTCCAATTTGTTGCGAAAGACCCACCTAGTTCCTATGATGTGGCGATTAGCGGGGCGAGGAACTAGGCGCCAGACCTTGTTCCTCTCGAACTGGTGAAGTTCTTCTTGCATGGCAATGATCCAGTCGGCATCCTTCAGAGCTTCCATGATGTTCTTGGGTTCTATAAGAGACAGGAAAACATTGAATGCACAAAAAGTCATATCCTCAAATCCGTACCTGACTGGGGGCTTAATGGTCCTCTTATCTCGGTTAGGACCAAGCAAGTCAGTCCCTGGAGATTCATCGATTGCAGGGATGGGAGTTGAGGAAGAAACAACTGGAGGAGTAGCGTCAGTTCCCTGAGAGATCTGGTTAACTGGAGCCGTAGAGCTGGAGGGAACTGCATCGATCAAAGGAACCGGTTGAGCAGGAGAACTCTCTGTAGAGATTGACTCCTTGGGATCAATTACTGGACTTTCTTGGGGAGGGTCAGCGAAGGAAGGATAGGAATTGGTCTTCGATGGTGCATCATCATCGGAGTCTTCATGTGGTCGTTGAAATGGATCTTCGGAGGGAACTGAGAGATCCTGCGCAGACTGGGAAGACAATTTTTCATTGAAAACAACATGAATGCTTTCTTCTATCTTTTTAGTCCGTTTGTTGAAGACCTTGTAAGCTTTATTGTAGGATGCATATCCTATAAAGATTCCTTCGTCGCTACGGGGGTCGAACTTACCCAAATTGTCCTTTCCATTATTGTGGACGAAACACTTGCATCTGAAGACACGTAGATGGGCGATGTTGGGAACTCGTCCTCGAAGCAGCTCATAGGAGGTCTTCTCAAGCATAGGGCGTAGCATGGCTCGATTTAGAATGTAGCATGCAGCATTTACGGCTTCTGCCCAGAAGATCTGTGGGAGCCCACTAGAAATAAGCATGGTGCGAGCCATATCTTCCAAAGTCCTGTTCTTCCTTTCAACGACTCCGTTCTGTTGTGGGGTGTATGGAGCCGAAAAGTTATGATCAATACCATGTGCCTTGCAAAAAGTTAGAAAGTCTCTATTTTCGAACTCAGTTCCATGATCGGAACGAATGGCTCGAAGAGATACATTTAACGATTTTTCAAGCAAGGGAACTAGTTCACTAAATCTATCAAAGACTTCACTCTTAGATTTTATAAATAGAGTCCAAGTGAATCTTGAGAAGTCATCAACAAGTACGAGGATGTACCTGTTACCGCCAAAGCTTTGAACGCGCATAGGACCGCAGAGATCCATGTGAATGAGCTCAAGAGGTTTGGATGAGCTTACCTGTGTTTTGGACTTGAAGGAACTACGAACCTGTTTTCCTTTGACACAATCAGAACAGATTTCTGACTTTTCAGCGTTGATTTTGGGGAGACCACGAACAAGTTCCTTTTGATGCAGTTTATGGATTAGCTTGATGCTTGCATGACCAAGTCGTTGATGCCAGAGGTTTGTTTGATCATCAATGGAAGAGAGACACAGGTTTTCCCTGGGAACGAACTTTGGGTCAATGATATAAACGTTATTGAACCTTTTGCCTTTTAGGATCACAGTTCCCTGTCTATCTTCCACAAAACATTCATTTGAGGTAAAGCGAACCTCATTTCCTCCTTGATCGCACAGCTGAGACACACTTATTAGATCAAAACCTAAATTTTCAACAAGGTTTACATTACTTACCTTAATGTGATCAGTGAGATTCACGCTTCCAGTTTCACAGATTGTTCCCTTTCTCTTGTCTCCGAAGGAGATAGTTCCTCCTCGGTGTTTCTGAAGTGATGACATTTTCTTTCTGTTTCCGATCATATGGCACGAGCATCCACTGTCGATGTACCATCTGTCTTGTTGTCGCACTTCGTCCTGCACAAGGGAACTCAAACTTTTGGAACCCAGCCAAGCGTAGCTTTTCTGGGTGAGTGCGGTTGAAATCTTGTCTGTGGGTTAGAAGCAGGAACAAAATAGTAAGGATCATTCAAATCAGTGATAGTATACGTCCTTTTCTTGTTGTTTATTTTCTGGTTCCTTTTCTTAGCATTTTCTTCCATTTGTTTCTTTTTATGGATGCAATCATGATAAGTGTGACCATTTGTACCACAATGTCAGCATACACGATTATAAACCACATGACCATACTTACCTTTACCCGGTCGGAAGGGTCTTTCCTGTTTTCTTTGTTCAAAATTGATGTTTTTACCTTTAGTTCCCTGAGCTTGGGAAACATACATCTTATGAACATTTTGACCATTGAACCAGGTTTGGTTCTCTGTGGGCTTTTGTTCAAGCACCTTTACCTTTTCTTCTAGGAACTGAGCTTTATCACGAGAGTTCTGCAGTGCACCACTGAGGAACTCATTTTGCTCGGCCAGTTTCTTTCTTATTTTCTCATTTTCGGCGGAGCATGTTTCCTCGAAATCCTTTTTACCAGTATAACCAAGACCATGTCATTGCTTAACAAAAACAGTTTGATTCACAGTTTTCTCATTTATAGAGTGAGTGAGAAGATCAAGTTTATTTACGATTTCATTAAGCAGGATGTAATTTTTCTTTTCAGAGTCTGTTGAGGGAACTGGGGGAATGACAACATGCATGAGTTCAGTTTTAACATTGTTGCAAGACTCACACATTTTTTGAGAGTTGGCTAATAGTTTCTCAGCTTCATCTAATTTCTTACCCCAGACGGAGTTTTCAGTGGTTAAGCAAGAGATTTCATCTTCATATTCCTCCAGTTTCTCTTGTAGGGAACTAGTTTCCTTTCCAAGTTTCTTAATAATTTTGACTAATTGCTTTTTGTCATATTCCAGAAGAGATTTAGTGAAGTCAGAAGAAGATACCTCAGAGTCGTCTGATTCAGTTGAATCTTCTTTGGCCATTAGACATCTTCCTCTGGTAGTTCCCTTCGTCTCTGGTTCCCCTTCAGAGTCTTCTGAGTCATCTCCAAAGGTTGCGAAGAGAGCCTTCTTGTGCTGAGACTTGTCATCGTCGTCAGTGTTCTTAGGACAGTTCCTTGCCAGATGTCCCCTTTCCTTGCATTGATAGCATTGATATTCTGAGAGGTCCTTCTTTTGGAAATTCTTCTTGAACTTTCCTTTGGTGAATTGCTTTCTGATGTGCTTCGTAATCAAGGCAGTTATCTCGTCTTCTTCTTCCTCGAGGTCGGAATTTTCCTCTTCCATTTCTAATCTGGAAAAGCCTTTGAGATTTTTAGGGCGATTCCCTTCTCCACTTTCTTGGAAGAACTGGATTTTTGTGCCTCTCTTTCGTCAACTTCAAGTTTCCCTATGATTTGAGTTAAGGGGAGGGACTGAATTCCAGGGGTAGTCTTCAGAACTCTCTTGATGAGGTTAAATTTTGAGTTGAGACCGTTGATGATGACAAGGGATTTTGACCATTCGTCGAGTTCTACTCCAGCAGTGGTGAGTTTCGTTACGAGCCTTGTGAAGCGAGAGTAATACTGAGAGATGTCTTCAGTGTCAAGCATCTCAAAAGTGTGGTACTCTCCTTCTAGAGCAAACTTCCTACTCTGTTTCAGTTCCTCACTGCCTTCGTGCATTTCCTTCAGAGCAGTCCAAATCCCTTTAGCAGTTGGGATTCCCATCACTTTGTCCATATCTTCTCTGTTCAGCCCATTGAGAATGAGTTGACGAGCCTTAGCATTTTTCTCCTTGATGACATAGTACTCCGGCTTCCATTGGTCTTCAGTTAAGTCCTTAGGAATAGTTCCATCGCCATTTTCTATCACGCGCCAGCACTGATAGTCTATGGTTTGAATGTGGTTTTCCATGCTTTTCTCCCACCATTCCTCTTCTCCTTTCTTGCGGATGTGAGGCTTGTTGATGGAGATTCCCAGACTAAATTCACTTGAGGTAGACATCTTGAAATCTGTAAACTAACACAAATCTAGAGCGCCTGCTCTGATACCAATTGTAGGATCGTACGTTGTTAGTTATCGAGGGAACTGAAAGTTCAATTCCCTAAGCAGCGGAATAAGTAAACACGAACAGATTCAAGACAAGTTCCTTAGAGTGAGAACCTTTGATAACCAACTAGTTATCCAGGATAAAACCCACTACCCCTTTTGCAAGAGGATTTCAAAGTCTACTTCTTGTATTAATACTTCGGTTACAATCAACTAGAATAGAACACACAGATTAAAGTCTTAGACACACAGATTAAAGTCTTAGACACACTAAAGACTCTCTACCTAGTTCGACCTAACCAAGCAAACAACAAGCAAGCAACTTACTCAGTTCTTCTTCAAAGAACTTGACACGTTTTCTTCTTAGCACTCGGAATTCTTCTCTTAGTGAATGCGTGTGTTATGAGAGAGTTTTAATTACTTTATTTATATGATTTAATTACTGGAGGAAGCAAATCTCCAATAACCGAATCAACCAAATAAAATAATTAAAAGTAATCGTTAAAGATAACATTTGTTACCAAATATAATCTTTACCGATTTTTACATGTTTTGTTTCCATAAAGATAAACTTTAAGCTCCTAAAATATATGGAAACAGGATAAGATCTCATAGTTCTCTCCCTAACTAAAGATCTACCCTAAACAGCTCGTCGCCGCCCTTACATAATTCTTCAAGTGTTTCTGGCGTCGACTAGCTTGGGTTCATTTCGCCAGTTTCCAAGTCTGGCGATAGCGTCTCTGTTCCTTGATTTCCGAGCTCTAAGTTCCCTGTTTATCACACTAATAGAAACATTAATAGCAAAGATGTTTGTCATTATCAAAACTAGGAAAACTGAGGAAGGAAACTATAATAGGGAACTGAAGTTCCCAAAAATTCACTTCCTAACAATAACACTTGGCTAAGATAATCCACCTTGATGAGAAATATATAGATATTATACAAGCATTATAATCTCCATAATATGCAAGATGGAGAGCAGCAGCATATTCCCATTCAACAAGGTAAAGAAGGTTGTTTGACAATTACATAAAGCAAGCGTACACAGCGAGCGTATACTTGCCACAAATTGCCACCAACTTATGTAGAAAATAGTCCAGTGTTTAGTTGACAAACATCATACCAATGACCACGAGTTCGAGTCCATCCTCCCTCGTTCTTATGTAGAAAACAGTCCGGCCTTCTCAATTTAGCTAGCAAACATGATATCAGTGATCACGAGGCCACGAGTTTCCACCCTCCCTTGTTGTAAAGACTTGTGCCTCCTATGGAAAAAACAAAACAAAACAACATATGTAGAACACAAAAATAACAGATTCAGTCTCAAACAAGCCTCCGAAGTCCGAATACAAAACTCCTAGAACTCAAGGAAATAGTATCTCAAAAAAACGTGGTAGAAATCCATTTAGATGCAGAATAGAAGTAATACTTTCAAATTTCTACCAATAGAAACACGACATAAATTTCATAAATTGTACTGTACATCAAAAAGGGCATAACGAAATAGAATGATGTTAGCTTGGATGTTTGAAAAAAACCTGTTGGAATCTTGACATAGCAAGTTTTACAATATGTGAAGAAAGAACTCAATAATAATTGAAGGAGAATGGATGAGATCATCAACTTCATGCTCAATTACAATGAATTAATAAGAATTCCATACACATTTACTCAGGCCAGGAGCATCAACTAAACTTCATACACATTTGCAGAAAATGTTCACAACTACAGATCATATTTTCTTTACTCCATCACCCCCTCATCATTATCTGTACAATAGAAAAGTATCTTTTATCTTACTTGCACTGGTACAGCTTTCATTCATTGCAAATGTCAAAAGACCCTAAACCCCCAAGTTGACAAATTCATCTGAGCACAAACAGAAAACAATCAATCAGCAACATGGGTATTGCATTCTTCCGAATAGAAATCATTGTTTTCAATGATAGACTTGAGATGCTGAAATCTCAAGGCTTGTGGGACATTTGGATCAGCATGAGCCTCCTTAGAATCGCTCTCGAGAACACGGGGTTGTGCAAAACAACAAAATCCACCGCCTAGATTTCTCTTCCCACTGCACAAACGAGAAGGAGCAGAAGAAGAAGAGAGCAACCCCCTAAAGAAACCGCCTCTGTAGCCACAAAAAATCCTCCTCCTCTTCCTTTTCTTCCCTTTCTCTTTCTCTGTACATATGACCTCACTCCTCTTCTCTTCTTCTCCGTCGCCATCACCAAGAGGCATGTAGATTGATCAAGCGTCGGGTCTTTGTTTTTTGTTCAATTGGATGATTGTGGGTGTAGATTGATGAATCGATCGATCATGTTGAGGTGGAGATGGGAGTGGTTGCAAGAAGATAATGGGGGGAGTTTGCTTGGGCTTGCAAGTTTTACAGCTAATGCTGCAACTGTCGCTCTCGCCTCTGTGTTGGCGTGACCATGTTGACGTGTCTTGAAATTTCTCCATTTTTTGTGTTATGCGAAACTTCCACCAAATAGTTTCAAAATGAAATTTTGATTTCCAATTATAAAAAAGATTGAGCGAAATTGAGCAAGTAGTTTTGGGATTTAGATTCGTGTTCAATGACTCCAATGCCATTGTTTTTTACGAAATCCACCTAATAACTAGGGGTGAGCAAACGGATATATCCGGTCCGATATGTCGAATATCCGATAAAAAAAAATTCACAAAACTCATATCTGTATTCGGTCCAAAAATGGACCGGATATCCGGTAAATACTATCCGAATCGGATATTCGACTCAGATATCCAAATTATCCGGTTACTAGAAACCTATTAAAAATTCAAATCAAAATGTTACTTTTTCTTAGGGGTGTTCAAAAGAGGACCGGACCGGAAAATCGGACCGGACCGGTGAAAATACGGTCCGGTCTCCGGTCCAGGTAATTCCCTTAATCCGGTTCCGGTCCGGTCCAAATCCGAAAAAAATCCGGTCCGGACCGGTAGACCAGATTTTTTTTTAATTTATATGTTTTTTGGGAGATTTATATGTATTTTTTTTATAGATATTTTTTTTTGATTTAATAAGTTAGGAGTATATATGTTTTTTAGATATTTTTTTAGATTTTAAATAAGAATTTAATTATTTTAAATAAAAAAACAAAATCCGGTCTAACTGGACCGGACCGGAATTGGACCGGACCGGTCTCCGGTCCAGATTTTTGAAAAAATCCGATCCATCGGACCGGATCGGATGAACACCCCTACTTTTTCTAATTCAATCAAAATTAACAATCCGCAAAGTTCAAACTAAATGTCAAACATCAACACCATTTACATGTCCCTATAATTTTTTAACACAATTAAACTTGTCAACCTTTTCAAATTGAGAACCATAAACGTATATATTATATAACAAGAGAAATATACAAGTACATATAAAGTTGTAACTTTAACTAATATAATCAAAATTCAATTCAATGATGAACACTCAGTCTTGACAAAAAAACATATTTGCTCTGTTTAGTGAGGCGACAATTAGTACATGAATTATTGATTTAAGACTTTAATTTTATAAGAATAATAATCAAGG
This sequence comes from Rheum nobile, assembly GCA_027886185.1. NCBI lineage: Eukaryota > Viridiplantae > Streptophyta > Magnoliopsida > Caryophyllales > Polygonaceae > Rheum > Rheum nobile. Next base: position 2,635,683 of record WOAB01000639.1, read on the forward strand.
TTGTTTTTATTATTAACATGAATAAAATAAAAAATGTTGTATTGGAGAATTGAAGTGGGTTTAATTACTTAAAAACGTACAAGCATCATTTTGAGATCATCTAAACTAATTAAACATTGTATATAGTTATAATATATATATTATATATTAATAGTACCGGATTCCCGGATATCCTGTAAGCAAAATATCTCGATCCGTATCCGGAACAATCACCCGGATCGGATCGGATTCAGATAAAAATTAAACGAATGTTTTCAGATACGGAATTTTAGGGTTCGGATTGACGGGTTATCGGATCGGGTCGACCGGATTGGATATTTTTGCTCACCCCTACTAATAACCGTATACTTTTGTTTTTCTAGTGTGACATACTCTAAAAACTTCATTTTTAGCAATGATTTTTTTAACCATTAGTTTAATTTTTTTTGTTAAGGATTTACCCATTCTCTTTTAGAAATATTTTGAATTTTTTCTTTTTATTTTAGCTTGTTAGCATGTGTCGATGGACACACACTAAAAAAAACCGTTTGTTCAATATCAAATCTAACTTCTCATTTTTACATCTTGACCGCACAAGTTCATATAGAGTGACACACATGGACATAAATGCAACTACACAAGTCTTTAAAGAAGTATGTATCCATCACACAACCTTTCTAATGAAACTATGAGTCGTTGATCTCAAGTACAACCAATTACTCGTGTTTTTTTAAATTTCATTTATTTACGAAAATTTCACTTTTTGTAACAACATTAAACCCTAGGTGTTACAAAGTCGTGGATTTTATCCAGAACCCACTTGGCTAAGACAAACTCCCCCATGTAGTTTTAAAAATTCTATGTAGAACTAAAACCTCATTTGATGGAAAACAAAACCAAACAAAAATCTTTGAGTAACCTGGATTAGTAATCGAGATCTTAACAAATAATAGGAAATAAAAACACAAGCTAAAGTCCACGCTAGCAAATAAAATGAAAATAAGGAGTTCAATATAAATTTAAAACATTATATATTAATGTATATATATATTGAAACGTTTCATGAATAAGAGGACTATTGCTAAAAACTTGAAATAATGGTACATATTGAAAATTTTGTCGAAGACCTTCGATTATGCACACAACGTGTTCGATAAAATGTCTAAATTGGACATTCCTTATTTATTTCCTTTCTTTAATTCTTGATTAACCGAACCAAATAAAATCGAAAATGACTTGGTTCAGTTCTGTTTGAAACAAACCTAAGCCGAATCGAGTTTATTCTATTCGTTTTTTGGTTCGTATAATAAATATTAGGTTTTCAGTTTGGGTCGTTTAGGTTTGGTTTGGTTCAGGTAACACCCAAGTTTTTTTAAAAATAACCTAGACCGGCTCATTTTTTCTTTACCCTTTGTCGTCCTTACTCCAGGATTCCAGCTACCTCTCATCCTTTGTTTCTTATTTCGCTCCCTAGACCCTCACACATTCGCTTAGTGGTTGTTCCCCTCGTAGCAGCAGCTAGCCGATGAAGCCAAGAGCGCTCCACTGTCTGTTTATCTGTCTCTGAGCCCGAGTATTGTCGTTGCCTTTGCAATCTTGAATCCTTGATGCACTCTTTTGGCTCGTTAAATTCATGTAAATAGAGTTTGCAAATTTGTTCTTCTTTATGAAATTGAAGTGTTTTTTAATGTACATTTATGGATGCGCCTTTCTGAAATTGAGTGTTTCTTGTACTGTACCTTTTTGAAATTGAAGTATTCTTGTACCATACCCTTATGAAATTCTTGTATTATTTAAAAGGCCCCTTCTAAATAACACACATCCTATTTTTCTTGTTAACACCCTCTCTATAGAAACATATGACATTTTACCCAAATTCACACACATTCCAATCATAATTCTCTTCCTCTCTTCCCATTCCTTTTTCTCTTGTAATCTCCCGACCCAAAATTCGTACATGAGAGATCAAATTCATGCAATTTGGTTGAAGTTCTTCCAAATTCATTCAAGATCACGTTCACTCAAGGTAATTTTTGTTTTGATTTCATCAAATTCGGACAGATTTGTGCATTAGGGTATTGTTTTCATCAAATTCGGTCAGATTTCATCAACTTGAATTCGTTCAACTTGTAGGTTGAATTCATTCAGGTTGATTTGGTAAGTCTTTTATTCGAATCATGCATTTGAATTTCCACCATTGTTGAGTAGCTTTTCGATGTGTACCAGGGAAGAAGGTGCACCCGTCCATAGTCACCTGATGGAAGAATTGTAACATTTCGTAACCAAATTGATGGATGTTTTTGTCTTTGTAGATGAATGAGACTAGATTAGATTACGATTCAACACCTGTCATGATCCCAAATGCAAATTAGTAATGGGAAACAAGCAAAACAATAATTTCTAGAAGCCAATACACCAAGGCTTTTTACAATTGTGATAGTAAAGCATGCAAAACATCATGAGATAAACAAAAAATCTCCACAGAAGTAGCATAAGTTCCAAGTCAAAATCATGCCAATACTAAACCCCTTGTGCAACCCCGCACAATCACATAGGAGACAATCTAAGAAACTTATGTTCACAAAAAAATCTTTAACAAATAATATAGATGTAGGATCTCGGGAACACTTCATTCACCACTGTCCTACACAAATTCAAGGCTAGAACTTGTTCTCCTGCATGGAATCCGCATATGACTAATATTCCAGAACATTTATTAGTCTTGCAGTATCCAACAGACATAAGCATCCTTCGACTTAATAGAAGCATATATCAATGAATATGCATACATCTGCCCCCTAACATTTATACAAATCCATAGATATATGCTTTGGTTATACAAAGTCAGTTGTTATCACTTAAGCCATGTCTCCCTTCGCAGCTTCTCGGGTTGTCCTCAAATCTACTAATATATATATATATATATATATATATATATATATATATATATATATATATATATATATATATATTTATGTCGATGCGGTTTATAGATTAACTCTCATCTGGCCAAGATCAACTCATGTCAATATATCATACTAGATCCCCCACCTTCAAGCCGGATTTGGATCAAAGTATTAAAAAGAATGGTAACAAATTTCATTCTATGATTCCAATTTCTGCAAATCAATACTTGTTGGCATCAATTTTCGAGTATATAGGATCAAGATTCAAGAATGAATTATTAACAAGGACTCTATTCAGATACAACTACAAGGACTTTATGTATGTCCATTGGCGTTAGTTTGGTGAAAACCAATATGAATATTTTTGTTATGACTGACTTACAAATAATTTCTCCATCAATATAACTCAGTGATGCAAGTAAATGAAAAGTACAAATATATTCATAGTAAATTTCAAGATGAAAAAGAAATTGTAGGATCTTACATGTTAGCAATCAAAGGGAACTGGCAGTCCAGTTCCTTAGCAGCAGAATAAGTAAACAATAACAGAATCAAGACAAGTTACTTAGAGTGGGAACCTTTGATAACCAACTAATTATCCAGGATAAAACCCACTACCTCTCTTTCAAGAGGATTTCAAAGTCTACTTCTTGTATTAATACTTCGATTACAATCAACCAGGATAGAACACACAGATTAAGTCTTAGACACACTAAGGACTCTCTACCTAGTTCGACCAAATCAAGCAAGCAACAAGACAATCGACTTATAGTTCTTCTTCAAAGAACTAAGCTCTGTTTCTTCTTCGTAAGCAATTGTGAATGAATGCGTAAGTGTGAGAGAGTTTCAACTATTCTATTTATGTAATTTTATTGATGGAAGAAACGAATCTCCAACAACCGAATTACACAAATAAAATAATCAAAAAGTAATCGGAAAGATAATATTTGTTACCAAATATAATCTCCCACGATTTTACAATTTTCGTTTCCATAAAAGATATACTTTTAATTCCTAAGATAATATGGAAACAAGATAATCTTTAACTTCTCTCTCTAAGTAAAGATCTACCCTAATCGGATCGCCGCCGCCCTTCATCTCTTGTTCCAAGCTCTTCCAGCGTCATCGAGCTTCAGTTCCTTACGCCAGTTCCCAAATCTGGCATCTTGGTCTCTGTCTTGTGCTTCCAATTCCAGAGTTCCCTGTTCATCAAGACTTATGAAAATATTAATAGAAAAAGTGTTTGTCATTATCAAAACTAGGAAAACTGAGGAATGGAACTAGGTAGGGAACTAGAGTTCCCAAAAGTTCACTTCCTAACAATTTCCCCATTTTTGATGATGACAAACATGTAGAACCTGGCATATCGAAAATAGGCATGAATGATATATGAGGAAAAACATAACATAACTAGATGTAGAATAATCATTAGTAAATTGCATATTCACCCTTAACAGCAAACCGAGTTCCTTAATTCCCCCTTAAGGAGACAACTAGTTTAGAGTTCCTTTCATCCTATTAGTTCCAGATTGCCAAGTTCATTCCCCCTTTGGACATCATCGAAAAGAGTCAGTTAAATGAAGAACAAAGAGAATTTAGAGTGACAAATAGACTAATGTTGAACTCTAGAGAAATGGCACTGTAATAAAACTTGAAAGCAAATCAGAACAAGTGCAAGCAACGCAGAAATTTCATTAAATATAAAGAGAGCACAAAGAACATAGAGATCATAGACAAAAAGAAAATAAAAACACTCAGAGACACACAAAAGGGATCAATATATGGAAGTGGGATCCTAGGGAACTAAGGTTCCGTGTCAACTGAGTAGGGAATTGAGCACTATCCCATACTACTGCTTGGCTTTAGCCTTGTCCTCTGTGAGCTTGCGGTTGACCAACTTTGCAATTTCCTGTACAAGGGCTGCATACGTCTTCCACAACTCCACCACCATTTCGTTGGTGAAGTTGCTTCCTTTTTCTACAACGGCATCCACCTTGTCAAAACCATCAACTAGAGCAACTTCAATGTTCCCCAAACTGTTCAGAATAACATGTGTGTCAAGAACTAGGCGGGGATCAGATTGGCCAGGCTGGATCTCTTCCTTTTTCTTCTCTGCATCAGATTCCTCATCGACATGAGCCTTTTGCGCCAGACGCCTCACATTTGTCATGGTGAGGAGACGAGAGAACTGAGTCTCTTCAATTTCAGTAGGGTAAAGACCAAGGCGGCTCAGAATTTTCTTGATAATGTGAGGGTATGAGAGGGCATGGGTAGAGTGTCCTTTGCAGAATTGCATGTGGGCTAGGGTGATACGGGGCAGGTCAATTGGCTCTCCCAGAATGAGCTTCTCCATAAGCACTGCGTCGCTGACCAAAACAATGTCCCTCTTTTCCTGACGAGGGGTGATATTTTTGATGAGGAAGGCATGAAGGATCTTCCTATCAAGGCTTAGGTACTTGGTGAGCAAGGGGCCCTTGGATGGGAAGTTACCATCGAACACAGTTTTGAGAATGGCATGCTTGCGCTTTGATGGCCAGTTCCTTTTGATGATGACCCCAAAGCCTTTGCCAGTGTCGAGGTCCAGCACAGACCCAATTACAACCGTCGAGAGAGGAATCAGATTACCTCCCCAAGTGAGGATGGCGTCGTGCATAAGCTGATCGTCCTTAGCCGCGACGAATTGCAGATTTTGATAGAAAAGTCGCACTAGGTCCTCGTTGACAGCGAACGGCTCCGGCACCAGTGTGTCCCACCCTTGAAGTTGGAGTTTGGCGTGGGCAGCAGAGACACATTCATCATCAGCAGTAGCCCAGAATTCTTCGCCGACTATGAGAGGCTCCAAAATGTGGCGAGTGGCGAGAGCTGGTGCCACCTGAGAGGGAACTAGAGATGGTGGAGAGGCTTGCTGGGATAGAGGTTGCTTTCCCTTGGCGGCGTTTGAAAGTTTCGCCTTTTTGGCGGGAGTGACATCCTCTAGATGAAGAGAGGGGATGCCATGGCCACCTTTAGCGGCCCGACGTTTGACACGGCCGACCACCGACTAGGAGTCGCCGGGGAGCTTCAGAGTAGTCGTCGGAGTTGGGAGCAGGTCCACATCAATCGGAGCGGCCCCCTGAGAAGGAGAGGAATGGTGAGAGTCCTCTTTTGTTGGTGTAGGGGAGGCCGACTTGGACGAAGTGTGCTCCGACGAGGCAGATTTAGACTGATGAGCCTCAAGGACCGGTGGTGTCGCCGATTGAGCCGGGTCCGCCACAAGTGGGGGCATCGAAGATGGTGCATTTGTCGGTGTAGCCACCTGGGAGGAGGATGGAGTGACTTTCTTCTTTCGGTAGGCCTCCAGAATAGCTAACTCATCGGCGGGGAGCTGGGGTAGACCGGATTCCATGGAGACAGATGTAGAGGAGAGAGAGCTTTAGGAAATTTTGTGGGCACGTCAGAGATTGAGTTGAGAGAAAAGAGAAGTTGTGATCGGTGCCGCTTTAGGGTTAGACTCGTTTCCTTATATAAGCGATGGGCAAAATTCTATCCATAAGAAGCCGTTGCCGAATATTTTCAAATAAGGGAACCCAGAAATATCTCAAACAGCCACAAGATCTTCTGAAGCCGAAGGGAACTCATAACTCTCCCTAGAATAATTTCTTCAGAACAATCAAATCAATCGGGCTTGAATTCCCCAGAAATCGCAGAGAGCAAACGGCTAGATGTGCAATAACTACCCTTGGGAAGCGGACGCTGTCAGAGCTCAATTTGAAATCTGGCCGTTGAAGCACAATTCCCAGTTCCTTTCCTCAGTGTGTGACACGGAACCGGGGAGATATGGGTACATTTTATGTAGGGAACCAAGCAATCACTCAAGAAAAGTACATACCCATATAAATAAAATTCGGAAGGCAATTTTGATACCACAAAGATAATTCCCAGAGTAGACTAAAAAGGGATCATAGGGAATCATACATTGTAGTCAGGCTTAGGATGGTTTATAGTCAATTATCATTTCGGCTTGTAATAGAGGATAGATGTGATCAAATTGACTATTATAGGGCCAACAAAGATATGAAATCAAGATCAAATTATATCATAAAATCATGTGATCATGCAAAAGAGTTAAGACCATGCTTTAGAACAAATATTACAGGACATGCGAGGGCAGCACAAGAACAATAATCAACAATATTGTCAATGAAATCATAGAAAATATCAAATCTAGGCAAAGTTAGGGAACTAGTAAAGGCAAACGGAACTACTAGTTTATGGATATCATTCCCAGAAGTAATCTAAAGGACTCATAAGGTTCTCGATTTAATGCTTTGGTGAATATATCTGCAATTTGATCTTCAGTCCTACAATGTTCTCGTAGAATGTTCCCTTTTTCAACATGATCACGCAAGAAGTGATGCCTAATGTCAATATGCTTAGTCCTAGTATGATGCACAAGATTCTTGGATATGTTGATTGCACTGGTATTGTTACATAGAATCTTTAGAGGGCCAAAAGACATACCAAAATCCGCGAGTTGTTGTTTGAGCCAAATGAGTTGGGAACAGTATGCGGCAACTGCGATGTACTCAGCTTCTGTGGTTGATAGAGCCACTGAGTTTTGTTTCTTGGACCCCTAAGAGACCAAGCAGGGGCCAAGGAACTGGGCCATTCCAGATGTGCTCTTTCGATCAACCAAGTAGCTTGCATAGTCTGCATTGGTGTATCCAAGAAGATTGAAGTGGCAATCCTTGGGGTACCAAAGGCAGAGGTCGTTAGTTCCCTTGAGATAGCGAAATATGCGCTTCACTTCAGATAGGTGAGATTCTCTTGGATCATCTTGAAACCTGGCACAAAGACAAACAACAAACACAATATCTGGCCTACTAGCGGTTAGATACATCAAGGAACCAATCATGCCACGATAAAGTTTCTCTTCCACTTTATGTCCAGTGTGATTGGCGGTGAGGCGAGTTGCCGGGGAGATGGGTGTGGAGATGGCTTTGCTTGAATCCATTTTGAACTTCTTCAAGAGTTCCTTAAGATATTTATGTTGATGGATTTGAATGCCATCGGCCTTCTGAGTGACTTGCAATCCCAGGAAGAAGAATAGTTCCCCAATCATACTCATTTCAAATTCTCTACTCATGAGATTTTTGAACTTTTCTACAAGAGCCAAGTTAGTGGAACCAAAAATAATATCATCAACATAGACTTGGACCACTAGAATCTCACCTTTAACTTCCAAAATGAAAAGAGTCTTGTCGATCACACCACGGCGATAGCCATTAGCGGTTAGGAACTGGGCAAGGCGATCATACCAAGCGCGAGGGGCTTGCTTTAGACCATAGAGGGCCTTGTCCAAGAAATATACGTGGTCAGGGTGATCATCATCCTCAAATCCTAGAGGTTGCTTGACATAAACTTCCTCTTGAAGAATGCCATTGAGGAATGCAGTCTTCACATCCATTTGGTACAACTTGAACCCTTTATGTGAAGCATAAGCAATGAGCAATCGTATGGCTTCCAATCTTGCCACAGGGGCAAATGTTTCATCGTAATCGATCCCTTCTTGTTGGTTATAGCCTTGAGCAACCAACCGAGCTTTGTTTCTTGATACAGCACCAGAATCATCCAGCTTGTTGCGAAAAACCCACCGAGTTCCTATGATGTGTCTGTTCTGAGGGCGAGGAACTAGTCGCCAGACTTTGTTCCTCTCGAACTGGTGAAGTTCTTCTTGCATGGCAATGATCCAATCAGTATCATTCAGCGCCTCCGTGATGTTCTTGGGTTCTATAAGAGACAGAAAAGCATTGAATGCACAATAGGACATATCCTCAAATCCATACATGACTGGATGCTTGGTGGTTCTTTTGTCTCTGATGGGAACAAGAAGATCGGTTCCCGGAGCCTCCACGTCTGTGGGATCAGTAGCTGAGGAAGAAGATATATTTGGGTTGACTTTTGGAGCAAGTTTCGTTCCCTGAGAGGTAGCGTCGACTTCATGTGACGGATTGGAGGGAACTAGAGCAGTAACAACAACATCTTGATGAGTGGAGGGAGATGGGGAGCTGTCTGTGGATGTTGATTCCTTGGGCTCAACCAGAGTTGAGGGGACTGTGGGTGCGGGTGAGCTGGAGAGAGTAAGATAGGAGTTACGCTTGGGAGGAGCTTCATCATCAGAATATTCACTTGGTCGTTGAAATGGATCCTCCGAGGGAACTGAGAGATCCTGCACAGACTTTGAAGGCAATTTTTCATTGAAAACAACATGAATACTTTCCTCTACCTTTTTAGTCCATTTGTTGAAGACCTTGTATGCTTTGCTACTGGAAGCATATCCGATGAAGATCCCTTCATCACTCCGTGGATCAAACTTCCCTAGATTGTCCTTCCCATTATTGTGAACAAAACATTTGTAGCCAAAGACTCGAAGATGAGCAATGTTGGGAACTCTGCCTCGAAGTAGCTCATAGGAAGTCTTCTCAAGCATTGGGCGTAGCATAGCCCAATTCAAGATATAGCACACTGCATTAACCGCTTCTGCCCAGAAGGATTGAGAGAGACCGCTTGAGATGAGCATGGTGCGAGCCATATCTTCCAAGGTTCTGTTCTTTCTTTCAACAACTCCATTCTGTTGTGGAGTGTAGGGAGCTGAGAAATTATGATCAACTCCATGTTCCCTGCAAAAGGTTAGAAAATCTTCATTCTCAAACTCAGTTCCATGATCGGAACGAATGGCACGAAGAGAGACATTCAATGATTTTTCAAGCAAGGGAACTAGCTCACTAAACCTATCAAAGACTTCACTTTTAGATTTTATAAATAATGTCCAAGTGAATCTAGAGTAATCATCAACAAGTACCAGAATATACCTGTTACCACCAATGCTTTGAACTCGCATAGGACCACAAAGATCCATGTGAATGAGTTCCAGAGGCTTAGAGGAACTCACCAGTGTTTTGGACTTGAAGGAACTATGAACCTGTTTCCCTTGAACACAGTCAGAGCAGATTTCTGACTTTTCAGCATTTGTTTTGGGAAGGCCACGAACAAGTTCCTTTTGATGCAGCTTGTGAACAAGCTTGAGGCTTGCATGACTAAGTCGTTGATGCCAGAGGTTTGTTTGGTCGTCAATGGTTGATAGACACAACTTTTCTTTGGGAACGAAATTCGTATCAATGATGTAGACGTTGTTGAACCTTTTGCCCTTTAGGATCACAGTTCCCTTTCTATCTTCCACGAAGCATTCCTTAGAGGTAAAGCGAACCTCATTTCCCCCTTGATCACACAGTTGTGACACACTAATTAGATCAAAACCTAAATTTTCAACTAGGTTAACGTTACTTACCTTGTTATGATCAGTGAGATTCACACTGCCAGTTCCACAGATTGTTCCCTTTCTCTTATCTCCGAAGGAAATGGTACCTCCTCGGTGTTGCTGAAGTGATGACATTTTTCTTCTATTTCTGGTCATATGGCACGAGCAACCACTGTCTATGTACCATTTGTCTTATTGTCGCACTTCGTCCTGCACAAGGGAACTCAAACTTTTTGAACCCAGCTAAGCTTAGCTTTTCTGGGAGAATGAGGTTGGTATCTTATCTGTGGGTTAGAAGCAGGAACAAAATAATAAGGATCATTCAAATCATTTATGATATGCATCTTTTTCTTATTATTTATTTTCTGGTTCTTTTTCCTAGCATTTTCCTCCATTTGTCTTTTCTTGTGAATGCACTCATGAATATGATGACCATTTTTACCACAATGCCAGCAAACAAGATTGTAGACAACATGACCATACTTACCATGACTAGGTCGGAATGGTCTTTCTTGCTTTCTCTGCTCAAAGTTAACTTTCTTACCTTTAGTTCCTTGAGCTTGGTCAATATACATCTTGTGAGCATTCTGACCATCGAACCAAGTTTGATTTTCTTTAGGCTTCTGTTCAAGCACTATTACCTTTTCTTCTAGGAACTGGGTTTTGTCACGAGAATTTTGTAAAGCACAGTTGAGGGTTTCATTTTTCTCGACCAGTTCCCTTCTTAGTTTCTCGTTCTCAGCACAGCATGTATCCTCAGAATCGTTGTTACCAGAGTAGCCAAGACCATATCGTTGCTTAACAAAAATAGTTTGATTCACAGTTTTCTCATTTATAGAGTGAGTGAGATGATCAAGTTTGTTCAATAATTCAGCAAGCATAGAAGAAGTGTTCTTTTCAGAGTCTGTGGAAGGAACAATAGGATTGTCAACATGCATGGGTTCCTTTTTAACAGTGCTGCAAGAATCATACTTCCTAGAAGAATTAGCAAGTAATTTCTCAGTTTCATCAAGTTTCTTACTCCAGACAGAGTTTTCAGTGGATAGGCATGAGAACTCATCTTCATATTCTTCTAGTTTCTCTTGAAGGGAACTATTTTCCTTTCCAAGTTTCTTAATGATTTTGATCAATTGTTTCTTATCACATTCAAGTAGAGACTTAGTAAAGTCAGAAGAAGATACCTCAGAGTCGTCCGATTCAGATGAATCTTCTTTCGCCATTAGGCATCTTCCTCCAGAAGTTCCATTCATGTCCAGTTCCCCTTCAGAGTCTTCTAAGTCATCTCCAAAGGTGGCAAAGAGAGCTTTCTTCTACATGGGCTTGTCCTCTTCATTTGAGTTCTTAGGGCAGTTCCTAGCAAGATGTTCTCTTTCCTTGCATTGATAGCAAGCATATTTAGAAAGATCTCTCTTTTGAAAGTTTTACTTGAACTTTCCCTTGATGAAGTGCTTCTTGATGTGTTTAGTGACTAGGGCTGTCATCTCATCCTCTTCTTCCTCAAGATCTGAGTTTTCTACCTCTATCTCCAACCTTGAGAAGGCCTTTGAGATTTTTAAGGCAATTCCCTTCTCCATCTTCTTAGCAGAACTTGTTTTGAGAGCCTCCCTTTCTTCCACTTCAAGTTTCCCTATGATTTGAGTTAAGGGAAGACCTTGAATACCGGGAGTAGTCTTTAACACTCTTTTGATGAGATTGAACTTTGAGTTGAGTCCGTTGATGATAACAAGAGATTTGGACCACTCATCAAGCTTGATGTCAGCATTGTTGAGTTTGGTGATGAGTCTTGTGAAACGCGAGTGATATTGAGAGAGGTTCTCAGTTTCCAACATCTCGAAAGTGTGGTATTCTCCTTCTAGAGCAAACTTCCTGCTTTGCTTCAGTTCCTCACTTCCTTCATGCATCTCCTTTAGGGCTGTCCAGATGCCCTTAGCAGTTGTAATTCCTTTCACCTTGTCCATGTCTTCCCTTGTTAACCCATTAAGAATGAGTTGACGAGCTTTAGCATTCTTTTCTTTGATAGTATAGTACTCAGGCTTCCAGTCCGCTTCAGTCAAATCCGCATGGATAACTCCATCACTATTTTCAATCACGCGCCAATACTAATAGTCCATGGTTTGGATGTAGTTGGTCATGCATTTCTCCCACCATTCTTCTTCTCCCTTCTTTCGGATGTGGGGCTTGTTGATGGAGATACCCAAATTGAATTCGCTTGAACTAGTCATCTTGAAATCTGTAAACTAACACAAATCTAGAGCGCCTGCTCTGATACCAATTGTAGGATCGTACGTGTTAGCAATCAAAGGAAACTGGGAGTCCAGTTCCTTAGTAGCGGAATAAGTAAACAATAACAGAATCAAGACACGTTCCTTAGAGTGAGAACCTTTGATAACCAACTAGTTATCCAGGATAAAACCCACTACCTCTCTTTCAAGAGGATTTCAAAGTCTACTTCTTGTATTAATACTTCGATTACAATCAACCAGGATAGAACACACAGATTAAGTCTTAGACACACTAAGGACTCTCTACCTAGTTCGACCAAATCAAGCAAGCAACAAGACAATCGACTTACAGTTCTTCTTCAAAGAACTAAGCTCTGTTTCTTCTTCGTAAGCAATTGTGAATGAATGCGTAAGTGTGAGAGAGTTTCAACTATTCTATTTATGTAATTTTATTGATGGAAGAAACGAATCTCCAACAACCGAATTACACAAATAAAATAATCAAAAAGTAATCGGAAAGATAATATTTGTTACCAAATATAATCTCCCACGATTTTACAATTTTTGTTTTCATAAAAGATATACTTTTAATTCCTAAGATAATATGGAAACAGGATAATCTTTAACTTCTCTCTCTAAGTAAAGATCTACCCTAATCGGATCACCGCCGCCCTTCATCTCTTGTTCCAAGCTCTTCCAGCGTCAGCGAGCTTCAATTCCTTACACCAGTTCCCAAATCTGGCATCTTGGTCTCTGTCTTGTGCTTTCAATTCCAGAGTTCCATGTTCATCAAGACTTATGGAAATATTAATAGCAAAAGTGTTTGTCATTATCAAAACTAGGAAAACTGAGGAAGGGAACTAGGTAGGGAACTGGCGTTCCCAAAAGTTCACTTCCTAACAGAAATACTATTCAATGTCAGCTAAACTTGACTTGCAACATGTTTTCACTTAGAAGTACTATTATTGAGCATGCTTCTCACTTTGCTAGTACTTGGATGTGTACGTGGCTCAGTGAATAAAATGCAACACTTACTTGCTCTCTACGCCTAAAGTGAGGTGCAATACTAAGCTCACTTTGAGAGGCCTGAAGCAAGTGAAGTCTGAAGCGCAAGCTTCAGCAGCCAAAACAACAAAGCAATAAAGTAAGTTTTATTATATTTGTTTTGTAAAAATATATTAGTAATTAGTAACAACTAACAACTACTAATTTGCTTCCACGCTATTTATCCTTTTGTTGACATTTTGTGTTTAATTATAATTGTAGAATCAACTATTTTGTCATTATTATATAATCATCTATTTTGTCTTTGTGATGAAGCCCGTTAAGCATCAATAAGAAAGTCTGGAGTTTAAGCAACAAAATTTCTTCTAAGCAAGAAAATCACCCATTGACATGGTCAAATGTTCATAAACAATAATTTGCACAATTTTCTTCACATTGAACTATTTGATATGATTAATACGAAGTAAAATTTAATTTAAGAAAGCAAAAAAATATGCACAAAGAACGGCGATTAAAATAGAGCGTCACTTCATATCAAAAAACAAGAATAGAGCATCACTACAATATAATAAAATGCCATAACTCAAATGCAGGAAACACTGAACCTCATCCATCACGGAGGCGGTGCTTAATCATCTGTCCATCTCCTAGTACATCACGGACCTATCATGAAGCAACTGAGGAATAATATAACTCTGACCTATACAGAAGAGAACGAAATGCAATAAAGTATGAAAGCAAACTAATTCCAATGATACTAACAATGCATCCCCATGAGTATGACAGTAATAATAATTTTAAGAAGTAAAATCATATACTAGTTCATCCTTGCTTATTAAAGCAGTTTGATCATGCAAATTGCAACTGTGTCTGTGTGAGACAGTCAGCTTGGCTCTTAAATAGTCCGGTTTAATATTCTCTTAACCCGTATTTAAACAAATAAAACTATACCACCATCTTTCTAAAGAAATTACCATCAGCGTGTGATTTGTTTATCTAGATTAATTGAACATGTATGCCGATGCCATGTATTCACCTTACCCCAATCTCCTTCTAAAATAAAGGGAAATAATTATGGATTAGCTTATAATTTGTTCATCTATATATATAGATGTCTTGATGTCTCTATATCTACATTACCAGACACATATCTCTCATTGTATCCACTTGATGAAGTCATGGTGGATTTAAGCCAACTGTATGCAAAAGTAGAAGTATGAGATAATGATGATATTGTTACTCTGAATCTGGCTTGTATTAGGTATCTTTTATTTTCTTCACTAGAAGAACTAATGGTCCCAAATATCAGTAAAACTTGGTAACTCTAGAAGAGGTTAGTGATTGCGTGCATTTGATTCCTAAATATCAGTAAAACAATAAGATTTTTTTCACATATAATGACAATTGGGTATAAGACATGGTGGTTTGGCCAATTCTAAGCAAATCATAGAAAAATGAGTAGTTTGCTTTCTTCTCATTTTTAACCAATGCATGTGTTAATTGCCAGACAACAAATATTTTAAATACAAGTTGAAGAGATGACAGATTTATCAACTGGATGGTTGTAGAGAAGGCATGTGAAAGATGGTATGAAACAATCTTAAACACCATAATAAATTACCATTAACTATGAGTCTATGAGTATACGTACCACTAACACATAACCCTAAGTTACTTGAAAGTTCCCCCTTTTTCCTATTCTCTTGTACTATGATGATAAGCTGGAGCAAGATCTTGTGCAGACAGTGTAGGGTTATGGAGCATGATGGACTATACACAGAAAGCCCGGCTTTCAGCGATCCAACTCTGTTGAGTTGGCCGGGGGTATGTGTAGGATCGTGATTGTTAGATAATAACTTAAGGAACTCAGAATATCGATTTTAAGTTCCCTTCGCAGCGGAAATAAACAATCAAACAAATGACAAGTTCCTTATAGTGGAAACCTTTGATTGCCAACTAGCAATCCAGGATAAAAACCACTACATTTCTTTCGAAAGGATTTCAAGGTCTACTTCTTGATTTCTTATCTCTTTTGGTTACAGCTTATCCTAGGAACAAACACACAGTTTCTTTGCCTTACACACAGTTAGGCAATCCTAGATAACTTAACACAATCAATAATCAATCCAAGAAACAGACCTTCGCACCTAGGAACTATCACTTACAGTCACAGGAACTTAGCACTCAGCTCTTCTATTCTTTGACTGGTTCCTCTTGATCTCGGTTTGCTTTGATGATCTTGTTTGAAGGTTCACACTGGATATTTGCTAATGTGTGTGAGTTGTATTTCAGTGCTTGAAGATAACCCTTGAGTTAGTCTTCCTTTTATAGAGGATTCTTCGCAAATTAATCTTCTCTGGGTTCCCACAGATTGAGCTTGCCCTAGGATAAGTGGTTCTTCTTGGTCCACGTTGTTCTTGGCATGTGCAAACAACCTAGGCAGCTCAGAATCCTTCTAGGTTAGTCAACCTCTTCAGCCAAGTCATTCTCCAACTTCCTTTGTCCGAGGTTCGATACTCTGGGTGCTTGGGAACTGACTTCTGGACAGCGACAGGTTCCATGTCCTGTCGCTTTCACCTTTCTCTGTCCGAGGTTCGGCGTTCTAGGTGTCTTGTTGTTTTGCTCTGGACATTGGCAGGCTTTTGGAAGCTTTGCACAAGTCATTTTCGACTTCCTTTTGTCCGAGGTTGGTGTTCCCAGATTTCTCTGGAATCGCAACCTCGCATGCTACGTTTCTGGGCACACCTGGGATCCTCTGGGTTCCTTCCTTTGTCTTGTTCCTTTGGTTCTCTTGTCCTGTTTGGCTTTCTTGCCTTCGGTATATTCCTGTGGTTCCTTAAAGCACATCTTTGAGATAAAACATTAGTATCATAATATTTGTCATCTTCAAAAGTAGAGAAACTGAGGAAAGGAACTCTCATGGGAACTGAAGTTCCAGAGTTCCGTTTCCTAACAATTTCCCCCTTTTTGATGATGACAA
Organism: Rheum nobile; assembly: GCA_027886185.1. NCBI lineage: Eukaryota > Viridiplantae > Streptophyta > Magnoliopsida > Caryophyllales > Polygonaceae > Rheum > Rheum nobile. Next base: position 2,652,072 of record WOAB01000639.1, read on the forward strand.
ATACAAGGAACCTGGCAACATAATAGGACTTTGAATTTCATGAGGCCAGTTGAATTTAAGGGATTTACAACGTTATAAAATAATGAGAGAACATTCAATGGTTGCAAACTCCCCCTAAGCAGATGAATGAGTTTATTTCAAATTCCCCCTTAGAAGTAGAACGGGTTGATGGTTCCTAATAGTCCAGTAGTTTCCAAAGTTCAAGGTTCCTATCCTTCTTCCCCCTTTTGACATCATCGAAATAATCAGTTGACAAGTTAAGAACGGGATATTCAAGAAAATACACAATTGCAGCAAACCCATAACAGAAACATAATGGAAACTTAAGGCAAAGACAAAGTAATCATAGAAATGAAGCCAAAAGTAGTCATTAACTTAACAAAAGCTTAACATTGTTCAAGGTGGGGTAAGACAGATCACAAAACAACATAAAATCAACACACCAACAACCTACAAAGACAACATCATAAGCAACCTTTAAAGAAAACAACAAGGGATAGAAGAGGGTAGTAGGATCCTAGGGGAACTACTAGCACACTGTGAGGTTACAGCACTGGGAACCAGAAGAAGCGTTCCTATGGCAATGCAGCGGCCTCCTCTTCAACAGCCTTGTTAGTACCAGTTGCATCTTCCCAAGTTTTCTGAAGAACTTCCACCAAACTTAAGACATCAGAGCTCATTTTCCCCAGCTCATTTACTTGATCACGAAGAGCGACCGTGATGACAGTCGAGCCTTTCATGATGGCCTTTTAAATACGACCCAGAGAAGAAAGGATCACAGATGAGTCTTGAGTGGGGTTGAGCGGTGGTAGGGAGCTTGAAGGGCCCTGGAAACTGGCCTTTTCCTTAGGCGAGTTAGCTTGAACTTCAGAGGGGGTGGCCTGGTGATCCCTTGTCTTCAATTTTCGAACAGTGGCTATGGTGAGAACCTTGCTATAGACAGTCTCAGGCAAATCATCAGGGTACTGGTGTAGCAGGGAGAGGAGATTTTTGATAAGATGGGGAAAGGGTAGGGCATGGCATGTGTGGGACTTGCAAAACTGTATACGAGCTAACACAATGCGGGGGAGATCAACTTGTACTCTAGATAGTATCTTTTCCATTAGAATGGCATCTGTGATGAGAACTGAGGCTCAGTGCTCCTGCTTGGAAACTAGGTTTCGGATGATCCAGAAGTGCAAAAGCTTGTTGGCGATGGAGAGGTCCTTTGTTTCCAAGGTTGAGGGGTAGTCGCCATCATAGAGTTTCTTCACCACTTCTCCCTTGGACTTGTAACCTTTTCCTTTGGGCCATGCCTTTTTTTTATGCAGAATGTCAAAGCCAGATCTGGACTCGATCCCAAGAGCAAACGCTATGAGGTTGGGGGACAAAGGATACATGGTTCCCTTCCACTGGAATATGGCGTCGTTGCAGGGAGAGTTATCCTTGGCGGGTACAAAGGTGAGAGACTGGTAGAATAGACGGACAACTTCATCAGAGGCGGAGAAAGGCTCAACCAAAAGCTCATCCCAACCAAAAGCTCATCCCAACCAAAAGCTCATCCCATTCTTCTTCTAGGGCTTGGGTCCAGAACTCCTTGCCGATGATGAGCGGTTTGAGGATCTTTTTCTTAGAGAAGAGAGAGGAGACCTGACCCAGGGAGGAAGAAGAGAGAGTGGTGGATTTAGCCCTTTTTGTGGATTTGGGCTCATAGGGAACTAGAGCTTGTGAGCTTCTCTTTCTTTGTTTTAGCCTTGTGGCGACAGAGGGGCCAGGGTTGGAGACGGGTTTAGATTTGAGGCTAGCAGGAGAGGGCACTGGGCTAAGGATCTCTTGGGTAGTCTTATCAGGGGAGGAGTCATGAGAACCTCCCTCTGAGACTGATTTTGTAGCCGATGCCGAAGCCGGAGTGATGTCTATCGCTTTCTCCTTAGCCTTTACCTCTGTTTTCTCCTCAGGTTGCTATTCAACTTTCTCCTCAGGTTGGGGGTTTTGGGAGGTGGTGGCAGAAATGGGCTTGGAAGACGATGCTGCCTTCTTTTCTCGGAAGGCTCGAAGAAGGGCAACTTCCTCCTCGTCTTGGATCATGTTAGGGTTTTGGTCAACCATTTTTGAGGAGCTAGAAATTTTCTGTGTTTGAGAGAGAGAGAAATAGAGGATCAGAGAGATGCGAATGACAAGTTGTGGGGAAGCTTGGATCAACAGGATACTTTTTAAAGGCGGATGAGGATTGAGGGGACGATGGGAGAAATCTGGCCGTTGAGAAGATCAGGGAGAATCTTGAGCATTGATGTGGGTTGCAGCTTTTCCGAACGGTCACAAGCCATTTGAAATATTATTCATTCAGAGAAGGAGGCACTGTACTGAGACATGACTGATTTCTGCAGGTTTGCCTTAAATAGCGTCTTGGGGAGTGCCGAATTAGCCGTTGGAAGAGCATTTTATCCTGGTTCCTTTCTGGCGATATATTCAGTGTGCTAGAGGGGTATATGGGAACTTTGATGTGGGTTTAAAACATGGAACCGAAAAGTACGTTCCCATACAAGGAATCAGGGATGCCATTTATCGCATTGCACAACAATTCCCAGAGAGGGTTTAAGAGATGGATCATAGGGAATTAAATTGAGCAATGAGGCAAGGAGGGTCATAGTACACAATCATCATTTCGGCTTGTATTGTTGGGTTAGAATATGATCAGATTGTGACTTTTGGGCCAACAAAGAAACTTGAACAATGAGAGAGTTGAAAGAATAATTAGGACCCAAGGAGACGAACTAGAAAAAATTATCTAAACCTTTTAAAGAAACCATTATGAAAAGAGGGTTTGTACCAAAAGATATAACACAGAGATATCAAGACTCAACAATTGAAATATCTCAAACTAGTCAAATAGGGGAACTGAAAGAAGCCTTTACGCTAAGGTCGCTACTAGGTTATAGGAATCATTCCTAGTTCCAATCTAAGGTTCTCGAAAGGAGCTCTATTCAAAGCTTTGGTGAATATATCTGCAACCTGATCTTCAGTTCTACAAAATTTCATAATGATGTTTTCTTTCTCAACATGATCTCTAAGAAAATGATGTCTTATATCTATATGCTTGGTCCTAGTGTGATGCACAGGATTCTTTGAAATGTTTATAGCACTCGTGTTATCACAAAGAATAGAGAGGGGACCATAAGACATACCAAAGTCCGCGAGTTGTTGCTTTAGCCAGAGAAGTTGGGAACAACATGAGGCAACAACTATGTACTCAGATTCTGTGGTGGAGAGAGAGACTGAGACTTGTTTCTTTGAGCCCCATGACACAAGGCAGGGGCCTAGGAACTGTTCCATTCCAGAGGTGCTCTTCCTATCCACCAGGTATCCAGCGTATTCCGCATCGGTGTAACCCATCAGCTCAAAGGGACATTCTTTGGGGTACCAAATGCAGAGTGAGTCAGTTCCCTTGAGATATCGGAGTATCCTTTTTACAGCAGCCAAGTGGGTTTCTCTTGGACAAGATTGGAACCTAGCACACAAACCAACAGCAAAAACAATGTCTGGGCGACTAGCGGTTAGATACATGAGTGAGCCTATCATACCTCTATAGAGTTTCTCTTCCACTAGAGGACTTGAGTGGTCCTTGTCCAAGTGAGCAATGGTGGAAATGGGAGTGGAAAGAGGCTTGTATGACTCCATTTTGAACTTTTTCAGTAGTTCCCTGACATACTTCTGTTGATGAATTTGTATACCATCTTCCTTTTGAGTGATTTGCAATCCGAGGAAGAATGTGAGTTCCCCAATTAGGGTCATTTCAAATTCACTGCTCATCAAGTCTTTGAACTTGTCTACAAGGGATAGGTTAGTGGAACCAAAAATGATATCATCGACATAAATTTGAACCACTAAGATGTTACCTTCTTCTTCTAGGATGAAGAGAGTCTTGTCAATAACCCCACGCCTGTAGCCATTTGAGAGTAGGAACTGGGCAAGACGATCATACCAACCTCTGGGAGCTTGCTTGAGGCCATACAGTGCTTTGTCTAGAAAGTAGACATGGTCTGGATAATCATCGTCTTCAAAACCAGGTGGTTGCTTGACATAGACTTCTTCTTGAAGAATTCCATTGAGGAAGGCTGTCTTTACATCCATTTGGAACAACTTGAACCCTTTGTGTGATGCGAAAGCAATCAACAACCTTATTGCTTCAATCCTCGCCACTGGAGCATAGGTTTCATCATAGTCAATTCCTTCTTGTTGATTGTATCCTTGAGCAACAAGTCTTGCTTTGTTCCTTATCACCGCTCCTGTATCATCTAGCTTGTTTCTGAAGACCCATCTAGTTCCTATGATGTGTTTATCCTTGGGACGGGGAACTAGATGCCATACTTTGTTTCTTTCAAACTGATGAAGCTCTTCTTGCATAGCTTGGATCCAATCTGCATCCTTCAGTGCCTCACCTATGTTCTTTGGTTCCACAATAGACAGGAAGGCATTGAAGGCAAAGAAGGTTAGATGATCGAACCTGACTGGAGGCTTGATGACTCTTCTTTCTCTGTTAGGAACTAGAGCATTTGATGTGGAGACATTCTGAGTTGAACATTCAGCTTCCTGGTTGGAATCACCTTCTCCATTGAAGATCATGTGGGAAGATGAGTCATTGAAGTCTCCACAGATGTTGTCGTCATGCTCATGGTTCCCAGAAATGGATTGTTGTTCATTATTCATGGGAACTGGTGGAGGAGCCATTGGAGGGTTCCGAGCAACAGGACAGGAACTGGGTGGAGTGACATCTTCATCTGGATCTTCTTGATATGACTTGGGAAATGGGTCTTCAAAGGAATTGGTTGTGTTCTGCACAATCTTTCCAAGTGATTTTTCATTAAAAATAACATGAACACTTTCTTCTACCTTTTTAGTCCTTTTGTTGAAGACTTTGTACGCCTTGCTACCCGAGGCGTATCCAATGAAGATTCCTTCATCACTTCTTGGGTCGAATTTGCCAAGATTGTCCTTCCCATTGTTGTGCATAAAGCACTTGCATCCGAACACCCTCAGATGTGAGATGTTGGGAACTCTTCCTCTTAGGAGCTCATAGGGTGTCTTTTCTGTGATTGGGCGAAGCATGGCTCGATTGATGATATAGCAAGCTGTGTTGATCGCCTCAGCCCAAAATGATTGAGAGAGTCCACTTGAGATCAGCATAGTCCGAGCCATGTCTTCCAAAGTTCTGTTCTTCCTTTCCACTACTCCATTTTGTTGAGGAGTGTATGGTGCAGAGAAGTTGTGATCAATTCCATGCTCACTGCAAAAGGTTAGAAATTCTCCATTTTCGAATTCGGTACCATGGTCAGACCGAATAGCATTGAGTGAACAATCAAGAGATTTTTCTAACAAGGGAACCAGATCTTTAAAGTGGTCAATAACTTCACTCTTAGATTTAATAAAGATGGTCCAAGTAAAGCGAGAGAAGTCATCGACAATAACAAAGATATACCTGTTCCCTCCTAGGCTCTGAACTCTCATGGGTCCACACAGATCCATGTGGATGAGTTCAAGAGGACTTGAGGTGCTTACCATGTTTTTGGACTTGAAGGAACTACGAGCCTGTTTCCCTTTTACACATCAGAGCACAGTTCCTTAGATGTGCGACTTAGCTTTGGCAGCCCTCTGACTAGCTCCTTTGAGTGTAGCTTTTGAATCAGCTTGGTGCTAGCATGACCGAGGCGTTGATGCCACAAATCAGCTTGGTCATTTACAATTGAGAGACAAAGTTTCTCCTTGGGAACAAAGGATGGATCAATTATATAGACATTGTTGAATCTTTTCCCTTTTAGGATGATTTGTCCCGAGGAGTCAAGGACTGAACATTCGTTTGATCTGAATCTAACTTCATTGTCTCCTTGATCACACAGCTGTGACACACTTATTAGGTCAAAACCAAGATTATCAACAAGGTGAACTTTGTTTACCTGAATGTGATCGTTGAGTTTCACAGTTTCTATTCCACAGATTTTCCCTTTGCTTTTGTCTCCAAATGATATGTTCCCTCCTTGGAGAGGTTGAAGAGATGTCATTTGATTTCTTCTTCCAGTCATATGGCATGAGCAACCACTGTCGATGTATCATAGTTGAGGTTGCCTCTCTTCTTTCTGCACATAAGGGAACTAAGATTTCTGAACCCAGTGAAGCTTGGCTTTACTGGGGGGATTAGCATTGCGAGTCTGTGAATAACCAGGGAACTGGTTCCTTTCATGGTAATGAGTACTTTTCTCCTTTTCAAAGTTCCTTTTCTTAGCACAATCAGTGTTGTAATGACCATTCTTACCACAGTAGGTACACAAACGATTGTAAATAACATGTCCATATTTTCCTTTTCCTGGCCTAAAAGGTTTTTCAGTTTTCCTTTTGTTAAAATTAACATTGTTTCTAACCTTGCTATGGGCCATGTCAATATATCTTTTGTGAGCAAAGGAATTGGTGAACCATTGGTTTTCAGGAACCATCTTTTCTTTTCCCTTAGGTTCCTTCTTAGGACTTTGAGAACTTTCATTTAGACGTTTGGCAACCCCAGCCTTGTTCTCAAGAACCATGATCTTCTCTGATAGGAATTGATTCCTATCACGAGAAGTGGCAAGAGCAGTACTGAGGTTCTCATTCATCTCAACAAGTTCTCGCCTAGCCTTTTCATTTTCAGCATCATTGTTCCCTTTGTTGTTGACATATCCTATTCCATGACGTTGTCTCACAAAAACAGTTTGATTTATCATTTTTTCATTAATAGAATCAGTGAGAATGTCCAATCTATCAATTATGGATTAAAGCATGTCATTTCCAGGTAAGTTAGCATGCAAGGGAACTTTGACAGAATCTATGCTAGTTTCATCACAAGATTTGCAAGTTTTAAGGTGACTAGCATGCACATTCCTAATATCAATGAGTTTGGAGTGAGTTTCAGCTAGGTCTTTCTCAGTTTCATCAAGTTTCTTACTCCAAACAGAATTCTCAACAGTCAAGCAAGCAATTTCATCTTCACAATCATCAAGTTTCTGTTGAAGGGAACTAGTTTCCTTTCCTAGTTTCTTTATGATCTTAAGAAGTTGTTTCTTATCACAATCAGCTAGGGATTTTAAGAGATCGTCAAAAGTTATCTCAAGGTCTTCTGAGTCGCTTGAGTCTCCTTTTGCCATGAGACATCTTCCTCCAGAGAAGCCACTCAGATTCAGTTCCTCATCTGAGTCTTCTCCCAATGAGGCTACGAGAGCCTTCTTTTTCTGAGGTCTTTCTTCTTCCTTGGAGTCTTCCTTGTTGGGACAGTTCTTAGCATAGTGTCTCTTTTCTTTGCACTCGTAACAAGAGACTTTTTTGAGATCCCTTCTAGGTCCATTGTGGGAGGAACTACCCTTTTGGAACCTTCCCTTCACAAAGAATTTTTTGATATTCTTTGAGAAGAGGGCTGTTAGCTCGTCATCTTCTTCTTCCAGGTCTGAGTTCTCTTCCTCCATCTCGAGCCTGAAGAAGGCTTTAGAGATCTTAAGGGCGATTACTTTCTCCAGTTTCTTGTCGGCATTGGCCTTGGTGTGCTCTCCTTCTTCAACCTCTAGTTTCCCTATGACTTGGGTCAAGGGAATGGATTGGATGCCTGGAGTGTTCTTCATGATTCCCTTAAGAAGGGTGAACTTGGAGTTGAGTCCATTGATGACCACTAGGGACTTGGAAACTTCATCCAGATCGACTCCCGCCGCTGTCAACTTTCCAATCAATCTGTTGAAGCGGGAGTAGTACTCTGAGATGGTCTCAGTTTCCATCATTTTGAAGGTATGGTATTCTCCTTCCAAAGCAAACTTTCTGCTTTGCTTTAGTTCCTCACTTCCTTCATGCATCTCCTTGAGAGCTTTCCACATCTCCTTGGCCGTCTTGATGCCTATGACCTTGTCCAAGTCCTCTTTGTCCAATCCATTGAGGATGAACTGCCTGGCCTTGGCATTCTTCTCCATGATGACATAGTGTTTTGGTTTCCAGTCTTCTTCCTTCATGGTGAGATCGACATGGCCATCTCCATTTTCGACTATCCTCCAGCATTGGTAGTCGTTGGTCTTGATGTGGCTTTCCATGCACTTTTCCCACCATGTTTCTTCTCCTTTCTTTCGGAGATGTGGCTTGTTGGTGGAGATTCCGAGCTCAAACTTGCTTGGTTGAGACATGATCTGCAAACTAAACAAAGATCTAGATCTTTTCCTGCTCTGATACCAATTGCAGGATCGTGATTGTTAGATAATAACTTAAGGAACTCAGAATATCGATTTTAAGTTCCCTTCGCAGCAGAAATAAACAATCAAACAAATGACAAGTTCCTTATAGTGGAAACCTTTGATTGCCAACTAGCAATCCAGGATAAAAACCACTACTTTTCTTTCGGAAGGATTTCAAGGTCTACTTCTTGATTTCTTATCTCTTTTGGTTATAGCTTATCCTAGGAACAAACACATAGTTTCTTTGCCTTACACACAGTTAGGCAATCCTAGATAACTTAACACAATCAATAATCAATCCAAGAAACAGACCTTCGCACCTAGGAACTATCACTTACAGTCACAGGAACTTAGCACTCAGCTCTTCTATTCCTTGACTGGTTCCTCTTGATCTCGGTTTGCTTTGATGATCTTGTTTGAAGGTTCACACTGGATATTTGCTAATGTGTGTGAGTCGTATTTCAGTGCTTGAAGATAACCCTTGAGTTAGTCTTCCTTTTATAGAGGATTCTTCGCAGCTTAATCTTCTCTGGGTTCCCACAGATTGAGCTTGCCCTAGGATAAGTGGTTCTTCTTGGTCCACGTTGTTCTTGGCATGTGCAAACAACCTAGGCAGCTCAGAATCCTTCTAGGTTAGTCAACCTCTTCAGCCAAGTCATTCTCCAGCTTCCTTTGTCCGAGGTTCGATACTCTGGGTGCTTGGGAACTGACTTCTGGACAGCGACAAGTTCCATGTCCTGTCGCTTTCACCTTTCTCTGTCCGAGGTTCGGCGTTCTAGGTGTCTTGTTGTTTTGCTCTGGACATTGGCAGGCTTTTGGAAGCTTCGCACAAGTCGTGTTTCGACTTCCTTTTGTCCGAGGTTGGTGTTCCCAGATTTCTTGGGAATCGCAACCTCGCATGCTATGTTTCTGGGCACACATGGGTTCCTCTGGGTTCCTTTCTTTGTCTTGTTCCTTTGGTTCTCTTGTCCTGTTTGGCTTTCTTGCCTTCGGTATATTCCTGTGGTTCCTTAAAGCACATCTTTGAGATAAAACATTAGTATCATAATATTTGTCATCTTCAAAAGTAGAGAAACTGAGAAAAGGAACTCTCAGGGGAACTGAAGTTCCAGAGTTCCGTTTCCTAACAGTATGGGGGCGGGAGCCCCCGTGCGAAGTAGCGGGTCCGGGAAAAAATTTAGGCACGTCCGTACAAGAGTATTTTTATTATAATCGTTATTACAAAATAGTGGGAAAAACTCTGGCTTGGCACCGCCCCCAGACGTAGTCAATTTCTTGACGAACTGGGTTAACAATTCTCGTGTTCTTTGTTTTCAATTTCTCTCATTACTGCGTTTGAATTCTAATATACAGTAGTTGAGGATTCTACTGACAATGAAGATGGTGGAAAAGGAGTTATATGTGAAATGCCTCCTTATGAGGCTGAAACAGTAATACGCAATCTGGTGAAAACATGGATTAAGACCAGAGTTGAAAAAGTGACGATCTCGGTTTATCTTAATCTTCAACAGGAGGTATGTCTGATAGAATTAGACTTATTACTCTGACCCAAAAATGAAACTACAAGCTTATTACTGATTAATGTTGGAGAGGAGTGTCTCTTCGTGATGATCCATAAAGAACGACATCTTCAACACCAAAGGAATGGTTGAATCAACACCACAAATATGAGAACAATGATCAAATCAATGGCTTGGATATTAGATTGAATTGCGTTTAATACGCTTTTCGAATATCGTATTTTGACCCTCATACCTCTCCTCCAAGGAGATCCAAAAGCCTAAAGGGTTGCACAAAATCGACATGGGGATAAGACAACCAACCCGATCTTATTCTAGGCTCCTTGAATCAAGATTGAACACTTGGAGATGTTCATGTTTATGTATTTTCGACTTAGGTTACTTAGAATCGATTGATCAAGTTCGTAACCCCTTACCAACATCCATGTGACCCTATATATAGAGTATGGGATGTTCCACACATCTTGGAGAAAATGAAATGGGCGGTTAAAGCGGTTAAAAGCGTTAAGAGAGCAAAACCGTCGCTTATTGTACAAGAGCACTTTATAACCCGGATCCCTTCTGAACCGGGCTATATTCTGAAGCAGGAATCCCAACACAAGTTTTATAACCCGGTTGTAACGCACCCGGGTTATAAATCCCAACTTTCTTCAGCGCGCGAATTTAACACGGACAAGACATGTCCGGGTTATATACCCTGCTTTACCATGTTATCTTATATTGATTAACATGTACATAACTTTTCCAACCCGATTAATTCTTCGGATCACATGCTCCAAACTCTACACTCTAAAAGTTCGTATACATGGGTGTGCACTCCACACACTCCTAACCCACGTTCTAACGGCTCGATATCCCGTTGGCAATGTGAGAGTCCCGATAATACTAAAACGAACGTCGATTTACTAAAATCATCAACATTCCTCCCCCATTTTAGTATAATCCTTGAGTAACACCTTTTAAAGCAAGTCTTCGTACCAGACTCATGCATAAATGAAAATGTCCTAAGGCTTGAATTTCCACCTTAGTGTATTACACATTCCAAATACTCGAGAATCAGGGTGTCCTATGGATTGAACCCTTCAACCCATTTGAATACTTGAAGATAACACACACAAGTCTTCACACTAATCCAAGTGTTATACTTGACACTATTACAGTCATGTGTCCTTATCCATTCATAAGTGCATACAAAGCCAAGCCCAAGCTTATTGAAGCGGTATCACTTCACACTCACATAGGTAGATTCTTTTCAATAATGCACCTGTAAATGCACTTTTTCAAAAGATCTATGAAGAAGATAAACTTCATCCTAAACCTTCTTTGCAGGACCGAGCACAAACTTAGGATGATATATAAACATGTGCTTCAATCTCTAAGTGTGGGTTTTCCACATTGAATTCAGCCCCTAACGTCGTATTAGAGGGGAATTGGGTATCCCACCATTAAAGATTCAAACGGGCTTTAATCCATCCATATAACCGACTTGTGAACCAAGTCCCTAGCTAACCCTTTTTAACAGGCGGGTCAACCAAACATTACAAGTATGTACAAACTTAAACAACTCAACTCTTGAGTAACAGTCTTTTCACGATTAAATCCTCCAACACCAAAAAAGGTGTTCCCCCATTGTCCATTTAGCCAAGTAATGGCCAAAGTTATTGTGCACCAACAATGAAACAGGATGATCTTGTGTTAGACATAACTGAGATCTCATATTGTGAGTTCCTTATTCATTCCACTGTCAAACTTTAAGATGCAGTCAATCAGCATCCAAAGACCTCCCTTATCCCGAGAGAAACTGACAATGCCAAAGGCCATAAATTATGGTCTTTCTTAAGGTTAATCAATCTTTATTGACTCATTAGCTATCACTATCATACATATTCATTAAACCATGAATATCCGAGCTAAGATATCATTACACCCTGGATAGGTATAAAGTTTAGGCTCGTAACCTTGAGTGTGCTCACGGGAGAGCGAATTTCATATAGCGCTATGCCTTTCCTCCCGTTTGATCCTACCACCAAGGATCTCATGAACCTCTCCCGTGTCCTTCATGGAAGCCCCCATGACAAGTATGTCTTAATTAATAAATGTGTTTTATCCAACACCAACATGTCACAAGACAATGTATAAGATGATGCCATAACCAGAATCATCAAGCTTTTTTCATAAACATACTTCACCTTTTGTTTCAAGTTAAACCCACTAGACAATTTCATAGACATGGGAATTATGTTAACTCATGCAACACTTGATTAATTTGCACTTTCCTTTTTCTTAATATCCGACAAAATAGCCTCACGGTTTACTCATTAATCCTTTCTCCTCTAAGGAGACTCGAGCAACCGAACCATGGATATCAAACTTGATTGATCCAATATTTTGTCTTAGTCCCCAATATCTTAAGGAACTTTGCTCTAGTCACTAAACTTAGCAACCTTCATCTTCTTTCTTGAAGATACCTTTATAGCCCAAAGGCTAAAAATCTTGGTGGGAGATCCATTTACATGACTCATGTCATCTATTTAATCATTTTAACCATATTCATTTGGAAACCAGAATCACGTGTACTTTCCTTCTCCTTTCCCTCCTTATGGAGCTCAGTGACTTATCTCACATGGGTATCTAACCCAATTCAATTCAACTTGATCCAATTGTACATTAGAACCAAGACCCTTTGGTTTAGACATTTTATCAAAATTAGGTGTCATCAATCATTGCATCTCATGAGATACAAATTTTACCTTTACCACCCAAAATTTCTTATTGGGTTAGGGTAAGTGACTGATCACCATATGTCCAAAATAAATTAGACTATGTCATCCTTTATACCAAAGTCCACATGGGTCAATACATTCCATCAATATGAAATATATTTATTAAACAACAAGCATAACTTGACTTCACCCATAATTGTCACTTTTCTCTTTGAGAAGTGTAATATACCGTATGAGAACATTATCTCAACACATATCATTGCTCGCCTAGACACAACCTGACATATACCTGTCATGTGCCTTATTCTCTTCCGATCAATGTGTCATATTTAATAACTCTAGGGATTGGAATTAGATCCAAATCCTAGTACCTCCCACCTTAATCAGTGCGAAATTCATAATCAAGATTTTCCTTGTAGAGTAACACACGGTCATATATAAACCATAACTTGTCTACCAATAATCACATTATATGCCAATAATATAACATTACACATACAAAATCTCATACATATATAATAAAATGCATAACATGAGTTTGGATCATATGCGGAGCACTCTTCCCGTGCGGAGCATGCACTTTAGGGCCTTATTTATGCACTTTAATGTCTTATTTGTGCACTTTTTCAAAAAAAAAAAATTCTTTTACAAATTGTTTTCCAAGCATTTTTCAAAATTTTTGCAAAAGTGCACAAATAAGGCTCTAAAGTGCACAAATAAGGCCCTATAGTGCATGTCCGCACGTCCGCACGGGAAGAGTGCTCCGCACCGGAACCGCACTCTGCATAACATATATATAATATATAAATAACTGACCAGTCTATACAGAGTATAGTAGGGTCTAATGACTAATCTGTTTGGAAACAATAGAGTCAAGAATAGCCAATCAGTACACGAATATTGTAGGGCATAACATGACCAGTAGACTAGAAAGTAATCTGGTCAACCTAGTAGACTTATCATCAAGTCTACTGTATAAATACAGTAGACTTGAATCAAGTAATCTAGAAGCATGAGTAGTCTATACAATAATATAGTAGACTCATAAAATCACCCAAGATCTCATCAATTTACGAGATACTTGTCCTAAGTCTCTTGAGACTTAATCGAATAGTTGCACCGTCCTCCACCTTCCATTTAAACCAATGAAAAGTTCATAATCATATAGACATTATGATCATGCTATATACATACACACATATATATACATGATGAAACAAAAATTATAAACATTCCTCATTCTCCCATTTAACCATTTAGGTTAAAATATCGTCCATTTCAAATCTTTAATTAAAAAGACTACTGAACCTTTCCTCCATCCAAATCACAATAGACCTTAGGAAATACAACTTGATCTTAATTGCACTAGTCACATGACATGTTAATTACATGCTCATGCTTATTCTTTCTTTACTCTCATCAACCATACATATAAAAAATGATAGCACCTTGAATCAATGCCACCAAAATCAATAACCACATACGAATGCAAATTTAAAGTCAAATGACATTCACATCCATTTTACGTGCATATATATATTCGCCACACACAAATATACATGTGTTCACTATGATCAAAACAACTGGACCATACATATATATACCATGATAAACACATAAATATACGGTCAATATATATATTCACCATGATCGATCGATCTCACACACGCATGTGTATATCATCACTATGTATAGAAGCACAACGCACATAGTTTCCATGTCTAAAAGACACCTTAGTTTCATGTCATAACCGCAAAATATAACTGATCGTAACAATCTATATACAAATATAAAAAGAAGACCGTGATGAGTACATACAAATAAAAGGCAATATATAAAACGGTTATCTACCTTATATGATCCGTAATTATCTGTCATCATCACCACCGATCAATCTGATGCCGAAAACATGACCTCACTGATGGAGTCCCTTTTGAATTCACTTAATCAAAATCCATCAAACTGATTCTATCCTCTAATAGATAAGGCCATCATGAATAAGCACCCCATGGTATAATAACCACCAACAATTACGGTTATGCTAACTGTAGGATCGTACGTGTTAGCAATCAAAGGGAACTGAGAGTTCAGTTCCTTAGCAGCGGAATAAGTAAACAATAACAGAATCAAGACAAGTTCCTTAGAGTGGGAACCTTTGATAACCAACTAGTTATTCAGGATAAAACCCACTACCTCTCTTGCAAGAGGATTTCAAAGTCTACTTCTTGTATTAATGCTTCGATTACAATCAATTAGGATAGAACACACAGATTAAGTCTTAGACACACTAAAGACTCTCTACCTAATTCGATCAAATCAAGCAAGCAACAAGACAATCGACTTACAGTTCTTCTTCAAAGAACTTGGCACGGTTTTCTTCTCTGTAAGCAGTAAGCGTGAATGCGTGTGTTGAGAGAGAGATTTAACTACTCTATTTATGTAACGTAGTTGATGAAAGAAGTGAATCTTTAACAATTAGATTACATAAATAAAATAATAAAAAATTAATCGTAAAAGATAATATTTGTTACCAAATATAATCTTCCACGATTTTACATGTTTTGTTTCCATAAAGATATACTTTTGACTCCTAAAATATATGGAAACAGGATAAGATCTTCACGTTCTCTCTCCAACTGAAGATCTACCCTAATCAGCTCGCCGCCGCTCTTCACGTCTTGTTCCAAGTGTTTCCAGCGTCAGCAAGCTTCAGTTCCTTATGCCAGTTCCCAAATCTGGCGTCTTCGTCTCTGTCTTGTCCTTTCTGAATTTAGAGTTCCCTGTTTATCACACTCAAGGAAATATCAATAGCAATGATGTTTGTCATTATCAAAACTAAGAAAACTGAGGAAGGGAACTAGGTAGGGAACTGGAGTTCCCAAAAGTTCACTTCCTAACAATTTCCCCCTTTTTGATGATGACACACATGTGGAACCTGGCATATCGAAATAGGCATGAATGATATTTGAAGAAAAACAAAACATAGCTAGATGTAGGATAATCATTAGTGAATTGCATATTTCCCCTTAACAACAGATCTAGTTCCTTAATTCCCCCTTAAGAGAACAACTAGTGCAGAGTTCCTTTCAGCCTATTAGTTCCAGATTGCCAAGTTCATTCCCCCTTTGGACATCATCGAAAAGAGTCAGTTAAATGAATAACAAATAGAACTTAGAGAGATAAATAAACTAATGGTGAACTATAGAGAAATGGCACCGTAATAACAGTTGAAGGCAAATCAGAACAAGTGCAAGGAACACAGAAAGTTCATTAAATATAAGGAGAACATAGAGAACATAGACAGCATAGACATAACAAAATAAAAAACACTCAGAGACACACAAGATGAGATCAAAATATGGAAGTGGGGTCCTAGGGAACTAAGGTTCCGTGTCAACTGAGTTGGGGAACTGAGCACTTTCCCACACTACGGCTTGCCCTTGGCCTTGTCTTATGCAAGCTTGCGATTGACTAACTTCGCCACTTCCTGCACAAGTGCTGCAGAAGTCTTCCACAGCTCCACAACCATTTCATTTGTAAAGTTGCTCCCTTTCTCCACTGCAGCAACAACCTTGTCAAAACCTTCAACCAGAGCAGCTTCGATGGATCCCAAGCTGGTCAAGATAACATGTGTGTCAGGGACCAGATGGGGATCAGACTGGCCAGGTTTGAGCTCCTCCTTGTCCTTCGCTGCATCAGAATCCTCATCAACATGCGCCTTTTGTGCTAGACACTTCACTGTAGTCATTGTGAGCAACCGAGAAAATCGGGTTTCCTCAACATCCATAGGGTAAAGACCCAGGCGGCTCAAGATTTTCTTGATGAGGTGTGGATAAGGAAGGGAATGGGTGGTGTGGCCTTTGCAGAACTACATATGAGCTAGAGTAATGCAGGGTAGGTCAATGGGTTCGCCCAAAATTAGCTTCTCCATTAGCACAGCATCGGAGACAAGCACTGTGTCCCTCTTCTCCTGTCGAGGGGTGATATTTTTGATGAGGAAGGTGTGGAGAATCTTCCTATCAAGACTGAGATACTTGGTCAGCATGGAACCCTTGGAAGGAGCATTGCCATAAAAAACAACTTTGAGAATGGTCAACTTGCGCTTGGCTGGCCAGTTCCTTCTGACAATAGCCCCAAAGCCTTTTCCAGTTTTAAGGCCCAATACGGACCCAATGACGGCATTAGATAAGGGAATTAGATTATCTCCCCAAGTGAGGATGGCGTCGTGCACAGGCAGATCGTCTTTAGCCGCGACGAACTGCAGATTCTGGTAAAAGAGACGCACCAAATCCTCATTGACGGCGAACGGCTCCGGCACTAGGGTGTCCCACCCTTGGAGTTGCAACTTAGCATGGGCAACGGTGATGCTCTCATCGTCAACAGTGGCCCAGAATTCTTCTCTAACAATAAGAGGCTCCAGGATGTTGCGAGTGGCGAGGGCTGGAGCCACCTTGAAGGGAACTTGAGAGGACGAAGAGGTGGACAGAGTCAGCGGCTTCTTTCCTTTAGCAGTCTTGGAAAGCTTCGCCTTTTTGGCAGGAGTGGCCTCCTCAAGGAGAAGAGAGGAGATTCCAAGACCACCTTTTGTAGCACGGCGCTTGACACGGCCTGCCACAGATTGGGAGTCGCCGGGGAGTTTGAGAGAGGTGGTTGGCATCGGAAGCAACTCCACATCAATGGGATCATTCTCTTGAGAAGGAGAGGAGTGTTGAGAAGCCTCCTTTGTCGGTGTAGGAGAGGCGTGTTTTGACGGTGTGTGCTCCGACGAGGCAGATTCGGACTTGCTGGCCTCCTTTGCCGGTGAAGGCACCGACTTGGCAGGGGACACCACAGGTGGGGGCACAGAAGATTGTGCCTTTGTCGGTGTAGCCACCTGGGAGGAGGAAGGAGTAACTTTCTGTTTCCTGTAGGCTTCTAAAACTGCCATCTCGTCAGCAGAGAGTTGAGGAATTCCGGTCTCCATGAGGGCAGGTGTGGTTGAGAGAAAGCTTTGAGAGATTGTTGTGGGCACGGCAATGATTGTTGTGGAGAGCAAAGATAATCTGTGAAATCGGTGCCGATTTAGGGTTTTCCCTGTTTCCTTTTATAAACTCTGAGCAAAAACCTATCCTTATGAAGCCGTTGCCGAATCTTTTCAAATAAGGGAACTCAGAGATCTGTCAAACGGCCACAAAATCTTCTAAAGCCGAAGGGAACTCATAAATATTCTCATCATCATATCTGCAGAGCTAACAAATAAAAAACGGGCTTGAATTCCCCAGAAATCTCTGAGAGCACAACGGCTAGAATGGCAATAACTGCTCTTGGGAAATGAACGCTGACAGAGCTTGAAATTTAAAATCCGGCCGTTGAAGCAAAAATTTCAGTTCCTTTCCTCAGTGAATGACACGGAACCAGGGAGATATGGGTACATTTTATGTAGGAAACCAAGCAATCACTCAAGAAAAGTATGTACCCATATAAATAAAATTAGGAAGGCAATTTTGACACTACAAAGATAATTCCCAGTGTGGACTAAACAAAGGATCATAAGGAATTATACGATGTAGTCAAGTTTAGGACAGTTTATAGTCAATCATCATGTAGGCTTGTAATATAGGATATATGTGATCAAATTGACTATTTTAAGGCTAACAATGAGATGTAAACATGATCAAGATATATCATAAAAATTATGCGATCATGCAATAGTTAAGAATGTGCTTTAGAACCGATATTACAGGACATGCGAGGTCATCACAAGATCAAATATCATCAATATAATCAATGAAATCATAGAAAAGATCAAATCTAGGCACAACAAGGGAACTAGTAAAGGCAAACGGAACTACTAGTTTAAGGATATCATTCCCAGAAGTAATCTGAAGGACTCATAAGGTTCTCGATTTAAAGCTTTGGTGAATATATCGGCAATTTGATCTTCAGTTCTACAATGTTCTAGCAGTATGTTCCCTTTTTCAACATGATCACGCAAGAAATGATGCCTAATGTCAATATGCTTAGTCCTAGTATGATGCACAGGATTCTTGGAGATGTTGATTGCACTAGTATTGTCACATAAAATCTTTAGAGGGCCAAAAGACATACCAAAATCCGCGAGTTGTTGTTTGAGCCAGAGGAGTTGGGAACAACATACCGCAACTGCAATGTACTCAGCTTTCGTGGTTGATAGAGTTACCGAGTTTTGTTTCCGGGACCCCCAAGAGACCAAACAAGGGCCAAGGAACTGGGCCATCCCAGATGTGCTCTTTCGATCAACCAGGTAGCCTACATAATCCGCATCGGTGTATCCAAGAAGATTGAAATGGCAATCCTTGGGGTACCAAAGACATAGGTCGTCAGTTCCCTTGAGATAGCGAAATATGCTCTTCACTTCAGATAAGTGAGATTCTCTTGGATCAGCTTGAAACCTGACACAAAGGCAAACAGCAAACACAATATCTGGCCTACTAGCAGTTAGATATATTAGGGAACCTATCATGCCACGATAGAGCTTCTCTTCCACTCGTTGTCCGGTGAGATCGGCGGTGAGACGAGTGGCAGGTGAGATGGGGGTGGAGATAGCTTTGCTTGAATCCATCTTGAACTTCTTCATGAGTTCCTTAAGATATTTCTGTTGATGGATTTGAATGCCATCGGGCTTCTGAGTAACTTGCAATCCCAGGAAGAAGGATAGTTCCCCAATCATACTCATTTCATACTCGCTGCTTGATAAGCACTACTTTGTAGGGCTTAAGTAAGAGTCATTAGAGGTTTTATTGGTGCCATTCGGGTAGATTTAGACACATTCATGTGTATGGCGTTTGGAGGCGAAGTTGGTGTATTTGGAGGTGTTTGAGTTATTTTGGAGATCATATGAGACACTGAGGAGGAAGCCACCAGTAGTAGACGCCAAGGAGTTATGAAGTATTGGCGAGGAGGTGCTGAAGACACGCTTTCGGGACCTGAAGAGACAAAGGATGAAGAAACGAGTTCACGACGACCGCTGTGCAACTTACGGCCACCGCCGTCAATTCCCATCCAACAACATTGGCTACGATGTAATTACGGCGCCCGCCGTGGAAAGACGGCGCCCGCCGCGATTACGGCGCCCGCCGTGAAGGATGCAGCGCCCGCGGTGCATGTCTGAAATCCACCGCGCCGTTTCCTTATTTGGCATTATTTTATTACTTTTTATTATTTCGTTTTAGGTTAACTTAGCTTTATTTTCCTTTAGTATTTAAGGGTTGAGAAAAGGTTGTTTGCCAATCTTGGATTCTCTCTCGAACCCTAATTAGTTTCTACGTACTTTGCTATGAAGAACTAAGCCTCCCTGGCTTAGTCAGACGCTGAAGCTTTCGTTTTGATTCAGTTGTGAGATTCTCGTTCTTATCTATTGCATGGTTTTTATCTATTCTCTTGCTTAAGTTGCTTATGATTGATATTGATAATCTCTAGTCTGATCATCTAGGGTTTGTTGTTATTGGTCTATTGCTAGATCTATATTGTTACTGGTTGAGCATATCTATTTCAGAGTGGCAACTGCATCGTACTAGTATCTGGTTGTGCTAGTCTTATGCAGAAGAGAACTGATTTACATTCTAGGATAAAAGCTGGTTGTTTTATACTAGAATTGTATCCAACTATATTCCTATCCGTAAGGCTGCTGTTAAACTGAATCTTGATAGTTTCAGGGTTGTTTAATTAGTTAGTGCTAATAGTATCTGGTTGTGCTATTAGTTATATCTGAAAATGAATTGGAATTTCCATTGCATGTGATTTTGAATGAGTATCTATGATCAACTTGTCATACGAATAGTGGATGTTGTTTGACTAAGTGTTTTTCCCTGTTACTAAATTCATCATCTTTAGTTTATCTTGCCTTTGCATGCTTAGATTACTTAAACAAACAAACCCCCCCCCCCCCTTTTGGTTAGTTCTGTTTAACATACGAATTGCATATTTAGATAGACATCTGTCTCCCTGTGGACTCGACCTTTACTTACCTAGGACTACGGTTTAGGGTTTGTTTTGATATTTTGCATATCATTTTTTACACGACAAAAACCTGTTATCAAATTGGCGCCGTTGCCGGGGATCGAACCCGGGTCACCCGCGTGACAGGAGGGAATACTTACCACTATACATACATGCAGCCCCTGAGATGCTGGGTGGACCGTTTCTGAAGATGGCAAGTGCATTCATAGATATGAACAGCGGTCCAACCATCATGAAGGGCACAAGCATGGGGGAAAAGCTCTACAAGGAGTATACAAAGAGACATCCCCCTGATATAGATCTCAGGAGTTCAAGTGCTAGGACAAACCCGAGTTGAGGAGGATTGAGTAGGATGTCGAGCCACGACAGTAAACAAGGCGCTTCTCGGGAGGCAACCCGATGTTAGTTTTTTTAGATCTGTGTCGAACTAACCTGCAGGAAGTGTGAAAAAAAAAGCGAAGAAGGAGAGGCGGCGACCGCCGCCAAACTTACGGCGACCGCCGCCAATCCCACTTTCGAATGCTTCGCTACGACATCCTGGCGGCGACCGCCGTTTAATCACGGCGACTGCCGCAATTAAACGGCGACCGCTACCCTCCTTACGGCGATCGGCGCCATTTGTCAGGTAAAAAAAAAATTTAATAAAAATTCCCCCGAAAATACCTTAAACGGGGAGAAAAAAAAAAGTTTCACCGGAGGCCAGCTGTCCGAGTTTCGCATGGAAAGATGGTGCGCATCATGTTGTCAAGGAGGAGACATTAGCCTCACTTTATTTTTGACAACGATGATGGCCCTATAATTGGCAGCTGAGGAGGAGGAACACTAGGGCCCATACCACGATTACATCTGGGTCCCATTTTTGTGTTCGTTGAAGGCCGTGCAACCCCGCCATCCCTGCCATACCACTATTCACCACAGTGGTTCCCTATGGTTGCACGGTAGATGAAGATTATGGCGTTGATGCCGACACCCGCGACATGGACGTTTATTGAGAAGACCGCCAGCAACAAAGGAAGTGTCCAAGCCCGCTCGGCGTCGTTGTGAGTTATTTTTTGCTTTTCCCTTTGCTTCAAATTTTTTTTGTCTTTCATTACATTGAGGACGATGCAATGTTTAAGTATGGGGTGGAGTTTTATCGTTGCTACGTCGTTCAGGAGAAAAATGAAAATAAAGAAAAAGCCAAAAATTTGAAAAAGGCTATCATAAAAATCCTAGGATAGGTCAAAAACCCGAAAGGGCGGCCTAGGTAATAAGCATGTGGCTTGGACCGGCATTAGGCTGGGGTAATATGAGGTCAAGAGTGACGTGAGCTTATGTGAGTACATCTATTGGAAAATGAAATGAGTGGCTTGGTGAAAACCCAAAAAGGGCGCCTTGGCAAAACGAGTGAAAAAGAAGAAGAGTGATTTTAGGATTTCTCATTATTCTTGGCGAGGCGTCATAAGAAGAGGAAACAAAGAAGGATTGTCGGGTAGGTCACTCTGGGAGACATAAGGAGCAATAGATGGAGGCTAGGATTATAGGTTACTCACGCTATTGGATGTCCGGGTTTAGCTTGGGAGAAGTACTCTGCTTGCCCCTTAAGCTTGTTGAGTTGTGGATGTGTTGTGAATGAGATTGGTGCCAGGAGCTTTGGCATGGGTTAGGTGACTCTTACTTGGAGGATATGCTTCCTGAGACCTTGGGTACTGCATTGGAGGAGTGGACTCTTATTTGGTTTACTCGTGGACGAGCAAAGGTCTAAGCATGGGGTGGTTTGATAAGCACTACTTTGTAGGGCTTAAGTAAGAGTCATTAGAGGTTTTATTGGTGCCATTCGGGTAGATTTAGACACATTCATGTGTATGGCGTTTGGAGGCGAAGTTGGTGTATTTGGAGGTGTTTGAGTTATTTTGGAGATCATATGAGACACTGAGGAGGAAGCCACCAGTAGTAGACGCCAAGGAGTTATGAAGTATTGGCGAGGAGGTGCTGACGACACGCTTTCGGGAGCTGAAGAGACAAAGGAGGAAGAAACGAGTTCACGACGACCGCCGTGCAACTTACGGCGACCGCCGTCAATTCCCATCCAACAACATTGGCTACGATGTAATTACGGCGCCCGCCGTGGAAAGACGGCGCCCGTCGCGATTACGGCGCCCGCCGTGAAGGTTGCAGCGCCCGCCGTGCATGTCTGAAGTCCGCCGCGCCGTTTCCTTATTTTGCATTATTTTATTACTTTTTATTATTTCGTTTTAGCTTAACTTAGCTTTATTTTCCTTTAGTATTTAAGGGTTGAGAAAAGGTTGTTTGCCAATCTTGGATTCTCTCTCGAACCCTAATTAGTTTCCACGTACTTTGATATGAAGAACTAAGCCTCCCTGGCTTAGTCAGACGCTGAAGCTTTCGTTTTGATTCAGTTGTGAGATTCTCGTTCTTATCTATTGCATGGTTTTTATCTATTCTCTTGCTTAAGTTGCTTATGATTGATATTGATAATCTCTAGTCTGATCATCTAGGGTTTGTTGTTATTGGTCTATTGCTAGATCTAGATTGTTACTGGTTGAGCATATCTATTTCAGAGTGGCAACTGCATCGTACTAGTATCTGGTTGTGCTAGTCTTATGCAGAAGAGAACTGATTTACATTCTAGGATAAAAGCTGGTTGTTTTATACTAGAATTGTATCCAACTATATTCCTATCCGTAAGGCTGCTGTTAAACTGAATCTTGATAGTTTCAGGGTTGTTTAATTAGTTAGTGCTAATAGTATCTGGTTGTGCTATTAGTTATATCTGAAAAGGAATTGGAATTTCCATTGCATGTGATTTTGAATGAGTATCTATGATCAACTTGTCATACGAATAGTCGATGTTGTTTGACTAAGTGTTTTTCCCTGTTACTAAATTCATCATCTTTAGTTTATCTTGCCTTTGCATGCTTAGATTACTTAAACAAATAAAACCCCCCCTTTTGGTTAGTTCTGATTAACATACGAATTGCATATTTAGATAGACATCTGTCTCCCTGTGGACTCGACCTTTACTTACCTAGGACTACGGTTTAGGGTTTGTTTGGATATTTTGCATAGTAGTTTTTACACGACAAAAACCTGTTATCAAATTGGCGCCATTGCCGGGGATCGAACCCGGGTCACCCGGGTGACAGGAGGGAATACTTACCACTATACATACATGCAGCCCCTGAGATGCTGGGTGGACCGTTTCTGAAGATGGCAAGTGCATTCATAGATATGAACAGCGGTCCAACCATCATGAAGGGCACAAGCATGGGGGAAAATCTCTACAGGGAGTGTACAAAGAGACATACCCCTGATATAGATCTCAGGAGTTCAAGTGCTAGGACAAACCCGAGTTGAGGAGGATTGAGTAGGATGTCGAGCCACGACAGTAAACAAGGCGCTTCTCGGGAGGCAACCCGATGTTAGTTTTTTTAGTTCTGTGTCGAACTAACCTGCAGGAAGTGTGAAAAAAAAAGCGAAGAAGGAGAGGCGGCGACCGCCGCCAAACTTACGGCGACCGCCGCCAATCCCACTTTCGAATGCTTCACTACGGCATCCTGGCGGCGACCGTCGTTTAATCACGGCGACCGCCGCAATTAAACGACGACCGCTGCCCTCCTTACGGCGACCGCTGCCATTTCTCAGGTAAAAAAAAAATTAATAAAAATTCCCCCGAAAAAACCTTAAACGGGGAGAAAAAAAAAAGTTTCACCGGAGGCCAGCTGTCCGAGTTTCTCATGGAAAGATGGTGCGCATCATGTTGTCAAGGAGGAGACATTAGCCCCACTTTATTTTTGACAACGATGATGGCCCTATAATTGGCAGCTGAGGAGGAGGAACACTAGGGCCCACACCACGATTACATCTGGGTCCCATTTTTGTGTTCGTTGAATGCCGTGCAACCCCTCCATCCCTGTCATACCACTATTCACCATAGTGGTTCCCTATGGTTGCACGGTAGATGAAGATTATGGCGTTGATGCTGACACCCGCGACATGGACGTTTATTGAGAAGACCGCCAGCAACAAAGGAAGTGTCCAAGCCCGCTCGGCGACGTTGTGAGTTATTTTTTGCTTTTCCCTGTGCTTCTATTTTTTTTGTCTTTCATTACATTGAGGACAATGCAATGTTTAAGCATGGGGTGTAGTTTTATCCTTGCTACGTCGTTGAGGAGAAAAATGAAAATAAAAAAAAGCCAAAAATTTGAAAAAGGCTATCATAAAAATCCTAGGATAGGTCGAAAACCCGAAAGGGCGGCCTAGGTAATAAGCATGTGGCTTGGACCGGCATTAGGCTGGGGTAATATGAGGTCAAGAGTTACGTGAGCTTATGTGAGTACATCTATTGGAAAATGAAATGAGTGGCTTGGTGAAAACCCGAAAAGGGCGCCTTGGCAAAACGAGTGAAAAAGAAGAAGAGTGATTTTAGGATTTCTCATTATTCTTGGCGAGGCGTCATAAGAAGAGGAGACAAAGAAGGATTGTCGGGTAGGTCACTCTGGGAGACATAAAGAGCAATAGATGGAGGCTAGGATTATAGGTTACTCACGCTATTGGATGTCCGGGTTTAACTTGGGGGAAGTACTCTGCTTGCCCCTTAAGCTTGTTGAGTTGTGGATGTGTTGTGAATGAGATTGGTGCCAAGAGCTTTGGCATGGGTTAGGTGACTCTTAGTTGGAGGATATGCTTCCTGAGACCTTGGGTACTGCATTGGAGGAGTGGACTCTTATTTGGTTTACTCATGGACGAGCAAAGGTCTAAGCATGGGGTGGTTTGATAAGCACTACTTTGTAGGGCTTAAGTAAGAGTCATTAGAGGTTTTATTGGTGCCATTCGGGTAGATTTAGACAGATTCATGTGTATGGCGTTTGGAGGCGAAGTTGGTGTATTTGGAGGTGTTTGAGTTATTTTGGAGATCATATGAGACACTGAGGAGGAAGCCACCAGTAGTAGACGCCAAGGAGTTATGAAGTATTGGCGAGGAGGTGCTGAAGACACGCTTTCGGGAGCTGAAGAGACAAAGGAGGAAGAAACGAGTTCACGACGACCGCCGTGCAACTTACGGCCACCGCCGTCAATTCCCATCCAACAACATTGGCTACGATGTAATTACGGCGCCCGCCGTGGAAAGACGGCGCCCGCCGCGATTACGGCGCCCGCCGTGAAGGATGCAGCGTCCGCGGTGCATGTCTGAAGTCCGCCACGCCGTTTCCTTATTTTGCATTATTTTATTACTTTTTATTATTTCGTTTTAGGTTAACTTAGCTTTATTTTCCTTTAGTATTTAAGGGTTGAGAAAAGGTTGTTTGCCAATCTTGGATTCTCTCTCGAACCCTAATTAGTTTCTACGTACTTTGCTATGAAGAACTAAGCCTCCCTGGCTTAGTCAGACGCTGAAGCTTTCGTTTTGATTCAGTTGTGAGATTCTCGTTCTTATCTATTGTATGGTTTTTATCTATTCTCTTGCTTAAGTTGCTTATGATTGATATTGATAATCTCTAGTCTGATCATATAGGGTTTGTTGTTATTGGTCTATTGCTAGATCTAGATTGTTATTGGTCTATTACTAGTATCTGGTTGTGCTAGTCTTATGCAGAAGAGAACTGATTTACATTCTAGGATAAAAGCTGGTTGTTTTATACTAGAATTGTATCCAACTATATTCCTATCCGTAAGGCTGCTGTTAAACTGAATCTTGATAGTTTCAGGGTTGTTTAATTAGTTAGTGCTAATAGTATCTGGTTGTGCTATTAGTTATATCTGAAAAGGAATTGGAATTTCCATTGCATGTGATTTTGAATGAGTATCTATGATCAACTTGTCATACGAATAGTGGATGTTGTTTGACTAATTGTTTTTCCCCGTTACTAAATTCATCATCTTTAGTTTATCTTGCCTTTGCATGCTTAGATTACTTCAACAAACAAAACCCCCCCTTTTGGTTAGTTCTGATTAACATACGAATTGCATATTTAGATAGACATCTGTCTCCCTGTGGACTCGACCTTTACTTACCTAGGACTACGGTTTAGGGTTTGTTTTGATATTTTGCATAGCAGTTTTTACACGACAAAAACCTGTTATCAAATTGGCGCCGTTGCCGGGGATCGAACCCGGGTCACCCGCGTGACAAGAGGGAATACTTACCACTATACATATATACAGCCCCTGAGATGCTGGGTGGACCGTTTCTGAAGATGGCAAGTGCATTCATAGATATGAACAGTGGTCCAACCATCATGAAGGGCACAAGCATGGGGGAAAAGCTCTACAGGGAGTATACAAAGAGACATCCCCCTGATATAGATCTCAGGAGTTCAAGTGCTAGGACAAACCCGAGTTGAGGAGGATTGAGTAGGATGTCGAGCCACGACAGTAAACAAGGCGCTTCTCGGGAGGCAACCCGATGTTAGTTTTTTTAGTTCTGTGTCGAACTAACCTGCAGGAAGTGTGAAAAAAAGCGAAGAAGGAGAGGCGGCGACCGCCGCCAATCCCACTTTCGAATGCTTCGCTACGGCATCCTGGCGGCGACCGCCCTTTAATCACGGCGACCGCCACAATTAAACGGCGACCGCTGCCCTCCTTACGGCGACCGGCGCCATTTCTCAAGTAAAAAAAAAATTTAATAAAAATTCCCCCGAAAAAACCTTAAACGGGGAGAAAAAAAAAAGTTTCACCGGAGGCCAGCTGTCCGAGTTTCTCATGGAAAGATGGTGCGCATCATGTTGTCAAGGAGGAGACATTAGCCCCACTTTATTTTTGACAACGATGATGGCCCTATAATTGGCAGCTGAGGAGGAGGAACACTAGGGCCCACACCACGATTACATCTGGGTCCCATTTTTGTGTTCGTTGAAGGCCGTGCAACCCCGCCATCCCTGCCATACCACTATTCACCATAGTGGTTCCCTATGGTTGCACGGTAGATGAAGATTATGGCATTGATGCCGACACCCGCGACATGGACGTTTATTGAGAAGACCGCCAGCAACAAAGGAAGTGTCCAAGCCCGCTCGGCGACGTTGTGAGTTATTTTTTGCTTTTCCCTGTGCTTCAATTTTTTTTGTCTTTCATTACATTGAGGATGATGCAATGTTTAAGCATGGGGTGGAGTTTTATCCTTGCTACGTCGTTGAGGAGAAAAATGAAAATAAAGAAAAAGCCAAAAATTTGAAAAATGCTATCATAAAAATCCTAGGATAGGTCAAAAACCCGAAAGGGCGGCCTAGGTAATAAGCATGTAGCTTGGACCGGCATTAGGCTGGGGTAATATGAGGTCAAGAGTGACGTGAGCTTATGTGAGTACATCTATTGGAAAATGAAATGAGTGGCTTGGTGAAAACCCGAAAAGGGCGCCTTGGCAAAACGAGTGAAAAAGAAGAAGAGTGATTTTAGGATTTCTCATTATTCTTGGCGAGGCATCATAAGAAGAGGAGACAAAGAAGGATTGTCGGGTAGGTCACTCTGGGAGACATAAGGAGCAATAGATGGAGGCTAGGATTATAGGTTACTCATGCTATTGGATGTCCGGGTTTAGCTTGGGGGAAGTACTCTGCTTGCCCCTTAAGCTTGTTGAGTTGTGGATGTGTTGTGAATGAGATTGGTGCCAAGAGCTTTGGCATGGGTTAGGTGACTCTTAGTTGGAGGATATGCTTCCTGAGAACTTGGGTACTGCATTGGAGGAGTGGACTCTTATTTGGTTTACTCGTGGACGAGCAAAGGTCTAAGCATGGGGTGGTTTGATAAGCACTACTTTGTAGGGATTAAGTAAGAGTCATTAGAGGTTTTATTGGTGCCATTCGGGTAGATTTAGACACATTCATGTGTATGGCGTTTGGAGGCGAAGTTGGTGTATTTGGAGGTGTTTGAGTTATTTTGGAGATCATATGAGACACTGAGGAGGAAGCCACCAGTAGTAGACGCCAAAGAGTTATGAAGTATTGGCGAGGAGGTGCTGAAGACACGCTTTCGGGAGCTGAAGAGACAAAGGAGGAAGAAACGAGTTCACGGCGACCGCCGTGCAACTTACGGCGACCGCCGTCAATTCCCATCCAACAACATTGGCTACGATGTAATTACGGCGCCCGCCGTGGAAAGACGGCGCCCACCGCGATTACGGCGCCTGCCGTGAAGGATGCAGCGCCCGCCGTGCATGTCTGAAGTCCGCCGCGCCATTTCCTTATTTTGCATTATTTTATTACTTTTTATTATTTCGTTTTAGGTTAACTTAGCTTTATTTTCCTTTAGTATTTAAGGGTTGAGAAAAGGTTGTTTGCCAATCTTGGATTCTCTCTCGAACCCTAATTAGTTTCTACGTACTTTGCTATGAAGAACTAAGCCTCCCTGGCTTAGTCAGACGCTGAAGCTTTCGTTTTGATTCAGTTGTGAGATTCTCGTTCTTATCTATTGCATGGTTTTTATCTATTCTCTTGCTTAAGTTGCTTATGATTGATATTGATAATCTCTAGTCTGATCATCTAGGGTTTGTTGTTATTGGTCTATTGCTAGATCTAGATTGTTACTGGTTGAGCATATCTATTTCAGAGTGGCAACTGCATCGTACTAGTATCTGGTTGTGCTAGTCTTATGTAGAAGAGAACTGATTTACATTCTAGGATAAAAGCTGGTTGTTTTATACTAGAATTGTATCCAACTATATTCCTATCCGTAAGGCTGCTGTTAAACTGAATCTTGATAGTTTCAGGGTTGTTTAATTAGTTAGTGCTAATAGTATCTGGTTGTGCTATTAGTTATATCTGAAAAGGAATTGGAATTTCCATTGCATGTGATTTTGAATGAGTATCTATGATCAACTTGTCATACGAATAGTGGATGTTGTTTGACTAAGTGTTTTTCCCCGTTACTAAATTCACCATCTTTAGTTTATCTTGCCTTTGCATGCTTAGATTACTTAAACAAACAAAACCACCCCTTTTGGTTAGTTCTGATTAACATACGAATTGCATATTTAGATAGACATCTGTCTCCCTGTGGACTCGACCTTTACTTACCTAGGACTACGGTTTAGGGTTTGTTTGAATATTTTGCATAGCAGTTTTTACACGACAAAAACCTGTTATCACTGCTCATGAGATTTTTGAACTTTGCTGCAAGAGCCAAGTTAGTGGAACCAAAAATAATGTCATCAACATAGACTTAGACCACTAGAATTTCACCTTTTACTTCCAGAATGAAGAGGGTTTTGTCGATCACACCACGGCGATAGCCATTAGCTATTAGGAACTGGGCAAGGCGATCATACCAGGCTCGAGGAGCTTGCTTTAAGCCATAGAGAGCCTTGTCCAAAAAATACACGTGGTCAGGGTGATCATTATCCTCAAATCCTGGAGGTTTCTTAACATAAACTTCCTCTTGAAGAATGCCATTAAGGAATGTCGTCTTCACGTCCATTTGGTACAATTTGAACCCTTTGTGAGAGGCATAGGCGATGAGCAACCGAATGGCTTCCAATCTTGCCACAGGGGCAAATGTCTCATCGTAGTCGATCTGTAGGATCGTGATTGTTAGATTAATAATCAGGGAACTGAGAACACAGTTTACAGTTCCCTTCACAGCGGAAATAAACAATCGACTAGATGAACAAGTTCCTTATAGTGGAAACCTTTGATTGCCTACTAGCAATCCAGGATAAAAACCACTACCTTTCTTTCGAAAGGATTTCAAGGTCTACTTCTTGATTTCTTATCTCTTTTGGTTACAGCTTATCCTAGGAACAAACACACAGTTTCTTTGCCTTACACACAGTTAGGCAATCCTAGATAACTTAACACAATCAATAATCAATCCAAGAAACAGACCTTAGCACCTAGGAACTATCTCACTTACAGTCACAGGAACTTAGCACTCAGCTCTTCGATTCCTTGACTGGTTCCTCTTGATCTCGGTTTGCTTTGATAATCTTGTTTGAAGGTTCACACTTTGATGTTTGCTATTGAGTGTGATTTGTATTTCAGTGCTTGAAGATAACCTTTGTTAGTCAACGACTTCAGCCAAGTCGTTCTCCAACTTCCTTCTTCCGAGGTTTGACAATCTGGGCTCTTGGGAACTATCTTCTGGACAGCGACAGGTTCCATGTCCTGTCGCTTTCACCTTTCTCTATCCGATGTTATGTGTTCTAGGTGTCTTATTGTTTTGCTCTGGACAATGGCAGACTTTGGAAGCTTCGCACAAGTCATTTTCAACTTTCTCTTGTCCGAGGTTGGTGTTCCCAGATTTCTCGGGAAGCGCAACATCACATGTTGCATTTCTGGGCATACCTGGGTTCCTTCCTTTGGCTTGCTGCTTGGTTCTCTTGTCCTGTTTGGCTTCCATGCTTTTGGTATTTGTCCTGTGGTTCCTTAAAGCACATCTTTGATATAAAGCATTAGTATCAAAATATTTGTCATCTTCAAAAGTAGAGAAACTGAGGAAAGGAACTCTCAGGGGAACCGAAGTTCCAGAGTTCCGTTTCCAACACGATCCCTTCTTGTTGGTTGTAACCTTGAGCAACCAGACGAGCTTTGTTTCTAGAGACAACACTAGAATCATCCAGCTTGTTGCGAAACACCCATCGAGTTCCTATGATGTGTCTGTGTTGAGGACGAGAAACTAGTCGCCAGACTTTGTTCCTCTCGAACTGGTGAAGTTCTTCTTGCATGGCAATGATCCAATCAGCATCCTTCAATGCCTCCGTGATGTTCTTGGGTTCTATAAGAGACAGAAAGGCATTGAAAGCACAATAGGACATATCCTCAAATCCATACCTGACTGGGTGCTTGGTGGTTCTTTTGTCTCTGTTGGGAGCTAGAAGATCAGTTCCCGGGGCCTCCACATATGTGGGTTCAGTGGCCGAAGAAGAGGCGGTGTTAGGGTTGACTTCTGAGCAAGTTCCGTTCCCGGAGAGGTAGCATCGACAACATTCGACGGAGTAGAGAAAACTAGAGCCGTAACAGCAGCATCTTGATGAGTTGAGGGAACTGGGGAGATGTCTGTGGAAGTGGATTCCTTGGGCTCAACAGGAGTTGAGGGAACTATGAGGGATGGTGAGCGGGAGAGCGTAGGATAGGAGTTACGCTTGGAAGGAGCTTCATCATCAGAATCTTCACTTGGTCGTTGAAAGGGATCCTCCGAGGGAGCTGAGAGATCCTGCACAGACTTTGAAGGCAATATTTCATTGAAAACAACGTGAATACTACCACTAATGGTGGTTGCATGCAAGTCACTAAAAGGGGGGGGGGGGTTGTAAGTTGGTTGGTCACAATCAAATCAAACACAACAAAGTAGATGAATGAAATATCAAAGAGAGAAAACACTTAGCCAAGTAATGTCCACATAAGTCATCCAACGGTTGTTCCTTGATTATGTCCTATCTTCCTATTCGGTTATTCCTGTCTTGATCTTGGGTAGATTCAAAGATCAACCAAACCTAAGAACCCTTACCAATGAATAACCCTAGCACCACTAGTGATTCAATCCAAAGGCAGCAATGCATATAAGAATTAACCAGGATACACATAACACCTCAACCAGAAGCATTCAACATGTAATCAATTCTCTACATAGATAAATTCCATAGTGGCAGATATAATCTATGCTCGATACTCGAACTAGAGCGTTAGCCCAACAGTTCCCTAGTATTAGCAATATGAATGAAAGCAATAAACCTAGGCGAACAATCTAGATAAACCAACAAACATCCAAATAAGAATTTGCGCAAGAGAAAAGATATAACTCAATAGGATAAGATAGATAGGAACAAAACCTCACAACCAGATGAATAAACTTATGCTTCCATTATCGGACTAAGCAAAAGAGGCTTAGCTCCTCATAAACATGATGAACTTCAAAAGTATGAAAAGTGGCAACGATGAAAAATGAAACTCTCGAATGGCGAACTCTCAAACCTAATGCTAAATAGAGTATATATAGGGCTTCTAACAAATGACCTAGCCCAATAAGAAAAGAAACGGAATAAAATGAGAAAATAAGAAAAGAAAACAGAAAAGATATATTCGGGAAAAGTCCGAACTTCCTGCGTTGATGACCCACAATCGCGGCCCATGGACCGCGATCGCGGCCCCTTGTGGCTCCACGCTCTTCCGCGCCTACAGATAATTCTCGACTTGCCCCGAGGAACCGCGATTGCGACACCCTTGCCCGCTGATAACATGTTTTTGTCGTTCTAAAAACTGCTATGCAAAATATCCAAACAAACCCTAAACCGTAGTCCTAGGTAAGTACAGGTCGAATCCACAGGGAGGCGAATTCTATCTTAGTATGCAATTCGTATGTCAATCAGAAGTAACCAAAGGGGGGTTTTGTTTGTTTTAAGTAACTAAGCATGCAAAAGTAAACAAGTTCAAGAGTTGTGAAATCAGTGATGGGAAAAGCACTTAGTCAAACAACATCCACTATTCGTATGACAAGTTGATCATAGATACTCATTCAAAATCTCATGCAATGGTGATTCCAATTCCTTTTCAGATATAACTAATAGCACAACCAAATACTATTAGCACTAACTAATTAAACAACCCTGAAACTATAAAGATTCAGTTTAACAGCAGCCTTACGGATAGGAATATAGTTGGATACAATTCTAGCATAAAACAACCAGCTTTTATCCTAGAATGTAAATCAGTTCTCTTCTGCATAAGACTAGCACAACCAGATACTAGTACGATGCAGTTGCTACTCTGAAATAGATATGCTCAACCAGTAACAATCTAAATCTAGCAATCAATCAATAACAATAAACCCTAGATGCGTCCAAATAGAGATTATCAATATCAATCATAAACAACTTAAGCAAGAGAAAGATAAAAACCATGCAATAGATTAAGAACAAGAATCTCACAACTTAATCCAAACGAAAGCTTCAGCGTCTGACTAAGCCAAGGGGACTTAGTTCTTCATAACGTAGAACGTAGAAATAAATTAGTGTTTCAAGAGATGATCCAAGATTGATCTAAGATAGGCAAACAAGCC
The DNA here is from genome assembly GCA_027886185.1 of Rheum nobile. Lineage (NCBI taxonomy): Eukaryota > Viridiplantae > Streptophyta > Magnoliopsida > Caryophyllales > Polygonaceae > Rheum > Rheum nobile. The sequence continues at coordinate 2,685,489 of WOAB01000639.1, forward strand.
TTTTCTCAACCCTAAAATACTAAAGGAAATAAAATCTAAATTAACCTAAAACGAAATAATAAAATAATAATAATTAAACAACCGAAAACAGGGAAATTAATCCCGTAATCTCGGCCTTGAATCTCGCTCAGCACTGCTCCGTATCACGTGATGGCCCACAACATCTCGGCAGACATCTCGGCTTCAACAAAGCACCAACTCGGCCCACTTTTTCGGCCCAACTTCAACCAGCAGCAACACGCGGCCCATTGCATCTTCCAATTGCTCGCTGATGTCATGCACCGTCATCATCCTCCAATTCATTTCGCTGCTTCCAATTTGACACGGCTTCTCGCGTGGGCTCCAGACTCCAATTGGGCCTTCTCCAGCATTGCTTCTCGGCCCACTCCAACAAACACATGCCCAGCAAATCATGCTCGCCCATGTCATCATGACGTCACCTCCCGCTGTTCTCTTTCCGCTTCAGCTCTCCGCTTTCCTTCATGTGGTATTTCACGTGGGCCACGCCTTCAATTTCTCCTTTTGGGCCTTTATTTAATTCGGCCCATCAATCACGTGGCTTTTAATTAATTAATTACCAAACTTCGCCCCCACACGCCATGTACATGAATGTGTCTAAATCTACCCGAATGGCACCAATAAAACCTCTAATGACTCTTACTTAAGCCCTACAAAGTAGTGCTTATCAAACCACCCCATGCTTAGACCTTTGCTCGTCCTCGAGTAAACTAATAAAGAGTCTACTCCTCCAATGTAGCATCCAAGGTCTCAGGAAGCATATCCTCCAACCAAGAGTCACCTAACCCATGCCAAAGCTCCTGGCACCAATCTCATTCACAACACATCCATAACTCAACAGCTTAAGGGGCAAGCAGAGTACTTCCCCCAAGCTAAACCCGGACATCCAATAGCGTAAGTAACCTCTAATCCTAGCCTCCATCTATTGCTCCTTATGTCTCCGAGAGTGACCTACCCGACAATCCTTCTTTGACTCCTCTTCTTATGACGCCTCGCCAAGAATAATGAGAAATCCTAAAATCACTCTTCTTTTTTTTCACTCGTTTTGCCAAGGCGCCCTTTCGGGTTTTCGCCAAGCCACTCATTTCATTTTCCAATAGATGTGCTCACATAAGCTCACGTCACTCTTGACCTCATATTATCCCAGCCTATTGCTGGTCCAAGCCACCTGCTTATTGCCTAGGCCGCCCTTTCGGGTTGTCGACCTATCCCAGGATTTCAATAATAGCCTTTTTTCAAATTTTTGGCTCTTTTCATTTTTTTTTTCATTTTTCTCCTCAGCAGCGTAGCAAGTATAAAACCTTACCCCATGCTTAAACATTGCATTGTCCTCAATGTAATGAAAGACAAAATAATAAAGCATAGGGAAAAGCAAAAAATAACTCACAACGTTGCCGAGTTGGTTTGGACACTTCCTTGTTGCTGGCGGTGTAGTCAGAAAAGTTCATGTCCTGGATGTCTGCATCAACGCTATAACCTTCCCATACCGTGCAACCATAGGAAACCACTGTGAAGTGCGGTGGTTATACATGAACTCAGGGCGGCACGACCTTCAACTCCATCAACTTGTACCATGCAACCAAAAGGAACCACTCTGGTGAATAGTGGTCAATCAAGGGAACGGGGTTGCATGGCCTTCAAAAATGGGCCCAGATGTCATCGTGGTTGGGCCCTGGTGTATCACCTCTCCAGCTGTCGACTGCAGGGCCATCATCGTTGCCAAGTAAAAGTAGGGTGAATGTAATCATCCGTTAGCAACATGATGCGCACCTCTCCGTGGAGAATCTGGACAGCTGAATAAATTTTTTTTTTTTTTTTTTTTTTTTTGACTTTTTCTCCCCGTTTAAGGTCTTTTCGGGGTATCTTATTTTCGTCTTTTGCTCCCCGTTTAAGGTTTTTTCGGGGCCCATTTTTTTCGATTTTTATTTTTATTTTTTTAATTTTTTTTACCTGAGAAAGTGCGACGGTCGCCGTGAAGGGTGCGGCGGTCGCCGTAATTGCGGCGGTCGCCGTAATAAACGGCGGTCGCCGTTTTTAGGTCGTAGCCAACTTGCTTGGCGGGGCATTTACGGCGGGCGCCGTGAACTTCGCAGCGGGCGCCGTGAACACCATTTTCGTTTTTTCGCGCTTCCTGCAGGTTAGTTCGACACAGAAAGGAAAAAACAAAAATAAAAACAACTGAATAAAGACTAAGGGAAAGAAAATAGACTACCTAACATCGGGTTGCCTCCCGAACAGCGCCTTAGTTAATGTCGTGGCTCGACATACTACTCGAACAACCTCAATCCATATCGTCAGGTTCCTTGGGAACCTTCTTAATCCATACCTCATTTCTGAACCAGTCATGGAAAGGTTTGAACCTTAGACCATTCTTCTTCTTCAACGACTTCTCCATCTTGACCTTCTTCTCCTCGTCTCCCCCATGCTTAGATCGATCAGGGGGATGCCGCTTTGTGTGCTCCATATTGAGCCTTTCCCCCTTGCTTGTGTACTTGTTGATGGTTGGACCGCTGTTTATATCTATGAATGCACTTGCCATCTTCAGGAACGGTCTACCCAACATCTCAGGGGATGCATGTATGTCATGCCCTGCATCCAGCATATAAAAATTCGCCACCTGAATCAAGTCCTCCTTCTTGTGCTTCCCCTTTGGTTTCTTCTTGATATTGCCCAGCGCCCTTAAAAATTTTGTGCTGCGAGGGATACTGTTTGTCAATGTGACCAAAGGAACGATTTCTGCACAGTTACGGAAGGCCTCATAGATTTCATTGTTGTTCTTCAACCTTCGAGTATCTTGTAATGCCTCAGGGAAGGGTGCAACGGGGTGCAGCGCAATGAGCGGGGAGGAGTTTCGACGCACATACTCATCATAGGCAGCCTCGAGAGGGTCGGGGACTGCCGGGACATTTTTGAGAGGAACAAGTGTCGTAGGATCGTTTTCGCGATCGTGGCTCTCCTCCTCTTGGTCGCTGAATTCCTCCAGTCCCAAAAAATAATCTTCTTCAGAAAGCACAATGCGGTCCAAAATATCGTCTGGAATTCCCATCTCCTCAGTGGGTGAACCGAGGTCAAGGAATACCTCATGCGGTCTCAGAGTTGTCGACTCCTTTGCTTCAAGTTTACTCACCACTTGAGAGATTTGACCAAATTGTCTTTCCAGGTTCTGAATGCTAGCTTGTGTACTCTGAATACTTTCCTGGAACTGCATGTGGCTCTTGGTCAACTTGGCAACATTCTCAGTAAGGTTCATGTTGCACTGCATCATCATCTTCATCATATCCTCCACAAACGATGAAGGGTTACCCTGTTGTTGGTTTGGTTCTGGGTAGAACTCCTGGTAGTCATGATCATATGAAGGGTATTGCAGGTTCCCATAACTCGAATTGGGGTGATGTCCCCACCCTGGAGTATATGCGTAGGAGTATGGGTCATATCGCGGCTCCTGTTGGAATTGGGGAAATCTATCCATCTCTGTAACAAAATCAAAAAGGAAAAACAAAAATCAATAGCACGGGTGTGGACCGTAAGATAGGTCCACACAATAGTTGACACATAAATCACACACAAATCACACACAAAGTCGTTGTAGTATAGGTCCACACAATAGTTGCTTCAAGTATTCCCGCCTGTCACGCAGGTGACCCGGGTTCGATCCCCGGCAACGGCGCCAATTTGATAACAGGTTTTTGTCGTTCTAAAAACTGCTATGCAAAATATCCAAACAAACCCTAAACCGTAGTCCTAGGTAAGTACAGGTCGAATCCACAGGGAGGCGAATTCTATCTTAGTATGCAATTCGTATGTCAATCAGAAGTAACCAAAGGGGGGTTTTGTTTGTTTTAAGTAACTAAGCATGCAAAAGTAAACAAGTTCAAGAGTTGTGAAATCAGTGATGGGAAAAGCACTTAGTCAAACAACATCCACTATTCGTAAGATAAGTTGATCATAGATAATCATTCAAAATCTCATGCAATGGTGATTCTAATTCCTTTTCAGATATAACTAATAGCACAACCAGATACTATTAGAACTAACTAATTAAACAACCCTGAAACTATCAAGATTCAGTTTAACAATAGCCTTACGGATAGGAATATAGTTGGATACAATTCTAGCATAAAACAACCAGCTTTTATCCTAGAATGTAAATCAGTTCTCTTCTGCATAAGACTAGCACAACCAGATACTAGTACGATGCAGTTGCTACTCTGAAATAGATATGCTCAATCAGTAATAATCTAAATCTAGCAATCAATCAATAACAATAAACCATAGATGCGTCCAAATAGAGATTATCAATATCAATCATAAACAACTTAAGCAAGAGAAAGATAAAAACCATGCAATAGATTAAGAACAAGAATCTCACAACTTAATCCAAACGAAAGCTTCAGCGTCTGACTAAGCCAAGAGGACTTAGTTCTTCATAACGTAGAACGTATAAATAAATTAGGGTTTCAAGAGATGATCCAAGATTGATCTAAGATAGGCAAACAAGCCTTTTCTCAACCCTAAAATACTAAAGGAAATAAAATCTAAATTAACCTAAAACGAAATAATAAAATAATAATAATTAAACAACCGAAAAAGGGAAATTAATCCCGTAATATCGGCCTTGAATCTCGCTCAGCACTTCTCCGCATCACGTGATGGCCCACAACATCTCGGCAAACATCTCGGCTTCAACAAAGCACCAGCTCGGCCCACTTTTTCGGCCCAACTTCAACCAGCAGCAACACGCGGCCCATTGCATCTTCCAATTGCTCGCTGACGTCATGCACCGTCATCATCCTCCAATTCATTTCGCTGCTTCCAATTTGACGCGGCTTCTCGCGTGGGCTCCAGACTCCAATTGGGCCTTCTCCAGCATTGCTTCTCGGCCCACTCCAACAAACACATGCCCAGCAAATCATGCTCGCCCATGTCATCATGACATCACCTCCCGCTGTTCTCTTTCCGCTTCAGCTCTCCGCTTTCCTTCATGCGGTATTTCACGTGGGCCACGCCTTCAATTTCTCCTTTTGGGCCTTTATTTAATTCGTCCCATCAATCACGTGGCTTTTAATTAATTAGTTACCAAACTTCGCCCCCACATGCCATGCCATGCACATGAATGTGTCTAAATCTACCCGAATGGCACCAATATAACCTCTAATGACTCTTACTTAAGCCCTACAAAGTAGTGCTTATCACCCCCGGTCGCGGTTAATGCTCGGCCTTTACTCCTTGGCTTCGCCTCCTAACCTCTCCTCTTCACTTCCTTGGCGTCTTCTCTTGGTGGCTTCCTTCCTTAGTGTCTCCTATGATATCCAAGATAGCTCAAACACTTCCAAAAACACCAAACTTCGCCCCTAAATGCCATACACATGAATGTGTCTAAATCTACCCAAATGGCACCAATAAAACCCTCTAATAACTCTTAGTTAAGCCCTACAAAGTAGTGCTTATCAAACTCCCCCGTGCTTAGACCTTTGCTCGTCCTCGAGTAAACTAATAAAGAGTCTACTCCTCCAATGTAGCACCCAAGGTCTCAGGAAGCATGTCCTCCAACTAAGAGTCACCTAACTGTTAGGAAACGGAACTCTGGAACTTCGGTTTTTCCCTGAGAGTTCATTTCCTCAGTTTCTCTACTTTTGAAGATGACAAATATTTTGATACTAATGTTTTATCTCAAAGATGTGTTTAGAGGAACCGCATGACAGTTGTTGGAACCATGGAAGCCAAACAAGATAAAGAAACCAAACAAGCAAGCCAAAGGAACCCAGGTGTGCCCAGAAATGCAACACGTGACTTTGCTTTTCCCGAGAAATCTGGGAACACTAAACCTCGGACAAAAGAAAGTGAAAGCGACTTGAGAGAAGCTTCCAAAAGCCTGCCACAATCCAAGAGCACGACTCCAAGACACCTAGAACGCCGAACCTCGGACAGAGAAAGGTGAAAGCGACAGGACATGGAACCTGTCGCTGTCCAGAAGTCAGTTCCCAAGCGCCCAGAGTGTCGAACCTCGGACAAAGGAAGCTGGAGAATGACTTGGCTGAAGTGGTTGACTAACCTAGAAGGATTCTGAGCTTCCTAGGTTGTTTGCACATGCCAAGAACAACGTGGACCAAGGAGAACCACTTATCCTAGGGCAAGCTTAATCTGTGGAAACCCAGACAAGATTAAGCTGCGAAGAATCCTCTATAAAAGGAAGACTAACTCAAGGGTTATCTTCAAGCACTGAAATACGACTCACACACATTAGCAAATATCAAGTGTGAACCTTCAAACAAGATCATCAAAGCAAACCGAGATCAAGAGGAACCAGTAAAGGAATAGAAGAGCTGAGTGCTAAGTTCCTGTGACTGTAAGTGATAGTTTCTAGGTGCGAAGGTCTGTTTCTTGGATTGATTATTGATTGTGTTAAGTTATATAGGATTGTCTAACTGTGTGTAAGGCAAAGAAACTGTGTGTTTGTTCCTAGGATAAGCTGTAACCAAAAGAGATAAGAAATCAAGAAGTAGACCTTGAAATCCTTTCGAAAGAAAGGTAGTGGTTTTTATCCTGGATTGCTAGTTGGCAATCAAAGGTTTCCACTATAAGGAACTTGTCATTTGTTTGATTGTTTATTTCCGCTGCGAAGGGAACTTAGAATCGATATTCTGAGTTCCTTAAGTTATTATCTAACAATCACGATCCTACACTAACCCATGCCAAGCTCCTAGCACCAATCTCATTCACAACACATCCACAACTCAACTAGTTTAAAGGGCAAACAAAGTACTTCCCCCAAGCATAACCCGGACATCCACTGGTGTGAGTAACCTCTAATCCTAGCCTCCATCTATGACTCCTTATGCCTCCCAGAGTGACCTACCCGACAATCCTTCTTCGACTCCTCTTCTTATGCCGCCCCGTCGGTAAAATGAGATCCTAGAAAACTCTCCTCTTCTTTTCACTCATTTTGCCTAGGAGCCCTTTCGGGTTTTCATCCTAGCCACTCATATTTTTTTCATAGATGTGCTCACATAAGCTCACGTCACTCAAACACCTTCTTACCCCAGCCTAGCATTGGTCCGGGCCACCTGCTTTTTACCCAAGCCGCCCTTTCGGGTTTTCGACTTGTCCCAGGATTTTTTTTTTAAATTGAAAATGCTAAAATTCAAAGTACAATGCTGGAAGAAAAATATGTACAAGATAGGTAGTGAATACTTCTACTCCCCCATGCTTAAATCATGCATTGTCCTCAATGTATGAAGGACAAATAAAAAGATAAGGGGAAAAAATAGAAGTACTCACTGGGGTAGAGGCCAATATCCATAGGTGTTGAAGAAAGCCTCAGCTCTCCTCTGCAGATGAACCACCTGGTCCTCAACGGTAGTGAGGTGGTTGTCCAGGTGGTTGGCGTGGTAGGCAAGGTTGACCTCCATGTTTGCGCTGCCACTCAGCGCTCCGCCTCTTGTGCTCCTCTAAGCGGGTGGAGATTTGGCGCTCCCACTCAGCGCTTCTCCTCTCATGCTCCTCTAGCCTCTGGGAGATGCCGCGTTCCCACTCAGCGCTTCTCCGTATCTGCTCATCCTGCCTCAGCTACAGGTTCGTCATTCTGTCCAGGAGCTGGTCCCAGGGAGCCCCTCCAGAAGCACTACCAGATCCAGATGCATGGTGAGTGTAGTCAGGATATACAGGAGGGCCCCTGGAACCCGGAGGTGATGGCACATCTCTCTCCATGTCCTCCGCCACAATCTCTTCCTCGTCGTCGTCGTCGTCCCCTTCCTCATCGGACGACGATCCCTGCTCCCCGTCGGCATAAAGGTAGAAATCCCTCGCCCGGGGCCCAAAAGGTATCGGACGAGGCAACCTCATGCGGTGTATGTTGCCGGCCAGGGAGAGCCAGGTGTACTCTCCATCGCAGGCCTCCAGCAGATGGGACCTCCGCATGAGCCTGATATTGTATGTGTAGTTCTCGTCGGAGAATTCCCAATGGTCCGCGAGGATATCGTACTGTCGGGCGATAAGCGTCACCATGCCTCCCATGGAGATCTTGTCGCCCTTCTTCTCTCTCAGTCGTATGCAGCTGGAGAGAAACAGCTCGACCCAGTCGGGGATGGTGTGGCTCTCTGGTGTCAAACACCAGAGCACTGTAAGGTCCTGCCTGGAGACCTTGTTCACCTTTCCCTGCCCCAGGAAGGTCATGGCTAGCACCTTGTGCGCCAGCCTCAAACAGGGATGCGTCAGCTTGTAGTTGTACTCGCCGGCGCTGGGGTTGATCACATCCCGGGTCGCACCTTGCCAGAAGAACTCTGGAAAGGCGCCTACAGCTTCCCAATCCTCGGTGGGCCCCTCAGTAATGCCAAAAAGGTCCCGCAGACCTTGGTAGGACATCCTTCTTTGCTGCCCTAACAGGTTGAACGTGATCCCGTCGTCGTGGCATTCCAGCGTGGCCAGGAACTCCAGGGTCAGTTCGTCGGATGTCGGGGCGGACAAGTCAATGAAGTTACCGAGCCCTCCATGGATCAGCAACTGATGAGTGCAGTCCTCCAAACCAAGTTGTGTCAGCGTCGGTCGATCGTAGAATTTCGTCTGAACGATCTTCCGCTGGCTGAACGTCTCGAAATAGCGCCGATGCCTCGGGCTCCTCATGTTGGCTACAAAAGCAGACATGGTGGGAATAAGGAGCTAGAAGCACGAAAGGGATATCGGAGGGGCCCGCGATCGCGGGGTGTGGGCCGCGGTCGCGGTTTATGCTCGAATGAAGTCCTCTGGAGAAGAAGGGCGGCGATCGCGGTGCTTGACAGCGGCGATCGCGGTTTCTGGGCTGCAGAAAACTTCAAATAAAAATGGCTCCGGTGGTCCTCGGTGGCGCTACGGTGGTCGCGGGGGCTGCAGGCGATGGTCCTGCGATCGCGGCTCGTGAGGCAATGAGAAATCCGAGGGACAAATGGAGATCTCACCCAAACGACGTCACGGTGGCGGGACGATGGTCGCGGGGCTGCAGGGTGTCATCGCGGTGGTCGGAGTCAGAGATCCGAGTGTTTGGAGAGTGAGAGCGTGCTGTGGAGGTGTTGTAAAATGCCTCCGCCACGCCTTACTCTTATAGGCTCGGCGACGAGATACCGCGATCGCGAGGCTGAGGGCCCGTGATCGCGGAGTTAATGCCCTGCAGTGTAACAGTCGGCGCGAGTTACGAGGGTTTGACTGCCTCGGAAAACGCATCGGAAATGAATTCTGTGGGCCAATTTTTAATTTTTAATTTTTTTTTTGTAGAACTAAACTCCGTGGAACACCGTGGTGGAACCGCGATCGCGGGTTACTGGGGTCGGGCTCCGCTGCAAAGTTAGTTCTAGTGGCCCACAGAAGAAAGAAATAGAAAATAACAGCTAATGCAACAAAATTGAAAACAGTAACAAATCCTAACAAAAACAAAAGACAAAGATGAGTTCAGCAACTCATACCTCGGGTTGCCTCCCGAGTAGCGCCATAGTTATCATCGCGGAACGACGTCCTGCTGTACCTTCTCAACCTGGGTTGCCTCCTGCAACCGTACTCTGCACTCTTGAATCTGGGGGATGCTCCTGAATGGACTCCAGCCTGTGCTCTACCTTCATCCGGTCAAATTCCATGCTTTTCGTACCTATGCCCACGTCGATCTTTGTGTTGGAGGTCTTCATGAAAGGCCTCCCTAGCATTACTCGTCCTCCTTGTTTTCCTGTGTTCATGACGAAGAAGTCTGCAGGGAAGACGAGGGTGTCGACGCTCACCAAAACGTCCTTCACAACGCCCTCTGGAATGATGACGGAGTTGTCAGCCAGTTGGATGACAATTTCCGTGCTTTCTAGTGGTCCGACATTGAGGATGTTGTAGACGGACAGTGGTAGGACATTGATTGAGGCTCCCAAATCTAGCAATGTCTCGCTGAACTCGGTTTCCCCAATCTTGCAGGGTACGCTAAACATCCCGGGATCTTCACACTTTTTCGGGATCTTCTTTTGCATCACAGCCGAGAAATCCTTCTTGACTTTCTCCTTTTTCTTCGACCGCTCCTTTTGCTCCTTCTTGAGCTTGCATAGCTCCCTCAAGAAGTTTGCAAAGCGAGGCATCATTTTGCTCAATTGGGGAGTCACCTTGTAGTTCCTGAATGTCTCGTACATTCCCTGCAGTCCCTCAATGGGTTCGTCATCTTCTAGCGCAGCAGGGAATGGCACTGGAATGTCAAAATATCCCTCCGGGTAGACATACCGCGTCATAAATGTAAGTGGAGACGGCCCGTTTTCCGAAGTTTGATCGCGGTTTTCACCCCGCGATCGCGGTTCTTGCACTGGGGCCCCGCGGTCGCGGCTATCCTGCCCGCGATCGCGCTTAATCGGTGCATCTTGCCCATTCTCTTGCTCAACAGACCCGTGATCGCGGCAAATTGCCCGCGGTCGCGGGCAATCCTCGTACTTCTCGGTTGACAGCTTTTCTTCTTCATGCTCCCATCTGGGCCTTGACGTCATGGAGTTGACGTTTTGCCTTGGGTTTATCTCAGTTTGAGATGGGAGTGCCCGTGACTCTCTAGCTTCAAGCTTGCTAACCGCTTGGGAGATCTGCCCCACCTGCTTCTCTAAGTTCTGTATGCTGGACTTGGTCTCGTGTTGAAACTGAACCATGTTTTGCTGCATGGTTCCCACGGTCTGCGTCAGCGTAGTCATATGCTGCGCCAGTGTGTTGACCTGGTCCTCAAGATTAGTGGTGCGGGGAGCTCCCTGCCCTTGCGGTCTTTGATCTGTTTGGCCTCTGAACTGTTGGCCTCCTTGGAACTGCCTCTGGGGGTACTGCTGCTGCTGTTGGTATTGCTGAGGGGGTCTTGGTCGGAACTCAGGGGGGTTCTCCACGTTCTGCGTGTTCCCGTACCTTAAATTCGGGTGATCTCTCCACCCGGGATTGTAGGTACTGGAATAGGGGTCGTACCGTGGTCTTTGTTGGTATCCCCCAACAGCGTTGACTTGCTCAGTGGACTCCTCGTGGAGTGTAGGACATGCGTCAGTTGCATGCGAAGTAGCATAGCAAAATTCGCACTCCTTGACCCTCTGCGGTCCTTCATTCCTCATCAAAACCTTGATCATCTCCTTCATTTCGCTCATGTCTTTCACCATAGATGGGGGAGCATGATCACTTATAGTGGCTTTCACTGCATGGGCGCTCGCCCTCTTACTGAATTGCCTTGAGCCTTCCGACAACTCGCTGAATATCTCAAATGCTCCGGCAGGTGTCTTGTTCAGTATGTTGCCTCCATATGCCGCATTCACCATTCTTCGCTCTTCATCCAGCAATCCCCCATATAGGTATAAGACCAAATCTTGGTCTGAATACCCGTGGTAAGAACAGCTGGAGCACAACCTCTTGAAACACTCATAGTACTCGTAGAGCATCTCCGTCCCATGATGCTCTATGTTGCTCAGGTTGCGCTTGAGACTGTTCAGCTTTGTTGCTGGAAAGTACTTCTCCAGAAACGCCTTCTTCATCCTTCCCCATGTATTGATGCTACCTGGGGTGAGGTAGTAAAACCATTCGTTGGCTGAATCCTTAAGCGAGAAAGGAAAAGCCCTCAACTTGATTTGGTCCTCTGTTACGTTGCGTGGCTTCATGGAGGTACACACGGCGTGAAACTCCGAGAGATGCTTGTTTGGGTCCTCTCCACTTAGCCCATGGAACTGGGGCAAAAGATGGATACGCCCAGACTTGAGCTCAAAGTTCACTCCCGTTGGGAGATCATGGAACTCTACAGCCAGTGGCTGCTGCTCCAGGTTAGGAGCAGTCAACTGCCTCAACGTGGGTGGAGTGTCAACCATCACTTCTTATTCGTCGATCTCTTCCTGCAGTATCGCTCTAGGGGATCGGCCAAAATCGCTGCTGCCCTCCGATTCTCCCTCAATGTCCGCTCAATATCTGAATCAATAGCTAAAGGTGGAGAGTCAGCAGTATGGGTATGGACCATAAGATAGGTCCATACACACAAGCAAACACACACAAATCACACAAAAATTTCAAAACACACACAAAGCACACAAAAACACCAAAAGCTCAAAACTTGCCTTCCCCGGCAACGACGCCAAATTTTGACGTGCTGTCGTTCGTAGCTGTCAAATATAAAACCTCACAAATAAACTAGTATAGTCAATAAGTAAGGGTCGATCCCACAAGGAAGGAGCGAAACTAATGGTGGTTGCAAGCAAGTCACTAAAAGGGGGGGTTTGTAAGTTGGTTGGTCACAATCAAATCAAACACAGCAAAGTAGATGAATGAAATATCAAAGAGAGAAAACACTTAGCCAAGTAATGTCCACATAAGTCGTCCAACGGTTGTTCCTTGATTATGTCCTATCTTCCTATTCGGTTATTCCTGTCTTGATCTTGGGTAGATTCAAAGATCAACCAAACCTAAGAACCCTTACCAATGAATAACCCTAGCACCACTAGTGATTCAATCCAAAGGCAGCAATGCATATAAGAATTAACCAGGATACACATAACACCTCAACCAGCAGCATTCAACATGTAATCAATTCTCTACATAGATAAATTCCACAGTGGCAGATATAATCTATGCTCGCTACTCGAACTAGAGCGTTAGCCCAACAGTTCCCTAGTATTAGCAATATGAATGAAAGCAATAAACCTAGGTGATCAATCTAGATAAACCAACAAACATCCAAATAAGAATTTGCGCAAGAGAAAAGATATAACTCAATAGGATAAGATAGATAGGAACAAAACCTCACAACCATATGAATAAACTTATGCTTCCATTATCGGACTAAGCAAAAGAGGCTTAGCTCCTCATAAACATGATGAACTTCAAAAGTATGAAAAGTGGCAACGATGAAAAATGAAACTCTCGAATGGCGAACTCTCAAACCTAATGCTAAAGAGAGTATATATAGGGCTTCTAACAAATGACCTAGCCCAATAAGAAAAGAAACGGAATAAAATGAGAAAATAAGAAAAGAAAACAGAAAAGATATATTCGGGAAAAGTCCGAACTTCCTGCGTTGATGACTCGTGATCGCGGCCCATGGACCGCGATCGCGGCCCCTTGTGGATCCGCGCTCTTCCGCGCCTGCAGATAATTCTCGACTTGCCCCGAGGAACCGCGATCGCGACACCCTTGCCCGCGGTCGCGGTTAATGCTCGGCCTTTACTCCTTGGCTTCGCCTCCTAACCTCTCTTCTTCACTTCCTTGGCGTCTTCTCTTGGTGGCTTCCTTCCTCAGTGTCTCCTATGATATCCAAGATAGCTCAAACACTTCCAAAAACACCAAACTTTGCCCCCAAATGCCATACACATGAATGTGTCTAAATCTATCAGAATGACACCAATAAAACCCTCTAATAACTCTTAGTTAAGCCCTACAAAGTAGTGCTTATCAGAGGCATACCCGATGAAGATCCCTTCATCACTTCGCGGATCAAACTTTCCTAGATTATCCTTCCCATTATTGTGAACAAAGCATTTGCAGCCAAAAACTCGAAGATGATCAATGTTGGGAACTCATCCTCGAAGTAGCTCATAGGAAGTTTTTTCAAGCATAGGGCGGAGCATAGCCCGATTCAGGATGTAACATGCTGCATTGACTGCTTCTGCCCAGAAGGTTTGTGAGAGCCCACTTGATATGAGCATGGTGCGAGCCATATCTTCCAAAATCCTATTCTATCTCTCGACAACCCCATTCTGTTGTGGAGTGTAGGGAGCTGAGAAGTTGTGATCAACTCCATGTTTCCTGCAAAAGGTTAGAAAGTCTCCATTTTCGAACTCAGTTCCATGATCGGAACGAATGGCACGAAGAGATACATTTAACGATTTTTCTAGCAAGGGAACTAGCTCACTAAACCTATCAAAGACCTCACTTTTAGATTTTATAAACAATGTCCAAGTGAATCTAGAGTAATCATCAACAAGTACCAGAATATATCTGTTACCACCAATGCTTTCAACTCGCATAGGACCACAAAGATCCATGTGAATGAGTTCCAGAGGTTTAGAGGAGCTCACCAGTGTTTTGGACTTGAAGGAATTACGAACCTGTTTCCCTTGAACACAGTCAGAACAGATTTCTGACTTTTTGGCATTTATTTTGGGAAGACCACGAACAAGTTCCTTTTGATGCAGCTTATGAATGAACTTGATGCTTGCATGACCAAGTCGTTGATGCCAGAGGGTCGTTTGGTCGTCAATGGAAGATAGACATAGCTTTTCTTTGGGAACGAATTTTGGATCAATGATGTAGACGTTGTTGAACCTTTTGCCTTTCAGGATTACAGTTCCCTTTCTATCTTCCACGAAGCATTCTTTAGATGTAAAGTGAACCTCATTTCCACCTTGATCACACAGCTGTGACACACTAATTAGATCAAAACCTAAATTCTCAACTAGGTTAACGTTACTTACCTTGATGTGATCGGTGAGATTCACACTGCCAGTTCCATAGATTGTTCCCTTTCTCTTGTCTCCGAAGGAAATGGTACCTCCTCGGTGTTGTTGAAGTGACGACATTTTTCTTCTATTTCCGGTCATATGGCACGAGCAACCACTGTCTATGTACCATTTGTCTTGTTGTCGCACTTCGTCCTTCACAAGGGAACTCAAACCTTTTGAACCCAGCTAAGCTTAGCTTTTCTGGGAGAATGAGGTTGGTATCTTGTCTATGGGTTAGAAGCAGGAGTAAAATAATAAGGATCATTCAAATCATTTATGGTATGCATCCTTTTCTTATTTTTTATTTTCTGGTTCCTTTTCCTAGCATTTTCTTCCATTTGTGTTTTCTTGTGAATGCACTCATGAATGTAATGACCATTTTTACCACAATGCCAGCAAACACGATTGTAGACAACTTGACCGTACTTACCATGACCAGGTCGGAATGGTCTTTCTTGCTTTCTCTGCTCAAGGTTAACTTTCTTACTTTTAGTTCCTTGAGCTTGGTCAATATACATTTTGTGAGCATTCTGACCATCGAACCAAGTCTGATTCTCTTTAGGTTTCTGTTCAAGCACTTTTACCTTTTCTTCTAGGAACTGGTTTTTATCACGAGAATTTTGTAGAGCGCAATTGAGGGTTTCAATTTTCTCGACCAGTTCCCTTCTTAATTTTTCGTTCTCAGCAGAGCATGTTTCCTCAGAATCGTTGTTACCAGAGTAACCAAGACCATATCGTTGCTTAACAAAAACAGTTTGATTCACAGTTTTCTCATTTATAGAGTGAGTGAGATGATCAAGTTTGTTTATTATTTCAGCAAGCATAGAAGAAGTGTTCTTTTCAGATTCTGTGAGAGGAACAATAGGGTTGTCAGCATGCATGGGTTCTTTTTTAATAGTGATGCAAGAATCACACTTCCTAGAAGGATTGGCAAGTAATTTCTCAGTTTCATCAAGTTTCTTACTCCAGACCGAGTTTTCAGTGGATAGGCATGAGATTTCATCTTCATATTCTTCCAGTTTCTCTTGAAGGGAACTAGTTTCCTTTCCAAGTTTCTTAATGATCTTGATCAATTGTTTTTTATCACATTCAAGAAGAGATTTAGTAAAGTCAGAAGAAGATACCTCGGAGTCATCTGATTCAGTTGAATCTTCCTTAACCATCAGGCATCTTCCTCCAGAAGTTCCATTTGTATCCAATTCCCCTTCAGAGTCTTCTAAGTCGTCTCCAAAGGTAGCAAATGCTGTCTTTCTTCTGTATAGGCTTGTCATCTTCATTTGAGTTCTTGGGACAGTTCCTAGCAAGGTGTCCTCTTTCCTTGCATTGATAGCAAGCGTATTCAGAAAGGTCTCTCTTTTGGAAGTTTTTCTTGAACTTTCCTTTGATGAAGTGCTTCTTGATGTGCTTAGTAACTAAGGCTGTCATCTCATCCTCTTCTTCTTCAAGATCTGAGTTTTCTTCCTCCATCTCCAACCTTGAGAAGGCCTTTGAGATTTTTAAGGCGATTCCCTTCTCCATCTTCTCAGTGGAGCTTGCCTTGAGTGCCTCTCTTTCTTCAACTTCAAGTTTCCCTATGATTTGAGTTAAGGGAAGAGCTTGAATACCAGGAGTAGTCTTTAGCACTCTTTTGATGAGGTTGAATTTGCAGTTGAGTCCATTGATGATGACAAGGGATTTGGACCATTCATCAAGCGTCACGTCAGCATTATTGAGTTTGGTGACGAGTCTTGTGAAACGTGAGTGATATTGAGAGAGGTTCTCAGTTTCCAGCATCTCGAAAGTGTGGTATTCTCCTTCTAGAGCAAACTTCCTGCTTTGCTTCAGTTCCTCACTTCCTTCATGCATCTCTGATGTGACCCTGCCCCCCATGACGGCCCACGAGGAAGAACAAGCCATGAGCCTGCGCTCAGATGGCCCAGTGACAAGGTCCAGGGCCAAAGCCATCGCCGAAGCTGTCGCATCCCTTGTTGCACGCTTCGTCGCTGGCCAAGGCAGCCCGGAAACCGAGCCAAGACTTGTCGTCCTCTCCACCATCGAGGAACATACTGAAGACGTCTCGCTCACAAAGGAGCGCACTGAAGAAGACATCGGACGAAGCAACGAGCTCACTGCTACAAGAGAACAGCTCGCTATGAGCATCAATACAACAGAGGAGCTCGCTGAAGGCATCGCTCCAACAGAAGATCTCGTTGAGGAGCGCGTTCGAAGAGTTCGCTGAAGGGCTCGCTCGAAGAGCTCGCTTTAGAACACGTTTGCCTTATCTGTTTTGAGACACTTTCCCTATTTAGCGCTATTGATTGTTTTAGCTAGTTTCCCTTTTATAGTTTGTCTATTTTTGGGTGTGTGCCTTTGCATGCTTGCATGGGCTAGCCCACTAGGCTCGACTTGGCCCAAACCGATGTCTCGCCTCTAGTATTTATAGTTTCAAACCTTGTTATTATTTTTTTACGTTCAAATTAAAGTTCAAGGCTTAAGTAGAGTGTTTATCCTCCTTCCCTTGATCGAACGTCACATATCCCTCTCATCTCCATTCACTCCACCGCCGACGCTACGGCACCACTTGATCTCAAGCAAACATATCCTTCGCATCTCCCTTCATCCGCAGTCGACGCTACGACACCAAAGACTTGTCTCTTCAAGTCTTCCATCCCTCAATCAATTCACTTCCGCCATCGCCTTCCATCCTTCCAACTAATCACTATCATCACCACCAACGCTTCCACCGTCGAGACGAGTGACTTCCCAACCAAGACTAGATCCGAAAGTTGTCACCTTTGACAATTGACTTGTCATCGGAGGCAGGAACACATCAATCTCCTTTAGGGCAGTCCAGATACCCTTAGCAGTTGTGATTCCTATCACCTTGTCCATGTCCTCCCTTGTTAACCCATTAAGAATGAGTTGACGAGCTTTAGCATTCTTCTATTTAATGGTGTAGTATTCAGGCTTCCAGTCTGCTTCAGTTAAATATGCAGGGATGACTCCATCACCATTTTCAATCACGCGCCAGCACTGATAGTCCATGGTTTGGATGTAGTTGGTCATGCATTTCTCCCACCATTCTTCTTCTCATTTCTTTTGGATGTGAGGCTTGTTGATGGAGATTCCCAAGATGAATCCGCTTGAACTAGTCATCTTGAAATCTGTAAACTAACACAAATCTAGAGCGCCTGCTCTGATACCAATTGTAGGATCGTACGTGTTAGCAATCAAAGGAAACTGGTAGTCCAGTTCCTTAGCAGCGGAATAAGTAAACAATAACAGAATCAAGACAAGTTCCTTAGAGTGGGAACCTTTGATAACCAACTAGTTATCCAGGATAAAACACACTACCTCTCTTGCAAGAGGATTTCAAAGTCTACTTCTTGTATTAATGGTTCGATTACAATCAATTAGGATAGAACACACAGATTAAGTCTTAGACACACTAAAGACTCTCTACCTAATTCGTCCAAATCAAGCAAGCAACAAGAAAATCGACTTACAGTTCTTCTTCAAAGAACTTGGCCTAGTTTTCTTCTCTGTAAGCAGTAAGCGTGAATGCGTGTGTTGAGAGAGAGATTTAACTACTCTATTTATGTAACGTAGTTGATGAAAGAAGTGAATCTTTAACAACCAGATTACATAAATAAAATAATCAAAAAGTAATCGTAAAAGATAATATTTGTTACCAAATATAATCTTCCACGATTTTACATGTTTTGTTTCCATAAAGATATACTTTTGACTCCTAAAATATATGGAAACAGGATAAGATCTTCACGTTCTCTCTCCAACTGAAGATCTACCCTAATCAGCTCGCCGCCGCTCTTCACGTCTTGTTCCAAGTGTTTCCAGCGTCAACAAGCTTCAGTTCCTTATGCCAGTTCCCAAATCTGGCATCTTTGTCTCTGTCTTGTCCTTTCCGAATTCAGAGTTCCCTGTTTATCACACTCAAGTAAATATCAATAACAATGATGTTTGTCATTATCAAAACTAAGAAAACTGAGGAAGGGAACTAGGTAGAGAACTGGAGTTCCCAAAAGTTCACTTCCTAACACTAACCCAGGACATCAACTTTAATTATCTTTTGTTGATTAACCAACCATGATCATGCACACAATATTAAATGTGTCCAGAAGTTGTAAACCTTCTTGCACAATGATGATCATCATCATCATCAGGATTAAACCACTAACATGAATGTGGTGTGCAATGATAATACTCATGCACTCATTTCCTCATCTGGGCATTTAATTATCACCGGCCATGCTCATGTATACATTCATGAGACATCCAATCCTTTGCCCCTCTACCCATTCAAATAAATGGACATGGTTATAAAACCATAACCTCTTTGGAACCGGTCATTTATAACCATCCATTTGATAACAATCAAACAAATTCATGGAACTTGGATGTCTTCTTTCGCCCCAAACCCGCCAACGAAATGATCAACGTCATAAATACGATATTCGATTGTTGGAGAGGAGTGTCTCTTCGTGATGATCCATAAAGAACGACGTCTTCACCACCAAAGGAATGGTTGAATCAACACCACAAATATGAGAACAATGATCAAATCAATAGCTTGGATATTAGATTGAATCACGTTTAATACGCTTTCCGAATATCGTATTTCGACCCTCATACCTCTTCTCCAAGGAGACCCAAAAGCCTAAAGGGTTGCACGAAATTTACATGGGGATAAGACAACCAACCCGATCTTGTTCTAGGCTCCTTGAATCAAGATCGAACACTTGGAGATGTTCGTGTTTATGTATTTTCGACTTAGGTTACTTAGAATCGATTGATCAAGTTCGTAACCCCTTACCAACACCCATGTGACCCTATATATAGAGTATGGGATGTTCCACACATCTTGGAGAAAAGAAAATGGGTGGTTTAAACCGTTAAGAGAGCAAAACCGTCGCTTATTGTACAAGAGCACTTTATAACCCGGATCCCTTCTGAACCGGGCTATATTCTGAAGTAGGAATTCCAACACAAGTTTTATAACCCGGTTGTAACGCGCCCGGGTTATAAACCCCATCTTTCTTCAGCGCGCGAATTTAACACGGACAAGACATGTCCGGGTTATATACCCTACTTTACCATGTTATCTTATATTGATTAATATGTACATAACTTTTCCAACCCGATTAATTCTTCGGATCACATGCTCCAAACTCTACACTCCAAAATATAAATCCAGAATCAAATTTCGTATACATGGGTGTGCACTCCACACACTCCTAACCCACGTTCTAACGACTCGATATCCCGTTGGCAATGTGAAAGTCCCGATAATACTAAAACGAACGTCGATTTACTAAAATCATCAACAATTAATATTATGGGCAACTTTTCTTGCTACCTTACATTATAGCTGAAAGTGCTATGGAATGAGTGATGTTTTTAGGCTTATTTTCTCGCACTTATATATCAAATGACTCCGCTCCCTGTATATATATCCCAAAAAATGAGGGCTAAAACTTCCATGGTTCATGGGTCCAAGTTTCTGATATAATCTATGGCATTCCTTTTTGACATAATCTATGGTAATGCCAATTCACAGAATCAATTCTAGTGTCTCATAACGAGTGAGGGAGAAGAGGGTTGGAACTTTTTCTTGCATTCTTGCATATTATATGGACCATCAGTCTAGATTATAAATCTAAGAAAGCCCAGCTACCGAAATAAGATCACATGTAAACTTACATTAGCTGCAAACTAGGTTTGTTGTAATGTATTAAACTTTGATATTGAGTTTGTTATGTAGCCTCTGATCATATATTTTAACTATCTTAACTCTTAATAAATTAGTAGCACAAATAATTCATGATTTGCTATTTACTTGAGTATTTTACTTAACAGGACTTTTGACGTGTTACACGAATCTAAAATTTGTATACCTAAATGTAAGCATCAATTGTCATAAATTAGTATAAAGTATAAACCAATAATCATTCATTAATTTTCATCCTTATTGGATTACCTAGTTGAATTTGTTCATGCGTGTTCTACTGAAGATGTTAGGAAGTGAATTTTTGGGAACTCCAGTTCCCTATCAAGTTCTCTTTCTCAGTTTTCCTAGTTTTGATGATGACAAACACTTTGCTATTAATATTTCCACATGTGTTGATAAACAGGGAACTCGGGAATTAGAAACTCAAGACAGAGACCAAAATGCCAGATTTGGGAACTGGCACAGGAACTGAAGGACGCTGACGCCGCAAGCACTTGGAACAAGAAATGAAAGGCTGCGGCAATCCGATTAGGGTAGATCTTTACTTAGAGAGAGAAGATAAAGATCATCCTATTTCCATATTATCTTAGGGATTATATGAATATCTTTTATGGAAACGAAAAGTGTAAAATCGTGGAAGATTATATTTGGTAACAAATGTTATCTTTCCGATTACTTTTTGATTATTTTATTTGTGTAAATCAGTTGTTGTAGATTCAGTATTTCTACACAATTGAGTTACATAAATAGGGTAATTAAACTCTCTCACAGTTATGCATTCACTCACATTGCTTACGAAGAAGAAACAGAGCATAGTTCTTTGAAGAAGAACTATGTAAGTCACTTTCTTGTTGTGTGCTTGATTTGGTCGAACTAGGTAGAGAGTCTTAAGTATGTCTTAAGTCTTTAATCTGTGTGTTCTATCCTAGTTGATTGTAATCGAAGCATTAATAAAAGAAGTAGACTTTCAAATCCTCTTGAAAGAGATGTAGTGGGTTTTATCCTGGATAACCAGTTGGTTATCAAAGGTTCTCATTCTAAGGAACTAGTCTTGATTCTGTGTTATTTACATATTCCGCTGCTAAGGAACTGAACTCTCAGTTCCCTTTGATTTCTAACATGTATGATCCTACAGAAGACGTGTTCCAGTACTCACAACAAGTTACATTATGATTCCATCATCTAATTGAATTTATTCCTACGTGTTCTAGTACGTTAATGCCTTATCTCTGAGTTTATTGTTGAACCAGACACCACTTTTCATTCCTCGATATATTACAGTATCGATCAAACTCTTTACCATCTTTAAAACCAACCATCTGATTCGCAGCCGAATTGTAACATGGTACGTAATTGCCTCTCTCTCTCTCTACCACAAAGGAAAGTTCCTTAAGTTCATCATTAACCCCCAGCGAGAGATAACTCAAATCATATTAATCAATTGCTACATTAAAAATTGGTACTTCCATTTGATCGGCGATAGTGGTAAGCATGACGACGGAGTAATAATGGGTGATGGTGGCTGTTAGGATGTGTGTAGGATCGTGATTGTTAGATAATAACTTAAGGAACTCAGAATATTGATTCTAAGTTCCCTTCGCAGCGGAAATAAACAATCAAACAAATGACAAGTTCCTTATAGTGGAAACCTTTGATTGCCAACTAGCAATCCAGGATAAAAACCACTACCTTTCTTTCGAAAGGATTTCAAGGTCTCTTCTTGATTTCTTATCTCTTTTGGTTACAGCTTATCCTAGGAACAAACACACAGTTTCTTTGCCTTACACACAGTTAGGCAATCCTAGATAACTTAACACAATCAATAATCAATCCAAGAAACAGACCTTTGCACCTAGGAACTATCACTTACAGTCACAGGAACTTAGCACTCAACTCTTCTATTCCTTGACTGGTTCCTCTTGATCTCAGTTTGCGTTGATGATCTTGTTTGAAGCTTCACACTTTGATGTTTGCTATGGAGTGTGATTCTATTGTGAATGCTTGAAGATAACCCTTGAGTTAGTATTCCTTTTATAGAGGATTCTTCGTAGCTTAAACTTATCTTGGTTCCCACAGATCGAGCTTGCCCTAGGATGTATGGTTCTCCTTGGTCCACGTTGTCTTTGACATATGCAAACAACCTAGGCAGCTCAGAATCCTTCTAGGTTAGTCAACTACTTCAGCCAAGTCGTTCTCCAGCTTCCTTCTTCCGAGGTTCAACAATCTGGGCACTTGGGAACTGTCTTCTGGATAGTGACATCTCTATGAGCTGTCGCTTTCAGTGTCTTTGTCCGAGGTTCATTGTTCTAGGCATCTTGGAGTCTTGCTCTTGGATGGTGGCAGGCTTTTGGAAGCTTCTCTCAAGTCGCGTTCACCTCCTTTTGTCCGAGGTTTGGTGTTCCCAGATTTCTCGGGAAACGCAAAGTCACATGTTGCATTTCTGGGCACACCTCGGTTCCTTTGGCTTGCTTGTTTGGTTTCTTTATCTTGTTTGGCTTCCATGGTTCCAACAACTGTCCTGCGGTTCCTCTAAACACATCTTTGAGATAAAACATTAGTATCAAAATATTTTTCATCTTCAAAAGTAGAGAAACTGAGGAAAGGAACTCTCAGGGGAATCGAAGTTCCAGAGTTCCGTTTCCTAACAATGTGAACTTTCAGGAACTCCAGTTTCCTTGAAAGTTCCCTCCTTCAGTTTTCCTAGTTTTGACGATGACAAACACTTTGCTATTAATATTTCCATATGTGTAGTTGAACAGGGAACTCAGGAATAAGAAATACAAGACATAGACCAAGACGCCAGAATTGGGAACTGGCACAGGAACTTAAGAATAACGAAGCCGCGCTAACTGAAAAGAGATTTGAAGAGCGACGACTGGTAGATTAGGGTAGATCTTATCTTAGAGAGAGAGAAAAGATTAAGATATCCGTGTTTCCATATATCTTTAGGGATTATTTGTATATCTTTTATGGAAACAAAACATGTAAAATCGTAAAGGATAATATTTGGTAACAAATGTTATCTTTTCCGATTTCTTTTTTGTTATTTTATTTGTGCATCAACCAGTTGTAGATCTTAATTCTATACGGTTGTTATGTATAAATAAAGTAATCAAACTCTCTCAACTTTTACGCATTCACTCATTGCTGAAGGTGAATAAAACAGAGCTTGTTCTTGTGAGAAGAACTGTGTAAGTCACTTGCTTTTTGTGCTTGATTAGGTCGAACTAGGTAGAGAGTCTTAAGTGTGTCTTAAGTCTTAATCTGTGTGTTCTATTCTAGTTGATTGTAATCGAAGCTTAATAAAAGAAGTAGACTTTGAAATCCTCTTGAAAGAGAGGTAGTGGTTTTATCGTGAATAACTAGTTGGTTATCAAAGGTTCCCACTCTAATGAACTGGTATTGAATCTGTGTTATTACATATTCCGCTGCTAAGGAACTGAACTCTCAGTTCCCTTTGATTACTAACACGTACGATCCTACAATTGGTATCAGAGCAGGTGCTCTATATTTGTGTTAGTTTACAGATTTCAGGATGTCTAGATCAAGTGAATTCGATTTGGGAATCTCAATCAACAAGCCTCATCTCCGGAAGAAAGGAGAAGAAGAATGGTGGGAGAAATGCATGACAAACCACATTCAAACCATTGACTATCAGTGTTGGCGCGTGATTGAAAATGGTGATGGTGTTGTTCCTAAGGATCCGGATGAAGCAGATTGGAAGCCTGAGTATTACACCATCAAGGAAAAGAATGGTAAGGCTCGTCAACTTATTCTCAATGGGTTGACAAGAGAAGACATGGACAAGGTGATAGGAATTGAAACTGCAAAGGGCATCTGGACAGCCCTAAAGGAAATGCATGAAGGAAGTGAAGAACTCAAAAAGAGCAGAAAGTTCGCTCTAGAAGGAGAGTATCACACATTCGAAATGCTTGAGACTGGAAACATCTCTCGGTATCACTCACGCTTCACCAGACTTGTCACCAAACTCATCAACGTTGATGTTGAGCTTGACGAATGGTCCAAATCTCTAGTCATCATCAACGGACTTACCTCGAAGTTCACCCTCATCAAGAGAGTCTTAAACACTACCCCTAGAATTCAAAGCCTTCCCTTAACTCAGATCATAGGGAAACTTGAAGTTGAAGAAAGGGAGGCTCTCAAAATGAATTTATCCAAGAAGATGGAGAAGGGAATCGCCTTAAAAATCTCAAAGGCCTTTTCAAGATTGGAAATGGAGGAAGAAAACTCAGATCTTGAAGAAGAAGAAGATGAGATGACAGCCCTTGTCACTAAGCACATTAAGAAGCACTTCATCAAGGGAAAATTCAAGAAAACCTTTCAAAAGAGAGATCTCTCAGAGTACGCCTGTTATCAATGCAAGGAAAGAGGACATCTTGCTAGGAACTGCCCAAAGAACTCAAATGATGATAACAAGTCTATGCAGAAGAAAGCTCTTTTCGCTACTTTTGGAGATGACTTAGAGGATTTTGATAGGGAATTGGATATGAATGGAATCTCTGGAGGAAGGTGCTTAATGGCTAAAGAAGATTCAACTGAATCGGATGACTCTAAGGTATCTTCTTCTGACTTTACCAAATCTCTTCTTGAATGTGATAAGAAACAATTGATCAAAATCATTAAGAAACTTGGAAAGGAAAATAGTTCCCTTTAGGAAAAACTAGAAGAATATGAAGACGAAATCTCATGCTTATCTACTGAAAACTCTGTTTGGAGCAAGAAACTTGATGAAACTGAAAAAATACTTGCTAGTTCCTCTAGCAAATGTGATTCATGTATTACTAGAGAAAAGGAACACATGCATGTTGATATTCATGTTGTTGCTTACTCTGAAAATAATACCTCCGCCATGCTTGCTGAAATAATGAACAAACTTGATTGTTGGATCGTTAGAGTTACGTCTGAGGGAACAAAGGCTTTGTTCCCACAGAAGGCACAACGGATTAAAAACAACAAGAAAGATAACGAACGAACTCACGATGTATAGTGGAAACCCTGATTAGCAAAACTAGCTTCTCAAGGAAAAACCACTACCTTCAAGCTTCCGCTTGAGAGGATTTTGAAGCGTGTACTTGTCTTATTGATTTCTTGTTCGATTACACTTGTATCCTGGACTTCGACCTCTAAACAACCAGCTAGACTCGAAGCCTCTTCTACAACGATGAATCCGAACTCAACCCTCAAAGACTCACACACACTTCACTCTCTTTGTTTTCTCTTATTCTTCTTTTTCGTCGTTCTAAGTCGTAGTTAGAAATGAATCCCCATTTCACCTAAATACAACTTCGGCTAAACCCTAATCAAACAAGATAAGATTATTCTAAAAACGGATTCCTAGAAGATAGGATTTTTTATGTGAAGAGTAATATCCTAACCGATCATATTGATTAAGGAAGGAATTCCTTAATTAATCTAATCGAAAAGGATATCAAACTTCTCTCTCCAATTTCTTATCTAAGGAAAGATTCCTAGGATAACATAAATCGGGCTTTTCTCTCTCCGTATCTTCTCAATCCGGCTTGATCCTTGGAGCCGAAGTCTTCAATCTTTTACCGCGTGTGCTTCTTGATTTGTTTCCATAATCAACACGCTGGATTTCTTCTTTCCATTCGCAGATTCGATTTCGTTCGTCACTTCAGTTCCTTGAGAGGTAACAAAGCACATGAACAGAGCTTTGTTCCCTCTGCGATCCTTCGCTGCAATGGTTCCCTGAGATAACTATATTTGTTCCTGAAACACTTAGTACCCATATCAGTTGAATGTTTGTTACCATCAAAACCTAAGGAATTCAACAAATTCCCCATTTTTGATGGTGACAAACACCCTTGACAATAAAGCATATACATACAAGAGAAAGACAATTATGAAGAGAAAGGTTTCCCACTAAGATACTGTTAGTTCCCCCTCAACTCAGTAGCATGTGAAGCCTGTTCTGTTCCCCCTCAACCAAAGCTACCTGTCATTTTCCCCCTTTTGGCATCATCAAAAACATAAGTAGAGAGATAGAGAGAAATAGTCAAGGCAAGATAAGCAAAATACCCCTTGTTCATTAATTGAAAAAAAAACTTAAACAACATGCAAAGACAGCCAAAACATGCAAAACAGCTAAACACAGTCATTAAGCCACACAGGGCACACAAGTCAGAGATAAATAAAAACAACTAAGGAGGATAGATGATCAAGGGAACAAAAGAGTGGGTGGATGGCAGGTAAACGGTTAGGCATCACTATGACCAGCCGATGGAGCTGATGCGTGATGGGAGATAAGCGCACATACGTCTGCCAAGAGAAGCGTCTGCTGAGCAGCCAAATCCTACACTACCTGGCAAAGACTTCTCAGATCCTTCCCCAGAGTTGATTTCTCATTCAGTTCCCCCTCAGAACTGTCCGCCTCAAAATCTTCCAGAGTCTCAGAAACAGCCGAAACACTTTTCATTTTCACCCAACCTTCATCACCTTCAAGAACAAACTTCATCTTGTGCAGATTACTAACATCAAAGGGGCGGGAGAAGACACTCGATTCCGACGAAGAGTTGTAGACTTTATGGTACTCAAGAATCTTTTTGACAACTCGAGAGAACGGAAGAGCGTGCTGGTCTGTGTTCCTGGCATGGGACATGTGCTGCATCATAATCCTGGGGAGGCAAATGGGTTCCTTCTTCAATAGCGTAGATAGGAGGACAATATCCAAAATCAACAGTCGGTTCCTTTTCTGTCCCCTAGGCGTTATGTTGCTGATCAAGAAGTGGTATAGAACTTTGTTGACGGCAGACATCTCAGATATGTCAAGACCACCACTTCCCAAAGCATTCTCAATGCCGGCCACTGCCCACACTGCTTCAGAATATGGAAAATCCTTAGGCCACCTTCCTTTCGGGTACTCGCCATATCCCTCATGTGGGACTCCCAAAGCTACTCCCAACTCAATACTTGAAAACATATGTACCTTCCCTCCAAGCTTGTAGCTCCCCAGAACGGCGTGGGGTCTGACTTCCATCACATAAGACGAATAGAACTCCCTCAATAAATCCTCATCCACTCCTTCCTCTTCCACGAACAGCTGACTCCACTTCTGAGCGTCCAGTACTGCATACACCTCCTCCAGAAAATTCTCCTTAAGGAACTCCGGGTCCACCAACAATTCTTTTACCACAGACTTGTGGCTCATGCTTTTAACATCATCAGCCCCCACCTTCCCTTTGGCTTTGGCGGGCTGACGACGTAGACTTTTGCGAAGAGGACCGGCAGAGACCTTGGCTTTCTTCGCTTTGTTCCCAGAGAGGGGTTCTGACTCCTCGTCAAAACTTACAGTGATTGCCTTCACAGACTGTTTTTGAGAGCGTGTCTTCCTCTTGGAGGAGCATGCGGTCTTAACCCTTCCAGACGACTTTGGAACCTTAGGTGGCTCCTCCTCATCATCTCCCTCAACCAATTCCTTGGCGAGACTCCTCACAACACCCTGAATCTTCTCCTTCATAGCCACGTGCTCCTCTGTGGTGGTTGGGGTGGTCTCTCTAGGTAATTCCTCTAGCACCTCTTCGATGGGGTCAGGATGGGTTGGAGAGGAATAAACCTCCTCTCTTTTAGGGTTAGGGTTTTGTGGAGTGGGTTCTGTGTTTGGGGACATTGGGGCTACGTAGGGGACCATGATGAGTTGGTCCTGGTTAGGTGATGGTGGAGGGGTAACTGTTGAATTCCTTAGGTTTTGATGGTAACAAACATTCAACTAATCTGGGTACTAAGTGTTTCAGGAACAAAGACAGTTATCTCAAGGAACCATTACATCAAATGATCGCAGAGGGAACAAAGCTCTGTTCATGTGCTTTGTTACCTCTCAAGGAACAATAGTGACGAACAAGATCAAAGCTGCGAATGGAAGGAAGAAATCCAACGTGACGATTATGGAAACAAATCACGGAGAATCACGCGGTCAAAGGATAGGATTTCGGCTGGAAGGATCTCGCCGAAAAGAAGATTTGGAGAGAGAATCCGAATGTGTTATCTTAGGAAAACTTTCCTAAGATAATATATTTGGAGAGAGAAGAATCTTATCTTAATCCGTTAATGTTATCTTAGGAATTATTTCCTTAGATAATATCGGTTGTTAAGATAATATTCTTCAAATCAATTAATATCATCTTGTTACCAAGTTTAGGAAGATAGGATTATCTTGTTACAATTAGGGTTTTGCCGAGTTGTATTTAATAGAAGTATGGATTCTTTTCTATGTAACCACGAAGAGGAAAAAGAAGAACTGAGAGCGTTCAGTTGAGAAGAAAAAGAGAATGAAGTGTTTGTAAGTCTTTGAGGGTTGAGTTCGATTCATCGTTGTAGAAGAGGTTTCAAATCTAGGTGGGAAGTCTAGAGGTTGAAGTCCAGGATACAAGTGTAATCGAACAAGAAATCAATAAGACAAATAGACGCTTCAAAATCCTCTCAAGCGGAAGCTTGAAGGTAGTGGTTTTTACTTGAGAAGCTATTTTTGTCAATCAGGGTTTCCACTATATATCGTGAGTTCGTTCATTATCTTTCTTGCTATTTTTAATCCGCTGTGCCTTCTGTGGGAACAAAGCTTTTGTTCCCTCAGACGTAACTTTAACGATCCAACAATTGGTATCAGAGCCTGGTGCTCTAGATTGTTTTCGTTATAGACTTTGCAGGAAAGATGCCGTCGTCAAGCAATGCCTCCGTCGATAACCACAAGATGGACAAGAAAGGAGAAGAGAAGGCTCAAAGCATTGCTTTAAAGGTTGTTCGTGCCTTTGACTGGTCTCAAGTCGAAGATGAAGAGGAGGACGGTGATGAAGATGGGGCTCTCTTCACTAGAGCAATGAAGAAGATATGGTCTCGAAATAAGGGCACCCCTCGTTCATCCGAAGGGAACAAAGACATGAAGGATGTCGTTTGTTACCACTGTCAAAACAAAGGACATTTTTCCAAAAACTGCTTCAAGAAAAAGGCAGGTCTTCCTCAGATTCGTGAAGGGGAACAAGCAATGATTGCTACATGGGGTGATTCCGACTCAGATGATGAAGAATTCTCTCGCTCTAGGAATGTCTGCTTGATGGCCTTAGAAGACCATGACAAATCAAAAGGCGACGTGAAGGGAACTGAGGTAAGTGAATCTGAACTCATCTCTAGCTTGAAAAGGAAGTCAAAAGAAAGTTTAATTTCCTTCATTAAGAAGCTTGTCCATGAGAATAGTATTTTCAGTGAGCAGATTGAAGAAAAGGATGAATCGATCTCAAGTTTGATCGAGGAAAACAAAGAGTGGGCAGAAAAAGTGCTCAAACTTGAGAAAGCTTCATCCTCTTCTCCAAGTCCTTGCAATGAGTGTCCCAAACTCACTGAGAAGATCACATCTTTGGAATCTTCTATTTCCTCACTTGAGGCTGAGTCTTTAATGTTAAACCTAGGAAATGCAAAACTTTCTAGTGATCTAACCAAACTCAATGAGGAACAGAAGGACGAGCCAAAAGGTATTGTCTTTGTTGCAGCCAAGAATGAAAAGATACCTGAAAAGAAGGAAGTACCTCACTTTGGAATTGGATATCAACCTAAGCTTCCTGTTGATGACACTAAGAAAAAAGGCTCAAAAGTCGAAGGAAAACAGTCTGTAAAAGAAAAGGGGGAATGTTCCTCCGGAGGGAACAAAGGCAAAGACTGTTTTAATTCGACTGAGGAAGGCAAGGCTTGGTATCATGGACAGAAGGCTCATGCAATTTGGCTGAAGCAATCCCAAAGCAGTAAGTCCAATAATATTGATTTTCAGTCAAGGATTGCTAACAAAACAATTTGGCCAGGACAGAGCAAGTATGTAGATCTGAAGTGTCAAAGGGTCTGTTGGTATTGCGGGCATTCTGGTCATTACAAGCAAGAGTGCTTGCTGAAGCAACATAATGATGAGATTGCTCGCACTACTAGGGAGCATATAGAAGTTGAACCTCCCAAGATTAGATATGTTGCCCCTAAACCCAGAAAGCATAAGCTTGTATGGGTTCGCAAGAACTAACTCTTTCTGTGCAGGATAAAGTGAGGAAAGTTCCCGATATTTCATTCGTACAAGGGTCAGTTACTTGATAGGGAACAAAGCGAGTCTCACCTCACTTCTGCAGGAATATTTGAGACTCTAAGGCCTGGTGGCAAAGGTAAAGGAAATGGAGATGTGGATAAAGGCTTAATGACTAAATTTTTCCTTGTTTGAAAATTCAGGTACCATGTACATCTAGAAAAGACATCAATGTGTGGAGAAAGATTGGCATACAGGGAATCTCGTGGAACAAAGAATCAAATGCCAGTTTTCTCATTAAGACACCTGTTAGGGAACTCTACATTCAGTTTCATACGAAGCCTGATTTGTTCCCTTAACCACATGTCTATTTGTTGTGTTCCCTCAATGATTGGCTAAATTACATGGTAAAGTGTGAAAGGTTAATCATCATGTCTTGATCTGCATTCATTCTCTTGATCATTTGTTGAATGCCTTGCTTAGACTCATGCTAATACTTCACTTATGTGCAAAATCTCATGCATGATTCTCTATGCTATCTTGTTAATACATGATTCAGCTTTCTTTCGGCCTAAAAGAGTCAACTTGATGCATTGATCCCTCATTATAAGCCCAAATGATTGTTGACTCTACAGCTTACCTTAGCCATCATGCTTGATGCTTCCTATGAGCCCCTCTAATAATCCACATCTGGGAGCCTCTCATTCATGATTAAACATTATTAAAAATTATCGTATATGTTTATGTGTGATGTTCTTTGTACCCTCTCTGGTAACATTACCCCCGCATCACACTCCTCTATTTTTTTTGGAAAGTCGAGAATACGAATTGTCGCCTCTGTGATATGTGGCTGGGATTTGACAGGTATGATGTGTAATGATGGCTTGCAACTGCTTGAGAAATGTTCGTGCATAAAAGGTGATGTGGTGGTTGCGTGATGGTTGTTGCTCTTGAGATTTTGTGGGCTTTGATGGATTTGGACATAATCTTTTACAAGATCTATTTTTGGAAGATATCTTATTGGTTGTGATCTTGGTAAAAGAAGGAAAGAGGAGGAATTGGAGTAATACCCTTTGCACTTGAAAAGATATGTAGAATGATTCTCGTGGTTACTCCCCTCCTACCTATATGGCGACTTCAGCAAAGTTACCTTATCGCTCCCTTGTACTGTTCCAAAAAAAAAAAAAAAAAAAAAAACTGGAACACTCCAAGGTACACAAAGAGGCGACCAATGGATCCTTCTTCTACTGGATGCTTGTAACCTACACAAGGAGTAGTTTGTGTTACAAGAAGGTGTTGGTTGGGTCAAGGTTAGACGTGAGATGAAAGCTGGTGTGGAGGAAGAAGAGTCTGAAGGTACAGACTCTGAGGGGGAACAAAAGGTGGAATCTGATTTGAGGAAGGACCGTGAGAAGTTTGTCTCGCGCAATATCTCTGTTGGCAGAACAACAAAGGCGTCTTACGGAGTAAGTGAATGCCTAAATTGCTATTCATATTTCAGCTCCCGCTATAGGCACCAGTGGTACTTGATTCGTCGTTCTCTGGCTAACCAATCCCTCTTTTGTTCCCTAGCACATTTATCCCTTACTGCTTGTTTTTCCTTGTCTCTGGCTGATGTGTTTCCATTGACTGGCATGTTGATCATATGTGTTATCTTTGCTTATTTTGTAGTTGTCTTTACATGCAGTCTATGTTTGTGCGTTTCAATCTAATGCAAAAGGGGTTATTTTGCTTATCCTGCTGTGGTCTTTTTCTCTCTATCTCTTTACTTATGTTTTTGATGATGCCAAAAGGGGGAAAATGACAGGTAGCTTTGGTTAAGGGGGAACAGAACATGGTTTCATATGTTGCTGAGTTGAGGGGAACTAATACTGCCTTAGTGGGAAGACTTTCTCTCCATAACTGTCTTTATCTCATACGTGTATGCTTTATTGTCAAGGGTGTTTGTCACCATCAAAAAGGGGGAATTTGTTGAATTCCTTAGGTTTTGATGGTAACAAACATTCAACTAATCTGGGTACTAAGTGTTTCAGGAACAAAGACAGTTATCTCAAGGAACCATTACAGCAAAGGATCGCAGAGGGAATAAAGCTCTGTTCATGTGCTTTGTTACCTCTCAAGGAACAATAGTGACGAACAAGATCAAAGCTGTGAATGGAAGGAAGAAATCTAGCGTGAAGATTATGGAAACAAATCACGGAGAATCACGCGGTCAAAGGATAGGATTTCGGCTGGAAGGATCTCGCCGAAAAGAAGATTTGGAGAGAGAATCCGAATGTGTTATCTTAGGAAAACTTTCCTAAGATAATATATTTGGAGAGAGAAGAATCTTATCTTAATCCGTTAATGTTATCTTAGGAATTATTTCCTTAGATAATATCGGTTGTTAAGATAATATTCTTCAAATCAATTAATATCATCTTGTTACCAAGTTTAGGAAGATAGGATTATCTTGTTACAATTAGGGTTTTGCCGAGTTGTATTTAATAGAAGTATGGATTCTTTTCTATGTAACCACGAAGAGGAAAAAGAAGAACTGAGAGCGTTCAGTTGAGAAGAAAAAGAGAGTGAAGTGTTTGTAAGTCTTTGAGGGTTGAGTTCGATTCATCGTTGTAGAAGAGGTTTCAAATCTAGGTGGGAAGTCTAGAGGTTGAAGTCCAGGATACAAGTGTAATCGAACAAGAAATCAATAAGACAAGTAGACGCTTCAAAATCCTCTCAAGCGGAAGCTTGAAGGTAGTGGTTTTTCCTTGAGAAGCTATTTTTGCCAATCAGGGTTTCCACTATATATCGTGAGTTCGTTTATTATCTTTCTTGCTGTTTTTAATCCGCTAGGCCTTCTATGGGAACAAAGATTTTGTTCCCTCAGACGTAACTTTAACGATCCAACAATAACAGTGGTGGTTGCCGGAGAGGTGGAGGTGGAAGGTAGGGATTGGGTTATGGCGGCGAGAAGAGCGAGGTCGGTTCCCATTGATGAGAGTTTGGAGAGGAGGTCTTGGGCGATGGTGGTGGGAAGGTTTGAGTTAGAGGCCATTTCTGTGAGAGAGGGAGAGTTCTGGGAAGACGAGAGATAGAGAGGAAATGAGAGATTGCTTGAGGAAGATAAGGAAACAGTGAGGAGGAGACTTACCCGGAGACCCAATTTATAATCTTCACCGAATCTTCTAGTGTTTCCAAAGATAAATTCAAATATTTTCAGTTTCCGACGGATAACAATTACAATCTTCCAACTTCTCAAAACAAAATCAGAATCTCGTCCAAATCCGACTTAGCCAGCCGAAATATCTTTCCCAATTCCTTTCTATCAAAACAGCCCTAAATGCTCAATGCAGTCCAACACAGACTTCCATCATTACACCCTGCAAACACACGTCACCTTAACCTGCAAGTCACAGAAGCCGAATCATTTTCCCGACAAACCAAAAAGTAGTAGGGTGTGATGCTGGGGGTTAGTTACCAGAGATGGTACAAAAGACCATCACACCAAAATATATGATATTTGCGATTGATTTTTACATCATGCCTGAGGGGTCTCCAGTTGTGGATGATTAGATGGGCTCATAGGAGACATCAAGCATGGCGGTTACGGGTGAGCTGTAGAATCAACTATCATTTGGGCTTATGATGAGGGAACAAATCATCAAGTTGATTCTTTTTGGGCCGAAAGAAAGCTGATTCTTGTGTAACATGGTGACATAGATGATCATGCAAGACATTCAACATATCGAGGAAGTGAAAGCACATATTCAAGCCAAATGTTCAATTAATACCCAAAGAAGAGAATGCATATCAAGACCTGAAAATTCAACTTTCACAATTTACCATGTAATCTAGCCAATCATTAAGGGAACACAACATGTAGACAATTAATTAGGGAGACAAACCAGGCTTTGTATGGAACTGAATGTAGAGTTCCCCGACAAGTGTCCTGATGAGAGTATTGGTAGTTTGACTCTTTGTTCCACGACTTTCTTAGTATGCCAATCTTTCTCCTCACAAAGATGTCTTCTTCTAGATGTACATGGTACCTAAGCACAAATACCAGGGAATAATTTAGTCATTATGTTCTTATCCATATACTTATTTCCCTTACCTCTGTCACCAGGCACTTGAGTCTCGAACATTCCTGCAGAGGTGAGGTGAGACTCGCTTCGTTCCCTGTCATGTAACTGACCTTTGTACGAATGAAATACCGGGAACTTTCCTCACTTTATTATGCACAGAAAGAGTTAGTTCTTGCGAACCCAGACAAGCTTATGCTTTCTGGGCACATGAGCAACATATCTAATTTTAGGAGGTTCATCATTCATTTGCTCTCTAGTAGTGCGAGCAATCTCCTCATTGTGTTGCTTCAGAAGGCATTCTTGTTTGTAGTGATCAGAGTGTCCACAATACCAACAAACCCTTTGACACTTTAGGTCAACATACTTGCTCTTTCCATGCCAAATTGTTTTGTTAGCAATCCTTGAATGAAAATCAATATTATTGGAGTTACTGTTTTGAGATTGCTTCAACCAGATGGCATGAGCCTTCTATCCATGGTACCAAGCCTTACCGTCCTCAGTCGAGTTTGAACAGTTTTTGCCTTTGTTCCCTCCGGAGGAACTTTCCCCTTTTTCTTTTACAGACTGCTTTCCTTCGACTTTAGAGCCCTTTTTCTTGGTGCCATCAACATGAAGTTTTGGTTGATAGCCAATCCCAAAGCGAGGTACTTCCTTTGACTCAGTCTTCTTTTCATTCTTGGCTGTAACAAAGACAATACCTTTTGGCTTGTCCTTCTGTTCCTCACTGAGTTTGGTTAGATCACTAGAAAGTTTTGCATTTCCTAGTTTCAGCATTAATGACTCAGCCTCTAGTGAGGAAATAGAGGACTCCAGAACCATAATCTTTTCAGTGAGTTTGGGACACTCAGAGCAAGAGTTTGAAGAGGAGGATGAACCTTTCTCAAGCTTGAGCACTTTGTCTGCCCATCCCTGATTTTCTTCGATCAAACTTGAGATCGATTCTTCTTTTTCTTCAATTTGCTCACGGAAAAGACTATTCTCATGAACAAGTTTCTTAATAAGAGATATCAAGCTTTCTTTAGATTTACTTTTTAAGCTTGATATGAGATCAGATTCGGTTACCTCATCGTTGAGTAGATCTCCTTTTGATTCATTGGGGTCTTCAATGGCCATCAAACAGACATCCCTGGAATTTGACGAGTCTTCGTCGTCTGAGTCTGAGTCTCCCCAGGTGGCAACCATTGCCTGCTTCCCTTCATTTGCTGGAGGCATTCCTGCCTTTTTCTTGAAGCAGTTTCTGGCCATATGTCCCTTGTTCTGACAGTGGTAGCACACCACATCTTTTAGGTCTCTGTTCCCTTCGGAGGAACTCGACGAATCCTTGTTCCGAGATCAAATCTTCCTCATGGCTCTTGTGATGAGCGCAACATCTTCATCACCATCTTCATCTTCATCTTCGACTTAGGACAAGTCAAATGCCCTTTCCACCTTTAAGGCAATGCTCTTCGCCTTCTCCTCTCCCTTCTTGTTCAGCTTGTGATTATAGACGGAGGCGTTGCTTTCCAGCTTAGCAACAACCTCTTCTATGGTAAGAGTCTTGACATCTGTCTGAGAGTAGAGAGCAAGAGCAATGGCATCCCACTGAGAGTTGAGGCCTTGCATGAAGTGGTGAGTCAGTTTCCAGTCTGGCATTGCTTCACCAAGGAACTGAAGCTGACCAATTAGCCCCTGGAATCTGGAGTAGTACTCCTGAATGTGTTCATCTTTTCCCTGAGAGACTTGGTCATACTCCTTTATCAGAGAGAGAATTCTGTTCTTCTTGGCATCTTCATTTCCTTGATGAAGGCGTTTCAAGGCATCCCAGATCTCCTTGGCAGTCTTATAGCTCATGATTTTCTTGAGATCCGAGGGAAGAAGAGCCATGTGAAGGATCTTTTTAGCCCTATTGTTCTTCTCCAACTTCTTCCAGTCATCATCGGTGTAGTCGACCTTTGGTTTTGGCTTAGTAGCATCTGTCTCATTTTTAATAGCCAAAGGTCCAACTTCGATGACTCGCCAGATCTGTCCATCAAGGGAACAAATGTGTGACTC
Organism: Rheum nobile; assembly: GCA_027886185.1. Classification (NCBI taxonomy): domain Eukaryota; kingdom Viridiplantae; phylum Streptophyta; class Magnoliopsida; order Caryophyllales; family Polygonaceae; genus Rheum; species Rheum nobile. Next base: position 2,721,792 of record WOAB01000639.1, read on the forward strand.
AATTTGTTCCACCCACCAGTCATATTCTCCTGCCTTCAGAATCGGTGGCTTCCAAAACGAATCTCCGATTGCATTGCTTGACGACGACATCTTTCCTTCAAATTCTGTAATGAAAACAATCTAGAGCACCAGGCTCTGATACCAATTGTTGGATCGTTAGAGTTACGTCTGAGGGAACAAAGGCTTTGTTCTCATAAAAGGCACAGCGGATTAAAAACAGCAAGAAAGATAACGAACGAACTCACGATGTATAGTGGAAATCCTGATTAGCAAAACTAGCTTCTCAAGGAAAAACCACTACCTTCAAGCTTCCGCTTGAGAGGATTTTTGTGTACTTGTCTTATTGATTTCTTGTTCGATTACACTTGTATCCTGGACTTCGACCTCTAAACAACCAGCTAGACTCGAAGCCTCTTCTACAACGATGAATCCGAACTCAACCCTCAAAGACTCACACACACTTCACTCTCTTTGTTTTCTCTTCTTCTTCTTTTTCGTCGTTCTAAGTCGTAGTTAGAAATGAATCCCCATTTCACATAAATACAACTTCGGCTAAACCCTAATCAAACAAGATAAGATTATTCTAAAAACGGATTCCTAGAAGATAGGATTTTTTATGTGAAGAGTAATATCCTAACCGATCATATTGATTAAGGAAGGAATTCCTTAATTAATCTAATCGGAAAGGATATCAAACTTCTCTCTCCAATTTCTTATCTAAGGAAAGATTCCTAGGATAACATAAATCGGGCTTTTCTCTCTCCGTATCTTCTCAATCCGGCTTGATCCTTGGAGCCGAAGTCTTCAATCTTTTACAGCGTGTGCTTCTTGATTTGTTTCCATAATCAACACGCTGGATTTCTTCTTTCCATTCGCAGATTCAATTTCGTTCGTCACTTCAGTTCCTTGAGAGGTAACAAAGAACATGAACAGAGCTTTGTTCCCTCTGCGATCCTTCGCTGCAATGGTTCCCTGAGATAACTATATTTGTTCCTGAAACACTTAGTACCCATATCAGTTGAATGTTTGTTACCATCAAAACCTAAGGAATTCCACATTGATAATCTTACTGACTCTATAAATGAAAAAGTTGTGAATCAAACTGTGTTTGTTAAGCAAAGATATGATATCGGTTATCCTGGTAGTAAAGATTCTGAGGACACATGCTCTGCTGAGAATGAGAAACTGAGAAGGGAACTAGTCGAGAAAAATGAAACTCTCAATTGTGCCCTACAAACCTCTCGTGACAAAAATCAGTTCCTAGAAGAAAAGATAAAGGTGCTAGAACAAAAGCCTAAAGGTAATCAGACGTAGTTTGACGGATAGAATGCTCATAAAATATACATTGACCAGGCTCAGGGAACTAAATTTAAGAAAGTTGACTTTAAGCAGAGAAAGCATGAAAGACCATTCAGGCCTGGTCGTGGTAAGTATGGTCATGTTGTTTACAACCGTATTTGCTGGCATTGTGATAAAAATGGTGATTATATTCATGAATGTATTCATCAGAAAAGACAAATGGAAGAAAATTTTAGGAAAAGGAACCAGGAGATGAACAATAAGAAGAAAATGCATACTATTGTTGACTTGAATGATCCTTATTACTTTGCACCTGTTCCTAACCCACAGAAAAACTGTCAATCTAATTTACCCAGAAAAGTTAAGCTTAGCTGGGTTAAAAAAGCTTAAGTTCCCTTGTGTAGGACGAAGTGAGGCAACAGGACAAATGGTACATAGACAGTGGTTGCTCGTGCCATATGACCGGAAACAGAAGCAAAATGTCATCACTTCGGAAACACCGAGGATGAACCATTTCCTTCGGAGATAAGAGAAAGGGAGCAATCTGTGGAACTAGAAATGTAAATCTTACAGATCACATCAAGGTAAGTAACGTTAGCCTTGTTGAAAATTTGGGTTTTGATCTAATAAGTGTGTCACAACTATGTGATGAAGGAGGAAATGAGGTTCGCTTTACCTCTAAGGAATGTATTGTGGAAGATAGTCGAGAAAAGGTGATCTTAAAAGGCAAAAGGTTCAATAATGTCTATATTATCGATCCAAAGTTCGTTCCCAAAGAGAAACTGTGTGTTTCGTCAATTGAAGATCAGACGAATCTATGGCATCATTGATTGGGTCATGCAAGCATCAAGCTAATCCATAAGTTACATCAAAAGGAACTAGTTCGTGGTCTTCCCAAAATCAATGCTGAAAAATCAGAAATCTGCTCTGACTGTGTTCAAGGGAAACAGGTTCGTAGTTCCTTCAAGTCCAAAACAATGGTAAGCTCCTCTAAACCTCTGGAACTCATTCACATGGATCTGTGTGGTCCTATGCGAGTTTAAAGCATCGGTGGAAACATGTATATTCTAGTACTTGTTGATGATTACTCTAGATTCACTTGGACATTATTCATAAAATCTAAAAGTGAAGTCTTTGAAAGGTTCAGCGAGTTAGTTCACTTATTTGAAAAATCTTTGAATGTATCTCTTCGTGTTATTCGTTCCGATCATGGAACTGAGTTCGAGAATGGAGATTTTCTAACCTTTTGCAGGGAACATGGGATTGATCATAACTTTTCGGCTCCTTACACTCCACAGCAGAACAGAGTTGTCGAGAGATATAATAGGATTTTGGAAGATATGGCTCGAACAATGCTCGTCTTGAGCGGCCTATCTCAGTCCTTTTGGGCAGAAGTTGTCAATACAGCGTGCTACATTTTGAATAGGGCAATGCTGCATCCTATGCTTGAGAAGACGACTTATGAGTTACTTAGAGGCAGAGTGCCCAACATTGCTCATCTAAGAGTTTTTGGCTGCAAGTGTTTTGTTCACAATAATGGTAAAGACAATCTGGGGAAGTTTGATCCACGAAGTGATGAAGGAATCTTTATTGGGTATGCTTCCAGTAGCAAAGCATAAAAGGTCTTCAACAAACGGACTAAAAAGGTAGAGGAAAGTATTCATGTCATTTTCAATGAAAAATTGTCTTCAAAGTCTGTGCAGGATTCCTTAGTTCCCTCGGAAGATCCGTTTCAACGGCCAAATGACGATTCCGATGATGAAGGTCCTTCCAAGCAAAACTCCTATCCCAACATGTCTAGTCATTCTACACCCACAGTGCCCTCAACTGTGATTGAGCCAAAATCTGCAACATCTTCAGACAACACTCCAGTTCCCTTCGATCCTCAAGATGCTGTTGTTGTCCTAGTTCCCTCTGTAGGATCGTGATTGTTAGATAATAACTTAAGGAACTCAGAATTTCGATTCTAAGTTCCCTTCGCAGCGGAAATAAACAATCAAACAAATGACAAGTTCCTTATAGTGAAAACCTTTGATTGCCAACTAGCAATTCAGGATAAAAACCACTACCTTTCTTTCGAAAGGATTTCAAGGTCTAGTTCTTGATTTCTTATCTCTTTTGGTTACAGCTTATCCTAGGAACAAACACACAGTTTCTTTGCCTTACACACAGTTAGGCAATCCTAGATAACTTAACACAATCAATAATCAATCTAAGAAATAGACCTTTGCACCTAGGAACTATCACTTACAGTCACAGGAACTTAGCACTCAACTCTTCTATTCCTTGACTGGTTCCTCTTGATCTCAGTTTGCGTTGATGATCTTGTTTGAAGCTTCACACTTTGATGTTTGCTATGGAGTGTGATTCTATTGTGAATGCTTGAAGATAACCCTTGAGTTAGTCTTCCTTTTATAGAGGATTCTTCGCAGCTTAAACTTCTCTTGGTTCCCACAGATCGAGCTTGCCCTAGGATGTGTGGTTCTCCTTGGTCCACGTTGTCTTTGACATATGCAAACAACCTAGGCAGCTCAGAATCCTTCTAGGTTAGTCAACTACTTCATCCAAGTCGTTCTCCAGCTTCCTTCTTCCAAGGTTCAACAATCTAGGCACTTGGGAACTGTCTTCTGGATAGTGACATCTCTATGAGCTGTCGCTTTCAGTGCCTTTGTCTGAGGTTCATTGTTCTAGGCATCTTGGAGTCTTGCTCTTGGATGGTGGCAGGCTTTTGGAAGCTTCTCTCAAGTCTCTTTCACCTCCTTTTGTATGAGGTTTGGTGTTCCCGGATTTCTCGGGAAACGCAAAGTCACGTGTTGCATTTCTGGACACACCTGGGTTCCTTTGGCTTGCTTGTTTGGTTTCTTTATCTTGTTTGGCTTCCATGGTTCCAACAACTATCCTGCGGTTCCTCTAAACACATCTTTGAGATAAAACATTAGTATCAAAATATTTGTCATCTTCAAAAGTAGAGAAACTGAGGAAAGGAACTCTCAGGGGAACCGAAGTTACAGAGTTCCATTTCCTAACAATTTCCCCCTTTTTGATGATGACAAATATAAGGAACCTGGCAGTATAATAGGAACATGAAATTCATGAGAACAATTGAGCTAAGGGATTTTCAACTTTAAAAAATATTGATAGAACATTCAACAGTTGCAAATTCCCCCTAAGCAAATGAACTAAGTTATTCAAGTTCCCCCTCAGAAATAGAACGGGTTTAGATTTCCTATAGGTCTAGTAGTTCCAATAGTTCAAGGTTCCTATCCATTCTTCCCCCTTTTGACATCATCGAAAAGATCAAGTTACTTATCAAGTATAGGATATTAATGTGAAATAAATAATTTGCGTTAAACCCATGACAGTGACCATAATAGAAACTTAAGGCAAAGACAAATGATGCATTAGAAACATTACCATAAGAGTTCATTAATCATTAAAATCAAGTACATTGCCTAGAGATGCATAGTGGAAAGAGAAACAAAAGAGCATAACCAACTTGACATTAGACAAAATAAGGATAGAAGAGGGGAGTAGGACCCTAGGGAACTACTAGCACATTGTGATGTTATAGCACTAGGAACTAGGAGAGACGTTCCTATGGCAGCGTAGTGGCCTCCTCTTCAGTTTCCTTCTTTTATGCAGTTCCTTCATCTTGGCCTATTGTCATCTTATCGGCCTGATTACCTCCAACTGAGCAAGGTTAAGATTGAGGTTTTTCTTGGCCATTTGAGGAGCTTTGTGTTTTGAGAGAGACAGGTGAACATGAGATTGAGAGAAGGCGTGAGAGAACAGAGTGCTCGGCTCAATCAAATAGGAAACCTTAAATAACCCTTGAGCAATTTTGGAGCCGTTGAGAATCAAGCCATTGGAAATATTTATGGGAACTCTGAAAAGTTGAAACGGCTAATTTTCTTGAAACTTTTGCGCCTTTGCAACGGTCACAAATTCAAAGATAAAATGCTCAAAAATGGCAACTGTTGAAGGCTGAGAAGACGTCTCTGACGCTGTGAGATTTGCCATAAATACTGTCTTGGGAGGAGCAATTCTCTTACTAGCCGTTTAAGGGGTAGCCCATCCTAGTTCCTTTCTGGCGATATTTTCAGTGTGCTAGAGGGATATATGGGAACCTTTGATGTGGATTTTATAACATAGGACCAGAAAGTACGTTCCCATTAAATAAATCGGGGAAGGTCATTTATCGCATCACACACTAATTCCCAGAGAGGGTAAAGAAGAGGATCATAGGGAATTAGATTGTGCAATGATGCAAGGGAGGGTCATAGTACACAATCATCATTTCGGCTTGTATTGTTGGGTTAGAATATGATCAGATTGTGACTTTTGGGCCAACAAAGAAACTTGAACAATGGAGAAGTTGAAAGAATAATGAAGACCAAAAGATATGAACTAGAAAAATTTATCTAAGCCTTTTTAAGAAACCATTATGGAAAAGAGGGTTTGTAGCAAAAAATATAACACATAGATATCAAGACTCAACAAGTGAAAAATCTTAAACTAGTCAATCAGGGGAATTGGAAAGGAGCCTTTAAACTAAGGTCACTACTAGGTTATAGGAATCATTCCCAATTCCAATCTAAGGTTCTCGAAGGGAACTCTATTCAAGGCTTTGGTGAATATATCTGCAACCTGATCTTCAGTTCTACAAAGTTTCATAATGATGTTTCCTTTGTCAACATGATCTCTAAGAAAATGATGTCTTATATCTATATGCTTGGTCCTAGTGTGATGCACAGGATTCTTTGAAATGTTTATAGCACTCGTGTTATCACAAAGAATAGAGAGGGGACCATATGACATACCAAAGTCCGCGAGTTGTTGCTTTAGCCAGAGAAGTTGGGAACAACATGAGGCATCAACTATGTACTCGGATTCTGTGGTGGAGAGAGAGACTAAGACTTCTTTCTTTGAGCCCCATGACACAAGGCAGGGGCCTAGGAACTGTGCCATTCCAGAGGTGCTCTTCCTATCCACCAGGTATCCAGCATAGTCCGCATCGGTGTAACCCATCAGCTCAAAAGGACATTCTTTGGGGTACCAAATGCAGAGTGAGTCAGTTCCCTTGAGATATCGGAGTGGGTCTCTCTTGGACAAGATTGGAACCTAGCACACAAGCCAACAACAAAAACAATGTCTTTTTCTTCTAGGATGAAGAGAGTTTTGTCAATAACTCCACGCCTGTAGCCATTTGAGAGTAGGAACTGGGCAAGTCGATCATACCAAGCTCTGGGAGCTTGCTTGAGGCCGTACAATGCTTTGTCTAAGAAGTAGACATGGTCTGGATGATCATCGTCTTCAAAACCAGGTGGTTGCTTGACATAGACTTCTTCTTGAAGAATTCCATTTAGGAAGGCCGTCTTTACATCCATTTGGAACAACTTGAACCCTTTGTGTGATGCGAAAGCAATCAACAACCTTATTGCTTCAATCCTCGCCACTGGAGCATAGGTTTTATCATAGTCAATGCCTTCTTGTTGATTGTATCCTTGAGCAACAAGTCTTGCTTTTTTCCTTATCACTGCTCCTGTATCATCTAGCTTGTTTCTGAAAACCCATCTAGTTCCTATGATGTGCTTATCTTTGGGGCGGGGAACTAGATGCCACACTTTGTTCCTTTCAAACTGATGGAGCTCTTCTTGCATAGCTTGGATCCAGTCTGTATCCTTTAGTGCCTCACCTATGTTCTTTGGTTCCACAATAGATAGAAAGGCATTGAAGGCAAAGAAGGTGAGATGTTCGAACCTGACTGGAGGCTTGATGATTCTTCTTTCTCTATTGGGAGCTAGAGCATTTGATATGGAGACATTCTGAGTTGAACATTCAGCTTCCTGGTTGGAATCACCTTCTCCATTGAAGATCATGTGGGAAGATGAGTCATTGAATTCTGACGGAGAGTAGTCGTCGTATCCCCAATCAAAAGTAAATCCTAAAATCTCCACTAAATAAAGTATAGTAAGTAAGTCAAGGTCGATCCCACAGAGAAGGAAGGAACCAATGGTGGTAGCATGCAATGTCACAAAGGGGGGGTTTTATGGTTGGTTGGTTGAAAACAAAACAAAGTAGAACCAATGGTGGTAGCATGCAATATCAAGAAAGAAAAACACTTAGCCAAGTAATGTCCACATAAGTCATTCAAAGGTTGTTCATAGATTAAGTCCTATCTTCCTATTCGGTTATTCCTGTCCCGATCTTATGTAAATTCAGAGGGAAACCTTCCACAAAGAACCCTTACCAATGAATAACCCTAGTACCACTAAAGGTTCAACCCAAAGGCAGCAATGCATATAAGAATTAACCAGGATACACAGAACGCTCGCTCAGATGCATTTACCATGTAATCAATTCCCACATAGATATAATCCACAGATGCAGATAACAATCAATGCTTGCTACTTATACCAGAGCGTTAGCCCAACAGTTCCCTAGTTTTAGCAATATGAATGAAAGCAATAAACCTAGGTGATCAGTCTAGATAAACCAACAAACATTCAAATATGAATTTGCTCAGAGAAAAGATATAACTCAATAGGATAGATAGATAGGAACAAAACCTCACAACCAGATGAACGAACTCATGCTTCCATTACCAGACTAAGCCAAAGAGGCTTAGCTCCTCATAGTCATGGTAGAAACTTCAAAAGAAATAAACAACGATGAATTGAAATTGCAAAAACTAGAACTAGTCTCTAAAGAGTGGAACCCTAACCCTAATGCATAAGGAGAGTATTTATAGGGCCCTAACAAATGACCTAAGCCCATTAAGCAAATAACTGAAATAGAAATAAGAAAAAGGGAAAAGAAAACTAAAAAGATAATTCGGAATAAGTCCGAGCCTCTGCCGTGTCAGACCCGCGATCGCGGGTGGTGGACCTTGATCGCGGCCCATGTGGCTCCGTGCCCTTCAATCTCTCCGTGCCCGTAGAAAACTCTCGACATGCTCCGAGGCCCGCGATCGCGGCACCCATGCTCGCGATCGCGGTTAATGCTCGGCATTCTTGTCCTTTGCCTTGCACCAACCCGTCTCCTCTTCACTCCTTGGCGTCTTCTCTTGATGGCTTCCTTCCTCAGTGTCTTCATGATATCCAAAGTAGCTCAAACACCTCCAAAAACACCAAATTTGCCTCCAAACGCCATACACAAGAATGTGTCTAAATCTACCCGAATGGCACCAATAAAACCTCTAATAACTCTTAGTTAAGCCCTACAAAGTAGTGCTTATCAAACTCCCCCATGCTTAGACCTTTGCTCGTCCTCGAGTAAACTAAAAGAAACTCTACTCCTCCAATGTAGCACCCAAGGTCTCAGGAAGCATATCCTCCAACTAAGAGTTACCTAACCCATGCCAAAGCTCTTGGCACCAATCTCATCTACAACACATCCTGTTGGAACGACGACGTTCCCTCTAGTTTTGATGATGATAAACTCAAATGCTTTTGATGGTTTTTAGTGTGACAATGTGTTTCAGGAAACGATGAAAAGGAACGATGAAAACCAGTGAAGAGTCAAAACAGAGAAGCAAAGGAACAGAGAAGCCAACAATGACAAAAACAACACGCTGGAATGAAAGAAAAGAAGAGATGCGTGATGTTGAACATAACAGAAAAGGGAACATCGCAAGGAACGAAGGACGCGTGCTGGAAACCCTAAAGAGCCGCCGAATATCTGTTATGGAAAACAAATTTGGAAGTTGCAACTTGGGCCTCAAGGAAGATCTCGTAAAGAGATATTGTGGTTAGAATATGTTTAGAAAAGATTGTATAGGATTTTATTATCTTTGAGCCGCCGAATATCTGTTATGGAAAACAAATTTGGAAGTTGCAACTTGGGCCTCAAGGAAGATCTCGTAAAGAGATATTGTGGTTAGAATATGTTTAGAAAAGATTGTATAGGATTTTATTATCTTTTTTTCCTTAAGTAAAATTAGGGTAAATCTGAGAGTAAACCTAGACTATATATTAGAAAGCTGCGAACTTGATTTGAGACGACCGAACACGGAACCGAGAGCATCCTCAGTGAGCAGAGCATTCGGAACAAGAGAAGAGCATTCGAAAGAAGAGAAGAGTATTCGAAGGAAGAAGAAGAACACTTACAAGGGACGAGACTTTGGTGAGTTGAGTACTTGTTAGGGTTTTGTTTGTCTTAGGTGTTATTAGGAACGTTACATTGAGAAGTCTAGATATCTAGGAGTAAACTAGATTGAGATAAGACTTGCTTGTTTGTAATTCCGGGATTAATAACACAAGTAGACATTCAAAATCCTACTAGGGAAACCTAGAGGTAGATGTTTTTCTTAGTCAACTAGTTAGTTGATTAAGTTTTCCTCTCTAAGGAACTGAGCTCGTTACTTTGTTTTTCTGTTGTTATTTTCCACTGCCCAAGGAACAGTTCCACCGTTCCTTGATCTAACACACTCGATTCAACAATTGGTATCAGAGCAGGTTTGTTCTAGATTGTGTGTTACTTACAGATTTACAGGTAACAATGTCTCCTTCTACCGTCGAAGTTGGTTTGAACTCTTCAAGGCCTCCTATCTTGCTCGCTGGACAATATCAACATTGGAAGACACTCTTCATCAAGTGGGTGCAAATCCATGACTACCAATGCTGGTTGGTGATCTCTCTTGGTGATATTGACATTGTTGATCTGGAAAAGAAGAAGAAACTGAAGAAATGGGATCAAGACGATCTCCAAATCATGGAGAAAAACTGCAAAGCAGCCATGCTCATCAACAACGCTCTCAACCAGCAAGATGTGCAAAAACTCCAATCTTGTGAGTCGGCCAATGCTAAATGGCTTGCCTTGGAACAGATGTACATGGGAAGCAAGGATCTTCGTGAAGTTGATCGTTTCACTGCCAAGAAGGATTTCTATAACTTCAAGATGGATGACAAGGAAGACGTGAGTTCCTATCAAGCTAGATTTGAGAAAATCACAGCAAATCTAACCGCCCATTCAGTCACCGATGCAGAAATCCTCCCTGACGAGAAGATCCTTATAATCATTGATGGGCTTCCTCATCGTCATGCGATGACCAAAGGCATTCTAAAGGAGAATCCCAATACCGTCAAACTGACGTTCCATGAGGTGTTCAGCAAGATCCAGAAGTATGACAATGAAGAGAAGGCTGCAAGAAACAAGGATTCCAAAGAAAAGGGAATCGCTTCAATGGTTGGAAAGGCTGTTGATAGGATTGAAAATGACCTCGATGACAATGATGGCTCCGATGATCCTGAGGTGGTGTTGCTAACCAAAGTCATGCGTTCCCTCTACAACAAAGGAAGAAACAGTAGAGGTGGGAACAGTGAGACTCGTGACATCAGGGATATCACATGCTACAACTGCAATGAAAAGGGTCACTACTCTAGTTCATGCCCAAAGCCCAAGAAACCAAGCACACCTTCTGGGAACGATGAGAAGAGAGCTCTCGTTGCTGTGTGGGGCAATGATGATGACTCAGATGGTGAAGATCCTGAAGCCTGGAGTGGCAAGATGTGTGCAATGGCCATCAACGACTCCTCTGAGGAACTCGAGGTAAATCCCAAAACGTTCTTGAAATCTCTTATGAATTATGATAAGAAATCCTTAATTGCTCTCATAAGGGAAATGTATTCTGAAAACTTGAAAACACAAGAGAAACTTGCTAATTCTGAAGATGAGTGTAGTAGTTTAAAAGAAAATCTTTCTAACACTGCTAGTAGCTCAACTGTTCCTTGTTCTTCATGTGATGCTAATCATGAGGAACTTCAGAGATTAAGAAATGAAAAGGTCTCTTTGCTTATGAATGAAGTTTCTAACAATACTGATGCAAGGAGTATAGCTAGTCCAAGTAAGCTTGAAGCACAGATATCCGAGATGAAGTCCTATGTGCACAAGATTCATTTTGTTCTGATGGAACAGAAGGCTGAAGCTGAAAGCATCAAGTTCGTCGAAGCAAGGTATGGTATTGGCTATACAGGTTCCAAGCAAACGGAAGATGATCCCTCTATACTGGAACTACGTGAAGCAAGAGATAGGGAACTTCAAGATGCTAGAGAGAAGAATTGCAATCTTGAGGAACGCGTCAAGGTCCTTGAGAGTGGTCTGGATGAAACTCAGTCCTGGTTCACTGGACAACCTGCCCACAAGATTTTTCTCAAGCAGTCTCAGGGAACGCAACCAAACGTTCCATGTCCTGAACGTACCAAACAACGCAAGAGTATTGTTCCCAACAAAAAGTATGTTCAGATGGAACAGTTCAAGCTGTGTTGGTATTGTGGGGACAACAAACATGTGCAAAGAGACTGTAAAAAGAAAAAGAAGTTCTCTGAAGAGCACACAAAGAGAAGGAACAGTAGGAGTAACAATGTGAACTTGAATGATTTCTATGATGATTCACATGTGCATAATCATAATCATGCTAAGACTAGGAAGAAATCTGTTGTTATTTTCCGCTGCCCAAGGAACAGTTCCACCGTTCCTTGATCTAACACACTCGATTCAACAATTGGTATCTGTTCTTAATGTTAGAACTATTCCTATGGAACAATTGCATTATGTGTCTCGACCAGGTAAGGGTAAGCTTGCCTGGGTCGCCAAACCTTAACCTTTTTTGTGCAGGCTGAAGTGAGGGGGAACGAGAAGTGGTATATTGACAGCGCTTATTCATGCCACATGACCGGAAAAGAAGACCAACTCACCTCACTTCACAAACACTCAAGAGGGAGTGTTGTTCTTGGAGACAAGAGATGCAGAGAAATCATTGGAATAGGCAAAATACAACTAAACTCCAGTATCACGGTAAAAGAAGTTAGTTTAGTTCATGAACTTGGTTTCAGTTTGTTGAGTGTTGCACAGCTTTGCGACCAAGGGAACAACAAAATGGCACGTAGTAGACCGCAAAAGCACTTCTGGAACGGAACAATTCCTTGGGCCCTGTCTCATTTCATGGGGTTCTAAGTAGAAAAACTCTGTGGCCCTCTCCAATGCAGAAGCTGATACGTTTCCGCGGCAAGCTGTTGTGCTCAGGTATTGTGGCTTAAGCAACAACTGGAAGACTATGGTATGTCTCTTGGCACCGTTCCTATTATGTGTGATAATACTAGTGCCATCAACATTTCAAAAAATTCAGTTCATCATTCACGTACTAAGCATATTGACATTCGTCATCATTTTCTACGTGATAATGTTGACATGGGCTTTATTAGAATGGAATTACAGGACTGAAAATCAAGTGGCAGACATCTTCACCAAAGCACTAGACAAAGGTCCATTCGAGTATCTTCGATTACTCCTTGGCATGATCTCTCTGAATTGAGGACCTTCACACCCATTATTCCCTCAATGCTTGGCTAACTTGTTTCATAGATTTCATGAAGTTCCTTGTTTACTGGCTTCTTATGATATGAATGTTCATGATTTTTGTGTGTTCGAATTACCTTGTCTTAGGGTCTAGGTACTTTGTCTTTTGATTTGTGTTAAATTACTTGATTACATGCTAACATCTCTCTTAAAGACCCAAAACAACCAATTTGATGATTGAACCCTCATTACAAGCCCACATGATAATTGGTTGTACAGCCTACCTTAGCCGCGATTCAGGTAAACGTTCCCTATGATCCTTCTTTGTTAAACTTTTTATTGGGAATAATTATTTGAGTTGCTTTTCTCCCTACCATATGTTTGGATATACTATATTTTGCGTGAACCCAACATTGAAATATCCAGACAAGCCTCGCAAGCACTCTTGGTCTCAGGGGGAACGAAGACTGTTGCTCAGATTAAGGGGGAACTGATAGGTGTGGAATGTTGAATTTGAATCAGAGGCTCGCATTATTTGAGTTGCAAGTGTCCGTTGGAATGGCTCCCTGTGTGATTTGACTGATCTGAGACAGGAACAGTGACGTGGCTACCAAGCAAAAAGTGACCGTTGCTTTTAGAGAGAGAAGACGCTGTTGAGATCCGAAAAGATTTATTTGGAAAAGATTTTATCTTGGAAAAGATTTTATCTTGTTCCTATATATATGCCATATCTCCTCAAGTTCCTTCACCGCCACTACTCTCTCTGATATCTCTCAGCACTCAAATCTCTCAAGCTCTCTGCTTACATGGATTCCCCAAGCAAGATCATCACCGACAAATTGACCGACGCTGAGATGGATGCCTACATCCTTCAACTCCAACAGGCCAAGGAACAGTCACAATGTGGAGAAGATGAAATTTAAAGGCGATACCAAGGGAACGGGCACTGTCGCTGCAAAGAAAACAGCTGGTGAAGGAACGTCTAAGGGAAGCTCAATTCAGCATCAAATTCTTACTGAGCTCAAGCAATTGAACTCCACCATGACATTGCACTTGGATCACTTTCTGAGCAAAGCCGAAGACTCTGCTGAAGACCCTGAGATCTGAGTGCTCTCCATTCCTTTCCCTGCCCGTCTGACCCTATGTTCTTGTTTTTCTTATGTTTTTATGTTCTTTTTGTGATTGTTCCTTATCTTTTGAACTTACCTGTCTATACCCCTATGCTTTGTACTTCGTCTAACTTTATGAATGAACTATTTTGCTTATGAGTTGCATGTGTGTCAAGTATTTCTGTCATTTGTGAAACTTTTAATGATGCCAAAAGGGGGAAGTATGGAAAATGTGAAACCCAAGGAAGAGTTGATAACAGAAGCTAGTGCTAAGGGGAACGACAATGCTGCTTGAAGGTAAATTCTCAATGAACCTTCTGAGGGGGAACAGTGTTAACATCTTGAACATAGTATCTGTGTGATTAAATGTGAAAATGCCTTTACTCTGCTTGCCCTCAATAAACTTGAGGGCAAGCAGAGTACTTCCCCCAAGCTCAACCCGGATATCCAATAGTGTAAAGCGAACTCTAATCTTAGCCTCCATCTATGACTCCTTATGCCTCCCAGAGTGACCTACCCGACAATCCTTCTTCAACTCCTCTACTTATGTCGCCCCGTCGGTAAAATAAGATCCTAGAAAACTCTCCTTTTCTTTTCACTCATTTTGCCTAGGAGCCCTTTCGGGTTTTCATCCTAGCCACTCATATTTTTCTCATAGATGTGCTCACATAAGCTCACGTCACTCCGACACCTTCTTAACCCAGCCTAGCGCTGGTCCGGGTCACCTACTTTTTACCCAAGCCGCCCTTTTCGGTTTTCAGCTTGTCCCAGGATTTTTGAATTTTTTTTTTTTTTTGAACGAAATGCTGAAATTCCAAAATGCTAAAAATCAAAGTACAATGCTGGAAAAGAAATATGTACAAGATAGATAGTGAATACTCTACTCCCCCATGATTAAATCATGCATTGTCCTCAATGTATGGAAGACAAGAAAAAGATAAGGGGAAAATAGAAATACTCACTGGGGTGGAGGCCAATACCCATAAGCGTTGAAGAAAGCCTCAGCTCTCCTCTACATCTGAACCACCTGGTCCTCAACAGTGGTGAGGTGACTATCCAGGCGGTTGGCGTGGTATGCAAGGTTAACCTCCATGTTGCGCTGCCAATCAGCGCTCCGCCGCTCCTGCTCATCCAGGCGGGTGGAGACTTGGCGTTCCCACTAAACTCTTCTCCTCTCATGCTCCTCTAGCCTCTGGGAGATGCCGCATTCCCACTCGGCACTCCTTCGTATATTCTCGGCCTGCCTCAGCTGCAGGTTGTCCATTCTGTCCAGGAGCTGGTCCCAGGGCGCCCCTCCAGATCCACTACCAGACCCAGATGCCTGGTAGGTATAGTCAGGGTGAACAGGTGGGCCCCTAGAACGCAGCGGGGATGGCACATCGCTCTCCATGTCCACCGCTGCAGTCGCTTCCTCCTCCTCCTCGTTGTCGTCGTCGTCCCCTTCGTCTTCGGACGACGACCCCTGCTCTCCATCGACATAGAGGTAAAAATCCCTCGCCCGGGGCCCATAAGGCATCGGACGAGGCAGCCTCATTCGGTGGGTCCTTTCCTTCTTGGAGAGCCAGGTGTACTCTCCACCACGGACCTCCAGCAGATGGGATCTCCGCAGCAGTGTGATGTTGTAGGTGTAGATGTCGGCGGGGAAATCCCAATGGTCCGCGATGTTCTCGTACTGCTGAGCGATAAGCGTCACCATGCCCCCCATGGAGATCTTGCCGCCCGTCTTCTCCCTCAGCCCGAGACAGCTGGAGAGGAACAAATCGACCCAGTCGGGGGTGTTGTGGCTCTCCGGTGTCAAACACCAGAGCATTGTAAGGTCCAGCGTCGGAACCTTGTTCACCTCCCCCTGTCCCAGGAAGGACATGGCGAGCACCTTGTGCGCCAGCCTCAGACAAGGGTGCATCAGCTTATAGTTATACTCGCCGGCGCTAGGGTTGAGTACCTCTCGGGTCGCATCCTGCCAGAAGAGCTCTGGCAAGGTGTCTGCGGCCTCCCAATCCTCGGCGGGAGCCTCAGTAATGCCAAACAGGTCCCGCAGACCTTGGTAGGACATCATCCTCTGCCGCCCCAGCAGGTTGAACGTGATCCCGTCGTCGTGGCGCTCCAGCGTGGCTAGAAACTCCAGGGTCAGCTCGTGCGAGGACGGGGCGGCAAGGTCAATGAAGTTGCCGAGCCCTCCGTGGCTCAGCAACTATTGTGTACAGTGCTCCAAACCGAGTCGTTGCAGCGTCGGCCGATCGAAGAACTTCGTCTGGACGAACTTCCGCGCGCTGAACGTCTCGTAGTAGCGCATGTGCCTCTGGCTCCGCATGTTGCCTACGAAGGCTACCATGGTGGGAAAAAAAAGAGCGAGAAAGCACAATAGAAAGAGTACCGGAGGGACCCGCGATCGCGGGGTGTGGGGCGCGGTCGCGGTTTATGCTCGACTCGAAGCTCGTTGGAGAAGATGGGCCGCGATCGCGGTTTCTGGGTTTGCAGCGAACTTCGAGAAAAAATGGCTCTGGTGCTTTGCGGTGGCTCTGCGGTGGTCGCGGGGTTTGCGTGGGTTCGGCGATCGCGGCTCGTGAGGCAATGAGGAATCCAAGAGTTGAAAATTGGAGATCTTACCCAAACGACGTCGCGGTCGGAGGAACGATAGCGCTGGGCTACAGGGGACGTCGCGGTGGTCGGAGTCGGAGATCCGATCGTGTGAGAGTGAGAGGTGGTGGTGGAGGTGTTGTAAAATGCCTTCATCGCCTCTCGTGCTTTATAGGCGCCGCGATGAGGACCCGCGATCGCGTGGTTAATGCCCCTGCATCTGTAACAGTCGGCGCGAGTTACGAGGTGCTGACTGCCTCGAAAAACGCACCGGTTTTATTAAACCGTGGGCGATATATATATATATATATATTTTTTTTTTGAATCTGATGATTTTTATTTTTTTTTGCTAGAACTCGCCATGGATCGCCGAGGGGAAACCGCGATCGCGGGTGCTGGATTCTGGCCTCCGCTGCATAGTTAGTTCTAGTGCCCACAGAAAAAGAAAAACAAGTGCAAAGAAGAAGAAAATAAAATAAAATCTAAGTCCTAAGAAAGGTAAAAACATAAATGAGTTCAACGACTCATACCTCGGGTTGCCTCCCGAGCAGCGCCATAGTTATCATCGCGGCACGACGTCCTGCTGTACTTCTCATCCGGGGTTGCCTCCTACAACCGTACTCCTTGCTCTTGTATCTGGAGGATGCTCCGAAATGTTCTCCAGCCTATACTCTGTCTTCCTCTTGTCGAACTCCATGCTGATTGTGCCTCTGCCCACGTCGATCTTTGTGTTGGAGGTCTTCATGAAAGGCCACTCTAGCATTACTCGTCCTCCTCGTTCCCCTGTGTTCATGACAAAGAAGTCTGCAGGAAAAACAAGGGTATCGACGCTTACCAGTACGTCCTTCACAACGCCCTCAGGAGTGATGACGGAGTTGTCAGCCAGTTGGATGACGATTTCCGTGCTCTCTAATGGCCCGACGTCGAGGTTGTTGTAGACGGACAGTGGCAGGACATTGATTGAAGCTCCCAAATCCAGCAATGTCTCGCTGAATTCAGTCTCCCCAATCTTGCAGGGCACGCTGAACATTCCGGGATCCTCACACTTCTTGGGAATCCTCTTCTGCACCACAACCGAGACATCCTTCTTGACCTTTGGCTTCTTCTTAGATCGCTCCTTTTGCTCTGCTATGGTCTTGCGTAGCTCTCTCAAGAAGGGGCTCTCCGGGTAGCCCTGGTATATCTCGCAATATATTCCCGTATTCCCTTCATCTTCTAATGCTGCAGGGAATGGCACCGGGATGTCAAAATATCCCTCCGGATAGTCATACTTGTTCATGAAAGTCTTGCAAGGCGAAGCACTTTCCGAGAGTTGATCGCGGGTGTCAACCCGCGATCGCGGTTCTAGCACTGGTGACCCGCGATCGCGGCTGTCATGCCCGCGGTCACGGTTAATGCTCGAATTTATGCTCAAGTTTTTCTCGGCTTTTGGCTCCGTAAACCCGCGATCGCGGCTGTCGCCCCGCGATCGCGGTTTTGCCTCGTACTTCTCTTTTAATTCCAGCTTCTCTTCTTCATTCTCCCATCTTGGCCTTGACGTCATGCAGTTGACGTTTTGCCTTGGATTAATCTCAATTTGAGATGGGAGTGCTCGTGACTCTCTAGCTTCGAGCTTGCTGACCGCCTGGGAGATCTGCCCTACCTGCTTCCCCAGGTTCTGGATACTGGACTTGGTCTCATGTTGGAACTGAACCATGTTTTGCTGCATGGTTCTTACTGTCTGCATCAGCGTGGTCATGTGATGCGCCAGTGTATTGACCTGGTCCTCTAGATTCATAGCACGGGGAGCTCCTTGTCCTTGCGGTATCTGCTTTGCTGGGCCTCTGAACTGCTGGCCTCCTTGGAATGGTCGTTGGGGGTACTGCTGCTGCTACTGGTATTACTGAGGGGGTCTTGGTCGGAACTCAGGGGGGTTCTCCACATTGTGTGTGTTCCCGTACCTCAAGTTAGGATGGTCTCTCCACCCAGGATTGTAGGTACTAGAGTAGGGGTCGTACCGTTGTCTTTGTTGGTACCCCCCAACAGCATTGACTTGCTCAGTGGGCTCCTCATGGAGTGTAGGGCATGCGTCAGTTGCATGCGTGGTGGCATAGCAAAATTCGCACTCCTTGACCCTCTGGGGTCCTTCCTTCCTCATCAAAACCTTGATCATCTCCTTCATTTCGGTCACTTCTCTCGCCATAGATGGGGGGACATTCTCACTTGAAGTGGCTTTCACAGCCTGGGCGCTCGCCCTCTTGCTGAATTGCCTTGAGCCTTCCAACAACTCGCTGAATATCTCAAATGCAGCGGTAGGGGTTTTGTTCAGTATGTTTCCCCCACACGCCGCGTTCACCATTCGTCGCTCTTCATCCAGCAATCCCCCGTATAGATATAAGACCAAATCCTGGTCTGAATACCCGTGATAGGGACAGCTAGAGCACAACCTCTTGAAACGCTCATAGTATTCGTAGAGCGTCTCCGTCCCATGCTGCTCTATGTTGCTCAGGTTGCGCTTGAGACTATTCAGCTTCATTGTTGGAAAGTACTTTTCCAGAAATGCCTTCTTCATTTTCTCCCAGGTGTTGATGTTTCCTGGGGTGAGGTAGTAAAACCAGTCGTTGGCTGAATCCTTAAGTGAAAAAGGAAAAGCCCTCAACGTGATTTGATCCTCAGTGACATTCCGTGGCTTCATGGAACTGCACACGGCGTGGAACTCTGAGAGGTGCTTGTTTGGGTCCTCTCCAGCAAGCCCATGGAACTGAGGCAAAAGATGGATAAGACCAGACTTGAGCTCAAAGTTCACTCCCGTGCCTAGCTCAGGGAATTATAAGGCCAGTGGCTGCTGCGTCAAGTTAGGCGCAGTCAGCTGCCTCAACGTAGGTGGTGGTACCTCGTCCGCCATCTCAAAAGTGGGATTCTCAAAGACCAAAGCTCGATTCACTCTACGTCCTTGGGAGAAAGTTCTCTCAATCTCTGGATCAGGATCTAAAGGTGGAGAGTCAGCAATACGGGTGTAGATCATAAGATAGGTCCACACACACAAGCAAATACACGAAAATCACACAGAAAAAATTCGAAAACACACAAAGCATGCAAAACACCAAAAATTCGCAATTGCCTTCCCCGGCAACAGCGCCAAAATTTGATAGAGAGTAGTCGTCGTATCCCCAATCAAAAGTAAATCCTAAAATCCTCACTAAATAAAGTATAGTAAGTAAGTCAGGGTCGATCCCACAGAGAAGGAAGGAACCAATGGTGGTAGCATGCAATGTCACAAAGGGGGGGTTTTATGGTTGGTTGGTTGAAAACAAAACAAAGTAGAATGGATGAAATATCAAGAAAGAAAAACACTTAGCCAAGTAATGTCCACATAAGTCATTCAAAGGTTGTTAATAGATTAAGTCCTATCTTCCTATTCGGTTATTCCTGTCCCGATCTTATGTAAATTCAGAGGGAAACCTTCCACAAAGAACCCTTACCAATGAATAACCCTAGTACCACTAAAGGTTCAACCCAAAGGCAGCAATGCATATAAGAATTAACCAGGATACATAGAACGCTCGCTCAGATGCATTTACCATGTAATCAATTCCCACATAGATATAATCCACAGATGCAGATAACAATCAATGCTTGCTACTTATACCAGAGTATTAGCCCAACAGTTCCCTAGTATTAGCAATATGAATGAAAGCAATAAACCTAGGTGATCAGTCTAGATAAACCAACAAACATTCAAATATGAATTTGCTCAGAGAAAAGATATAACTCAATAGGATAGATAGATAGGAAGAAAACCTCACAACCAGATGAACGAACTCATGCTTTCATTACCGGACTACGCCAAAGAGGCTTATCTCCTCATAGTCATGGTAGAAACTTCAAAAGAAATAAACAACGATGAATTGAAATTGCAAAAAATAGAATTAGTCTCTAAAGAGTGGAACCCTAACCCTAATGCATAAGGAGAGTATTTATAGGGCCCTAACAAATGACCTAAGCCCATTAAGCAAATAACTGAAATAGAAATAAGAAAAAGGGAAAAGAAAACTAAAAAGATAATTCGGAATAAGTCCGAGCCTCTGTTGTTTCAGACCCGCGATCGCGGGTGGTGGACCTTGATCGCGGCCCATGTGGCTCCGTGCCCTTCAATCTCTTCGCGCCCGCAGAAAACTCTCGACATGCTCCGAGGCCCGCGATCACGTCACCCATGCCCGCGATCGCGGTTAATGCTTGGCATTCTTGTCCTTTGCCTTGCACCAACCCGTCTCATCTTCACTCCTTGGCGTCTTCTCTTGATGGCTTCCTTCCTCAGTGTCTTCATGATATCCAAAGTAGCTCAAACACCTCCAAAAACACCAAATTTGCCTCCAAACGCCATACACAAGAATGTGTTTAAATCTACCCGAATGGCACCAATAAAACCTCTAATAACTCTTAGTTAAGCCCTACAAAGTAGTGCTTATCAAAGTCTCCACAGATATTGTCGTCATGCTCATGGTTCCCAGTAATGGATTGTTGTTCATTATTCATGGGAACTGGTGGAGGAGCCATTGGAGGGTTCCGAGCAGCAGGACATGAACTGGGTGGAGTGACATCTTCATCTGGATCTTCTTGATATGACTTGGGAAACGGGTCTTCAAAGGAATTGGTGGTGTTCTGCACAATCTTTCCAAGTGATTTTTCATTAAAAATAACATGAACACTTTCTTCTACCTTTTTAGTCCTTTTGTTGAAGACTTTGTATGCCTTGCTACCCGAGGCGTATCCAATGAAGATTCCTTCATCACTTCTTGGGTCGAATTTGCCAAGATTGTCCTTCCCATTGTTGTGCACAAAGCACTTGCATCCGAACACCCTCAGATGTGAGATGTTGGGAACTCTTCCTCTTAGGAGCTCATAGGGTGTCTTTTCTGTGATTGGGCGAAGCATGGCTCGATTGATAATGTAGCAAGCTGTGTTGATCGCCTCACCCCAAAATGATTGAGAGAGTCCACTTGAGATCAGCATAGTCCGAGCCATGTCTTCCAAAGTTCTGTTCTTCCTTTCCACTACTCCATTTTGTTGAGGAGTGTATGGTGCAGAGAAGTTGTGATCAATTCCATGCTCACTGCAAAAGGTTAGAAATTCTCCATTTTTGAATTCGGTACCATGGTCAGACCGAATAGCATTGAGTGAACAATCAAGAGATTTTTCTAACAAGGGAACCAGATCTTTAAAGCGGTCAATAACTTCACTCTTAGATTTAATAAAGATGGTCCAAGTAAAGCGAGAGAAGTCATCGACAAGAACAAAGATATACTTGTTCCCTCCTAGGCTCTGAACTCTCATGGGTCCACACAGATCCATGTGGATGAGTTCAAGAGGCCTTGAGGTGCTTACCATGTTTTTGGACTTGAAGGAACTACGAGCATGTTTCCCTTTTACACAGTCAGAGCACAGTTCCTTAGATGTGCCACTTAGCTTTGGCAGCCCTCTGACTAGCTCCTTTGAGTGTAGCTTTTGAATCAGCTTGGTGCTAGCATGACCGAGGCGTTGATGCCACAAATCAGCTTGGTCATTCACAGTTGAGAGACAAAGTTTCTCCTTGGGAACAAAGGATGGATCAATTATGTAGACATTGTTGAATCTTTTCCCTTTTAGGATGATTTGTCCCGAGGAGTCAAGGACTGAACATTCGTTTGATCTGAATCTAACTTCATTGTCTCCTTGATCACACAGCTGTGACACACTTATTAGGTCAAAACCATGATTATCAACAAGGTGAACTTTGTTTACCTGAATGTGATCGTTGAGTTTCACAATTCCTATTCCACAGATTTTCCCTTTGCTTTTGTCTCCAAAGGATATGTTCCCTCCTTGGAGAGGTTGAAGAGAGGTCATTTGATTTCTTCTTCCAGTCATATGGCATGAGCAACCACTGTCGATGTACCATAGTTGAGGTTGCCTCTCTTCTTTCTGCACATAAGGGAACTAATATTTCTGAACCCAGCGAAGCTTGGCTTTACTGGGGGGATTAGCATTGCGAGTCTGTGAATAACTAGGGAACTGGTTCCTTTCATGGTAATGAGTACTTTTCTCTTTTTCAAAGTTCCTTTTCTTAGCACAATCAATGTTGTAATGACCATTCTTACCACAGTAGGTACACAAACGATTGTAAACAACATGTCCATATTTTCTTTTTCCTGGCCTAAAAGGTTTTTCAGTTTTCCTTTTGTTAAAATCAACATTGTTTATAACCTTGCTATGGGTCATGTCAATATATCTTTTGTGAGCAAAACCATCTTTTCTTTTCCCTTAGGTTCCTTCTTAGGACTTTGAGAACTTTCATTTAGACGTTTGACAACCTCAGCCTTGTTCTCAAGAACCATGATCTTCTCTGATAGGAATTGATTCCTATCACGAGAAGTGGCAAGAGCAGTACTGAGGTTCTCATTCATCTCAACAAGTTCTCGCCTAGCCTTTTCATTTTCTGCATCATTGTTCCCTTTGTTGTTGACATATCCTATTCCATGACGTTGTCTCACAAAAATAGTTTGATTTATCGTTTTTTCATTAATAGAATCAGTGAGAATGTCCAATCTATCAATTATGGATTGAAGCATGTCATTTCCAGGTAAGTTAGCATGCAAGGGAACTTTGACAGAATCTATGCTAGTTTCATCACAAGATTTGCAAGTTTTAAGGTGACTAGCATGCACATTCCTAATATCAATGAGTTTGGAGTGAGTTTCAGCTAGGTCTTTCTCAGTTTCATCAAGTTTCTTACTCCAAACAGAATTCTCAACAGTCAAGCAAGCAATTTCATCTTCACAATCATCAAGTTTCTGTTGAAGGGAACTGGTTTCCTTTCCTAGTTTCTTTATGATCTTAAGAAGTTGTTTCTTATCACAATCAGCTAGGGATTTTAAGAGATCGTCAGAAGTTACCTCAAGGTCTTCTGAGTCGCTTGAGTCTCCTTTTGCCATGAGACATCTTCCTTCAGAGAAGCCACTCAGATCCAGTTCCTCATCTGAGTCTTCTCCCCATGAGGCTACGAGAGCCTTCTTTTTCTGAGGTCTTTCTTCTTCCTTGGAGTCTTCCTTGTTGGGACATTTCTTAGCATAGTGTCCCTTTTCTTTGCACTCGTAACAAGAGACTTCTTTGAGATCCCTTCTGGGTCCATTGTAGGAGGAACTGCCCTTTTGGAACCTTCCCTTCACAAAGAATTTTTTGATATTCTTTGAGAAGAGGGCTGTTAGCTCGTCCTCTTCTTCTTCCAGGTCTGAGTTCTCTTGCTCCATCTCGAGCCTGGAGAAGGCTTTGGAGATCTTAAGGGTGATTCCTTTCTCCAGTTTCTTGTCGGCATTGGCCTTGGTGTGCTCTCCTTCTTCAACCTCCAGTTTCCCTATGACTTGTGTCAAGGGAAAGGATTGGATGCCTGGAGTGTTCTTCATGATTCCCTTAAGAAGGGTGAACTTGGAGTTGAGTCCATTGATGACCACTAGGGACTTGGAAACTTCATCTAGATCGACTCCCGCCACTGTCAACTTTCCAATCAATCTGTTTGTAGGATCGTGATTGTTAGATAAAAACTTAAGGAACTCAGAATATCAATTCTCAGTTCCTTTCGCAGCGGAAATAAACAATCAAATAAATGACCAGTTCCTTATAGTGGAAACCTTTGATTGCCAACTAGCAATCCAGGATAAAAACCACTACCTTTCTTTCGAAAGGATTTCAAAGTCTACTTCTTGATTTCTTATCTCTTTTGGTTACAGCTTATCCTAGGAACGAACACACAGTTCCTTTGCCTTACACACAGTTAGACAATCCTAGATAACTTAACACAATCAATAATCAATCCAAGAAACAGACTTTCGCACCTAGGAACTATCACTTACAGTCACAGGAACTTAGCACTCAGCTCTTCTTCCTTGACTGGTTCCTCTTGATCTCGGTTTGCTTTGATGATCTTGTTTGGAGGTTCACACTAGATATTTGCTAATGAGTGTGAGTCGTGTTTCAGTGCTTGAAGATAACCCTTGGGTTAGTCTTCCTTTTATAGAGGATTCTTTGCAGCTCGATCCTCTCTGGGTTCCCACAGATTGAGCTTGCCCTAGGATGAGTGGTTCTCCTTGATCCACGTTGTTCTTGGCATGTGCAAACAACCTAGGCAGCTCAGAATCTCTCTTGGTTGGTCAACTACCTCAGACGAGCCTTGGTATGTCGTTGTCCAAATACTTTCGTCCGAGGTTGAACAAGATGGCCGCTTGGGAACTGTCTTCTGGACAGTGACGTCTCTATGTCCTGTCGCTTTCACCTTCTCTGTCCGAGGTTGAGCATTTCTAGGTATGTTGTTGTTTTGCTCTGGGTATTGGCAGTCTTTTGGAAGCTTCGGACAAGTCGATTTTAACACCTTTTGTCCGAGGTTGTGTGTCCCCAGATTTCTCGATTTCTGGGCACACCTGGGTTCCTATGGTTTCCTTCATCTGTCTTGTTCCTTTGGTTCCCTTGTCCTGTTTGGCTTTCTTGCCTTCGGTATATTCCTGTGGTTCCTTAAAACACATCTTTGAGATAAAACATTAGTATCATAATATTTGTCATCGTCAAAAGTAGAGAGACTGAGGAAAGGAACTCTCAGGGGAACCTAAGTTCCAGAGTTCCGTTTCCTAACACTGTTGAAGCGGGAGTAGTACTTTGAGATGGTCTCAGTTTCCATCATTTTGAAGGTGTGGTATTCTCCTTCCAAAGCAAACTTTCTGCTTTGCTTTAGTTCCTCACTTCCTTCATGCATCTCCTTGAGAGCTTTCCACATCTCCTTGGCCATCTTGATGCCTATGACCTTGTCTATGTCCTCTATGTCCAATCCATTGAGGATGAACTGCCTGGCCTTGGCATTCTTCTCCATGATGACATAGTATTCTGGTTTCCAGTCTTCTTCCTTCATGGTGAGATCGACATGGCCATCTCCATTTTCGACTATCCTCCAGCATTGGTAGTCGTTGGTCTTGATGTGGCTTTCCATGCACTTTTCCCACCATGTTTCTTCTCCTTTCTTTCGGAGATGTGGCTTGTTTTTGGAGATTCCGAGCTCAAACTTGCTTGGTTGAGACATGATCTGCAAACTTAACAAAGATCTAGAGCTTTTCCTGCTCTGATACCAATTGTAGGATCGTAATTGTTAGATAATAACTTAAGGAACTCAGAATATCGATTCTAAGTTCCCTTCGTAACAGAAATAAACAATCAAACAAATGACAAGTTCCTTATAGTAGAAACCTTTGATTACCAACTAGCAATCCAGGATACAAACCACTACCTTTCTTTCGAAAAGATTTCAAGGTCTACTTCTTGATTTCTTATCTCTTTTGGTTACAGCTTATCCTAGGAACAAACACACAGTTTCTTTGCCTTACACACAGTTAGGCAATCCTAGATAACTTAACACAATCAATAATCAATCCAAGAAACAGACCTTTGCACCTAGGAACTATCACTTACAGTCACAGGAACTTAGCACTCAACTCTTCTATTCCTTGACTGGTTCCTCTTGATCTCAGTTTGCGTTGATGATCTTGTTTGAAGCTTCACACTTTGATGTTTGTTATGGAGTGTGATTCTATTGTGAATGCTTGAAGATAACCCTTGAGTTAGTCTTCCTTTTATAGAGGATTCTTCGCAGCTTAAACTTCTCTTGGTTCCCACAGATCGAGCTTGCCCTAGGATGTGTGGTTCTCCTTGGTCCACGTTGTCTTTGACATATGCAAACAACCTAGGCAGCTCGAAATCCTTCTAGGTTAGTCAACTACTTCAGCCAAGTCGTTCTCCAGCTTCCTTCTTCTGAGGTTCAACAATCTGGGCACTTGGGAACTGTCTTCTGGATAGTGACATCTCTATGAGCTGTCGCTTTCAGTGCCTTTGTCCGAGGTTCATTGTTCTAGGCATCTTGGAGTCTTGCTCTTGGATGGTGGCAGGCTTTTGGAAGCTTCTCTCAAGTCGCTTTCACCTCCTTTTGTCCGAGGTTTGGTGTTCCCAGATTTCTCGGGAAACGCAAAGTCACGTGTTGCATTTCTGGGCACACTTGGGTTCCTTTGGCTTGCTTGTTTGGTTTCTTTATCTTGTTTGGCTTCCATGGTTCCAATAACTGTCTTGCGGTTCCTCTAAACACATCTTTGAGATAAAACATTAGTATCAAAATATTTGTCATCTTCAAAAGTAGAGAAACTGGGGAAAGGAACTCTCAGGGGAACCGAAGTTCCAGAGTTCCGTTTCCTAACACCCTCCATCCCACAAACTAATGAAGATGCTCCTGCTCCGGTAGCTGACCATGCTACGGTTTCTTCCTCGGCTGATGCTGAAGCACCGGGAACTGATTTGATCATTCCTAACAGAGACAAAAGACCTCTCAAGCATCCAGTCAGGTATGGATTTGAGGATATGACCTATTGTGCTTTCAATGCTTTTTTGTCTCTCATAGAACCAAAGAACATCACAGAGGCTCTAAAAGACGCTGACTGGATCCAAGCCATGCAAGAGGAACTTCACCAGTTCGAAAGAAACAAAGTTTGGAGACTAGTTTCTCGTCCTGAAAACAGACACATCATAGGAACTAGATGGGTGTTTTGCAACAAGTTGGATGATTCAGGTGCAGTATCAAGGAACAAGGCTCGCTTGATTTCTCAAGGATATAATCAACAAGAAGGGATTGATTATGATGAGACCTTTGCCCCTGTGGCAAGATTGGAGGCCATTCGACTACTCATCACTTATGCCTCTCACAAAGGTTTCAAGTTATACCAAATGGACGTGAAGACCGCATTTCTCAATGGAATTCTTCAAGAGGAGGTATATGTCAAGCAACCTCCAGGATTCGAAGATGATGATCACCCTGACCATGTCTACTTTCTGGACAAGGCTCTCTATGGTCTTAACTCTTAAGCAAGCCCCTCGCGCTTGGTATGATCGTCTTGCCCAGTTCCTAACCGCCAATGGTTATCGACGTGGTGTGATCGACAAAACTCTCTTCATCCTGGAAGTCAAAGGTGAGATTCTTGTGGTCCAAGTATATGTTGATGATATTATTTTTGGTTCCACTAACTTGGCTCTTGTAGGAAAGTTCAAAAATCTCATGAGCAACAAGTTTGAAATGAGTATGATTGGGGAACTATCCTTCTTCCTGGGATTGCAAGTCACTCAGAAGGATGATGGCATTCAAATCCATCAACAAAAATATCTCAAGGAACTCCTGAAAAAGTTCAAAATGGATTCTAGCAAACCCATCTCAACCCCCATTTCCTCATCCACTCGTCTCACTGCATATCATTCAGGACAGAAAGTGGAAGAAAAGTTATATCGAGGCATGATTGGTTCTTTGATGTATCTAACTGCTAGTAAGCCAGATATTGTGTTTGTTGTTTGCCTATGTTCCAGGTTTCAAGCTGATCCAAGGAAATCTCACTTATCTAAAGTGAAGCACATATTTCGCTATCTCAAGGGAACTGACGACCTATGTCTTTGGTATCCCAAGGATTGCCATTTCAATCTTCTTAGATATACAAATGTTGACTATGCAGGCTACTTGGTTGATCGAAAGAGCACGTCCAGAATGGCCAAGTTCCTTGGTCCATGCTTGGTCTCTTGGGGCTCAAAGAAACAGAATTCCGTTGCTCTCTCAACCACTGAAGCTGAGTACATTGCTGCTACCGCATGATGTTCCCAACTTCTATGGCTCAAGCAACAACTTGCAGACTTTGGTATGTCTTTTGGTCCTCTTAAGATTCTTTGTGATAACACTAGTGCAATCAACATCTCAAAGAATCATGTGCATCACACTAGGACCAAGCATATTGATATTAGGCATCATTTCTTAAGTGATCATGTTGAAAAAGGGAACATTCTGCTAGAACATTGTAGGACTGAAGATCAAATTGTCGATATATTCACCAAAGCATTAAATCGAGAACCTTATGAGTCCTTCAGGCTACTTCTAGGAATGATTTCCCTAAACTAGTAGTTCCAGTTGCTTTTACTAGTTCCCTTGCTTTGATTAGATTTGATCTTTTCTATGATTTCATTGACAATATTGATGATATTTGATCTTGTGATGCCCTCGCATGTCCTGTAATATCTATTCTAAAGCATGTTCTTAACACTCTTGCATGATCTCATGATTTTATGATATGATTCGACCTTGATTACATCTCTTTGCTGGCCTTAAAGTAGTCATTTTGATCTTATCTATCCATCATCATAAGCCGAAATGATAATTGACTACAAACCGTCCTAAGTTTGACTGCATTGCATAATTCCTTATGATCCATCTTTAGTCCACAGTTGGGAATTATCTTTGTACTGTCAAAAATGCCAACCTGATTTCTTGATATGGGTATATACTTTTCTTGAGTGTTGCTTGGTTCCCTACATAAAATGTACCCATATCCATCCGGTTTCGTGTCAATATTAAGGAAAGGAACTGGGAATTGTTATTCAACTACCAAAATTCAAATTCTGCTGACTCTGCGCCACTTCTCGAGGACAGTTATTACGTTTTTAGCCGTTTGAGTCTCTGCAATTTCAGGCCGATTTGGATTCAATTGATGTGATATTATTTTGAAGAAGATTTCTGTGGAGATTTATGAGTTCTCTTAAATGCCGAAAATCTTGTGTCCATTTGAAGGATATTCTGAGTTCCCTTATCTGAGAAGATTCTACAATGGCTATTTTTGGATAGATTTTGCTCAGAAACTATAAAAGGCAGCGAGTACAACCCTAAATCGACACCGACTTTAAACTCTCTTTGCCTCTCATAAGAGTCTGTCGTGCTCTCAACTCTCAAAGTTCTCAAATTTCTCCACTTGCTCTCATGGATTCTCTTAGGAAGTGAACTTTTGGGAACTCCAGTTCCCTACCTAGTTCTCTTCCTCAGTTTTCCTAGTTTTGATAATGACAAACACTTTTGCTATTAATATTTCCATAAGTGTTGATGAACAGGGAACTCAGGAATTGGAAACACGAGACAGAGACCAAGATGCCAGTTTTGGGAACTGGCATAAGGAACTGAAGGACGCTGACGCTAAAAGAGCTTGGAACAAGATATGAAGGGAGGAGGCGATCCGATTAGGGTAGATCTTTACTTGGAGAGAGAAGTTAAAGATTATCCTGTTTCCATATTATCTTAGGAGTTAAAAGCATATCTTTTATGGAAATGAAAAAGTGTAAAATCGTGGAAGATTATATTTGATAACAAATGTTATCTTTCCGATTACTTTTTGATTATTTTATTTGTGTAATTCAGTTGTTGGAGATTCGGTTCTTCCATCAACTTAGTTACATAAATAGAGTAATTAAACTTGTTGAATTCCTTAGGTTTTGATAGTGACAAACATTCAACGAATCTGGGTACTAAGTGTTTCAGGAACAAAGACAGTTGTCTCAGGGAACCTTCGCAGCAAAGGATTGAAGTGGGAACAAAGCTCTGTTCTTGTGCTTTGTTACCTTTGAAGGAACAACAGTGACGAACAAGATCGAAGCTGCGAATGGAATGAAGAAATCCAGCGTGTTATTTATGGAAACAAATCAAGGCGCACACGCGGTCAAGGATTGAAGAAATCGGCTGGAAGGATCTAGCCGTTGGAGGAGATATGGAGAGAGATGCTCAATTCCTTATCTTAGGGATTCTTTCCTTAGATAAGCGGATTGGAGAGAGAAGAATCTTATCACATCCGTTTATATTAATTTAAGGGAATCCTTTCCTTTTATTAATATATACGGCTAGGGATATTATTCCCCCAGCAAAACATATCTTCGTGTTACCATATTTGAATAAATATTATCTTGTTACATTTAGGGTTTGCCGAGTTGTATTTAATAGAAGTATGGATTCACTTCTATGTAACGACGACGACGGAAAACAGAGAGAACGAAAAAAAAAAGTGAGGTGTGTGTAAGTCTTTGAGGGTTGAGTTTGATTCATCATTGTAGAAGAGGTTTCGAGTCTAGCTGGTTGTTTAGATGTCGAAGTCCAGGATACAAGTATAATCAAGCAAGATATCAATAAGACAAGTACACGCTTCAAAATCCTCTCAAGCGGAAGCTTGAAGGTAGTGGTTTTTCCTTGAGAAGCTAGTTTTGCTAATCAGGGTTTCCACTATATATCGTGAGTTCGTTCCTTATCTTTCTTGCTATATTATTCCACTGCAACTTCTGTGGGAACAAAGCCTTTGTTTCCTCAGACGTAACTCTAACGATCCAAGAATTGGTATCAGAGCCTGGTGCTCTAGATTGTTTGTTTTAGTTACAGATTCTGCAGGAAAGATGTCGTCAGGAAATGCCTTGGATAGAGACTCTCAAGAAGGTGATGTAGATGTGGCTCTCATCACTCAAGCCATGAAGAAGATATGGTCTCGAAGCAAAGGCACTAAAGGTTCGGTCATGGTTCACAATGACATGAAGAAGGTTGTCTGCTCTCACTGCTATGACAACAAACACTTCGCAAAAAGGTGTCTCAACAAAGCGGCAGGTTCTTCTCTGGTCCTCAATAAGGAACAAACGAGGATTGCGAAGTGGGGTGACTGCAGCTCAAATGATGAAGCATCTCCTCTCTCAAAGGATATCTGCTTGATGAGCTCAAAAGGTCACAACGTATCAGAAGGTGGTTCTCATAAATCCGAGGAGGAAGCAAGGAAAGGCTCTTGGCACCTTGACAGTGCATGTTCAAGTCACATGACAGGGAACAGTGACTGGTTCACTTCTCTTCTGCCAGCCTCAGGGGCATCGATAACTTTTGGAAACAAGAGTAAGGGTGAGGTTTGTGGTATCGGTATGGTAAGACTCTCTAAACACATCACTGTGAATAATGTGAATCTAGTGAATAATCTCAAGTTTGATCTGTTTAGTGTGGCTGAACTATGTCAAAACAGAAAAAATAGGGTAGTCTTTACCATTGATGATTGTCATGTTGAGTGTCTAAGTACAGGGAAAATCTTACTCAAAGGGATCTGCGACAACAACGTTTATAAGGTCGACCCTGCTTTCATCCCTGACAAGGACCTATGTCTGTCGTCTATTGCTGAGACGACAGACTTGTGGCACACACGCTTTGGACATGCTAGCCTTCAACTCCTATCCAAACTTCATAGACAAGAGTTGGTGAATGGCCTTCCCAAGGTTGAAGCAATGAGAAGTGACGTGTGTGACGCATGCATTAAAGGAAAACAAGTGAGGTCTTCCTTCAAGTCAAAAAGGGATGTAAGTGCAACACGTCCTCTGGAATTAGTCCACATGGATCTTTGTGGGCCTATGCGCACGAAGAGCCGTGGGGGAAATGCATATGTCTTTGTTATTGTTGATGACTATTCCAGGTACACAAGGACTCTATTTATCTCCACAAAGGATGAAGTGTTCGCGGAGTTTGAGTCCTGGCTTAAGGCAGCCGAAAGGAGCACTGGACATTCCTTGGGGTCTATTCGCACTGATCATGGAACTGAATTCCTTTTATTAATATATATGGCTAGGGATATTATTCCTCCAGCAAAACATATCTTCGTGTTACCATATTTGAATAAATTTTATCTTGTTACATTTAGGGTTTGCCGAGTTGTATTTAATAGAAGTATGGATTCACTTCTATGTAACGACGACGACGGAAAACCGAGAGAACGAAAAAAAAGAAAAAGTGAGGTGTGTGTAAGTCTTTGAGGGTTGAGTTTGATTCATCGTTGTAGAAGAGGTTTCGAGTCTAGCTGGTTGTTTAGATGTCGAAGTCCAGGATACAAGTGTAATCAAGCAAGATATCAATAAGACAAGTACACGCTTCAAAATCCTCTCAAGCGGAAGCTTGAAGGTAGTGGTTTTTCCTTGAGAAGCTAGTTTTGCTAATCAGGGTTTCCACTATATATCGTGAGTTCGTTCCTTATCTTTCTTGCTATATTATTCCGCTGCAACTTCTGTGGGAACAAAGCCTTTGTTTCCTCAGACGTAACTCTAACGATCCAACAATTGGTATCAGAGCCTGATGCTCTAGATTGTTTGTTTTAGTTACAGATTATGCAGGAAAGATGTCGTCAGGAAATGCCTTGGATAGAGACTCTCAAGAAGGTGATGTAGACGTGTCTCTCATCACTCAAGCCATGAAGAAGATATGGTCTCGAAGCAAAGGCACTAAAGGTTCGGTCATGGTTCACAATGACATGAAGAAGGTTGTCTGCTCTCACTGCTATGACAACGGACACTTCGCAAAAAGGTGTCTCAACAAAGCGGCAGGTTCTTCTCTGGTCCTCAACAAGGAACAAACGAGGATTGCGAAGTGGGGTGACTGTAACTCAAATGATGAAGCATCTCTTCTCTCAAAGGATATCTGCTTGATGAGCTCAAAAGGTCACAACGTATCAGAAGGTGGTTCTCATAAATCCGAGGAGGAAGTAAGGAAAGGCTCTTGGCACCTTGACAGTGCATGTTCAAGTCACATGACAGGGAACAGTGACTGGTTCACTTCTCTTCTGCTAGCCTCAGGGGCATCGATAACTTTTGGAAACAAGAGTAAGGGTGAGGTTTGTGGTATCGGTATGGTAAGACTCTCTAAACACATCACTGTGAATAATGTGAATCTAGTGAATAATCTCAAGTTTGATCTGTTTAGTGTGGCTCAACTATGTCAAAACAGAAAAAATAGGGTAGTCTTTACCACTGATTATTGTCATGTTGAGTGTCTAAGTACAGGGAAAATCTTAATCAAAGGGATCTGCGACAATAACGTTTATAAGGTCGACCCTGATTTCATCCCTGACAAGGACCTATGTCTGTCGTCTATTGCTGAGACGATAGACTTGTGGCACAAACGCTTTGGACATGCTAGCCTTCAACTCCTATCCAAACTTCATAGACAAGAGTTGGTGAATGGCCTTCCCAAGGTTGAAGCAATGAGAAGTGACGTGTGTGACGCATGCATTAAAGGAAAACAAGTGAGGTCTTCCTTCAAGTCAAAAAGGGATGTAAGTACAACACGTCCTCTGGAATTAGTCCACATGGATCTTTGTGGGCCTATGCGCACGAAGAGCCGTGGGGGAAATGCATATGTCTTTGTTATTGTTGATGACTATTCCAGGTACACATGGACTCTATTTATCTCCACAAAGGATGAAGTGTTCGCGGAGTTTGAGTCCTGGCTTAAGGCAGCCGAAAGGAGCACTGGACATTCCTTGGGGTCTATTCGCACTGATCATGGAACTGAATTCGAGAACTCTCAGTTCCTATCCCTCTGTAGGAACAGAGGTATCAACCACAACTTCTCTGCTCCCAGGACCCCACAGCAAAACGGTGTTGTTGAAAGAAAGAACAGAACTCTGGAAGACATGACGCGTACTCTTCTCATCTCAAGTGGTCTTCCAAGGAGTTTCTGGGCCAAAGCCTTAAATGTTGCGTGCTACGTTCTGAACAGAGCAACCATCCGTCCTCTTCTGAACAAAACTGCCTATGAGCTTCTGAAGGGAAAGAAACCTAATGTGTCTCATTTGCGCACATTTGGTTGCAAGTGCTTCGTCCACAACAACGGGAAAGATTCTCTTGGGAAGTTTGATCCCAGAAGTGATGAAGGAACTTTTGTAGGATATTCACAGCAAAGCAAGGCCTACAAAGTCTTCAACAAGAGAACCAGAAAGGTAGAGGAAAGCGTTCATGTTGTATTTGATGAAACTATTATGGCTGGTAACAATGTGCAGGAACTATCAGGCAACATCGAGCTTTCCGATGATGATTTCTTTCAGCTTGTAGATAGCAATGTCAGCGGTGGGACCTCTGAAGATCAAGAAACTCAAAATGATCCCTCTACACCAAGAACTCCCAATTCCACCAACTCAGGGGGCAATGAAGAAAATGCTTACACCCCTGATGTATCTCAGGCACCTCAGGGGGAACAAAGCCCAAGTCACGGCACAACGGAGCCCTCTGAGGACTGCCCTTCTGCTGAAGGAACGAGGGATGTCAATCCTAATGCCAATGGCACAGGAGGTGAAGGCTCAAGTGTTGGGAACGCTGATTCAGAGGAATTCGACATCAACAATCTCCAAGTTCCCAACTACCAGCAAAAGTGGGCTCATCCAGTCAAGCTAATCGTCACTGACTATAGAAATGGAGCACCTCAGAGCACTCGTTCCTCCCTACAAAATTTCTGTGCTTTCAATGCTTTTCTCTCTTTGCAAAAACCCAAAACTGTAGGAGAAGCATTGAAGGATCCTGACTAGATAAACGCCATGCAAGAGGAACTTCACCAGTTCAAAAGAAACAAGGTCTAGCGGTTAGTTCCTCGTCCAAGGAACAGAACAGTGATTGGAACCAAGTGGGTGTTCAGAAATAAGTTGGATGATCAAGGTCAGGTCACAAGGAACAAAGCTAGGCTGATGGTGAAAGGTTACGACCAGCAGGAAGGCATCGACTATGATGAGACCTTTGCTCCTGTTGCCAGGTTAGAAGCAATAAGACTCCTAATTGCGTATTCTTCTTTCCATGGGTTCAAGCTGCAACAGATGGATGTCAAGACTGCCTTCTTGAATGGAGTTCTTAAGGAGGAAGTCTACGTAGAGCAAACACCCGGCTTTGAGGACACCACTCAACCTGACCATGTCTACACTCTAGACAAAGCTCTGTATGGTCTCAAGCAAGCCCCGAGGGCCTGGTATGAAAGGCTCTCACAGTTCCTTCTAACACACGGATACATTCGAGGAAAGGTCGATAAGACTCTATTCCTTCTGAAGGAAGGGAAGCATATTCTGGTGGTTCAAGTCTATGTGGATGACATCATCTTTGGATCCACTGATGATAAACTGGTTCAGAAATTCTCTAAGATGATGGCCAGTGAATTCGAGATGAGCATGGTTGGAGAACACAAGTTCTTCCTAGGTCTGCAAGTCTCTCAGGGAGATGAGGGAACCAAAGTGCACCAACAGAAGTATCTCAGGGAGTGCGTCAAAAAGTTTGGTATGAATGAAGCGAAACCCTTCACCACTCCCATATCTCCAAACAATCCAATGGGAAAAGACGAACATGAGCAAGGAATTGATCCATCTCTCTACCGAGGAATTATAGGTTCGCTTCTATATCTCACTGCCAGTAGGCCTGATATTATGTATAGTGTATGTCTTTGTGCTCGTTTTCAGGCCGATCCCAAAGAGACACATCTCAAAGCAGTGAAGAGGATCCTGAGATATTTGAAGGGAATAGATGATCTTTGTCTATGTTATCCAAGGGGAGGAAGCCTTGATCTTGTCGGATACACATATGCTGACTTCGCAGGGAACAAAGTGGACAGAAAATCTACCTCTGGAATGGCTCAGTTCCTTGGGCCGTGTCTGGTTTCCTGGGGGTCAAAGAAGCAGAACTCCGTGGCTCTCTCCACTGCGGAAGCTGAATACATAGCCGCTGCTGCTTGTTGCACTCAACTCCTATGGCTCAAACAACAACTTAGCGACTACGGTATTCTTCTTAACTCCATTCCCATTCTCTGTGACAATACAAGTGCCATAAATATCTCCAAGAATCCGGTGCAACACTCACGTACCAAGCACATTGAGATAAGACATCACTTCTTACGTGACTGTGTGGAGAAAGGGTTGGTGACAATGGATTTCTGTGGAACTAAGGATCAAATCGCCGACATCTTCACCAAGGCACTAAACAGGGAACCATTCGAACAGTTTCGTATGGAACTAGGTATGATCTCTCTAAACTGACTGTCCACATGTTATGTTCCCTCGATGATTGGCTAAATTACATGGTAAAGTGTGAAAGGTGAATCATCATGTCTTGGTCTGCATTACTTCTCTTGATCATTAGTTGATTGACTTGCTTAGACTCATGTTAATACTTCACTTATGTGCATATTTCATGCATGCTCTCTATGCTATCTTTCTAATACATGAGTCAGATTTCCTTCGGCCCAAAAGAGTCAATTGATGCATTGATCCATCATTATAAGCCCAAATGATTGTTGACTCTACAGCTTACCTTAGCCATCATGTTTGATGCTCCCTATGAGCCCCTCTAATCATTCACATCTGGGAGTCTCTCATTCATGATTACACATTATTGAAAAATTCTCATATATGTTTTGTGTGATGTTCTTTGTACCCTCTCTGGTAACATTACCCCCGCATCACACTCTTCTACTTTTTCGAAAAGTCGAGATTACGAATTATCGCCACTGTGGTCTGTGGATAGGGTTCGACTGGTATGTGTGTGATGTTGGCTTACAACTGCATAAGAAAGGTTCGTGCTCGAAAGCTAATGTTACGCGTGAGAGGTAGTGGGCTCTGAATGAATCCCTGGTGAAAGAAGGCAAGCTGAAGTTTGTGATGTTCAAAAAAAAAAATTGAACATCACAAGACACACAAA
This sequence comes from Rheum nobile, assembly GCA_027886185.1. Lineage (NCBI taxonomy): Eukaryota > Viridiplantae > Streptophyta > Magnoliopsida > Caryophyllales > Polygonaceae > Rheum > Rheum nobile. Next base: position 2,758,418 of record WOAB01000639.1, read on the forward strand.
GAAGGGAAAAGACGACACTACAGATTCACTCCTCTACAAGTTGAGGCTATGGTGGTTGTTGACGCCAATGAGGGGCAACAACTTTGAGTGGGAACAAAAGATGAATTCCATTGCTAATCATACTTCTGCTCTAGCTGCTGGCCCCAGTGGTTCTTAATTCGTACTTCTCTGGCTAACCCATACCTCTTTTGTTCCCTAGCACATCTACTCCTCTCTTTTCGTACTTCCTTGTCTCTGATTCTTGTGTTTGCACTGACTGGCATGTTGATCATGAATGTTATCCTTGCATATCGTGTTGTCATATTAACATGTTGTCTGCGTTCGTGTGTTTCAATCTACTGCGATTGAGAATGATGTTCATCTGGCTGTTATCTTTCATCTCTGACTCTTCACTGTGTTTTTTATGATGCCAAAATGGGGAAAATGACAGGTAGCTTTGGTTGAGGGGGGACATCACATGGTTTCATATGTTGCTGTGTTGAGGGGGAACTATTATGGTCTTGTGTGGAGAACCTTTCCCCATACAACTGTCTTTATCTCGTATGTATATGCTTTATTGTCAAGGATGTTTGTCACCATCAAAAAAGGGGAATTTGTTGAATTCCTTAGGTTTTGATAGTGACAAACATTCAACTAATCTGGGTACTAAGTGTTTCAGGAACAAAGACAGTTGTCTCAGGGAACCTTCGCAGCAAAGGATTGAAGTGGGAACAAAGCTCTGTTCTTGTGCTTTGTTATCTCTGAAGGAACAACAGTGACGAACAAGATCGAAGCTGCGAATGGAATGAAGAAATCCAGCGTGTTATTTATGGAAACAAATCAAGGCGCACACGCGGTCAAGGATTGAAGAAATCGGCTGGAAGGATCTAGCCGTTGGAGGAGATATGGAGAGAGATGCTCGATTCCTTATCTTAGGGATTCTTTCCTTAGATAAGCGGATTGGAGAGAGAAGAATCTTATCACATCCGTTTATATTAATTTAAGGGAATCCTTTCCTTTTATTAATATATACGGCTAGGGATATTATTCCTCCAGCAAAACATATCTTCGTGTTACCATATTTGAATAAATCTTATCTTGTTACATTTAGGGTTTGCTGAGTTGTATTTAATAGAAGTATGGATTCACTTCTATGTAACGACGACGACGGAAAACAGAGAGAACGAAAAAAAAAAGTGAGGTGTGTGTAAGTCTTTGAGGGTTGAGTTTGATTCATCGTTGTAGAAGAGGTTTCGAGTCTAGCTGGTTGTTTAGATGTCGAAGTCCAGGATACAAGTGTAATCAAGCAAGATAATAAGACAAGTACACGCTTCAAAATCCTCTCAAGCGGAAGCTTGAAGGAAGTGGTTTTTCCTTGAGAAGCTAGTTTTGCTAATCAGGGTTTCCACTATATATCGTGAGTTCGTTCCTTATCTTTCTTGCTATATTATTCCGCTGCAACTTCTGTGGGAACAAAGCCTTTGTTCCCTTAGACGTAACTCTAACGATCCAACAAAACTCTCTCACAATTACGCATTCATTCACAATTGCTTACGAAGAAGAAACAGAGCTTAGTTCTTTGAAGAAGAACTGTAAGTCGCTTGCTTGTTTATGTACTTGATTTGGTCGAACTAGGTAGAGAGTCCTTAGTGTGTCTAAGACTTTAATCTGTGTGTTCTATCTTAGTTGATTGTAATCGAAGTATTAATACAAGAAGTAGACTTTGAAATCCTCTTGAAAGAGAGGTAGTGGGTTTTATCCTGGATAACTAGTTGGTTATCAAAGGTTCCCACTCTAAGGAATTGGACTTCATTCTGTTATCGTTTACTTATTCCGCTGCTAAGGAACTGAACTCTCAATTCCCTTTGATTGCTAACACGTACGATCCTACAGATTCTGAACTCAAAAACCTTCCCGTTGATGAGCTTGCGATGTTGGCTGCCTACCGAAAGCAGAAGGTGTAGGATTGTGATTGTTAGATAATAATCTAAGGAACTCAGAATATCGATTCTAAGTTCCCTTCGCAGCGGAAATAAACAATCAAACAAATGACAAGTTCCTTATAGTGGAAACCTTTGATTGCCAACTAGCAATCCAGGATAAAAACCACTACCTTTCTTTCGAAAGGATTTCAAGGTCTACTTCTTGATTTCTTATCTCTTTTGGTTACAGCTTATCCTAGGAACAAACACACATCTTCTTTGCCTTACACACAGTTAGGCAATCCTAGATAACTTAACACAATCAATAATCAATCTAAGAAACAGACCTTCGTACCTAGGAACTATCACTTACAGTCACAGGAACTTAGCACTCAGCTCTTCTCTTCCTTGACTGGTTCCTCTTGATCTCGGTTTGCTTTGATGATCTTGTTTGAAGGTTCACACTGGATATTTGCTAATGTGTGTGAGTCGTATTTCAGTGCTTGAAGATAACCTTTGAGTTAGTCTTCCTTTTATAGTGGATTCTTCGCAGCTTCTTCTTCTCTTGGTTCCACAGATTGAGCTTGCCCTAGGATAAGTGGTTCTCCTTTGTCCATGTTGTTCTTGGCATGTGCAAACAACCTAGGCAGCTCAGAATCCTTCTAGGTTAGTCAACCTTTTCAGCCAAGTCGTTCTCCAGCTTCCTGTGTCCGAGGTTCAACACTTTGGGCGCTTGGGAACTGACTTCTAGACAGCGACAGGTTCCATGTCCTGTCGCTTTCACCTTTCTCTGTCCGAGGTTCGGCGTTCTAGGTGTCTTGGAGTCTTGCTCTTGGATGGTGGCAGGCTTTTGGAAGCTTCTCTCAAGTCGCTTTCACCTCCTTTTGTCCGAGGTTTGGTGTTCCCAGATTTCTTGGGAATCGCAACCTCGCATGCTACGTTTCTGGGCACACCTGGGTTCCTTTGGGTTCCTTCCTTTGTCTTGTTCCTTTGGTTCTCTTGTCCTGTTTGGCTTTCTTGCCTTGAGTATATTCCTGTGGTTCTTTAAAGCACATCTTTGAGATAAAACATTAGTATCATAATATTTGTCATCTTCAAAAGTAGAGAAACTGAGGAAAGGAACTCTCAGGCGAACTGAGGTTCCAGAGTTCCGTTTCCTAACAATTTCCCCCTTTTTGATGATGACAAATATAAGGAACCTGGCAACATAATAAGGACATGAAATTCATGAGAACAGTTGAGCTAAGAGATTTACAACTTTATTAAATAATGATAGAACATTCAATAGTTGCAAATTCCCCCTAAGCAAATGAACTAAGTTATTCAAGTTCCCCCTCAGAAATAGAACGGGTTCAGATTTCCTATAAGTCTAGTAGTTCCTATAATTCAAGGTTCCTATCCATTCTTCCCCCTTTTGACATCATCGAAAAGATCAAGTTACTTATTAAGTATAGGATATCAATGTGAAATAAACAATTTGCGTTAAACCCATGACAGTGACCATAATAGAAACTTAAGGCAAAGACAAATGATGCATTAGAAACATTACCATAAGAGTTCATTAATCATTAAAATCAAGTACATTGCCCAGAGATGCATAGTGGAAAGAGAAACACAAGAGCACAACCAACTTGACATTAGACAAAATAAGGATAGAAGAGGGGAGTAGGACCCTAGGGAACTACTAGCACACTGTGATGTTATAGCACTGGGAACTAGGAGAGACGTTCCTATGGCAGCGTAGTGGCCTCCTCTTCAATTTCCTTCTTTTATGCAGTTCTTTCATCTTGGCCTGTTGTCATCTTATCGGCCTGATTACCTCCAATTGAGCAAGGTTAAGATTGAGGTTTTTCTTGGCCATTTGAAGAGCTTTGTGTTTATGAGAGACAGGTGAACATGAGATTGAGAGAAGGCGTGAGAGAACAGAGTGCTCGGCTCAATCAAACAGGAAACCTTAAATAACCCTTGAGCAATTTTGGAGCCGTTGAGAATCAAGCCATTGGAGATATTTCTGGAAAATCTGAAGAGTTGAAATGGCTAATTTTCTTGAAGCTTTTGCGCCTTTGCAACGGTCACAAATTCAAAGATTAGATGCTCAAAATGGCAACTGTTCAAGGCTGAGCATACGTCTCTAACGCTGTGAGATTTGCCATAAATACTGTCTTGGGAGGAGCAATTCTCTTACTAGCCGTTTAAGGGGTAGCCCATCCTAGTTCCTTTCTGGCGATATTTTCAGTGTGCTAGAGGGATATATGGGAACCTTTGATGTGGGGTTTTAAGACATAGGACCTGAAAGTACATTCCCATAAAATAAATCGGGGAAGGCCATTTATCGCATCACACACTAATTCCCAAAGAGGGTTAAGAAGAGGATCATAGGGAATTAGATTGTGCAATGAGGCAAGGGAGGGTCATAGTACACAATCATCATTTCGGCTTGTATTGTTGGGTTAGAAAGATGATCAGATTGTGACTTTTGGGCCAACAAAGAAACTTGAACAATGATTGAATTTTAATAAGAGATGAACAACCAAGGAGAAGAACTAGAAAATTTTGGCAAAGCCTTTTGAGAAACCATTATGAATATGGGGGTCTAACGCAAGAGAAATGACACAAAGATTCCAAGATAAAGACAAGTAAAGAGTTCTGAACTAGTCAATCAAGGGAACTGGAGAGAAACTTTAAACTAAAGGAACTGCTAGTTTATAGGAATCATTCCCAGTTCTAATCTAAGGTTCTCGAAGGGAACTCTATTCAAGGCTTTGGTGAATATATCTGCAATTTGATCTTCAGTTCTACAAAATTCCATAATGATGTTTCCTTTCTCAACATGATCTCTAAGAAAATGATGTCTTATGTCTATATGCTTGGTCCTAGTGTGATGCACAGGATTCTTAGAAATGTTTATAGCACTAGTGTTATCACAAAGAATAGTAAGAGGGCCATAAGACATACCAAAATCCGCGAGTTGTTGCTTTAGCCAGAGAAGTTGGGAACAGCAGGAGGCAGCCGCAATGTACTCGGATTCTGTGGTGGAGAGGGAGACTGAGACTTGTTTCTTTGATCCCCATGACACAAGGCAAGGGCCTAGGAACTGTGCCATTCTAGAAGTGCTCTTCCTATCCACCAAGTATCCAGCATAATCAGCATCAATGAAGCCCATTAGCTCAAAGGGACACTCTTTGGGGTACCAAATGCAGAGAGAGTCAGTTCCCTTGAGATATCGAAGTATTCTCTTCACAACAGCCAAGTGGGTTTCTCTTGGACAAGATTGGAACCTAGCACACAAGCCAACAGCAAAAACAATGTCTGGTCGACTAGCAGTTAGGTACATGAGTGAGCCTATCATACCTCTATAGAGCTTCTCCTCCACTAGAGGACTCGAATGGTCCTTATCCAAATGAGCAATGGTGGATATGGGAGTGGAGAGAGGCTTGCATGAATCCATTTTGAACTTCTTCAGTAGTTCCCTGACATACTTCTGTTGGTGGATTTGAATACCATCTTCTTTTTGGGTGATTTGTAATCCGAGGAAGAAGGTGAGTTCCCCAATTAGACTCATTTCAAATTCACTGCTCATCAAGTCTTTGAATTTGTCTACAAGGGACAGGTTAGTGGAACCAAAGATAATATCATCGACATAAATTTGAACCACCAAGATGTTACCTTCTTCTTCTAGGATGAAGAGAGTTTTGTCAATAACTCCACGCCTGTAGCCATTTGAGAGTAGGAACTGGGCAAGAAGATCATACCAAGCTCTAGGAGCTTGCTTGAGGCCATACAATGCTTTGTCTAGAAAGTAGACATGGTCTAGATGATCATCATCTTCAAATCCAGGTGGTTGCTTGACATAGACTTCTTCTTGGAGAATTCCATTGAGGAAGGCCGTCTTTACATCCATTTGGAACAACTTGAACCCTTTGTGTGATGCAAAAGCAATCAACAATCTTATTGCTTCAATCCTTGCCACTGGAGCATAGGTTTCATCATAGTCGATGCCTTCTTATTGATTGTATCCTTGAGCAACGAGTCTTGCTTTGTTCCTTATCACAGCTCCTGTATCATCTAGCTTGTTTTTGAAAACCCATCTAGTTCCTATGATGTGTTTATCCTTAGGACGGGGAACTAGATGCCATACTTTGTTCCTTTCAAACTGATGGAGCTCTTCTTGCATAGCTTGGATCCAGTCCGCATCCTTCAGTGCCTCACCTATGTTCTTTGGTTCCACAATAGATAGAAAGGCATTGAAGGCAAAGAAGGTTAGATGTTCGAACCTGACTGGAGGCTTGATGACTCTTCTTTCTCTGTTAGGAGCTAGAGCATTTGATGTAGAGACATTCTGAGTTGAGCATTCAGCTTCCTGGTTGGGATCACCTTCTCCATTGAAGATTATGTGGGAAGATGAATCATTGAAGTCTCCACAGATGTTGTCGTCATGCTCCTGGTTCCCAGAGATGGATTGTTGTTCATTATCCATGGGAACTGGTGGAGGAGCCATTGGAGGGTTCCGAGCAGCAGGACAGGAACTGGGTGTAGTGACATCTTCATCTGGATCTTCTTGATATGACTTGGGAAACGGGTCTTCAAAGGAATTGGTGGTGTTCTGCACAATCTTTCCAAGTGATTTTTCATTAAAAATAACATGAACACTTTCTTCTACCTTTTTAGTCCTTTTTTTGAAGACTTTGTACGCCTTGCTACCCGAGGCGTATCCAATGAAGATTCCTTCATCACTTCTTGGGTCGAATTTGCCAAGATTGTCCTTCCCATTGTTGTGCACAAAGCACTTGCATCCGAACACCCTCAGATGTGAGATGTTGGGAACTCTTCCTCTTAGGAGCTCATAGGGTGTCTTTTCTGTGATTGGGCGAAGCATGGCTCGATTGATGATGTAGCAGGCTGTGTTGATCGCCTCAGCTCAAAATGATTGAGAGAGTCCACTTGAGATCAGCATAGTCCAGGCCGTGTCTTCCAAATTTCTGTTCTTCCTCTCCACTACTCCATTCTGTTGAGGAGTGTATGGTGCAGAGAAATTGTGATCAATTCCATGCTCACTGCAAAAGGTTAGAAATTCTCTATTTTCGAATTCGATACCATGGTCAGACCGAATAGCATTGAGTGAACAATCAAGAGATTTTTCTAACAAGGGAACCAGATCTTTAAAGCGGTCAATAACTTCACTCTTAAATTTAATAAAGATGGTCCAAGTAAAGCGAGAGAAGTCATCGACAAGAACAAAGATATACATGTTCCCTCCTAGGCTCTGAACTCTCATGGGTCCACACAGATCCATGTGGATGAGTTCAAGAGGCCTTGAGGTGCTTACCATATTTTTGGACTTGAAGGAACTACAAGCTTGTTTCCCTTATACACAGTCAGAGCACAGTTCCTTAGATGTGCCACTTAGCTTTGGCAGCCCTCTGACTAGCTCCTTTGAGCGTAGCTTTTGAATCAGCTTGGTGCTAGCATGACCGAGGCGTTGATGCCACAAATCAGCTTGGTCATTCACAGTTGAGAGACAAAGTTTCTCCTTGGGAACAAAGGATGGATCAATTATGTAGACATTGTTGAATCTTTTCCCTTTTAGGATGATTTGTCCCGAGGAGTCAAGGACTGAACATTCGTTTGATCTGAATCTAACTTCATTGTCTACTTGATCACACAGTTGTGACACACTTATTAGATCAAAACCAAGATTATCAACAAGGTGAACTTTGTTTACCTGAATGTGGTCGTTGAGTTTCACAGTTCCTATTCCACAGATTTTCCCTTTGCTTTTGTCTCCAAAGGATATGTTCCCTCCTTAGAGAGGTTGAAGAGAGGTCATTTGATTTCTTCTTCCAGTCATATGGCATGAGCAACCACTGTCGATGTACCATAGTTGAGGTTGCCTCTCTTCTTTCTGCACATAAGGGAACTAAGATTTCTGAACCCAGCGAAGCTTGGCTTTACTGGGGGGATTAGCATTGCGAGTCTGTGAATAACCAGGGAACTGGTTCCTTTCATGGTAATGAGTACTTTTCTCCTTTTCAAAGTTCCTTTTCTTAGCACAATCAGTGTTGTAATGACCATTCTTACCACAGTAGGTACACAAACGATTGTAAACAACATGTCCATATTTTCCTTTTCCTGGCCTAAAAGGTTTTTCAGTTTTCCTTTTGTTAAAATCAACATTGTTTCTAACCTTGCTATGGGCCATGTCAATATATCTTTTGTGAGCAAAGGAATTGGTGAACCATTGGTTTTCAGGAACCATCTTTTCTTTTCCCTTTGGTTCCTTCTTAGGACTTTGAGAGCCTTCATTGAGACGTTTGGCAACCTCAGCCTTGTTCTCAAGGACCATGATCTTCTCTGATAGGAATTGATTCCTATCACGAGAAGTGGCAAGAGCAATACTGAGATTCTCATTCATCTCAACAAGTTCTCGCCTAGCCTTTTCTTCTTCAGCATCATTGTTCCCTTTATTATTGACATATCCTATTCCATGGCGTTGTCTCACAAAAACAGTTTGATTTATCGTTTTTTCATTAATGGAATCAGTGTGAATGTCTAACCTATCAATTATGGATTGAAGCATGTCATTTCCAGGTGGGTTAGCATGCAAAGGAACTTTGACAGAGTCTATGCTAGTTTCATCACAAGATTTGCAAATTTTAAGGTGACTAGCATGCACATTTCTAATATGAATGAGTTTGGAGTGAGTTTCAGCTAGGTCTTTCTCAGTTTCATCAAGTTTCTTACTCCAAACAGAATTCTCGATAGTCAAGCAAGAAATTTCATCTTCACAATCATCTAGTTTCTGTTGAAGGGAACTGGTTTCCTTTCCTAGTTTCTTTATGATCTTAAGAAGTTGTTTCTTATCACAATCAACTAGGGATTTTAAGAGATCGTCAGAAGTTGCCTCAAGGTCTTCTGAGTCGCTTGAGTCTCATTTTGCCATGAGACATCTCCCTCCAGAGAAGCCACTCAGATCCAGTTCCTCATCTGAGTCTTCTCCCCATGATGCTACGAGAGCCTTCTTTCTTTGAGGTCTTTCCTCTTCCTTGGACTCTTCTTTGTTGGGACAGTTCTTAGCGTAGTGTCCCTTCTCCTTGCACTCATAACAGGAGACTTCCTTGAGATCTCTTCTTGGTCCATTGTGAGAGGAACTGCCCTTTTGGAACCTTTCCTTCACAAAGAATTTTTTGATGTTCTTTGTGAAGAGGGCTGTTAGTTCGTCCTCTTCTTCTTCAAGGTCTGAGTTCTCTTCCTCCATCTCGAGCCTAGAGAAGGCTTTGGAGATCTTGAGGGCAATTACTTTTTCCAGTTTCTTGTCGGCATTGGCTTTGATGTGCTCTCCTTCTTCAACCTCCAGTTTTCCTATGACTTGGGTCAAGGGAAGTGATTGGATGCCTGGAGTGTTTTTCATGATTCCCTTCAGAAGGGTGAACTTGGAGTTGAGTCCATTGATGACCACTATGGACTTGGAAACTTCATCAAGATCGACTCCCATCGCTGTTAGCTTTCCAATCAATCTGTTAAAGCGGGAGTAGTACTCTGAGATGGTCTCAGTTTCCATCATTTTGAAGGTGTGGTATTCTCCTTCCAAAGCAAACTTTCTGCTTTGCTTCAGTTCCTCACTTCCTTCATGCATCTGTAACACCCCCAAAACTTAACCCTTTTGGAAAGGTATTACCGCCAATGACATCAGTGTTCCTTACCGAGATCACCCAAGGCTTTACCGGTTAAATACAATCATGAAATACTAATGATACATAATGATCAAAGCATTCAATCCAAAACATAACATTGTCAAGGAAACATGAGTTACGGGATTACAACCTAATCCCGAATAGGTCAACACAGAGTTTAAACCAAATACAACGGAAGTCTCATAAAACACCTTACAACCAAAGTCATTGTCCAAAAGATCTCTACCTGATTAAAGAAATAATTAAAACGTTCAAAAACCACCGTCGACTACATACTCCTTCTAATCTTCTAAGCTACTTTCGATCTGATGTGCCGAATCGAACGGATGACACCAGCCAACCATGCAAGGGAAAATATTGGTTGGTTAGTCTAAATGAATAGACTAGCAAGGGTACAAAGCAGAATGGTTCGAAGCAGTCGTATTAGGTTAGACTCCTCGTCCCTCGAATAATAATCGAGTACGCTTGTCAACCACCATACTCCTACTGGAATAAACAAGAGGTATGCACAAGAGAAGATTCTGGAAGACTGAATCTTCACAGAAATCGACTCGAAAGAAGACTCCAACGGAAATGAGTCTTTAAGGAAGTATGACAATTCTGGAAAGTTACAGAATCATACAACAATGATTTAAAACTGACTGAGATGCTTCAGTCAACGACCAACCTCACCGTCTTTCAGCGAATCCAGATCGGAAAGAAGACGTACTACATTCAAGTCAATACGAGTCTTCCTAGCGGCACTATCACCTAGCTACCCTACTCGCTGAGCGTTCATTAATTATGTGCATCAAGGTAGCATTTATCTGAATATGTTTCAAAAACACACATCACATTATAGACTTTTACATGTGTACCCCACCAATGGGACGACACATCTTAGTATACATTTCGTCGAGAGTGACGTACACCGAAAGGTTTGTGACACCAGCTAATTGTCCTGTCTCTACACACTTGTGAAAGAGACCGATCATGATCTTAGAATAGTACCAGATGGAGACGAGCCACCCCGATACCAGATTATAAAGAAATGACTGGACATAGTCCGAGTAACGTTCCTATTTAACAGTGCTAACTAAACAGTTACAACACAATGACAGTTACAGGATAAATCCACATAAAGGCCCGAAAGGCGATCACAGATAATAGCGTTGTTCTAATAGATATACAACCTATTATATGGTTTTCAAAACAGTTTATCAAAGCTGTTTCCAGACAAACAGAGTATTCATTCCAAATTAATTACTCAGATAAACTACTGATAATTAATGTAAATATGCAACGAATGAGCAAGAGCGAACCGCCACTTGCCTTAATTCGCAGAATAGTCTAACGACGACAACTGGATTCCGGGCTCGACACGGGTATAGCTCCGACAGCACAACAACCTTCGAGTCGACCCATAAAAGGAACCCTAAGTTAGATCCGACATAAACAGTACGAATCTAAACACGGCGAAAGAACACGAAAGGAAAGACGCCACGACGACAACCAACCAAGCCAAAGCCACGAAGGCATTCTGGGCACTGGCGGCGGTCGCTGTTCTTGGCGGCGGTCGCCGCATTCATCACGTCGGGCGCCGTGAAGAACACAGACGACAGAGATGAGAGAAATCTCACCAAAACGATGCGCGTTTCGACCCCTTTTTGCCTTGCTTGGTTTCTGACCTCCAAATGCAACCAAAAGGCTTCTAAAGGGCTCCTGGAAACACCACCAAACAACACCGACGAAAGCTTCGGAATTTCCGGCAAAGGCACAAACTCCGGCGAGAGGCAAATTTGGCAAGGGTTCGGTGTTTGGGATGGCTCAAATCTCTCCCCCAACACCTCCTTTTATAGCCAAGCATCTGGAGTTCAAAAACAATGGGCCTACAGCTAGTTCGGCGCTCGCCAGAAATCGCACCGACGACCATCGGGCAAGGACTGTCGGACAACGAAGGTGGCAATTACGGCGGGCGCCGTAATTTACGGCGGTCGCCGCGGTCTGGCACACCAGCTGCCTTGCCTCCTCGAGCTTTGGGACGGCGGGCGCCGTGACTTTACGGCGGTCACCGCTACTGTATGGCGGTCGCCGCTACTGTACGGCGGTCGCCGCTACTGTATGGCGGTCACCGCTACTGTAGGGCGGTCGCCGTGACAGGCTTTTCCCGCCCGTTCAGCTTTGAACGAACATGATATTAAACCGGGATAAAAATTATCGTACGCGAATGATAATTAAAATCCAAGGCATGTTGTCTGTATATTATTTCACTGAGAAAAATATTACAGATACAGAGTACATTACAGAATGTCTCAAACTCTCTGTATTAAATCCGACGTACACAACGGGTACTCGGGAAAATTCCAAAATTCCCAAGATAACCTTACAAAAATACGGGGTATCACATCTCCTCCCCCTTACAAGAAGTTTCAACCCCGAAACTTAGGTCGAGAATAACTCGGGAAAATGCCTGAGCATATCTAACTCGGTTTCCCATGTCTCCCAAGTAACTTCTTCGGTCCCTGACTTGGACCACAGCACTCGTACCAACGACACGATCTTGTTGCGCAAACGCTTCTCCCGACGCTCCAAAATGCGCACGGGCAACTCTTCATAAGTACCATTAGCTTGAATCTCGATGTCTTCATAACTAAGCACATGAGACTCATCTGGTACATACTTTCTGAGTAAAGATACGTGGAACACGTTATGCACCGGGTGAGCTGATGTCGGCAATGCCAAGCGGTACGCTAGAGATCCCACTCTATCCAGAATCTCGAATGGTCCCATGTAGCGAGGGTTAAGCTTCCCACGCTTACCAAATCTAAAAACTCCTTTGGATGGCAATACCTTGACAAAAACCTTGTCACCGACCTCGAGCTCGACATTCCTGTGCTTCCGATCTGCGTAGGACTTCTGTCGACTCTGAGCGGTCAACATCCTTTGTCTGATCAAAGCAATGTCTGAAGCCGTCCTTTCGACCAACTCTGGTCCAAGCAGAATTTTGTCGGCATTATCATCCCAACAAATCGGAGATCTGCATCTGCGACCATACAAAGCTTCAAACGGAGCCATCTTGATTGTAGCATGCCAGCTATTGTTGTACGTGAACTCAATCAGACTCAAGCTGTCCTCCCAGCTAGTCTGACGATCGAGCACACAAGCTCTAAGCATATCCTCCAGAGTCTGGATGGTCCTTTCAGACTGACCATCTGTCTGAGGATGAAAAGTTGTACTGAACCTCAACTCGGTTCCCATAGCCTTATGAAGTTCCTTCTAGAACCTTGACATGAAACGGCCATCTCGGTCCGATACAATGGTCTTAGGAATGCCATGTAAGCGGACAATCTCCTTCTGGTAAACTTCTGCTAACTTCTGGGTTTCCCATGTGGGCTTGATGGCTATGAAATGAGCACTCTTCATAAGCCTATCCACAATTACCCAGATAGCATCTCTCTGACTTCGAGTCTTGGGTAGCCTAGTGACGAAGTCCATAGAAATGTCCTCCCATTTCCAACCTGGTACGGGGAGAGGTAGCATCTCACCACCTGGCCTGCGGTGTTCGATCTTGACCTTCTGACAAGTTAAGCACTTTGCCACAAAGTCTGCTACGTCCCACTTCATGTTTGGCCACCAAAACTTCTTCCTGAGATCCTTGTACATCTTGCTAGAGCCAGGATGCATAGAATAAGCAGATGAATGAGCTTCTCTCATCACCAACTGACGAAGACCTTCTGTGTCAGGCACACAGATCCGATCTTGAAACCAAAGTGATCCATCATCCTGAACCATAAAACTGGGAGCTTTCCCATCCATCACTTCACTGCTTAACTTCACCAAGATGATGTCATCGACTTGCTTTTCTTTGATCTGATCCAGCAGTGTAGCCTGAATTTCCATCATACTCAGGTACCCTCTATGCTGGTCATACAAGACTTCAATGTCGCATGACTCTTGGTTTAGCTTGGTCTGAGCAGTAAGTAGAGCAACTATAGTCTCATGCGTTGTCTTCCGGCTTAGTGCATCAGCTACTACATTAGCCTTGCCCGGATGATACAACAACTCCATGTCGTAGTCCTTGAGCAACTCTAGCCAGCGGCGTTGTCTCATATTTAGCTCTTTTTGAGTAAATATATACTTGAGACTTTTGTGGTCAGTGAAGACTTGACATCTTATACCGTAGAGGTAATGCCTCCAAATCTTCAGCGCAAAGACAACCGCTGCTAACTCAAGATCATGGGTCAGATAGTTTTCTTCGTAAGTCTTGAGTTGTCTAGATGTGTAAGCAATGACTCTGCCCCTTTGCATCAAAACACAACCAAGACCACACTTGGAAGCATCACTATAGACCACATAATCGTCGTTCCCCTCTGGGAGTGCTAACACGGGTGCCGAGGTCAACCGTCGCTTCAACTCCTGGAAACTGACCTCGCACTTGTCATTCCAAACAAACTTCTTGTGGACCTTGCGGAGTAGATTGGTCATAGGTAGAGCGATCTTTTAAAATCCTTCTACGAACCTTCTGTAATACCCGGCAAGTCCAAGAAAACTGCGCACCTCTTTTACGTTCTAGGGCTGTGTCCATTTAGCCACCACTTCAATCTTTTGGGGATCAACCATAACCCCATTTTTATTGATCACGTGGCCTAAGAAAGCCACTTCCTTCATCCAGAATTCACACTTGGACAGTTTAGCATAAAGCTGATGTTGTCTAAGGATTGACAAGGCAATCCGTAGATGTTCCTCGTGGACTTCTTCATTCGGAGAATATATCAGAATGTCGTCGATGAAGACCACCACGAACATATCCAAGTACTGGTGAAAACATCGGTTCATCAAATCCATAAAGATAGCTGGAGCATTTGTAAGCCCAAAAGGCATCACTACGAACTCGTAATGACCATATCTGGTTCTAAACGCAGTTCTAGGAATGTCCTGCTCACGAATCCTGAGCTGGTGATATCCAGATCTCAAGTCGATCTTGGAGAAAACCTTTGCTCCCTGCAACTGGTCCAACAAGTCATCAATCCTAGGCAAATGATACTTGTTCTTGATCGTCACCTTGTTCAACTCTCGGTAGTCGATACAAAGTCGGAACGATCCGTCCTTCTTTTTGACGAATAATACCGGAGCACCCCACGGCGATGCACTCGGCCTGACATAACCTTTGTCAAGAAGATCTTCAAGTTGATTCTTCAATTCTTGCATCTCAGCTGGAGCCATCCGATACGGTGATTTGGAAATCGGCGCCGTACCAGGCTCGAGATCAATTGAAAACTCTACGTCACGGTTCAGGGGTAATCCAGGAATTTCTTCCGGAAAGACATCCGAAAACTCCCTAACTACAGGAATATCAAGAACCTCAGGTCCATCCTTCGCAGGCGAATCCAAGTAGCAAAGGTACCCGACACATCCTTGTCATAGTAGCTTAAACGCAGTCATCGCATTGATCAGCTTGCCGTTATCAGCGTCATTTCGACCTTTGAACTTGCACACGAACTGGCCCCCAGATGACACCGTCACCGTTCTTGAACTGAAGTCGATCACCGTCTTGTGACGCGTTAGCCAATCCATACCGAGGATAATGTCGTATGGAGCCATGGCTATGCAGATTAGATCTGCCTCGAATTCCTTACCCTGAATGGTAATCGGAAAGTCGGACAGATGCTTGGTTCCCACCAAACGTTCTCCATTAGGAAGATTAACGACAAAAGGGTCGCATGAATCGTTGTACACTAAGTCTGACTTGCTAACACAACTATACGAAATAAAGGAATGCGTAGCACCAGAATCAAATAGAATGCACACTGAAGTAGAGTGAAGGTATAAAGTACCTTGAGCAATTGGAGCATTGGGTCCATCTGCTTCATGCATCTCATACAAGCGTTGTCCCTGACTTCCAGAAACAGCTGGGGCCTTTCCCCTGTTCTGAGCAGTCGTCTGGACCGAAGGGCTAGGAGTCTCGGCAGGCTTAAACCTAGGTCGGTTGCTTTGATGAACTGACCCTTGCTGCGACTCTACTCCCTTCTGCTTCCCTTGCTTGCAGAACTTCTGCAGATGACCATCACGTCCACACCCAAAGCACGACCTCTTCTCCTTCTGACACTCATTGCTCTTGTGCCCAGCAGTACCACAGTTATAACACTTAACTGAACTCCTGGTCTGCCCTGACTGCTGAGTCGATCCTCCTTGCGTCACCTCCATCTTAGCTCGGCCAGACTTGGCAAAGTTAGACGGTGGCGCAGGGCGCTTAAAACCACCTCCCTGGTTCTGGTTCTGCATCGACTTCTGTCGGTTGTGCCTTTTGGTCGACTCCTCAAGAGTTACCTCCAGCTTATAGGCACAATCAACATACTGCTTCAAGGTAGAGCATGTGTGATGCACCATTAACGACTTGATATCAGGGCTCATCCACTCGTGAAAGTACCAAATCTTTTGGGCCTCGCTGGTAATCTCGGCAGTGGCGTATTGCAAAAGATGATTGAACTTAGACGCCAACTCGGTCACTCTCAGACCATCTGTCTGTGGGTACAAGAACTCTTTATGCTTCTCCTCTCTCATAGCACGAGAGAAAAAGCGATCAACCATCTTGGTCTTGAACATCGACCAAGTCAACACTGGGCTCTCAGCCAAACCTGTGCTCTCCCACCACTCGCTAGCCTCCTCCTTCAGCTAAAGAGAAGTGATATGGACCTTCTCGGCCTCAGTACACTCCACGTTCCGAAACAACCTCTCCATATGGGAGAACCAATGAGTCACTGCCACTGGCTCCCCTTTCCCGTTATAGCAATCGGGCCTCATGGAAGTGATGGTCTTAAGAGCGCAACCATAGCTGTCTCTAGCCCTGACGGCAGTCTCCTGAATCACACGGTTTCTGGGTTCCACAACATCAGGAACCGCTGGGTGAGTAGGCACTTCTTGCGCTTGAGGCGCACTAGGTCTCAATACATCCGCAATTGCCTGCATCACAATCCCGCGAATCGCCTCAACAGCTACGGCGTCAAACAGCGCTGGGGCTTGGGTCTGATCCTGACCTTCATGCCTATGCTGTACGCGAGACTCTGACTCGTGTTCATTCTGAACACCTCTTCCCGCTGGCCTGGGATCTTGACTAGTCCCAGCACCGGCTCGAGTCGAGTTCCTTGTGCTTCTTGGGTTCACCATATATTTACCGATCAAATTCCAAGCATTCAATACATTAATATTATGCAATATACTTATGCAATATACCAACGTAAATAAATTACTCAGAATAGATCAACTTGGCCTTTTATAGATGAACCTTCGAACTATTACACCGGCTACACATAAGTCTATCATTTGAGCACTAGGACAACAAATGCTCGAAGATAAAGTATTTCACAGAGTACTTGCCGCAATACTGAAATATTACACAAAGTACAACTTGGAATACTAAGAAATGAAATTACTGCGATAGGCAACGCCAATCCTCCTCAAGGCGTTCCAAAATGTCTCCCATAAAACTGACTACTCGTGCATGGTCTCTTCGGGCTAGGCTCACCATCGAGCTCTGGCGATGGGTTTCGCACCCTGCTTGACCCTGAAGCACATGGTCCTATCTCGGTCATGGTAAAGTATGGGTCATCCATGACTGGTCCGCCTATTCCAGCCCTCCTCTGAGTACTGGCGATCAACTCATCCCACTGACTCTGCTGTTCTGTAGAGATTACCTCGCTCTGGCGGAGGATCTCCTGTAGCTCGGATTTCGACCTCCTTCTTCTTGGAGTAGGGATAGGCTGAGATTCGTTGTCACTTCTCCTAATACCGTACTCGGTATACAGTGCCTCCCAATCAGTTTCTGACATGGGTGCGTACTCTGGCACTGGTGGCAATTCTGTACCGGGCTCCTGATTCTGCCCTCCAAGGTCCAACTCCGGGTCCTCCTCTGGATCATCCTCTATGGGATCCTCCTCCTCGGGATCATCCTCGATGGGATCCTCATCCTCGGAATCATCCTCAATCATATCCTCGTCCTCGACAGGATCTAGCTCAAGCATCTCTTCTTCCTCCTCCTCGTACTCGATCTCCTCTGTAATTGGTCCCAACAGAAAGTCGTCTTGGTAAACCCCTTGTTCATACCTTGATAACTCATCTTCCTGCTCCCATTCCTGTACTTCCTCCACCCTTGGTGGCGGCACAGGTGCGGGCTCAGGGACCATAGCATCCCTAGCTACAAGGACACCCGACTCGGGGAGAACGTGCTTGACGTCTTCGGGCGGGCTACTCGGGCCTCCAACCTCGAAACATCGCTGAGGTAACGGAAAATCTAGCCTCGGCTGGTCCGACTTGGCGTCTTCCGACCCCCTACCAACTGAAAAGCAGACACCCATCCTACCGAACAATAAGGAAGGAATTAGTCTTTCTAGACATAGAAGCAAGCTTACTACATCAGACTATAAAGAAGACACGACTATGAACGGTGTTTTTAAATTCTTTTCAGTATGAAAATTCAGAGCCCTTTTTAAAGCATTTGGAAAACGAATAAATGGTTTATAAAAATTCCAAACCCGTTTTAAAACCTTTGGCTCTGATACCACAACTGTAACACCCCCAAAACTTAACCCTTTTGGAAAGGTATTACCGCCAGTGACCTCAGTGTTCCTTACCGAGATCACCCAAGGCTTTACCGGTTAAATACAATCATGAAATACTAATGATACATAATGATCAAAGCATTCAATCCAAAACATAACATTGTCAAGGAAACATGAGTTACGGGATTACAACCCAATCCCGAATAGGTCAACACAGAGTTTAAACCAAATACAGCGGAAGTCTCATAAAACACCTTACAACCAAAGTCATTGTCCAAAAGATCTCTACCTGATTAAAGAAATAATTAAAACGTTCAAAAACCACCGTCGACTCCATAGTCCTTCTAATCTTCTGAGCTACTTTCGATCTGATGTGCCGAATCGAACGGATGACACCAACCAACCATGCAAGGGAAAATATTGGTTGGTTAGTCTAAATGAATAGACTAGCAAGGGTACAAAGCAGAATGGTTTGAAGCAGTCGTATTAGGTTAGACTCATCATCACTCGAATAATAACGAGTACGCTTGTCAACCACCATACTCCTACTGGAATAAACAAGAGGTATGCACAAGAGAAGATTCTGGAAGACTGAATCTTCACAGAAATCGACTTGAAAGAAGACTCCAACGGAAATGAGTCTTTAAGGAAGTATGACAATTCTGGAAAGTTACAGAATCATACAACAATGATTTAAAACTAACTGAGATGCTTCAGTCAACGACCAACCTCACCGCCTTTCAGCGAATCCAGATCGGAAAGAAGACGTACTACATTCAAGTCAATACGAGTCTTCCTAGCGGCACTATCACCTAGCTGCCCTACTCGCTGAGCGTTCATTAATTATGTGCGTCAAGGTAGCACTTATCTGATTATGTTTCAAAAACACACATCACATTATAGACTTTTACATGTGTACCCCACCAATGGGACGACACATCTTAGTATACGTTTCGTCGAGAGTGACGTACACCGAAAGATTTGTGACACCAGCTAAGTGTCCTGTCTCTACACACTTGTGAAAGAGACCGATCATGATCTTAGAATAGTACCAGATGGAGACGAGCCACCCCGATACCAGATTATAAAGAAACGACTGGACAGAGTCCGAGTAACGTTCCTATTTAACAGTGCTAACTAAACAGTTACAGCACAATGACAGTTACAGGATAAATCCACATAAAGGCCCGAAAGGCGATCACAGATAATAGCATTGTTCTAACAGATATATAACCTATTATATGATTTTCAAAACAGTTTATCAAAACCGTTTCCAGACAAACAGAGTATTCATTCCAAATTAATTACTCAGATAAACTACTGATAATTAATGTAAATATGGAACGAATGAGCAAGAGCGAACCGCCACTTGCCTTAATCCACAGAATAGTCTAACGACGACAACTGGATTCCGGGCTCGACACGGGTATAGCTCCGACATCACAACAACCTTCGAGTCGACCCATAAAAGGAACCCTAAGTTAGATCCGACATAAACAGTACGAATCTAAACACGGCGAAAGAACACGAAAGGAAAGACGCCACGACGACAACCAACCAAGCCAAAGCCACGAAGGCATTCTGGGCACTGGCGGCAGTCGCTGTTCTTGGCGGCGGTGGCCGCATTCATCACGGCGGGCGCCGTGAAGAACACGGCGGTCGCCGTGAAGAACACAGACGATAGAGATGACAGAAATCTCACCAAAATGATGCGCGTTTCGACCCCTTTTTGCCTTGCTTGGTTTCTGACCTCCAAATGCAACCAAAAGGCTTCTAAAGGGCTCCTGGAAACACCACCAAACAACACCGACGAAAGCTTCGGAATTTCCGGCGAAGGCACAAACTCTGGCGAGAGGCAAATTTGGCAGAGGTTCGGTGTTTGGGATGGCTCAAATCTCTCCACCAACACCTCCTTTTATAGCCAAGCATCTGGAGTTCAAAAACAATGGGCCTACAGCTAGTTCGGCGCTCGCCAGAAATCGCGCCGGCGACCATCGGGCAAGGACTGCCGGACAACGAAGGTGGCAATTACGGCGGGCGCCGTAATTTACGGCGGTCGCCGCGGTCTGGCACACCAGCTACCTTGCCTCCTTGAGCATTGGGACGGCGGGCGCCGTGACTTTACGGTGGTCGCCGCTACTGTACGGTGGTCGCCGCTACTGTACGGTGGTCGCCGCTACTGTACGGCGGTCGCCGTGACAGGCTTTTCCCGCCCGTTCAGCTTTGAACGAACATGACATTAAACCGGGATAAAAATTATCGTACGCGAACGACAATTAAAATCCAAGGCATGTTGTATGTATATTATTTCACTGAGAAAAATATTACAGATACAGAGCACATTACAGAATATCTCAAACTCTCTGTATTAAATCCGACGTACACAACGGGTACTCGGGAAAATTCCAAAATTCCCAAGATAACCTTACAAAAATACGGGGTATCACAGCATCTCCTTGAGAGCTTCCACATCTCCTTGGCCGTTTTGATGCCTATGACCTTGTCCATGTCCTCTCTGTCCAATCCATTGAGGATGAACTGCCTAGCCTTGGCATTCTTCTCCATGATGATATAGTGTTCTGGTTTCCAGTCTTCTTCCTTCATGGTAAGGTCGACATAGCCATCCCCATTCTCGACTATCCTCCAGCATTGGTAGTCGTTGGTCTTAATGTGGCTTTCCATGCACTTTTCCCACCATGTTTCTTCTCCTTTCTTTCGGAGATGTGGCTTGTTGGTGAAGATTCCGAGCTCAAACTTGCTTGGTTGAGACATGATCCGCAAACTTAACAAAGATCTAGAGCTTTTCTCGCTCTGATACCAATTGTAGGATCGTGATTGTTAGATAATAATCTAAGGAACTCAGAATATCGATTCTAAGTTCCCTTCGCAGCGGAAATAAACAATCAAACAAATGACAAGTTCCTTATAGTGGAAACCTTTGATTGCCAACTAGCAATCCAGGATAAAAACCACTACCTTTCTTTCGAAAGGATTTCAAAGTCTACTTCTTGATTTCTTATCTCTTTTGGTTACAGCTTATCCTAGGAACAAACACACAGTTTCTTTGCCTTACACACAGTTAGGCAATCCTAGATAACTTAACACAATCAATAATCAATCCAAGAAACAGACCTTCGCACCTAGGAACTATCACTTACAGTCACAGGAACTTAGCACTCAGCTATTCTCTTCCTTGACTGGTTCCTCTTGATCTCGGTTTGCTTTGATGATCTTGTTTGAAGGTTCACACTGGATATTTGCTAATGTGTGTGAGTCGTATTTCAGTGCTTGAAGATAACCTTTGAGTTAGTCTTCCTTTTATAGTGGATTCTTCGCAGCTTATTCTTCTCTTGGTTCCACAGATTGAGCTTGCCCTAGGATAAGTGGTTCTCCTTTGTCCACGTTGTTCTTGGCATGTGCAAACAACCTAGGCAGCTCAGAATCCTTCTAGGTTAGTCAACCTTTTCAGCCAAGTCGTTCTCTAGCTTTCTTTGTCCGAGGTTCAACACTTTGGGCGCTTGGGAACTGACTTCTGGACAATGACAGGTTCCATGTCCTGTCGCTTTCACCTTTCTCTGTCCGAGGTTCGGTGTTCTAGGTGTCTTGGAGTCTTGCTCTTGGATGGTGGCAGGCTTTTGGAAGCTTCTCTCAAGTCGCTTTCACCTCCTTTTATCCGAGGTTTGGTGTTCCCAGATTTCTCGGGAATCGCAACCTCGCATGCTATGTTTCTGGGCACACCTGGGTTCCTCTGGGTTCCTTCTTTTGTCTTGTTCCTTTGGTTCTCTTGTCCTGTTTGGCTATCTTGTCTTCGGTATATTCCTATGGTTCTTTAAAGCACATCTTTGAGATAAAACATTAGTATCATAATATTTGTCATCTTCAAAAGTAGAGAAACTGAGGAAAGGAACTCTCAGGAAAACTGAGGTTCCAGAGTTCCGTTTCCTAACAGAAGGCCACTACCTCCTCTTCTCAGGCGTCTTCCCCCTGCCAAGGCATCATCAGTGGCGCCGACGATAGTGGAGGAACCCGCTAAATTTATTCCCCTACCTGTCCCAGAAGAGAAGCCCTCCCAATCAGACTCATCGGAGCACACACCCTCAAAGCACAACTCCCCTACACCAACTAATGAAGGGTTCCCATCACTCATCTCCTTCCCAGGGGATCGAGCCCATCAACGTGGAACTACTCCCAATGCCTCTGATATCATTCGAACTGCCCGGAGACTCACTGTAGGTGGTCGGTCGAGTCAAGCGAAGTGTTGCCAAAGGGGCTCAAGGTGTCCTATCACTTCAAATGGAGGAGGCTCCCATTGCCAAGAAGGCCAAGACGGCCAAGACAGACAAGGGGAAGAAGCCTCAAACAAAGACAGTGTTGTCTATCTCTCTGGTTTCCTTTGTCGTGGCTCCAGCTCTCGCTTCCCGACGCATCTTGGAACCGCTGATCATTGGACAAGAGTTCTGGAGTTCCGCCGCCGTCGATCTCATCTCCTCTGCCCACTCTCTATTACAACTTCAAGGGTGGGACAACATAATTGTGGAGCCTTTCGCTGTCAATGAAGATCTTGTCCGCCTCTTCTATCAAAACATGGAGTTTGTACCAGCCAAGGATGATAAGCTTGCAAATGATGCTATTCTCACTTGGGGAGGTGATGTGAAAACCCCTTTGAAATGGCTTCGCTTGAGATGGATCTAGGTAGGACACGGATAAAGATCGACTCTCGTGTGATGAACGAAGGTAGACACCGACAATTAATAAGTAAAGAAGGTATTACTAATTAATTCTTGAACTCCACTGTGACTTCTTGATCGAATACAACGAACAGGAATTGTGATCGAATCTTGTGGTTGGTTGATGATGATGAATAATTAATTAGCAAAGGATTTGCTAATTAACGTGGGATGCAATTGTGGAGTCTCGGTTACGCTGATTTTGCTTGAACAACAGCAAGACGTGGCGACTGCACCAAGACAACTCGGGCACGGAAAAGGGCAGCACCGGCAGCGTGATGAAGAAGGAGAACGACTCTAATGCCGGCGACACAATAGTAAGTCTGGTCAGTGGAGATTTCGAACAGTAGAGGATCGTGGGAGCAGTATAGAGAATGCTAGGGTTAGGGTTGACGTTGAGCAAGGGGTGGAGAAATTCTGACAACAAAGCTTGCTTCAATTCAACGTACTAAAATTAGGGTTCCAAGTTTCAATATAAAGGATCCTAAGTTACCGATGATACTAACTTTCCTAATGCCCAAATATAGTAATAATGCAAAATACGAGAGTAAACAAATAAAAACAATTCCCAAGATGTCTAATAATGTTTATGACTACTCCTCTTGATAAGAGGCCACCGAACACATAACAGCGGTAGGTGTGGAAGTTGAAGTCGCTCCATTCCTTGCA
Source organism: Rheum nobile (assembly GCA_027886185.1). Classification (NCBI taxonomy): domain Eukaryota; kingdom Viridiplantae; phylum Streptophyta; class Magnoliopsida; order Caryophyllales; family Polygonaceae; genus Rheum; species Rheum nobile. Next base: position 2,781,940 of record WOAB01000639.1, read on the forward strand.
AATGCTTTAGCGACAATGCTCGTAGTCGCGTGGGCAATGGCTCTAGCACGAGCTCTCGTAATTGGTCCATTTGACCGAACGCTAAGCGAATCTTCCTCCTCGGCCTCCGTCAATGTCAAGGGATGTCCCGCATCATTCTCCCCTTCTTGGCCTCGAATCGTCCCCGATTCGTCAATGTCAAGGTCTGGCGGTGTGTAGGGGGAGAGGTCTCCAATGTTGAAGGTGCTGTGAACGCCATATTCTGCGGGAAGCTCAATCTTGTAGGCATTGGGGCCGTAAGCTTCCAAAACCTTGAACGGACCATCACCTCTCTGGTCGAGCTTGGATCGTCTCCTTGACGGAAACCGATCCTTCCTCAAATGTAACCAAACAAGGTCCCCGGGCGCGAAAGTGACGCGACGCCGGCCCTTGTTGGCCTTCTGCTCCAGCTGCCGGGCTCTCCTCTCCAGCTGCTCCTTTGTCCTAGCATGCAGCTCCTGTATCATCTCCGCCCGAGCAGCTCCACGTATATGATCACCATCCTTCAGCGGGTGTGGCACCAAGTCCAGCGGCGATAGCGGGTTCTGGCCGTACACCACCTCAAATGGCGACATGTTCGTCGCGGAATGGACAGACCTGTTATAAGAGAACTCAACAAAAGGTAGTAAGTCCTCCCAACGGTGCGGGTTGGTCCTAAGCATGGTCCTAAGCAAAGTCCCTAAGGTCCGATTGGTCACCTCGGTCTGGCCATCAGTCTACGGGTGGTAGCTAGTAGAGAATAAGAGATTGGTACCTAGCTTACCCCACAAAGTCCTCCAAAAATGGCTAACAAATTTCACGTCCCTATCGCTAACAATAGAACGCGGTATACCATGTAAACGCACAACATTGTCAAAGAAAAGTGAAGCACAATCCGCAGCATTGTTAGTGCCCTTACATGGTATAAAATGAGCCATCTTCGAGAACCTATCAACCACGACAAAAATAGAGTCCCTCCCCTTCTTAGACCTAGGCAACCCCATCACAAAATCCATAGATATGTCCTCCCAAGGACGGTTAGGTATAGGTAAATGGGTGTATAGTGAGGGACTGGATCTAGACTTGGCCCTATGGCAAGTGACACAAGCATTGCAAAACCTAGTGACCTGGTTAGTCATGTTGGGCCAATAAAAATGCTCCTTAAGGGCTGCTACGGTTTTGGCTATACCGAAATGTGCCCTACTCTCATGTGCCTCTTTAACTAAGAGTTCCCTAATAGAAGAAGATGGTATGCATAGCTTTCCACCCTTATAAAGGTACCCTTGGTCAAGGAAGTAGGAATCTAAGGAACCCTGAGATGCGCAAGTCTCATAAATAGATTTAAAGAAAGTATCATGCGAATACAATTCCTTAATCAATGAAAAACCAAAGACTAAAGCATCAAGGGAAGACAAAAGGACGTACCTACGAGAAAGGGCGTCTGCTACCACATTCTCCTTACCTTTCTTATGCATCACCACATAGGGAAAGGTCTCCATGAATTCTACCCATCTCGCATGCCGACGTCCGAGTGTGGTTTGATGCTTAAGGTACTTTAAGGCCTCATGATCGGTATGGATAATGAACTCCTTTGGCCACAAGTAATGCTGCCACGTCTTCAACACCCTGATAAGAGCATACAGTTCTTTATCAAAAGTAGAATAGTTAAGTGTAGCACCTGACAATTTATCACTGAAGTACGCGATGGGTTGGCGCTCCTGGAGAAGCACCCCACCGATTCCAATGTTGGAGGCGTCGCACTCAACCTCAAAGGCCTTGTTGAAGTCCGGTAGCTATAGTAATGGTGCATGGCATAGGCGGTCTTTTAGCACTCTGAATGCTACCTCATGCTTTGGTTCCCAAGTAATGGTGGCGCCTTTATTTGTCAACTCATGTAGAGGCACGGAAATGGAGCTGAAATCGCACACAAAACGTTTGTAGAATCCAGCCAACCCTAAGAAAGATCGAACCATGGTCGGTGTAGTTGGGGTAGGCCACTCCTTGATGGCGCGGACCTTTTCTTCATCAACTCGCAACCCATCCTTAGAAATAACAAATCCTAGGAAAATCGTTGTGTCCGAGCAAAACACACATTTTGCCAAGTTGGCATATAATTGCTCGTTCCGAAGGCATTCTAGAACCTGTCTAAGGTGTAAAACATGCTCATGCAACGACCGACTGTACACTAAAATATCATCCAAATAAACAACCACAAACTTCCCCAAAAAATGATGAAGGACGTGATTCATTAACCTCATAAAAGTGCTCGGTGCGTTGGTGAGTCCGAACGGCATGACTAGCCACTCATAAAGGCCATGCTTTGTCTTGAATGTCGTCTTCCATTCGTCACCTTCCTTCATGCGGATTTGGTGGTAGCCACTCCTAAGATCGATCTTTGAAAATAATGTGGCCCCATGCAACTCGTCCAGCATATCATCAAGGCGAGGGATTGGATGACGGTACTTCACCGTGATTTGATTGATGGACCTACAGTCCATGCACATTCTCCATGAGCCCTCCTTCTTCGGTACGAGGATTACCGGGACACCGCAAGGACTTAGGCTTTCACGAATGTAGCCCTTGTCCAAGAGGTCGGTAACTTGTCGTTGAAGTTCTTTAGTCTCCTCCGGGCTCACCCTGTATGCCGCCCGGTTGGGTAAGGAGGCGCCCGGCACCAAATCAATCTGGTGCTCAATCCCACGTATAGGAGGTAGACCGTCCGGCAACTCATCGGGCATGACGTCCATGAAGTCCTGCAAAAGAGAAATCACAGAAGCGGGTAGCTCATCGACATTCTTTAAAACCAAAAAACACGCATTTGGAACCAATAAAATACAAGGAGAATGTCCCTGAACAATTGGAGAGAGATCCCGCGAGTGTGCCATAAGCAAACGACGTTCACATCGACCCTGGATCGCACTCGAAGGATCGCCAGAAGAAGGTGGAGGAGCAGCCCCTGACTTGGTCCAGAACTCGACCGAGTTCTGGGACGAGTTTGGCTCGACTTTTTTCTGGCCGTGCTGACTCGGCCGAGTTGTTGTGGGTCCGAGGCCGAGTTGTTCATTGGCGCAGGAACTCGGTCCAGAACTCGGTCGAGTTCTGGGCCGAGTTGGCTTCTGTTGTGGAGACTCGGTCCAGAACTCGACCGAGTTCTGGGCCGAGTTGTGGCCTGGCGTCTTTGCTCCTTTCGTCGGGTTGGGCACGGGCGGTGCCGGCTTTGGTGTCGTCGACTTGGCCTTCTCCAATGCCTTGATCCGGTCTCTCTCGACTTGATCATGAATGATTTCTTGTGGCGTCATGGGTAAAAGTGTTACCCGACGTCCTTTGTTGTGGAAAGTGTACGTATTCAAGAAACCATCATGTACCGCTTTCTTGTCGAATTGCCATGGGCGACCTAAAAGGAGGTGAGTCGCATCCATAACAACAACATCACAAGTAACGGAATCAACATATTGACCAATAGAGAATGTAATGTGGCATTGCCTGGTTACCACATCACCTTTACCTTCCGAGATCCATTGCAAACTATATGGTTGAGGATGTGCAATCGTAGGCAAATTGAGCGCGTGAACGACCTTTTCATTCAAAATGTTACAGCACGATCCGCTATCCACAATCACACTCAACGAAGAAGTGCCCACAATGCAGCGAGTGTGGAACAAATTCTCGCGTTGGTCCACTAGAGACGCGTCCTTCACCGTCAAAGTACAGCGAGCAACAAGAGAGAGAGGCGTACCTTCATTCAAATCCGGTGGTCCACATTCATACGGCTCCTCATCTTCGCAATCGTCGTACACCGGTGGTGGTGCGTCCTCGGTCTCCTCTTCGTCCTCAAAAGACTCGTAACCCGTGGCTTGAGAGAACAACACGCGTCTCGAGTTCGAGCAATCGCGCATGAAATGACCACGGCCGCCACATTTGTAGCAAACCCGGTCGCTTGTCTTTTCCGAACGGGTGTCCTACTTCGGTGGAATGCGCATCATGGGGGGTTTGGGCGCTTCGGGATGAGGCGGGGCCCGGTTGTAGGGGGCTTGTGGCCGAGGCTGCGTACTCACAATGGAGTTAGGAGAAAAAGAGGAAGGATTCGGTTTAGAATCATACCTGCGGGATGACGATCCCGATAGCCATGGATAACCCTTCTTGCGCACCAAACGTTGATGAACCTTTTGAGCGGCGTGCGCAAGAGCGGTCAAATCATTGATAGGTAACACATCGACCTCCTCTCGTAGATCGACATGCATTCCTTGGAGGAACTTCGTCTTGAATGTGCCGGGAGTGACGCTTATGCCCGCCTTGAAGTACAAATCCTCGAGATGAGCAAAGAACTCGAGAGGTGTGCTCGTACCTTGGCGTGCTAGAGCAATCTTCAAATGCATTTCTTGCTTGTACTCCGGGGGCACGTACTTCCGAGTCATGACATAGACAAGTTAATGCCATTGCTCAATGGGGTCGTATCCCATACGAACCCGATTCTTTTGGTCCCTATGCCACCATGAACAAGCGGCTCCTTGAAATTGTAACATGGCGATTTCCACCTTGTCTTCCTCGTTGTACTGGCAATGTGCAAGAGCATGTTCCGTGCCTTGCAACCAGTCCAAAAAGACAGCGGCATCATAGTCACCAAGAAAAGGTTCGATTTTTACCTTAATTTCTCTGCGAGCGCCTGTGATACCCCGTATTTTTGTAAGGTTATTTTGGGAATTATGGAATTTTCCCGAGTACCCGTTGTGTACGTCGGATTTAATTCAGGTAGCTTGAGACATTCTGTAATGTGCTCTATATCTGTAATATTTTTCTCAGTGAAATAATATACAGACAAGGTGCCTTGAATTTTAAATTGTCGTTCGCGTACGATAAATTTTATCCCGGTTTATCGTCATGCTCGTTCAAAGCCGAATGGGCGGGAAAAGGGGGAAACGGCGACCGCCGTTCAGAAACGGCGACCGCCGTTCAGAAACGGCGACCGCCGTTCAGAAACGGCGACCGCCGTTCAGAAACGGCGACCGCCGTTCAGAAACGGCGACCGCCGTTCAGAAACGGCGACCGCCGTTCAGAAACGGCGACCGCCGTTCAGAAACGGCGACCGCCGTTCAGAAACGGCGACCGCCGTTCAGAAACGGCGACCGCCGTTCAGAAACGGCGACCGCCGTTCAGAAACGGCGACCGCCGTTCAGAAACGGCGACCGCCGTTCAGAAACGGCGACCGCCGTGGTTGGGCCCGAGATGTCAGCGTGTCAGCTTCTAGCTGGCCGCGACAGGCCTAACGACGGCGACCGCCGTATTTACAACGACCGCCGCGTGCCCGCCGCAGGCAAAAATACGGCGACCGCCGTGATTGTCCAGTGGGCTTTGCCCGATGGTCGCCGGCGTCGTTCAAGGCGCGCCGTTGCGTCGTTTGCCGCGTCTGAGGGTTTGCAGCTCACTCCTTGGGGTTTGCCTATAAATAGGTGAGCTGGGGCATGGGTTTTGGGTCATCGACAACCCCGAATCGCTGCCAAATTCGCCTCTCGCCGGAGTTTTGTTTTCGCCGGTTTTCTTGTGCTCACCGGAGGTCTCGCCGGTGTTGCTTTGGTGTGGTTCCTGAGTGCCTTTGTGAAGCTTTTGGTTAGCCTTGGAGGTTAGAAGCCAAATCTAGTTGAAGGAGGCCGAACCGCTCGTGTTTTGGGGTAAGTTTTCTCTCGTTTCAGTCCGCCGTGTTCTTCACGGCGACCGCCGTGTTCTTCACGGCGACCGCCGCCAGGAACGGCGACCGCCGCCAGTGCCCAGAATGCCTTCGTGGCTTTGGCTTGGTCGGTTGTCGTCGTGGCGTCTTTTCTTTCGTGTTCTTTCGCCGTGTTTAGATTCGTACTGTTTATGTCGGATCTAACTTAGGGTTCCTTTTATGGGTCGACTCGAAGGTTGTTGTGCTGTCGGAACTATACCGTGTCGAGCCCGGAATCCAGTGACGTCTTTAGACTATTCTGCGGAGTAAGGCAAGTGGCGGTTCGCTCTTGCTCTTTCATTCCATATTTACATTAATTATCAGTAGTTTATCTGAGTAATTAATTTGGAATGAATATTCTGTTTGTCTGGAAACGGTTTTGATAAACTGTTTTGAAAATCATATAATAGGTTGTATATCTGCTAGAACAACGCTATTATCTGTGATCGCCTTTCGGGCCTTTATGTGGATTTATCCTGTAAATGTTGTGGTGTTGTAACTGTTTAGTTAGCACTGTTAGATAGGAACGTTACTCGGACTCGGTCCAGTCGTTTCTTTATAATCTGGTATCGGGATGGCTCGTCCCCATCTGGTACTATTCTATGATCATGATCGGTCTCTTACACATGTGTGTAGAGACAGGACACTTAGCTGGTGTCACAAACCTTTCGGTATACGTCACGCTCGATGAAACATATACTAAGATGTGTCGTCCCATTGGTGGGGTACACATGTAAAAGTCTATAACGTGATGTGTGTTTTTGAAACATAAATCAGATAAGTGCTACCTTGACGCACATAATTAATACACCTTGGGCGAGTAGTGCAGCTAAGTTCAGTACAGCTAGGAAAACTCGTCTTGACTCGAATGTAGTACGTTCTCTTTCCAATCTGGATTCGCTGTAGGCGATGAGGTTGGTCGTGAACCGAAGCATCTCAGTCAGTTTTAAATCATTGTTGTATGATTCTGTAATATTCCAGATTTGTCATACTTCCTTAAAGACTCATTTCAGTTGGAGTCTTCTTTCGAGTCAATTTCTGTGAAGATTCAGTCTTCCAGAATCTTCTCTTGTGCATACCTCTTGTTTATTCCAGTAGGAATATGATGGTTGACTACCGTTATCGGTTATTATCCGAGAAGCGATGAGTCTAACCTAATATGACTGCTTCGAACCAGTCTGCTTTATTCCCTTGCTAGTCTATTCATTTAGACTAACCAACCAATATTTTCCCTTGCATGGTTGGCTGGTGTCATCCGTTTGATTCGGCACATCAGTTAAGAAGTAGCTCAGAAGATTAGAAGGACTATGAAGTCGGCGGTGGTTTTTGAATGTTTTAATTATTTCTTTAATCAGGTTATGATCCTTTGGACAATAACTCCGATTGTAACTTACTTTCTTAGTCTTCCGCTGTGTTTGGTTTAAACTTTGTTTTGACCTATTCGGGATTGGGTTGTAATCCCGTAACTCTTGTTTCCTCGACAATGTTATGTTTTGGAATTTAATGCTTGATCTTTGTGTATCAATTGCATTTCATAAATCGTATTTATTTGGTAAAGCCTTGGGTGATCTCGATAAGGAACACTGGGGTCACTGGCGGTAATACCTTTCCAAAAGGGTTAAGTTTTGGGGGTGTTACAGTTGTGGTATCAGAGCCAAAGGTTTTAAAACGGGTTTGGGATTTTATAAATCAATTATCCATTTTTGAAAATGCTTTAAAGAGGGCTCTGAATTTTCATTCTGAAAAGAATTTAAAAACACCGTTCATAGTCATGTCTTCTTTATAGTCTGATATAGTAAGCTTGCTTCTATGTCTAGAAAGACTAATTCCTTCCTTATTGTTCGATAGGATGGGTGTCTGCTTTTCTATTGGTAGGGGGTCGGAAGACGCCAAGTCGGATCAGCCGAGGCTAGATTTTCCGTTACCTCAGCGATGTTTCGAGGTTGGAGGCCCGAGTAGCCCACCCGAAGACGTCAAGCACGTTCTCCTCGAGTCGGTTATCCTTGTAGCCAGGAATGCTATGGTCCCTATACCTACACCTGTGCCGCTACCAAGGGTGGAGGGAGTACAGGAATGGGAGCAGGAAGATGAGTTGTCAAGGTATAAACAAGGGGTTTACCAAGATGACTTTCTGCTGGGACCAATTCCCGAGGAAATCGAGTACGAGGAGGAGGAAGAGGAGATGCTTGAGCAAGATCCTGTCGAGGACGAGGAGATGATCGAGGATGATTCCGAGGATGAGGATTCCATCGAGGATGATCCCGAGGATGAGGATCCCATCGAGGATGATCCCGAGGATGAGGATCCCATAGAGGATGATCCAGAAGAGGATCCAGAGTTGGACCTTGGAGGGCAGAATCAGGAGCCCGGTACAGGATTGTCACCAGTGCCAGAATACGCACCCATGTCAGAAGCTGATTGGGAGGCACTGTATACCGAGTACGGTATTGGGAGAAGTGACAGGGAATCTCAGCCTATCCCTACTCCAAGGAGATGGAGGTCGGAATCCGAGCTGCAGGAGATTCTCTGCCAGAGCGAGGTAATCTCTGCAGAACAGCAGCGTCAGAGGGATGAGCTGATCGCCAGTACTCAGAGGAGGGCTGGAATAGGAGGACCAGTCATGGACGACCCATACTTTTCTATGGTTGAGCTAGGACTATGTGCTTCAGGGTCAAGCAGGGTGCGAAACCCATCGCCAGAGCTCGATGGTGAGCCTAGTCCGAAGAGACCATGCACGAGTAGCCAGTCGTATGGGAGACGTTTTGGAACGCCTTGAGGAGGAGTGGCGTTGCCTATCGTAGTAGTTCGTTTCTTAGTTTTCCAAGTTATACTTTGTGTAATATTTCAGTATTGCGGCAAGTACTTTGAAAAACACTTTTATCTTCGAGCAATGTTGTCCTAACGCTCGAATGATAAACTTATGTGTAACTTGTGTAAGGATTCGAAGGTTCATCTATAAAATACCAAGTTGATCTATTCTGAGTGATTTATTTACATTGATATATTGCATAAGTATGTTGCATAATATTAATGTAGTGAATGCTTGGAATTGGATCGGTAAACAGCTGGTGAACCCAAGAAGCACGAGAAACTCGACTCGAGCCGGTGCTGGGACTAGCCAAAACCCCAGAATAGCAGGAAGAAGTGTTCAGGCTGAACACGAGTCTGAGTCTCGCGTCTAGCAGAGGTGTGAAGGTCAAGATCAGACCCAGGCGCCGACGCTGTTTGACGCCGCAGCTGTTGAGGCAATCCGTGGGATCCTGATGCAGGCTATTACAGATGTCTTGAGACCAAGTGCGCCTCAAGCACAAGAATTGCCTATTCATGCAGCGATTCCTGATGTTGTGGAACCCAGAAACCCTGTGATTCAAGAGACTGCCGTTAGGGCGAGGGACAGCTATGGTCGCGCTCTTAAGACCATTACTTCCATGAGACCCGACTGCTATAACGGGAAATGTGAGCCAGTGGCAGTGACTCATTGGTTCTCCCATATGGAGAGGTTGTTCAGGAACGTGGAGTGTACGGAGGACGAGAAGGTCCATATCGCTTCTCTTCAGCTGAAGGAGGAGGCTAGCGAGTGGTGGGAGAGCACTGGTTTGGCTGAGAGCCCAGTGTTGACTTGGTCGATGTTCAAGACCAAGATGGTTGATCGCTTTTTCTCTCGTGCTATGAGAGAGGAGAAGCATAAAGAGTTCTTGTACCCTCAGACTGATGGTCTGAGAGTGACCGAGTTGGCATCTTAGTTCAACCATCTTCTACAGTACGCCACTGCCGAGATCACCAGCGAGGCTCAAAAGATCTGGTACTTCCACGAGTGGATGAACCCGGATATCAAGCCATTAATGGTGCACCACACATGCTCTACCTTGGAGCAGTATGTGGATTGTGCCTATAAGTTGGAGGTAACTCTCGAGGAGTCGACCAAGAGGCGCAACCGACAGAAGTCGATGCAGAATCAGAACCAGGGAGGTGGTTTTAAGCGCCCTGCGCCACCGTCTAACTTCGCCAAATCCGGCAGAGCTAAGACGGATATGACGCAAGGAGGATCGACTCAGCAGTCAGGGCATACCAGGAGTTCAGTTCAGTGTTATAACTGCGGTACTGCTGGACACAAGAGCACTGAGTGTCGGAAGGAGAGGAGGCCATGCTTTGGGTGTGGACGTGATGGTCATCTGCAAAAGTTCTGCAAGCAGGGGAAGCAGAAGGGAGTAGAGTCGCAGCAAGGGTCAGTTCATCAGAGCAACCGACCTAGGTTTAAGCCTGTCGAGACTCCTAGCCCTTCAGTGCAGACGACTGCTCAGAACAGGGGAAAGGCCCCAGCTGTTTCTGGAAGTCAGGGCCAATGCTTGTACGAGATGCGTGAGGCAGATGGACCCAACGCTCCGATTGCTCAAGGTACTCTATACATTCACTCTACTTCAGTGTGCATTCTGTTTGATTCTGGTGCTACGCATTCCTTTATTTCGGATAGTTGTGTTAGACTTAGTATGCAATGATTCGTGCGACCCTTTCGTCGTTAATCTTCCTAATGGAGAACGTTTGGTGGGAACCAAGCATTTGTCCGACTTTCCGATTACCATTAAGGGTAAGGAATTCGAGGCAGATTTAATCTGCATAGCCATGGCTCCATACGACATTATTCTCGGTATGGATTGGCTGACGCGTCACAAGGCGGTGATCGACTTCAGTTCAAGAACGGTGACGGTGTCATCCGGGGGCCAATTCGTGTGCAAGTTCAAAGGTCGAAATGACGCTGATAACGGCAAGCTGATCAATGCGATGGCTGCGTTTAAGCTACTACGACAAGGATGTGTCGGGTACCTTTGCTACTTGGATTCGCCCGAGGGGGATGGACCTGAGGTTCTTGATATTCCTGTAGTTAGGGAATTTTCGGATGTCTTTCCGGAAGAAATTCCAGGATTACCCCCAAATCGTGACGTGGAGTTTTCAATTGATCTCGAGCCTGGTACGGCGCCGATTTCCAAATCCCCGTATCGGATGGCTCCACCTGAGATGCAAGAGTTGAAGAATCAACTTGAAGATCTTCTTGACAAAGGTTATGTCAGGCCGAGTGCATCGCCGTGGGGTGCTCCGGTATTATTCGTCAAAAAGAAGGACGGATCGTTCCGACTTTGTATCGACTATCGAGAGTTGAACAAGGTGACGATCAAGAACAAGTATCCTTTGCCTAGGATTGATGACTTGTTGGACCAATTGCAGGGAGCAAAGGTTTTCTCCAAGATCGACTTAAGATCTGGATATCATCAACTCAGGATTCGGGAGCAAGACATTCCTAGAACTGCATTTAGGACCAGATATGATCATTACGAGTTCGTAGTGATGCCTTTTGCGCTTACAAATGCTCCAGCTGTCTTTATGGATTTGATGAACCGATGTTTTCACCAGTACTTGGATAAGTTTGTGGTAGTTTTCATCGACGACATTTTGATCTACTCTCCGAATGAAGAAGTCCACGAGGAACATCTACGGATTTCCTTGTCGATCCTTAGACAACATCAGCTTTATGCTAAATTGTCTAAATGTGAATTCTGGATGAAGGAAGTGGCTTTCTTAGGCCATGTGATTAATAAAAATGGGGTTATGGTTGATCCCCAAAAGATTGAAGCGGTGGCTAAGTGGACACAACCCCAGAACGTAAAAGAGGTGCGCAGTTTTCTTGGACTTGCCGGGTATTATAGAAGGTTTGTAGAAGGATTTTCAAAGATCGCTCTACCTATGACCAATCTACTCCGCAAGGTCCATAAGAAGTTTGTCTGGAATGACAAGTGCGAGGTCAGTTTCCAGGAGTTGAAGCGACGGTTGACCTCGGCACCCGTGTTAGCACTCTCAGAGGGGAATGACGATTATGTGGTCTATAGTGATGCTTCCAAGTGTGGTCTTGGTTGTGTTTTGATGCAAAGGGGCAGAGTCATTGCTTACGCATCTAGACAACTCAAGACTTACGAAGAAAATTATCCGACCCATGATCTTGAGTTAGCAGCGGTTGTCTTTGCGCTGAAGATTTGGAGGCATTACCTCTATGGTATAAGATGCCAAGTCTTCACTGACCACAAAAGTCTCAAGTATATATTTACTCAGAAGGAGTTAAATATGAGACAACGCCGCTGGCTAGAGTTGCTCAAGGACTACGACATGGAGTTGTTGTATCATCCAGGCAAGGCTAATGTAGTAGCTGATGCGCTAAGCCGGAAGACAACGCACGAGACTGTGGTTGCGTTGCTTACTGCTCAGACCAAGCTAAACCAGGAGTCATGCGATATTGAAGTCTTGTATGACCAGCGTAGAGGGTACCTGAGTATGATGGAGATTCAGGCTACACTGCTGGATCAAATCAAAGAAAAGCAAGTCGATGACATCATCTTGGTAAAGTTAAGCAGTGAAGTGATGGATGGGAAAGCTCCCAGTTTTGTGGTTCAGGATGATGGATCACTTTGGTTTCAGAATCGGATCTGTGTGCCTGACGCAGAAGGTCTTCGTCAGTTGGTGATGAGAGAAGCTCATTCATCTGCTTATTCTGTGCATCCTGGCTCTAGCAAGATGTACAAAGATCTCAGGAAGAAGCTTTGGTGGCCAAACATGAAGTGGGACGTAGCAGACTTTGTGGCAAAGTTCTTAACTTGCCAAAAAGTCAAGATCGAACACCGCAGACCAGGTGGTGAGATGCTACCTCTCCCCGTGCCAGAATGGAAATGGGATGACATTTCCATGGACTTCGTCACTGGGCTACCCAAGACTCGAAGTCAGAGAGATGCTATTTGGGTAATTTTGGATAGGCTTATGAAGAGTGCTCATTTCATAGCCATCAAGACCACATGGGAAACCCAGAAGCTAGCCGAAGTTTACCAGAAGGAGATTGTCCGCTTACATGGCATTCCTAAGACCATTGTATCGGACCGAGATGGCCGTTTCATGTCAAGATTCTGGAAGGAACTTCATAAGGCTATGGGAACCGAGTTGAGGTTCAGTACAACATTTCATCCTCAGACAGATGGCCAGTCTGAAAGGACCATCCAGACTCTGGAGGATATGCTTAGAGCTTGTGTGCTCGATCGTCCGACTAGCTGGGAGGACAGCTTGAGTCTGATTGAGTTCACGTACAACAATAGCTGGCATGCTACAATCAAAATGGCTCCGTTTGAAGCTTTGTATGGTCGCAGATGCAGATCTTCGATTTATTGGGACGATAATGCCGACAAAATTCTACTTGGACCAGAGTTGGTCGAAAGGACGGCTTCAGACATTGCTTTGATCAGACAAAGGATGTTGACCGCTCAGAGTCGACAAAAGTCCTACGCAGATCGCAAGCGCAGGACTGTCGAGTTCGAGGTCGGTGACAAGGTTTTTGTCAAGGTGTCGTCTTCCAAAGGAGTTTTCAGATTCGGTAAGCGTGGGAAGCTTAACCCTCGCTACGTGGGACCATTCGAGATTTTGGATAGAGTGGGATCTCTAGCGTACCGTTTGGCATTGCCGCCATCGGCTCACCCGGTGCATAACGTGTTCCACGTGTCTTTACTCAGAAAGTATGTGCCAGATGAGTCTCATGTGCTTAGTTATGAGGACATCGAGATTCAAGCTAATGGTACTTATGAAGAGTTGCCCGTGCGCATTTTGGAGCGTCGGGAGAAGCATTTGCGCAACAAGATTGTGCCGTTGGTATGAGTGTTGTGGTCCAAGTCAGGGACCGAAGAAGTTACTTGGGAGACGTGGGAAACCGAGTCAGATATGCTCAGGCGTTTTCCTGAGTTATTCTCGACCTAAGTTTCGGGGTCGAAACTTCTTGTAAGGGGGAGGAGATGTGATACCCCGTATTTTTGTAAGGTTATTTTGGGAATTATGGAATTTTCCCGAGTACCCGTTGTGTACGTCGGATTTAATTCAGGTAGCTTGAGATATTCTGTAATGTGCTCTATATCTGTAATATTTTTCTCAGTGAAATAATATACAGACAAGGTGCCTTGAATTTTAAATTGTAGTTCGCGTATGATAAATTTTATCCCGGTTTATCGTCATGCTCGTTCAAAGCCGAATGGGCGGGAAAAGGGGGAAAGGGCGACCGCCGTTCAGAAACGGCGACCGCCGTGGTTGGGCCCGAGATGTCAGCGTGTCAGCTTCTAGCTGGCCGCGACAGGCCTAACGACGGCGACCGCCGTATTTACGGCGACCGCCGCGTGCCCGCCGCAGGCAAAAATACGGCGACCGCCGTGATTGTCCAGTGGGCTTTGCCTAATGGTCGCCGGCGTCGTTCGAGGTGCGCCGTTGCGTCGTTTGCCGCGTCTGAGGGTTTACAGCTCACTCCTTGGGGTTTGCCTATAAATAGGTGAGCTGGGACATTGGTTTTGGGTCATCTACAACCCCGAATCGCTGTCAAATTCGCCTCTCGCCGGAGTTTTGTTTTCGTCGGTTTTCTTGTGCTCGCCGGAGGTCTCGCCGGTGTTGCTTTGGTGTGGTTCCTGAGTGCCTTTGTGAAGCTTTTGGTTAGCCTTGGAGGTTAGAAGCCAAAGCTAGTCGAAGGAGGCCGAACCGCTCGTGTTTTGGGGTGAGTTTTCTCTCGTTTCAGTCCGCCATGTTCTTCACGACGACCGCCGTGTTCTTCACGGCGACCGCCGCCAGTTCCCAGAATGCCTTCGTGGCTTTGGCTTGGTCGGTTGTCGTCGTGGCGTCTTTCCTTTCGTGTTCTTTCGCCATGTTTAGATTCGTACTGTTTATGTCGGATCTAACTTAGGGTTCTATTTATGGGTCGACTCGAAGGTTCTTGTGCTGTCGAAACTATACCATGTCGAGCCCGGAATCCAGTGACGTCTTTAGACTATTCTGCGGAGTAAGGCAAGTGGCGGTTCGCTCTTGCTCTTTCGTTCCATATTTACATTAATTATCAGTAGTTTATCTGAGTAATTAATTTGGAATGAATATTCTGTTTGTCTGGAAACGGTTTTGATAAACTGTTTTGAAAATCATATAATAGGTTGTATATCTGCTAGAACAACGCTATTATCTGTTATCGCCTTTCGGGCCTTTATGTGGATTTATCCTGTAAATGTTGTGGTGCTGTAACTGTTTAGTTAGCACTGTTAGATAGGAACGTTACTCGGACTCGGTCCAGTCGTTTCTTTATAATCTGGTATCGGGATGGCTCGTCCCCATCTGGTACTATTCTATGATCATGATCGGTCTCTTACACATGTGTGTAGAGACAGGACACTTAGCTGGTGTCACAAACCTTTCGGTATATGTCACTCTCGACGAAACGTATACTAAGATGTGTCGTCCCATTGGTGGGGTACACATGTAAAAGTCTATAACGTGATGTGTGTTTTTGAAACATAAATCAGATAAGTGCTACCTTGACGCACATAATTAATACACCTTGGGCGAGTAGTGCAGCTAAGTTCAGTGCAGCTAGGAAAACTCGTCTTGACTCGAATGTAGTACGTTCTCTTTCCAATCTGGATTCGCTGTAGGCGATGAGGTTGGTCGTGAACCGAAGCATCTCAGTCAGTTTTAAATCATTGTTGTATGATTCTGTAATATTCCAGATTTGTCATACTTCCTTAAAGACTCATTTCAGTTGGAGTCTTCTTTCGAGTCGATTTCTGTGAAGATTCAGTCTTCCAGAATCTTCTCTTGTACATACCTCTTGTTTATTCCAGTAGGAATATGATGGTTGACTACCGTTATCGGTTATTATCCGAGATGCGATGAGTCTAACCTAATATGACTGCTTCGAACCAGTCTGCTTTATTCCCTTGCTAGTCTATTCATTTAGACTAACCAACCAATATTTTCCCTTGCATGGTTGGCTGGTGTCATCCGTTTGATTCGGCACATCAGTTAAGAAGTAGCTCAGAAGATTAGAAGGACTATGAAGTCGGCGGTGGTTTTTGAATGTTTTAATTATTTCTTTAATCAAGTTATGATCCTTTGGACAATAACTCCGATTGTAACTTACTTTCTTAGTCTTCCGCTGTGTTTGGTTTAAACTATGTTTTGACCTATTCGGGATTGGGTTGTAATCCCGTAACTCTTGTTTCCTCGACAATGTTATGTTTTGGAATTTAATGCTTGATCTTTGTGTATCAATTGCATTTCATAAATCGTATTTATTTGGTAAAGCCTTGGGTGATCTCGGTAAGGAATACTGGGGTCACTGGCGGTAATACCTTTCCAAAAGGGTAAGTTTTGGGGGTGTTACAGCACCGTAGTTAAGTTGCACTTGTCGTCTATCTTCATAGGCGCGCTCTCCTTGGTAGCCACGACCAGCACCACGTCCTCCATTGTGTCCCCTACGACGCCGCAGTGGCGCTTGCTCGTACTCATCATAGTCGTCGGGGTGAGTATCAAAAACAGGAGGGGGAGGAAGCTTACGCGGTATCCATCCTTCCGGGTGCACTTGATGCTCAATTGGCTCAACTAGGGGAGGATGGAAGTTACCCGGGTTCACTTGGCCAGCCAAGTGCATGTCCTCCTCATCATATTCAGTAAAGGGACGTTGGAGATACGTCCTAGAAGGGGCTTGGGGCACCGGATGCGAACGTCCATGTGGTGTTCGGGTAGTGCGGTCTGCAAAAGTGGCATGATTATTATCATAATAAGGGTCAGGGGCGTAGGAATCATACCTGGGCCTCTCATGAGAATGATGTTGCCGACGTGGAGTGTCGACATGGTCGGAGTAGTGGCCATTGTCATCTAGGTCCTTGGAGTTGGACCGAGGTTGCCATCTATCGTCAATGGGCGGACCCGTGGGATTTACCACGACCGAGCGCAGTTTGCCGGTTTGACGAGTATTGTCGCCTGGATAGTGGGAAGAGGACGCAATGTGCTTCCCTTTGTCAAGGCGCGAGTCATGACGGATGAGTCGCCCGTCAGGAGCCTCCAAGTGATCGTCCTCAAGCACCGAATTTGGTCCCAATTGAGCTTCTACGAGCCCCTTGTATTGTTGAAGTTGTTTCTCCGTGGCGTGTAGCCGCTCGACTACTTCAAGTCGTTCCGCCTCGGATT
The DNA here is from genome assembly GCA_027886185.1 of Rheum nobile. Classification (NCBI taxonomy): domain Eukaryota; kingdom Viridiplantae; phylum Streptophyta; class Magnoliopsida; order Caryophyllales; family Polygonaceae; genus Rheum; species Rheum nobile. Next base: position 2,798,654 of record WOAB01000639.1, read on the forward strand.
GAGCAAGGCGTTCCTTTGCGGCCACTAGTTCAGCGTCGTGTGCCTCGGAATCATCACCATGCAACGACATAGCAAAGAGGTTAAACAACAGCAGGAAACAACTAACAAAGATACTCAACGCAATAAACTCAACTCAAGAATCAATGTCTCCCGGTATCTAGTTTTGGCAATCCGTGAGGGAGGTCAAGGCAAGGAAGTAAACTCGTATGCAATAACCGTCTCAAGCTAATCAAGCATGTAATATAGTCAAACAATGAATAAATCAAAGCAAAGATCATGCAAGATAAGCTCTTTTATAGATTGCTACTAGAGATATGGAAGACAAGAAATGGAATTGCTGAATTAGTGCGGGATTTCCCGTTGCCAGCGGTGAGTTTTGTGCTAATAGTAATGTGTTTTGTGTTGGTAGCGTAGCACCTTAAAAAAATTCAGCAACTTGTTGTAATTTTTTTTTTTTTTTTTTGTTTTTTGAAGAAAGAAAGCAAGGTAGCAACACAAATTTCAGCGTATTCGTGGAATGCACCCAAGCTCAAGAGGTAGAAGATTTTTTGTAGACTTTGTGTAACAAACGCGAACTTACCATTCATGCAATGACAACTTAATGCAGCGAAATAATCAAAGAAGACAATATGCCACACAATAATATAGCAAGATAAACTATTGCACACAAGGAGGTTCGGTTTCTCACAAACAAGAAAAAGAAACGCTCGGTTTGATTCAACTTGCGTTGCAAGACAAATCACCTAGGGTTTGGCACTCAATTTTTTTTTTAATATAAAAATCAGATTGTGCGGAAGACAATGAAATGGAAGAAAGCTATGGGAATAACCAGAAAAAATGTAGGGAGAAATTGAAAACAATGAAATGGCTTCACTTGAGATGGATCTAGGTAGGACACGGATAAAGATCGACTCTCGTGTGATGAACGAAGGTAGACACCGACAATTAATAAGTAAAGAAGGTATTACTAATTAATTCTTGAACTCCACTGTGACTTCTTGACCGAACACAACGAACAGGAATTGTGATCGAATCTTGTGGTTGGTTGATGATGATGAATAATTAATTAGCAAAGGATTTGCTAATTAACGTGGGATGCAATTGTGGAGTCTCGGTTACGCTGATTTTGCTTGAACAACAGCAAGACGTGGCGACTGCACCAAGACAACTTGGGCACGGAAAAGGGCAGCACCGGCAGCGTGATGAAGAAGGAGAACGACTCTAACGCCGGCGACACAATAGTAAGTCCGGTCAGTGGAGATTTCGAACAGTAGAGGATCGTGGGAGCAGTATAGAGAATGCTAGGGTTAGGGTTGACGTTGAGCAAGGGGTGGAGAAATTCTCACAACAAAGCTTGCTTCAATTCAACGTACTAAAATTAGGGTTCCAAGTTTCAATATAAAGGATCCTAAGTTACCGAAGATAGTAACTTTTCTAATGCCCAAAAATAGTAATAATGCAAAATATGAGAGTAAACAAATAAAAACAATTCCCAAGATGTCTAATAATGTTTATGACTACTCCTCTTGATAAGAGGCCACCGAACACATAACAGCGGTAGGTGTGGAAGTTGAAGTCGCTCCATTCCTTGCAAATGCTTTAGCGACAATGCTCGTAGTCGCGTGGGCAATGGCTCTAGCACGAGCTCTCGTAATTGGTCCGTTTGACCGAACGCTAAGCGACTCTTCCTCCTCGGCCTCCGTCAATGTCAAGGGCTGTCCCGCATCAGGAGGTAATCTTATCCCTCTTTCTGCTGCTCTTATCGGTTCCGTCTTAGAAGTCCTTACTGGTGAAGGTTTTGGTGTCATAGTCAAACGGAACTGGCCTCCAAAACGCAAACAGGCCATTCTGAATATAGTGTTTGACGGTTCCCCTCCTACTAAGGGTTCCATGCTCACCAAGTTTCTACGTCTGGACAAGAAGTTGCTCCACACCTTCTTGATCAAGAACATCATCCCCCGCCAGGAGAAGCGCGATACAGTGTTGGTTGGAGATGCAGTTTTGATGGAAAAGCTGATTCTGGGAGTTCCCATGGATCTTTCTCGTATTACCCTAGGTCACATGTAGTACTGTAAGGCCCACTCTACTCACGCTCTCCCTTATCCACACTTGGTCAAGAAACTTCTATGTCGCCATGGTCTCTATTCGACTGGTGTTGAGGAAACTCACTTTTCTCGATTCCTAACCATGACCACTGTTGGGCGACTAATGCATAAGGCTCATGTGGATGAGGAGTCTGATGAAGAGAAAGAAAAAGAGGAAACCCAGCCAGGTCCATCAGAACCCCGCTTGGTCCCTAACACTCATGTGATTCTGGAGAGTATGGGGCGTATTGAGCATGCCTTGGTTGATGGATTCAACAATGTCGCGTCTGCTGTTGAGAAGGGTAGCAACTTCACCAATGAGATGGTGGTGGAGTTATGGAAGACCGTTGCTGCTCTAGTGAAGGAAATTGCAAGGCTGGTCGACAGAAAAGTCGCTGAGGAAGCAGCGAAGGCCCAGGAGTAGTTTATTCAGTTCCCTACTCAGTTGACACGGAACCTTAGTTCCATAGGATCCCACTTCCATATTATGATCCTCTTTTGTGTGTCTTTGAGTGCTATCTTTTGTTATATGTTCTCTTTGTTCCTATTATGTTTAATGAAATATTTTGTTTTCCTTGCGTTGTTAAGTTCTGCTTTCAACTCTTATTACAGTGCCATTTCTCTAGAGTTCAGCATAAGTCTTTGATTCACTCTAAATTCTCTATGCTTATAATCTAACTGTTTCTTTTCGATGATGTCAAAAGGGGAATGAACTCTGCAATCTGGAACTAATAGGATGAAATGAACTCTGAACTGGTTGATCTCTTAAGGGGGAATTAAGCAACCGGGTTATATGTTAAGGGGGAATATGCAATTCACTAATAATCATTCTACATCTAGCTTTGCTTGTTTTCCTCATATCATTCATGCCTATTTTAGATATGCCAGGTTCTACTTGTTTGTGATCATCAAAAAGGGGAAATTGTTAGGATGTGAACTTTCAGGAACTCCAGTTTCCTTGAAAGTTCCCTCCTTCAGTTTTTCTAGTTTTGACGATGACAAACACTTTGCTATTAATATTTCCATATGTGTAGTTGAACAGGGAACTCAGGAATAAGAAATACAAGACATAGACCAAGACGCCAGAATTGGGAACTGGCACAAGAACTGAAGAATAACGAAGCCGCGCTAACTGGAAAGAGATTTGAAGAGCGGCGGCTGGTAGATTAGGGTAGATCTTATCTTAGAGAGAGAAGATTAAGATATCTGTGTTTCCATATATCTTTAGGGATTATTTGTATATCTTTTATGGAAACAAAACATGTAAAATCGTAAAGGATAATATTTGGTAACAAATGTTATCTTTTCCGATTTCTTTTTGGTTATTTTATTTGTGCATATTAACCAGCTGTATATCTTGATTTTATACGGTTGTTATGTATAAATAATGTAATCAAACTCTCTCAACTTTTACGCATTCACTCATTGTTGAAGGTGAATAAAACAGAGCTTGTTCTTGTGAGAAGAACTGTGTAAGTCACTTGCTTTTTGTGCTTGATTAGGTCGAACTAGGTAGAGAGTCTTAAGTGTGTCTTAAGTCTTAATCTGTGTGTTCTATTCTAGTTGATTGTAATCGAAGCTTAATAAAAGAACTAGACTGTGAAATTCTCTTGAAAGAGAGGTAATGGGTTTTATCCTGGATAACTAGTTGGTTATCAAAGGTTCTCACTCTAAGGAACTTGTATTGAATCTGTGTTATTACATATTCCGCTGCTAAGGAACTGAACTCTCAGTTCCATTTGATTGCTAACACGTATGATCCTACAGTGGCACATTGGTGGGCGATGTTGGCGGATCATCGGCGCAACAACAATACGCGGTTGGGTGATGGGGAACGGTGGTTCTGCTGGTGTCTGGTGAGAATGGAAACGACAAAATTGTTAGGGTGGTGGCAGGATAACAGTTAAAAACTAGTTAAAATCTTTAATTGATGAAAGGGTATAGTTTTAGAATCAGAACATGGTAAAGGATTTTTATCCTAGATTGCGAGCTACAACCCTACTTTAATAACAATTCCGATATTTTTTTAAAGGTCTCCCACATCATTACTCTTATTCATTAATGGGATATCCAAAAATTGTAAGCTATTCTTCCCCCTTATGTTATCTCTAAAATCATGAGAATGTATATCCCAACAACTCCAGTAGAAGTAGAAGAGCAAATAATTTGGAAACACTTTGCGAATGAAAACTTCATAGTTAAACCAACGAGAACTATAACGGAACCACATCCTGCAATCACTCACCACGATTACTCTTCTTGGATTTGGAAATTGAAAATTCCTCCAAAGATCCAATATTTTCTCTGGAAGCAGTTGATGGAACGCGTTGATTTTGCAAAATTAGCACTCATCGTCTTTTTTCATCGCGTTCTCCCAAGCTAGTTGCTCAACCTAGATGGTAATGCAAGCACATGATACACGCAGCTGATACAAATGGTGATAATTTGGTGCAAGCAACTAGCTGATGCAAGCTGGAGATACAAGCTGGTGACAAGTAGTTGGTGCAAGCAACTAGTTGATGCAAGTAGCTGATACAAGATGGTAACAAGTAGCTGGTACAAGCAACTAGCTAATGCAAGCAGGTGATATAAGCAGTTGATACATGCTAGTGATAAGTAGCTGGTGCAAGCAACTAGCTGATGCAAGCAGGTGATACAAGCAGTTGATACAAGCAGCTAAATTCTTATATAAATAGGCCTCCAACACTTCATTTGAAAGGATCTTCGATCCGAGGCCGGATTTGTCGGTTTGGGATTGAAGATCCGTGGTTGGTTTTCGTGTAATCAAGTCGATGATTTGTAATCTATAGTTAAATATCTCAAGATGCAATAAAGAAGAAGATTATCGCACCCTTTTCATAGCCAATGTCAAATAGATTTATATTTCTTTGACTCTATAAACGCGGGAACCATCACTGGCGCCATATGTGGGGAATTTCCTCACATTAGGACGACTTGGCTATCATTGAGGGGCGCAAGCAAGAGCCATGTCAAGTCCGGGTGATTCAGTTCAAGGGAGCTCATGATGACGCGCCGAAACTACACGAAAAGTTGTGTTCCCTCACCAAGACAGAAAAGATAGCACATCAAGAGAGGCGTCACGAAAGATGTTAGAGGTAAAGGATTTGTATACATGTATAATGAATAAATTACTACCTGCACGATGGCCATTTTGTTGTTGTTGTTAATCCACGTTCTCTTCAAGACGGGTGAGATTCCCCTAAGCTCTGGCTTGGGGCTGCCACCGCGTTCTCTTCAAGACGGGTGATATTCCCCCAAGCTCTGGCTTGGGGCTCCACCGCGTTCTTTTCAAGAGGGTGAGATCCCCTGAGCTCTGGCTTGGGGTTGCCACCGCGTTCTCTTCAAAGACGGTGAGATTCCCCGAGCTCTGGCTTGGGGTTGCCACCGCGTTTTCTTCAAGACGGGTGAGATCCCTTGAGCTCTGGCTTGGGGCTGCCACCGCATTCCCTTCAAGACAGGTGAGATCCCCCAGGCTCTAGCTTGGGGTTGCCACCGCATTCTCTTCAAAGCGGGTAAGATCCCCCGAGCTTTGGCTTGGGGTTGCCATCGCGTTCTCTTCAAAACGGGTGAGATCCCCCGAGCTTTGGCTTGGGGCTGTCACCGCGTTCTCTTCAAGATGGGTAAGATCCCCCGAGCTGTGGCTTGGGGCTGCCACCGCATTCTCTTCAAGACGGGTGAGATCCCCAAGCTCTGGCTTGGGGCTGCCACCACGTTCTTTTCAAGACGGGTGAGATCCCCCATGCTCAGGATTGGGGCTGCCACCGCGTTCTGTTCAAGACAGGTGAAATCCTCCAAGCTCTGGCTTGGGGCTGCCACCACGTTCTCTTCAAGACGGGTGAGATCCCCCGAGCTCTAGCTTGGGGCAGCCACCGCATTCTCTTCAAGACGGGTGAGATCCCTCGAGCTCTGGCTTGGGGCTTCCACCGTGTTCTCCTCGGGACGGGTGAGATCCCCCGAGCATTGGCTTGGGGCTGCCACCGTGTCATCTACATTCTCGCCCAAGTCAAGAAAGTTTGAACGCGGTGATTCAAGACGACTTGCATGGTTTATTTTAACAGCATTGCATGAAGGTTGTGAAAACATGGGGCTGTGATGGATCACACTAATATACCCAAAAAATAATCTCTAATCTCCAAACTCGTCTACACAGAACATTTTCCATCCAATCAACATCAAACTTCCTGACATATATTAACAATTTCATAACATCCAATGCGTCTCCTGAACCCATGTTCTTCCTCTGGTGGGATGTTTGGAACCATCGTAACACAATAATTTTCAGTAGAAACAATAGCAACTTACCTTGTGACAAAGCTTATTTTTCCAATCCTAGTACACTTCGACCCTAAGTTCCACATTCACTTACAAACCTTCCATCAAACATAGTAGAACTAATAAGATTTGGAAAAAACCTTCTCCTGGCTAGACAAAGTTAAACTTTGATGGGTCCAAAAAGCATAACAAATCCTCCCACATTGGCTATATAATACATAACTCTAATGGAAAGATTATGTCCATTTTCCGTGCCCACATCCTTGATACCAACGTCTTACAAACAAAGGCTTATGCAACTTTGTTTGGTATTCACAAAGCTATTTATTTGAATATTAAACACTTAGTTATAGAATGTGATAATTTAACACTTATAAACTCAATTCGTGGAACTTGGGAAATATCATGGAAAATTCACTCAATTATTCTTGACATTACTACTTTACTTTTCTTTTTTGATTGCATACAGGTATATCATTGCTTTAGGAAAGTGAATCACGCAGCTGATTTTCTTGCTATACATAAGATTACTTCAACTTAAATTGCACGGATCCTCTCCTCCACCACTCTTTTCAAGTAAGCGCTTCGTACTTCTAGTTATGAGTTTTACTGTTTAAACTCCATGTATGATAACTTACAGTAATGACTTTGTAAAAATCATCCATAGAATGATTCAAGATTGTCATTATGTTAATGAATGAACTCTACTGTTTGCCTTGTATCAAAAAACAAATTGGAAAAATAATTTTTGGGATTTTTCGTCAGTAAACCAATGATGTATAAATTTTTATAGATTAAGTACTTCATCAAGAAAAAGGTTAGGATTAAAAAAAATAAAAACGTTAAGAGATTAACAAAAGATAACCTTTTTATGATCTTAACCATCTAATTGGATTGGACGGAATCGCTCTACGTTCAAATTGAATATTGTTAGCACATAAAATGATAGACCCTCCCAACACTCCATACACACGTGCTGAACATAAGATAACTTAGAGACGAATGTATTTTGCATCTTTTGATTTTGTTATGGCCGTGATCGGACGAGACAAATTGGTCTGGTTCTAGTCCGTGTTGTCCAGTCCGGAGAGGCGTGATTTCCCGGTTCGGGCCGTAAAACATTATCAGATAACGGCGCCACTCGCCGTTGATTCACACTCTAACGTCGCTCTCTTGCCGCCCCTTGTCACTTTTCTTCCGAAATCATGCTGGCGAAGAGGCTGCCATCTCAGTCTCCCTCCATCACCAGACTTTGGCGGCAGCAACAGCTCCGCCGCCTTAGCAACCGCAATGTAAGAGCAGCATTTGCCGTGCCTGTTTCCCCCTGGCTTTTGATTTCACAGAAAAAACCTCAAGTTTTTTTTATCTATAGATCTATCTTTTGCGAAATTAGTCGAAAATTTGACCTTTGTAATATCCTGCTTGATTATTGCACCAATATATCCTCCTATGCTATGACTTGCTAAGTGTTGATTACTCTTCCAGGACGGATGTTCTTGTGTAGATATCAGACCACCATGTGGTAATTTTTCTCATCTTCGACTGTTTAATGTAATATTAGGGTTCTGAGCTGATGAGCAAATCTACAAGTAATGTGTCACAGGGAGTCTCTGGGGCTTCCATGGATGAGGTCAAGAAGGCAATCCAAGACGGCCTCACTCAGAAAAGCAAGGTGGGTTAGCGTGGAATGTTTTTGATCGATTTGTAGGAAGACATATTGCGTGTTACTGCTGTTGAATTGAGCTCTCTTGATTATTAAATTCTTTCCACTTCAAAGAATTGCTTGCTTCTACAGGAGTTGGTAGTCTGAACTGATAATTTTGGTGGGATTTTCTTTCTTAACAGATGCCTGATTCTGCCATGAACATCTCTTCCTCCACAGACTCCGTTCTAGGGAATCCGGGAAAGCGGAGGTGGGATCCTCTGCCTATTCCCCATGGCTCTATCCCTGAGCCCCACGGCCAGGACCTTGATTTTGTCAACGTGGCTCATAGCCATTTGATACACTCTGATTGGGTGAAGCTGGACAAACTGGCCCAAAGCCTAACCACATATAGGATTAAGCACATCTTACTGAGGGTTCAGAAGGATTATGTCCTTTCTCTTGAATTCTATAAGTGGGTTGAGCTAAAACAACCCCATGTGCATAGCCTTGAAACCCATTCCATGATCCTCCATATCTTGACAAAGAACTCTAAATTTAAGTCTGCTGAAATGATTTTGAAGGGAGTTCTCGGCTCAGGTGACCTGGATCTCTCCTCTAGGCTGTTTGAGACATTGCTTTACTTATACCGGGTTTGTGATTCATCTCCCCGTGTCTTTGATTTGCTCTTCAAGGCTTTCGCCCACATGAAGAAGTTTAGGTGTGCAACTGATGTATTTGATAAGATGAAGGATTATGGTTTTCTGCCCACCATTCGATCTTGCAATGCATTTATGAGCTCCTTGCTTAGTTTAGATCGTGGAGATATTGTCTTGTCGTTCTACAGGTCAATGCAAAGGTTTCACATCTCTCCCAATGTTTATACTCTCAATATGGTTATTGCTGCCTATTGCAGTTTGGGAAACATAGAGAAGGCTGTTGAGGTGTTTGATAGCATGGAAACTGTGGGTACAAGTCCTACAGTTGTTTCATATAATACATTGATTTCTGGGTATTGTGAGAAGGGCCTTATCACTGCAGCGCTGAAGCTCAAAAATACAATGGGGAAAAAAGGGATGCAGCCAACTGAGATTACTTTTAACACTCTCATCCATGAGCTCTGCAAAGAAGGGAAACTTTATGAAGCCAATAAGATATTTGGTGAAATGAAAGCGTTGGGTGTGGCTCCTAATGTTGTAACATACAACATCTTAATCAATGGATATAGTCAAGTGGATAATACTGAGATTGCTAGTAGGTTTCATGAGGAAATGTTACGAGAAGGAATGAAAGCTGATATAGTAACTTATAATGCCTTGATTTTGGGACTGTGTAAGGAGGGGAAGACTAAGAAAGCTGCATTCTTGGTGAAGGAACTTGAGAAAAAGGGTTTAGCCCTGAATTCTTCAACTTTCTCAGCTCTTATCTATGGACAGTGTGTAAGAAAGAACTCAGAACGTGCTTTTGAGCTATACAAAAGCATGATAAGGAATAATTTTCATCCAAACGGCCATACCTATGAGACTCTAATATCTTCCTTCTGTAAGAATGAGGATTTTGATGGAGCCTTGCAAGTTTATAGAGAAATGTTAAAGAGGTGTATGATCCCTGGTCCCCATGTACTATCTGAACTCTTTAATGGTCTTTGTCAGAAGGGAAAAGATGATTTGGCTGCGAAACTGTATGAAGAGATTAAAACTACATGTTCCAACTGGAGTGAATACAAGGACATCATAAGCTTGAGTTACAAGCCAATGAATGTTGCAGAAGAAACTGGAGTCAACAAGTGAATCTGTAAATTGGAGGTTTCTCACAGTTTGAGCAGCTACTGATGCCTGCATTTTGCATTTTGAAGTGTTTTGATGATGAATCTGATGAAATTCATCAGCTCCTTCTGTTGCTGGCATAAGAGAACATTAGCTGGCAAATTTGCATCGTTGGGTTAGTAAATCTTGACTCTGGACCCTCATGTTTAGTGATCCTATCAAGTGTTGTTAAAACTATTCCTCTCCACATTTGAGATCATTATTGGTGATTTTATGATTCAGCACCATACTATAATACATTCTAAGTGATGTGAGTGTTGCAGCTTCTTTTGACTATTTATCCTATCGAACATGTTGGTTTTTGTGTTGTCTTTGATTGTTTTCTAGCCTCTTTTTGGGTCTAATTGGGAATCACCCTCTCGACTTGCTCGGGGTATGGGTGCATATATCTGGACCCCCAGACCCTGCATGTGCGGAACTATATGCACTTACATATTACCTTAGCCTTTACGAGGTATGAACTGAACTAGTCGGCTTACCACATTATTATTGTTTCATCTTTGGTTCAGCTTTTAGGAGTTTTCTGCAGCAATGACAGAACATCGGAGATTGAGCATAAAATGGACCAAAATGAGCCTCTCTGCATTTCTGTGACCAGCTGTGCACGTGGCAAAGCTTAACGATCCATGGACAGTTTTCGTGAAGTTGTACTTAAGCAGTCGATTCAGGTTCTTCCATTGCACTGCTTTGTGTGCAGCATTCACTGTCGAAGAAGAATGGAAATTACCTGTTCTATTCCACACTGACGAATGCAATTGCCGGCTGATATTGTTGTTTGAAGGCGATGATAATATGGGTTTTAAGGGTCAAATCAGGGTTTAGTGTGGGTAATGAGTTGAGCTTTTACATGTATTGTATACTCATGAATACGGAACAGCACGTTTGGCACAGAGTAAGGTCAAATAAACAAGTAATTTTGTTTGCATCCCATTTCAGGAGTTGAACATGTTGGATCGTAGGGATGTAAAGTAGCCGTAATGAGCGGGTTCTATCTTCTTGATTATTGTATTTTATTTCCTGAACGTCAAACATAAAAGAAAGTATGGAACAATAGCGAGTATTATTTTATTTTTTTTGCTGCAATTGAACTGTTAACCAATATATTAACTGGAAAAGAATGTCTGGAGAAATTGCTGAAAGAAAGAATATTAAGTAAAATAATCTTGATGGTAAGAAACTAGAAATTTTGGGAGCGCAAGTAATCGGAGAGCTGGACATGCGCAGTGGGTTCCTTCTTCTTCCTCTTGAATTGCTTTGATGCGATCTTCAACACCTTCTCCCATCCCTGTACCACAACAATGAACCAAAATTGAACGCAAGTACAGGCAACCCGAGCAATTAATCTGGAATTGAAAGACAAAAATAACCTAAATTCGGGCCAATTTCTACCTTTGTTTTAGCAGTCGGTGAATGAGAAGTGTTGTCGTTGCTACCGTTAAACTTCAACCTCCGGCTGGGGAGATTGAAATTGAGAGCCAAACTGTGAATCTTCGTCTTGATCTTCGAGAGAGTGATCTTCTTCTTCTTCTTCCTCCTCCTCCGCTCGCTGTCCAAGGAGAGTCTCCGCGCCGGCGTCAGAATCTGTCCTCCGGCGCAGTAGAGGTGGTGGAATCGGCGGATGGGAGGCGACCAGAGAGCGCTCTGTGAGTAGTCGAAGTCGAAGGCGGAGTTGTCGGGAAATTTGCAAAGGAGCTTGTCGGACACGGACGATTCAACGTACTGGACAACGGTGACTTCCCTTCCATCCATCGACGAGCTCATTTCCAAATTCCAACCTTAGGAAATGTAGTTAGGGTTTGGGAGGGATGAGCTATCTGCGTTTGGAAATTGACCGTTGGGGAAACGAGCCAAAATGGTTAAACGGGACTTGTCGTCTGATTGGCGTGTAATGAGCAAAGCCGTAAAGGGGGAGGAGGTAAGTAGTTAAAAACTATTCAACTATTTTTTCACGCTACCCGTTGGTGAATTTCCAGCAACGGCTCTCTGCTGTAGCTACGAGGGGGTGTGTGAGCCCAGAATAATAAAGGGCTTTTTAGGGTAGGCCCAAAACTGATTGGGCTATTACTTGTTGAGTCTGAGCCCAAATTGAGTACTTCTATTCTTGACGCTTGTATTGTTAGTTGGAGACTCGTGCGCTAATACGAAACTAGTAATGGATCCGTACCATGTACGGGTAGTTATATCCTAACTACTATAAAAGTGAGTTGGAATGAAGATAGTTTTGCATGTGTTTTGGCCAATTCAATTTACATTGATGTCTTAAAATGCTGCCACTTCGTCATTGCGTGGGAAGTGTTAGATTCTCAATGGTCCTTTGACTTTTAAGCCATTTTTTTCATTTTCTTTTTTCCGCCCTTCAAAGCAGCATGCATTATGTTGCCACGTACTCTTCTCTTTAAAGGCTGAGCACCGAGTTCAATTTATGCGAGCATAAAATCCAAGCTATGTTGCTCGACTACTGTACACCACTATTCTTCATCTTCTCCAATGGAACTCGTAAGAAAATCCACCATTAATGAAACTTGGAAGCCCTGTACCATCGAGGCTTCCTTGGCATGTTCCTCCTCACCCTCCTTATCACTAACAACGCCTCCCAATCCTTCTGAATCTCCATGCTGATTCAGAGACTCGTTGATCTGGAGTTGGATTCACCGTGATGTCACCAACGGCGATTACTTTGTTCGTTCGTTCGTGTTTCCTCTGTCCCCAGGTTGGGCGGAATCCTAATTTTCAAATTTAATTTCTTGTTAGTTTGCTTGAGATTAACATGGATGTTTATGTGAATTTTCTGATTTTGCTTTGATTCCCATAAATTACATCTTCAATTTCTTGTCTTTATGGGAAATCTGGATACTAATGTGAAGCTGCCTACTAAATTAGACGATTCCTGGCCGTTCGACTGAGGGTTTTTATTGAGTAAAGAACCCTAATTTCATACAAACTAAACCTCAAATTGGACTCCTCTTTCCAATCCACTGTAATTGCAACAAAGTCATCAAGCTAGAAACAACTGTAAAGGCATACGAGCGAGGGTTGTGCAAAATTGAGGTTGAATGGCGTCAGAAAAAGCCTACTTCAATAAGTAAGAAATCAGTGGCTTGAACCGTATAAGGACAAATCTATGTCAGCTTGGACGGATGTGGTTTCGACGTTAGGAACTACCACGACAAACATGTTTGTGCAATATTATATATCTAATGCATCATTTTCAAGCCTATACATGGATAGAATATGATTATATGTCATTTCTCTTATTTCAACTCTAGGGTTGAAGGAGAACACTCGTCTTTAAAAAACTTCTTGACTACTCCACATGGTAGGTTAGACACTGTATTAGACCAGTATGATTCCTTGATGCACATCCAAGTAAATGAGATCAAGGCAACGTGAGTTGCTAGAAGATAATGTGTATGATGATATTAGCAAATGTTTTCAAGAAGTTGAAGTACAAGGTCTTTGACGAAGCCATGAAGCACCTGAAAGGAACACATAAGTGGGTTCGTGGGAAAGATCCAATTTTTGACCCCACTTACAGATGCCGGATGTTTGTAAGAGATGGGTTCCCGTGTGTCCATAAGATTACACAATATGTGGAGCATCAAATACCTATCCCACCTACAACCATGCATATTGGAGACAATTGGACTTGGAAGCTATTCAAAATAAAGAAGATGAAGGGTGGAAGCGTAAAGTTGCCAAATCACTAATGAATGATTTTTATAGTAATGACTTCCCCAATTTTCCAGCTGATCAACAACATAAATGTGCCAGTGTTGTTTTAATATAAAATCATCCAGAGAGGACTAGTTTGCAAGAACCGACAGTTGTGAAGACTAAGGGACAGGCAAAGAATACTCTGAACAAAAGGCTCCCTTCTTCATGGGAGCTCACTAAGCAAGAGTTGAACCAAACGTACACCTCCCAAGAAGCAACAAGGTAGGCCCCCAAAGCACCCAGATTCCCCGGGTACACCATCTCATATTAGACCTCCCACACCCCTAGTGTCTGAGGTTAGAGCTCCCACACCTCAAGTGTCTCCTGTTAGAGCTCCCACGCCTCCGGTGCCATTGAATGTGCCTATACCTTTCCCATATTTTGATGTCATTACGATGTGTATGCACACACACCTGACCGTTACCAATCTATTCGCCCAGATGGAAACTGTGGATATAGATCAATTGCATAATCTCTAGGGCTTAGGAAAGAGAAATGGCCATACGTTAGACAAAGCATGATTGATAAACTGGATGAATACCCATTTCTGTTTGAAACAACGTTTTGTTTTTATAACAAAGATCCCATGTGACATGCCATTGATCATTTTGGGTCGGTTTTCGCCCCAAAACCTACTTGGTCAGCAGTTCCAGACATGGGCTTCAAGGTCGCTACTACATTCAATTGTGCCTTTGTCGTGTTGGATGGCTTGAACCAAACTTTTGTGATACCCCGTAATTTTGTAAGGCTATTTTGGGAATTATGGATTTTTCCCGAACGTCCGTTTGGTACGTCGGATTTAATTCTGAGAGCTTAAGACATTCTGTAATGTGCTCTGTATTTGTAATATTTTTCTCAGTGAAGAATTATACAGTCGAGGTGTGTTGGGAGTTTATACTCGTTCGTGTACGACTTTCGTTAACGCGGATTAAGATTGGTATAAGTTTATTGCCCAAGAGTTGTTATCTAATGGGCAATAGTACAAGATTCTTTATCCAAAGGTTTTTGTCCAAGAGCCATTGTCCAAGGGGCAAAAGGGTTTGGATATTGTCCAAGAGGCAAGGACCCTAATTTCTTCTATAAATAGAGGTGTTGGGTGAGGGTGGAAGAGGGTGCGAAAGACGCGGAAGCGCTCTCAGATTCTCGACTCTCAAAAATGCTCTCAAAGAAAACGCTCTCTCTCGAGAAGGCTCTAAGTGGATCGTCGGAGCTCGTTTAGTGTCGTTCTCGGTGTCCAAGGGGAAGCTTGGGAGGCCCTTAGAAGCCTAGAAACCAAGCAAGGCGAAAGACGAGCCAAATCGATCGTCGAGGGTGAGTTTTCTCCTCTCGTATTTCTGTTTTCGTTCGCGACGGCGACCGCCGCGAGGATCACGGCGACCGCCGGCATGAGACGGCGCCTGCCGTGAGGAACACGGCGACCGCCGGCATGAGACGGCGCCCGCCGTGGTGAACGGCGACCGCCGTGATGAAGGAGGCCAGCCGCCGTGGTTGAGCGGCGCCCGCCGTGGTTGAGACGGCGCCCGCCGTGAATTGGGCGGCGCCCGCCGTGATTGTTGTGGTGCCCGCCGGCGAGTTGTTGTTGGCCGGGTTGTTGGTGTTGGCTTTCGTAGCCTTCGTTCGGGTTTCGTTTCCTTCGATTCCTTTCGTTCTTTCGTAGATCGGTATTGTTATTTGTCGAATCTAACTTAGGGTTTCTGTATGGGTCGATCCGAAGGTACCGGAGTTGGCAGATTCGTCTCTGTGTCGAGCCCGGAATCCCGTCGTTAGACTTCGTTCAAACTCTGCGGATTAAGGCAAGTGGGGGTTCGCTCTTGCTCATTCGTTCCATATTTACATTAATTATCTGTAGTTTATCTGAGTAATTAATTTGGAATGAATATTCTGTTTGTCTGGAAACGGTTTTGTTAAACTGTTTTGAAAATCCTATAATAGGTTGTATATCTGTTAGAACAACGCTATTATCTGTGATCGCCTTTCGGGCCTTTATGTAGATTTATCCAGTAACTGTTGTTGTGCTATACTGTTTAGTTAGCACTAGTGGCTAGGAACGCTATGTACCTTGAGGGGGTTTAGCTGTTTCTTTATAACTGGTACTTGGTGGTTCATCCCCAGTACTTTCTCTTTGGTCATGACCATACCCTTTCACAGGATAGGCGCACTTCGCTAGTGCCAAATCTTCCAGGGTTCATCCCTTCGATATCTCTTGTGAGGAGATCTGATATCTCTTGTGAGGAGATCCGATATCTCTTGTGTGGAGATGTAAAAGCTTATAACGTAATGCTCGTTTTGGAATTAAATAAGATAAGTGCCCGAGTGCACATGATTAATATACCTTGGGCGAGTAGTGCAGCTAAGATCAGTGCAGCTAGGAAAACTCGTCTTGACTTGAATATAGTACGTTCTCTTTCCAATCTGGATTCGCTGTAGGCGATAAGGTTGGTCGTGAACCGAAGCATCTCAGTCAGTTTTAAATCATTGTTGTATGATCCTGTAATCATTCCAGATTTGTCATTTTTCCTTAAAGACTCAATCTCTTGGAGTCTCTTTTCGAGTCGATTTCTGTGAAGATGAAGTCTTCCAGAATCTTCTCTCATGCATACCTCTTGTTGTTATTCCGTGAAAGTGCCGGGTTATGTATCGTCCCTTCGGTTATTATTCGAGGGACAATGATAGTAAACGGTTACGATCACTCGAACCATTCTGCTTTTTACCCTTGCTAGTCTATTCAAGTAGACTAACCCACGAACTTTGTTCTCCGCATGTGGGCTGGTGTCATCCGTTCGATTCGGCACATCAGATAGAGTGAAGATTTGAGGAGACTAGATTGACTATGAAGACGACGGTTGTTTTTGGATGTTTTAATAATTGCTTTTAATCAGGTTGAGATCCTTGGGCAGGTGATCATCACGATCACAACCCCATTTGTAAAATCTTTTATTTGTCTTCCGCTGTACTTTGTTTGAACTCTGTGTTTGGCCTATTCGGGATTGGGTTGTAATCCCGTAACTCTTGTTTCCTCAACAATGTTATGTTTTGGAATTTATTGCTTGATCTTTGTGTATCAATTGCATTTCATAAATTGTATTTATTTGGTAAAGCCTTGGGTGATCTCGGTAAGGAACACTGGGGTCACTGGCGGTAATACCTTTCCAAAAGGGTTAAGTTTTGGGGGTGTTACAGTTGTGGTATCAGAGCCAAAGGTCTTAAAACGGGTTTGGGATTTTATAAATCATTTATCCGTTTTTGAAAATGCTTCAAAAGGGCTCTGAATTTTCAAAGTGAAAAGAATTTCAAAACACCATTCATAGTCATGTCTTCTGTACAGTCTGATATAGTAAGCTTGCTTCTATGTCTAGAAAGACTAATTCCTTTCCCGTTGCCCCGTTTGATATGGGTGCATTCTGTTCCCTTTAGAGGAACCCGGGAAAAGCCGAGGTGGTTTCACCATCTCTAGCTAGGCTTGATTCCCAGTTCGCTCGTTGTGAGTTGAGGTTGTAGAACCTAGTAACTCAGTTCGAGTCCATCAATAGAAATTACCAAGTTGATCTATTCTAAGTTGATTTTATTACAATAATTATATCAAAATGATACTAAAGTGATAAAATCCTTGGAATTTGATCGATAAACAGATGGTGAACACGAGGAACACTATCCGTACTGGTGCTGGGCCAAGCAATGACCCCAGACTAAATCCGAGGAATGTTGCAGACCCATCAGAAGAGCGTGAGTCTGTCTTCCATAATAATCATGGAGGCAACGACCCAGCTAGGGACAACGCTCCAAGGATATTTGATAAAGCAGCTGTTGCAGAAATTCGGGGAATCGTCATGCAAGCGATTGCCGACGCATTACGCCCGAATGTGCATCAGGCACAAGGAGTGCCAGTATCTCGAGAAGTTCCGAGGTTTGAGGAACAAGAGAACCATGTGCTGCAGGGAGGGGTGATCAGGAATAGAGGGGAGTATGGCCGAGCCCTGAAGGCTGTTAACTCCATGAGGCCTGACAGCTTCGATGGGAAAGGAGAGCCAGTCAAGGTGGCTCATTGGTTTTCCCACATGGAGCGGCTTTTCCGTAATGTTGAGTGCACTGAAGCGGAGAGAGTGCATATAGCCTCTCTTCAGTTAAAGGAAGAAGCCAGTGAATGGTGGGAGAGTACCAGCTTAGCTGATAGCCCGGTTTTGACCTGGTCTATGTTTAAGACTAAGATGACTGATCATTTCTTCTCTCGTGCTATGAGGGAGGAGAAACACAAGGAGTTTCTGTATCCGCAAACGGATGGATTGAAGGTGACCGAGCTTGCAACCAAATTCAATCATCTAATGCAGTACGCTGGACTTGAGATATCCAGTGAGGCACAGAAGATCTGGTATTTCCATGAATGGATGAGTCCAGACATCAAGCCGATGATGGTGTACCACACATGCTCTACTCTGGAGCAGTATGTGGATACAACCTACAAGCTGGAGGTGACTCTAGAGGAGTCTACCAAGAAGCGTAACAGCCAGAGGCAAGTGCAGTACCAGCCTCAGGCAAGTGGGTTCAAACGCCCCGCGCCACCATCAGATTTTGCCAAATCTGGCCGAGCAAGAACGAATAAGACTCATGATGAGTCTACGCAACGTTCTGGCCAAGGCAATAATCCGATTCAGTGCTACAACTGCGGTACGCACGGGCACAAGAGCAATGAATGTCTGAAGGACAAAAAGACATGCTTTGACTGCGGAAAGGAGGGTCATATGCAGGCGTTCTGTCAACGGAGGAATGTGAAAGGAGCTGAGTCACGGCAAGGGTCTGTTAATCAGAACAACCGACCCAAGTTCAGTCCGGTGGAAGCTCCTAGCCCTTCAATGCAGACGATTGCGCAAAACAAAGGGAAAGCCCCGATGGCTTCAGGAAGCCAAGGTCAACGCCTGTACGTGATACGTGAGGTGGATGGACCCTATGCTCCTAATGCTTAGAGTACTTTGTATCTGCATTACACTTTTGTCAATGTGTTGTTGATGTGGGTGCTACCCAGACTTTCATTTTGAATGGTTGTAGTTAAGTTGCGTGTGCAACGAGGTTGTGAACCTTTTGTTGTAACTCTTCTTATATACGAACCTTTGGTTTATACCAAGTTATGTTTCGTTGCTTGTTGATGGGGTAAGGTCTCGTGTTCGAGACTCACCAACAACCTCTGAGGAGATGGCTGCCTATTAATTAGGTGGAGCTACCAAGGATGGGTTGAGATGTATGGACAGCGGCTCATAACAACAGAGGACGCTGGTAATGGCTGGGCCTGGACTCGGAGCCACTAGTGAGTCGTCTGTGAACCATGTAGTGGGCTGGTCCAAGATGGTGACCATTTAGTGGGAACCAATCGTCTGTCGGACTGTCAATTACTATCAAGGGTAAGAAATTCAAAGCGATTTGACCTAAATAACCATGGTCCATACGATAATTATTATCGGTATGGATTGACGGAAGCGTCACAAGGCAGTGATCGACTTCAGTTTTTGATATTTCTGTGGTTAGAGGATTTACGGGTGTCTTTCCAGAAGATATTCCTGGATACCCCAAACCGTGTCGTGGAGTTTGCAATTGATCTCGAGCCGTGTACCATGCCGATCTCTGAGGCACCGTACCGGATGGCTCCTGTTGAGATGCAAGAGTTGAAGAAGCAACTCAAGGATCTTCTTGACAAAAGTTATATAAAGATGAGTGCATCACCTTAAGTAGGAGTGCCCTAGTTTATTTGTCAAAATAAAAGATGGACCGTTTTGACTTTGTTTTGACTTTCGAGAGTTGAATAAAGTCACGATCAAGAGCAAGTATTTGTTGCCAATGAGTGATGATCTGTTGGATCAACTACATGGAGCAAAAGTTTTCTCCAAGATCGACATGAGATCTGGGTATCATCAGCTCAGGATTCATGAGGATGATATTCCGAGGATTGCGTTTCGGACAAGAGATGGTTACTACGAGTTTGTAGTCATGCCATCTGAGCTTACGAATGCTCTAGGAGTTTTCATGAACCTAGTGCATCGATGTTTTAGACCAGTACTTGAATAAGTTCATAGTGGTCTTCATCAATGGCATTTTGATTTGTCCCGAGCAAGGAAGCTCACAGGGAACGTCTACGGATTGCTTTATCGGTCCTTAGACCAAGTCAGTTGTACGCAAAGTGGGCTAAGTGTGATTGTTGGATCTAGAAGTGGCTTTCTTAGGCCATGTGATCAATAAGAATGAGGTTATGGTTATTCCCCAGAAGAGTGAATCAGTAGTTGTTTGGAAGCGGCCTCAGGGTGTGAGCGAGATGCGTAGTTTCCCAGAGCTTGCAGGACATTATAGACGGTTCATGAAAGGATTTTTTCTAAGATCTCTCCACCTATGACCAGTCTGTCCACAAGGTCAACCAGAAGTTGTCTGGGATGACAAGTGCAAGACCAGTTTTCAAGAAGTTGAAACAGTGTCTGACTTTTACACCAGTTTTGGCATTGTCAGAAAGAATGATGGCTATATGGTCTATAGTTAATGCTTCGAGAAATGGGTTGGGATGTGTCTTTGATGCAAAAAGGCATAGATATTGCATACGCATCTAGACAATTGAAAACCTATGAAGCAAACTAACCAACACATGACCTAGAACTAGCAGCAATAGTGTTTGCATTGGAAACTGAGGTTACTTGGGTAACTCAGAGGTCAGCAGAAGTTTCCACCTGGAGATTGTCCGTTACATGGCATTCCTAAGACCATTGTATCGGATCGAGATGACCGATTTATGTCAAGTTTATAGCAAGAACTTCACAAGGCCATGGGAACTGAATTGAGATTCAGCAGCGTTTCATCCTCAGACAGATGGTCAGTCTGAAAAACCATCTAGACCCTAGAGGATATGCTAAGAAGTATACGTACTCGATCATCCGACTAGCTGAGAAGACAGCCTAAGTCTGATTGAGCTCACGTACGATAATAGTTGGCATGCTACAATCAAGATGGTTCCGTTTGAAGCTTTGTATGGGCACAGATGTAGATCTCAGATTTGTTGGGTTGAGTACGCTGACAAGATTCTACTTGGACCAGAGTTGGTCGAAAGGACAACTTCGAGCATTGCTCTGAGTAGACAGAGGTTGTTGACCGCTCAGAGTCGACAAAAGTTTTATGCAGATCAGAAGTGTTAAAGTGTTGAGTTCAAGGTTGGTGTCAAGGTACTTGTCACAGTATCGCCACCCAAGGATGTTTTCAGGTTTGGTAAGCGTGGGAAGCTTAACCCTCGCTACATGGGACCATTCAAAATTCTAGATAGCGTAAGATCTCTAACGTACCATTTGGCATTGTCGCCATCGGCATACCCAGTGTATAATGTGTTCCACGTATCATTGCTAAGGGTATTCGTGCCAAGATGAGTCTCGTAGGCTGAGTTATAAGGACGTCGAGATTCAGGCAAATGATACTTGAGAGGAGATGCCAGTGTGCATTCTCGAACGTCGTGTGAAGCGACTGTGCAACGAGATCGTACTATTGGTACGAGTTATGTGGTCCAGGTCTGGGACTGAGGAAGTTACTTGGGAAACCGAGGCAGAGATGCTCAGACACTTTCCCGAGTTGTTTTTCGGCCAAGTTTCGGGGTCGAAACTTCTTTTAAGGGGGAGGTATGTGATACCCCGTAATTTTGTAAGGCTATTTTGGGAATTATGGATTTTTCCCGAACGTCCGTTTGGTACGTCGGATTTAATTCTAAGAGCTTAAGACATTCTGTAATGTGCTCTGTATTTGTAATATTTTTCTCAGTGAAGAATTATACAGTCGAGGTGTGTTGGGAGTTTATACTCGTTCGTGTACGACTTTCGTTAACACGGATTAAGATTGATACAAGTTTATTGCCCAAGAGTTGTTATCTAATGGGCAATAGTACAAGATTCTTTATCCAAAGGTTTTTGTCCAAGAGCTATTGTCCAAGGGGCAAAAGGGTTTGGATATTGTCCAAGAGGCAAGGACCCTAATTTCTTCTATAAATAGAGGTGTTGGGTGAGGGTGGAAGAGGGTGCGAAAGACGCGGAAGCGCTCTCAGATTCTCGACTCTCAAAAACGCTCTCAAAGAAAACGCTCTCTCTCGAGAAGGCTCTAAGTGGATCGTCGGAGCTCGTTTAGTGTCGTTCTCGGTGTCCAAGGGGAAGCTTGGGAGGCCCTTAGAAGCCTAGAAACCAAGCAAGGTGAAAGACGAGCCAAATCGATCGTCGAGGGTGAGTTTTCTCCTCTCGTATTTCTGTTTTCGTTCGCGACGGCGACCGCCGCGAGGATCACGGCGACCGCCGGCTCGAAGGCGGCGACCGCCGGCATGAGACGGTTCCCGCCGTGAGGAACACGGCGACCGCCGGCATGAGACGGCGCCCGCCGTGGTGAACGGCGACCGCCGTGATGAAGGAGGCTAGCCGCCGTGGTTGAGCGGCGCCCGCCGTGGTTGAGACGGCGCCCGCCGTGAATTGGGCGGCGCCCGCCGTGATTATTGTGGCGCCCGCCGGCGAGTTGTTGTTGGCCGGGTTGTTGGTGTTGGCTTCCGTAGCCTTCGTTCGGGTTTCGTTTCCTTCGATTCCTTTCGTTCTTTCGTAGATCGGTATTGTTGTTTGTCGAATCTAACTTAGGGTTTCTGTATGGGTCGATCCGAAGGTACCGGAGTTGGCAGATTCGTCTCTGTGTCGAGCCCGGAATCCCGTCGTTAGACTTCGTTCAAACTCTGCGGATTAAGGCAAGTGGCGGTTCGCTCTTGCTCATTCGTTCCATATTTACATTAATTATCAGTAGTTTATCTAAGTAATTAATTTGGAATGAATATTCTGTTTGTCTGGAAACGGTTTTGTTAAACTGTTTTGAAAATCATATAATAGGTTGTATATCTGTTAGAACAACGCTATTATCTGTGATCGCCTTTCGGGCCTTTATGTGGATTTATCCAGTAACTGTTGTTGTGCTATACTATTTAGTTAGCACTAGTGGCTAGGAACGCTATGTACCTTGAGGGGGTTTAGCTGTTTCTTTATAACTGGTACTTGGTGGTTCATCCCCAGTACTTTCTCTTTGGTCATGACCATACCCTTTCACAGGGTAGGCGCACTTCGCTAGTGCCAAATCTTCCAGGGTTCATCCGTTCGATATCTCTTGTGAGAAGATCTGATATCTCTTGTGAGGAGATCCGATATCTCTTGTGAGGAGATCCGATATCTCTTGTATGGAGATGTAAAAGCTTATAACGTAATGCTCGTTTTGGAATTAAATAAGATAAGTGCCCGAGTGCACATGATTAATATACCTTGGGCGAGTAGTGCAGCTAAGTTCAGTGCAGCTAGGAAAACTCGTCTTGACTTGAATGTAGTACGTTCTCTTTCCAATCTGGATTCGCTGTAGGCGATGAGGTTGGTCGTGAACCGAAGCATCTCAGTCAGTTTTAAATCATTGTTGTATGATCCTGTAATCATTCTAGATTTGTCATTTTTCCTTAAAGACTCAATCTCTTGGAGTCTCTTTTCGAGTCGATTTCTGTGAAGATGAAGTCTTCCAGAATCTTCTCTCATGCATACCTCTTGTTGTTATTCCGTGAAAGTGCCGGGTTATGTATCGTCCCTTCGGTTATTATTCGAGGGACAATGATAGTAAATGGTTACGATCACTCGAACCATTCTGCTTTTTACCCTTGCTAGTCTATTCAAGTAGACTAACCCACGAACTTTGTTCTCCGCATGTGGGCTGGTGTCATCCGTTCGATTCGGCACATCAGATAGAGTGAAGATTTGAGGAGACTAGATTGACTATGAAGACGACGGTTGTTTTTGGATGTTTTAATAATTGCTTTTAATCAGGTTGAGATCCTTGGGCAGGTGATCATCAGGATCACAACCTCGTTTGTAAAATCTTTTATTTGTCTTCCGCTGTACTTTGTTTGAACTCTGTGTTTGGCCTATTCGGGATTGGGTTGTAATCCCGTAACTCTTGTTTCCTCAACAATGTTATGTTTTGGAATTTATTGCTTGATCTTTGTGTATCAATTGCATTTCATAAATTGTATTTATTTGGTAAAGCCTTGGGTGATCTCGGTAAGGAACACTGGGGTCACTGGCGGTAATACCTTTCCAAAAGGGTTAAGTTTTGGGGGTGTTACAACTTTTCTGCCTCTAAATGTTCTGGTGTATCGGTCCAACGTCATGACGATTCAGACAATCTATCTGCATGTTGACAAAGGAGGATCATTTCATATTGGTATATTACTAACCTTCTTACAACTTTGGAGTTTATATTCTTTTTTAGATACAAGTACATTCTTTTTATATTCTAGGTGTCCCTGTCTGAGGATTCACCATTCCTGGATCTATATGGCTTGTGGTAGTGTAATCATCACCACTATGTGTCTCATTTGATCGATTAGTTTCTTTTGCGTTTGCACGAGTACAAAGCTGCTTCCAAAGTCAAACGTGGTCGCAAGTCAATTCAGAATGTGTTAGATTCTGATTAGTTCATTGTCGTGCTTTGATGTCTAGTTTTGCTTGATCTTGTTGTGTTAGGATATTTCGTATTGCCCGTTTTATAACACTACTAATCATCTAAAAGGATTTACCGAATATACACTAAGCACATCCACTAATCACCATCATCTAGATATTGACGACTACCTGAAGTGGGCTCAAATGTTGATGGGTCTAGAAAATTACATCGCTCGTAGCTCGCTTAAAGATCTCATGATGGCCTCGCGAATGTCAGGGGGCAGTTATATGCGTCTGCAAATGGGCCGAGCCAATCCACAACCCGTCCAATGCTCTAGACATAATTGAAAAAATAAATATAGGTGTGAATTTTATTCATTATTTAAAAACAAGCATAATAGACATAATTGATCACCTTAGAATGTTGATCCCTTCGGTCATAATGCGTGGGCTCGTCGTCAGCATAAGACAGGGGCGTGACATACATGTGTGTGAGAGGCTCGTACAATTCCATGTAATGTTTGTTTCACTCAAACCCCAAGATCACAGAAGGGCACATCATGTCGAGGCTAATGGAGTGAAAGTTCCTTGCGTCCTAGATCCAATTAGTCGTGTTGTACTCAACAACGTAACTCTTAACCTCTGTGGGTCTGATCACTCTCAATGGCTCTATTACTTTTTCCTGATATTCCCTGCACAAGGAAAAACTGCCTCGCGACATGATCCAACATGTATGGTTCGAATCTGGACATGAATGATATCAGACCATGGAATCGCAAAGTAGCTAGGGCACCTGTGAAGTCAAGCTGTCCATAGGGTGCCTAATCAACCTAACAGAAACATGTACAATTTTTCCTTAACCCAACTACAGTTGTATTTAACATAAATGTGAAACAAAAACTAGTGAATAACTTACATCGCTCGCAAACATGCAATCAAGCTCAATTATGTAGTTTATTATCTAAGCACGTATATTAGTTGGTTTAGTTGTACCACTCGCACATCATATGATACCTTACCATCCCACAAATGATTCTGTGCAGGACAAAATGAGGGAAAGTACTAAAAGATCCAAGCATGCACATATAGATGTATAGTCACAAGTCCTTCAAAAATTAAAGAAAATAAATGATATACAAACATTAAAAACTAATGCAATAAATTGTTACATGCAATAAGGTGAGACATGTAGACATTCCCTTACATCCAAAATGCAAACAGTCGTCTAGTGATCGATGCAAATGTGGAAGAGCAACGGACCCCATGAACTAGTCGAAATAGAGGCGAGGTCCTATACGACGCCCAAATATGACATAGGAATCCGATGTTGGGACTTATCAGGACAGAGCGTGGAACCAATGAGGTATAACAGATAACCCAAAGTGGTGACCTCAGAACAATCTTGCATCTCCGGCCGCAAGCAATGCGTGCGTAGTTCTTCGGCTTGGAATCCTCGCTTATGAGCCTCTAAGCGTATCATCTATTCTGGTGTCATACTAAAGAACTCCATTGCCCGTGCACCTTGTTATCTTCTCAGAGTCTTAATGTCCAGCATTCGATCAAAGAGCGACGGTATAAGTGAATCTCCATCTATGCTGATACCGAGTATGAGAACACATCATTCAGAGTAATTATCATCTCTCCCCCTGGCATGTGATAAGAGTTGGTCTCTGTCTGCCATCTCTTAATGAAAGAAAAAATCAAAGGCACATTGATATGCTTATACATGATGTCATGCAAATGAGTCAGGCCGCTGCTTGTAGCGAGCATACACCATGGAGATACATCATCTAGCCTCCATGTTTCCAGTTGTTCAGTTCATAGCTAAATCGTAAGGGTTTTATACCGCTCCTGTTAAACATTAGTTATATAAAAAAATATTACATACTAGTCAAATCGATTACATATTCATCGATATACTTACCTTGCCCTCATAAATAAAGCATGCTACATGAGCTTCGAAGCTATGCAAAAGGTTCGACACCTAGGGACCCCCCCGACAAGGCCCAGTCAGAAACGAATCGAATTTTTTTTGCCCGTCTCCTCTAACTTGTCTCTATGTTCCCCGGCGTTGTCTTCTAGGCCGACGTGAAGCGGGAGATGAGGGATCATCATGTGTCGGGTCCTCTTCGGCTCTGTCATCCCCTCTCTCTGACATGTTCAGGATATGAAACTCATCCGTCCTAGACAACTCTTATGCAATCGGGGGCTCATATATAACCGACGACTCGATAGGCGGCTCGGTAGGCTCAAGCTGACTCGGTGCTGAATCGGGATTTGGGTTTGTGCTTTTTGGCAGCCTACGTTGTGTTATGACGTAATGGATTGTAATACCCCCAAAACTTAACCCTTTTGGAAAAGTATTACCGCCAGTGACCCCAGTGTTCCTTATCGAGATCATCCCAGGCTTTACCATTTAAATACAATTTATGAAATACAAATGATACATAAAGATCAAAGCATTCAATTCCAGAACATAACATTGTCAAAGAAACATGAGTTACGGGATTACAACCCAATCCCGAATAGGCTAATACAGAGTTTCAACCAAATACAACGGAAGTCTTATAAAGTAGGGTACAGCGGAAGTCTTATAAAACACATTACAAAGTCTGCTACGTCCCACTTCATGTTTGGCCACCAAAACTTCTTCCTGAGATCCTTGTACATCTTGCTAGAACCAGGATGCACAGAATAAGCAGATGAATGAGCTTCTCTCATCACCAACTGACGAAGACTCTCTGTGTCTGGCACACAGATCCGATCTTGAAACCAAAGCGATCCATCATCCTGAATCACAAAACTGGGAGCTTTCCCATCCATCACTTCACTGCTTAGCTTTACCAAGACGATGTCGTCAACTTGCTTTTCTTTGATTTGATCCAGTAGCGTAGCCTGAATTTCCAGCATACTCAGGAAACCTTTACGCTGATCATACAAGACTTCTATGTCGCACGACTCTTGGTCCAGCTTGGTCTGAGCAGTAAGTAAAGCAACTACCCTCTCCTGCGTTGTCTTCCGGCTCAATGCATCAGCTACCACATTAGCCTTGCCCGGATGATACAACAACTCGATGTCGTAGTCCTTGAGCAACTCTAGCCAGCGACGTTGTCTCATATTCAGCTCCTTCTGAGTAAATATATACTTGAGACTTTTGTGGTTAGTAAAGACTTGGCATCTAACACCATAGAGATAGTGCCTCCAAATCTTCAGCGCAAAAACAACCGCTGCTAACTCCAGATCATGTGTCGGATAGTTCTCCTTGTAAGTCTTGAGTTGTCTGGATGCATAAGCGATGACCTTGCCTCTCTACATCAAAACACAACCAAGACCACACTTTGAAGCATCACTATAGACCACATAATCGTCATTCCCTTCTGGAAGTGATAACACGGGTGCCGAGGTCAGCCGTCGCTTCAACTCCTGGAAACTGGCCTCGCACTTGTCATTCCAGACAAACTTCTTGTGAACCTTGCGGAGTAGATTGGTCATAGGTAGAGCGGTCTTTGAAAACCCCTCCACAAACCGTCTATAATACCCGGCAAGCCCAAGAAAGCTGCGCACCTCCTTCACGTTCTGAGGCTAGGTCCAATCTGCCACAGCTTCGATCTTCTGGGGATCAACCATAACCCCATTCTTATTGATCACGTGGCCTAAGAAAGCCACCTCCTTCATCCAGAATTCACACTTGGACAGTTTAGCATAAAGTTGATGTTGTCTAAGGACTGACAAAGCAATCCGCAAATGTTCCTCGTGGACTTCTTCACTCGGAGAGTAGATCAGAATGTCGTCTATGAAGACCACTATGAACTTGTCCAAGTACTGGTGAAAACATCGATTCATCAGGTCCATAAAGACAGCTGGAGCATTCGTAAGCCCAAAAGGCATCACTACAAACTCGTAATGACCATATCTGGTCCTGAACGCAGTTCTAGGAATGTCCTGCTCACGAATTCTAAGTTGATGATATCCAGATCTTAGATCGATCTTGGAGAAAACCTTTGCTCCTTGCAACTGATCCAACAGATCATCAATCCTAGGCAGAGGATACTTGTTCTTGATCGTCACCTTGTTCAACTCTCGGTAGTCGATACAAAGTCGGAACGATCCGTCCTTCTTTTTGACGAACAATACCGGAGCACCCCACGGCGATGCACTCGGCCTGACATAACCTTTGTCAAGAAGATCTTCAAGTTGATTCTTCAATTCTTGCATCTCAGCTGGAGCCATCCGATACGGTGATTTGGAAATCGGCGTTGTACCAGGCTCAAGATCAATTGAAAACTCTACGTCACGGTTCAGGGGTAATCCAGGAATTTCTTCCAGAAAGACATCCGAAAACTCCCTAACCACAGGAATATCAAGAACCTCAGGTCCATCCTTTGCGGGCGAATCTAAGTAGCAAAGGAAACCGACACATCCTTGTCGTAGTAGCTTAAACGCAGCCATCGCATTGATCAGCTTGCCGTTATCAGCGTCATTCCGACCTTTGAACTTGTACGCGAACTGGACCCCAGATGACACCGTCACCGTTCTTGAACTGAAGTCGATCACCACCTTGTGACGTGTCAGCCAATCCATACCGAGGATAATGTCGTATGGAGCCATGGCTATACAGATTAGATCTGCCTCAAACTTCTTACCCTGAATGGTAATCGGAAAGTCGGACAGATGCTTGGTTCCCACCAAACGTTCTCCATTAGGAAGACTAACGACGAAAGGGTCGCACGAATCATTGCACACTAAGTCTAACTTGTTAACACAACTATCTGAAATAAAGGAATGCGTAGCACCAGAATCAAACAGAATGCACACTGAAGTAGAGTGAAGGTATAAAGTACCTTGAGCAATTGGAGCATTAGGTCCATCTGCTTCACGCATCTCGTACAAGCGTTGACCCTGACTTCCAGAAACAGTTGGGGCCTTTCCCTTGTTCTGAGCAGTCATCTGCACTGATGGGCTAGGAGTCTCGACAGGCTTGAACCTAGGTCGGTTGCTCTGATAAACTGACCCTTGCTGCGACTCTACTCCCTTCTCCTTCCCCTGCTTGCAGAACTTCTGTAGATGACCATCACGTCTACACCCAAAGCACGATCTCTTCTCCTTCTGACACTCATTGCTCTTGTGCCCAGCAATACCACAATTATAACACTGAACTGAACTTCTGCTCTGACTGGACTGTTGCGTTGACCCTCCGTGAGTCATGTCCGTCTTTGCTCGGTCAGACTTGGCAAAGCTAGACGGTGGCGCAGGTCGCTTGAATCCACCACCCTGATTCTGATTTTGATTCTGCATCGACCTCTGTCGGATGCGTCTCTTCGTTGACTCCTCCAGAGTCACCTCCAGCTTGTAGGCAGCATCCACATACTGCTCCAGAGTAGAGCATGTGTGGTGCAGCATCAATGGCTTGATATCTGGACTCATCCACTCGTGGAAGTACCAGATCTTTTGTGCCTCACTGGATATCTCAGGTCCAACATACTGCAAGAGATGGTTGAATTTGGTTGCCAGCTCGGTCACCTTCAATCCATCAGTCTTGGGGTACAGAAACTCCTTGTGTTTCTCCTCTCTCATAGCTCGAGAGAAGAAACGGTCAGTCATCTTGGTCTTAAACATTGACCAGGTCAACACAGGGCTATCAGCTAAGCCTGTACTCTCCCACCACTCATTGGCCTCATCCTTCAACTGCAAGGAAGCTATGTGAACCTTCTCAGCCTCGGTACACATCACATTGTGGAACAGCCGCTCCATGTGAGAGAACCAATGGGTCACCCTGACGGGTTCCCCTTTTCCGTTGTAGCTGTCAGGCCTCATAGAACTGATGGTCTTTAGAGCACGACCATAGTTGTCCCTAGTCCTGACTGCATTCTCCTGGACATCAAGGTTTTCTGGCTCCTCAAATCTAGGAACCTGTGGGGGAATTGGCACGTCTTGTGCCTGTGGCACATTTGGTCGCATAGCATCAACGATAGCTTGCATGACAATTCCTCGAATTGTCTCCACTGCTGCAGCATTAAACATCACTGGTGCATTACTCTGATCCTGACCATTGCCCCTGGATTGATTATGGGATTCAAATACATGCTCATCTTGTGCAACATCTCTTATGATTGGTCTGGAACCCTGACCCGTCCCAACACCAGCTCGCCTTATGTTCCTTGTGTTCACCATCTGTTTACCGATCAAATTCCAAGCATTTCATACATTAATATTCATTCTATAAACTTAATGTAGCAAAATTACTCGGAATAGATCAACTGGGTATTTTATAGATGAATTGGAACTATTACACAAGCTACACATAAGTCTATCATCCGAGCGCTAGGACAAAAATTGCTCGAAGATAAAAGTGTTTCACAGAGTATTTGCCGCAATACTGAAATATTACACAAAGTACATACTGGAATACTAAGAAAGGAAACTACTACGATAGGCAACGCCGATCCTCATCAAGGCGCTCCAAAACGTCTCCTGTAAGACTGGCTACTCGTGCAAGGTCTCTTCGGACTAGGCTCACCATCGAGCTCTGGCGATGGGTTTCGCACCCTGCTCGGTCCTAGGTCACATGGCTCTGGTGACTCAGACCCAACCTCAGTCGTGGAAAAGAAAGGATCGTCCATAAGAGGTCCTCCTATCCCATCCGTCCTCTGAGCTCTTGCGATTGCCTGGTCCATCTGCTGCAGCTGCTCCATATGAGAGCTCATTTTGCTCTGGCGAAGGATCTCTCTCAACTCAGCCTTTGATCTCCTCCTAATACCGTGCTCAGTGCACAGTGCCTCCCAATCAGCATCATTCATGAGTGCATAAGCCGACACTGGTGATAGTTCTGGACTGGGGGGAATAAACTGCACCCCCGGCTCCTGACTGTCCACTAGCAAGTGCCTCAAGTTGTCTGGCTCCTGGCTCTGCTCTTCCAGGTCCATCTCGGGGTCCTCCTCAGGATCATCTTCGATGGGATCCTCATCCTCGGGATCAATCTCGATCATATCCTTGTCCTCGACAGGATCTATCTCAAGCATCTATTCTTCCTCATCTTCGTCATCCTCGTCCCCTTCCGGGACCATCTCTATCTGGTAATCGTCATCGTAATGCCCTAAGGCGTATCTAGACGACTCACCCACTTCCTGCACTGCTTCCTCCCTGAGTGGCTCTACAGGTGCGGCTATAGTGACCACTGTATCCCTAGGCGTAAGGACAACAGACTCGGGAATCACATACTTGATGTCCTCGGGCGGGCTACTCGGGCCTCCAACCTCGAAACATCGCTGAGGAATCGGAAAATCTAGCCTGCCTTGGGACGGCGGGTCCGTCTTGGCGTCCTCCGACCCCCTAACAAGAGAAAAGCACGCACCCATTCTACAGGATAACGAGGAAAGAGTTAGTCTTTCTAGACATAGAAGCAAGCTTACTACATCAGACTATATAGAAGACACGACTATAACGGTGTTTTGAAATTCTTTTACTTTGAAAATTTTGAGCCCTTTTAAAGCATTTTCAAAAACGGATAAATGATATAAAAATCCCAAACCCGTTTTAAAACCTTTTGGCTCTGATACCACAACTGTAACACCCCCAAAACTTAACCCTTTTGGAAAGGTATTACCGCCAGTGACCCTAGTGTTTCTTACCGAGATCACCCCAGGCTTTACCATTTAAATACAATTTATGAAATACAAATGATACATAAAGATCAAAGCATTCAATTCCAGAACATAACATTGTCAAAGAAACATGAGTTACGGGATTATAACCCAATCCCGAATAGGCTAATACAGAGTTTAAACCAAATACAGCGGAAGTCTTATAAAGTAGGGTACAACGGAAGTCTTATAAAACACATTACAACCAAAGTCATTGTCCAAAAGATCTCAACCTGATTTAAGAAATAACTAAAACATTTGAAAACCACCGTCGACTCCATAGTCCTTCTATTCTTCTGAGCTACTTTCTGTCTGATGTGCCGAATCGAACAGATGACACCAGCCCACATGCGGAGAACAAAGTTTCTGGGTTAGTCTACTTGAATAGACTAGCAAGGGTACAAAGCAGAATGGTTCGAAGCAGTCGTATTAGGTTAGACTCATCGCTTCTCGAATAATAACCGATGACGATAGTCAACCATCATACTCCTACTGGAATAAACAAGAGGTATGCACAAGAGAAGATTCTGGAAGACTGAATCTTCACAGAAATTGACTCGAAAGAAGACTCCAACGGAAATGAGTCTTAGGGAAATATGACAAATCTGGAATTATAGAATCAAATAATGATTTAAAAGTTGACTGAGATGCTTCGGTTCACGACCAACCTTACCACATACAGCGAATCCAGATTGGAAAGAGAACGTACTATGATCAAAGTATAAGACAAGTTTTCCTAACTGCACTATTACTTAGCTGCACTACTCGCCAAGGTTTATTAAGTTTGTGCGTCAGAGTAGCACTTATCTGAATTATATTACAAAACACACACCACATTATAGACTTTTTTACATGTGTACCCCAACATTGTAACGACACATCTTAGTATGCGTTTCGTCGAGAGTGACGCACACCGAAAGGTTTGTGACACCAGCTAAGTGTCCTGCCTCTACACACTTGTGAAAGAGACCGATCATGATCTTAGAATAGTACCAGATGGAGACGAGCCACCCCGATACCAGATTATAAAGAAATGACCGGACGAAGTCCGAGTACATTCCTAACTAACAGTGCTAACCACACAGATACAACACTATAACAGTTACAGAATAAATCCACATAAAGGCTCGAAAGGCGATCACAAATAATAGCGTTGTTCTAACATATATACAACCTATTATATGATTTTCAAAACAGTTTATAAATCACTTCCAGAAGAACACAGTAATAATCGTTCCAAATTAATTAATCAATTGAAATAACTGATAATCAATGTAAATATGGAAACGATGAGCAAGAGCGAACCGCCACTTGCCTTAATCCGCAGAAAAGCCTAACGACAACGACGGGATTCCGGGCTCGACACGGGTATAGCTCCGACAGCACAACGACCTTCGAGTCGACCCATAAAAGGAACCCTAAGTTAGATTCGACATAACCACAATACGAATCTAAAAACGATGAAAGAAAACGAAAGGAACGATGCCACAACGACGACCACCAAAGCCAAAAGCCAAAGAGGCATTCTGGGCTCTGGCGGCGGTCGTCGCAGTTCATCACGGCAGGCGCCGTGAAGAACACGGCGGTCGCCGTGAAGAACTCAGACGACAGAAGCGGCGAGAAAACTCACCCAAAACACGAGCAACTCGGCCTCCTTCGACTTGCTTTGGTTTCTAACCTCCAAGGCTACCAAAAGCTTCACAAGGGCACTCTGGAAACACCATCAAACGACCTCCGGCGAAAGCTTCAGAAATCCGGTGAGGCACAACTCCGGTGAGGAAAGAATTTGGAAGAGCTTGGGCTGTGGATTGAGCTCAAAACCCCTCCCAAACACCTCCTTTTTATAGCCAAATGCCAGGAAACATCATCATGGCCCTAGGACGAGCTACTCCGGCGCTGCCAGAGCCATGCCGGCGACCTTCGGGCAAGGACCTCCGGACAACAATGACGGCGGGCACCGTCATAAATACGGTGGGCGCCGCCATCAATGCGGCGGGCGCCGCCATAAATGCGGCGGGCGCCGCCATAGGCCTAGCGTCCCCAGCTAGGAGAAGACCCAGCCTGCTCCTCGAGCCTTGCGACGGCGGGCGCCGCCCTTGGCTTTGCCGCCTCCTCAGCTCTTAGATGAAAACGATATTAACCCGGGATAAAATTATCGTACGCGAACGAGTATTAAAATCCAAAGCACGTCGTCTGTATTTTATTTCACTGAGAAAAATATTACAGATACAGAGAGCATTACCGAACGTCTTAAACTCTCTGAATTAAATCCGACGTACATAACGGGTACTCGGGAAAAATCCCAGAACTCCAGAAATAGCTTACAAAAATACGGGGTATCACATGGATATTCATCTCATGAACACCATCTCTCTTGCGTCACAGCCCGATCTAGTATCATCCATCTGCAACAGAAATAACAAAATACGTGTATAAGTTCAACCATCATGGAAGGGTTTAATTCGTCCGTCGATTGACCACGAAAACACAAAATGAACATGTAATATCCCTCATTTTTATGTAAGGGTATAAATGTAATTTCTAATTCTATTTCTAATAAAGGTATTATGGTATTTATTACATTATTCCAAAAAAAGGAAATAGATTAAGGGTATTCTTACCCTAAGTATGTTACAACTTTAAGTTATGGGTTATTTAAATTTATACTACCATTATGTTAATCTAAATTTAAATAAACTTATTAATTTAACCTAAATTATTTGAATTAAGATTAACAATATGTTATATAAGATTTAAATATGGTTAATTTTATGAGAAAGTGTCTTAATTTTAACCTAATTTAATTTTTCTTACATCTTAAATTTAGGTTAAAATAATTATATAAACTTCGGATAATAATATAAAAGTAAAACAAGGGCATTTTGCCACAACTTGAAAAGTTGGGCAAAAAATGTGCAAATAGGCTGAAAGTGTGGGGGCCCGACCGTGAACAACTCCTCCTTCTTCAACCTCCAGTCGCGCAAATGGAAGGTGGTTTCTGTTGGGCCCAACATACTCCAAAGGGATCGGAGCAAGCGAATTGGGCCAAGGTCCAAGCGAAGTCGAAGGCCATAAGAAACTAGAAGGAAGCATCGGACACTCCTCAGACGCGTGGGATCCGACCGTCTCCGAAGATTTCGCCCAGGGCATTAGTTGCCTGATCAATGGCAAACGGTAACGAAATTAAACACAAAGATTACGATGACATTCAAGGGCAATCCCGGAGATCGCACATGGAATGAATGGAGGATATTACGAAGTTAAGTAACGGGCACAAAAGAAAGATACCATATATAGATCACGAAGAAGCAATCGACAGGACACACGTCTACACACAGTACTCACTCACTGAGCTTTCGAAAAGGCGTACTAGTATATTCGCTCTCGCTCAAACCCCCTGGGATACTACCCGGTCATTTCCAGTCGAATCACCAAAGCCGCCTGTCGAACAAGACTCGATCCCTTACTCTTCAAGGATAAGTTGTACTCTGATCTGATTCTATCATCGATTGATCAATAAATCATATTACTCTTTTGCATCTATTCTTTACTTGGTTGATTGTCTATTTGATTTGGATCGATTTTACATTACCCGATCGACTCGTTATCCCGTCTAAGGCGATTTAGGTCGATTGGTCTTTTCGCCCCAAAACAATTTGGCGCCCACCGTGGGAAAACTTGCCGATCACCATCTCAAAAATCCTTCAACTATGACTGTTAACCCGCCTACCGGTATTGAGGAGCCATGCCTCAAAGACGACTCCCAAAATCAAGGAAACACAACCGAAAACCCTACTCCGAACCAACTCCAAGAGCTTGCCCAAAAAATGACTACCCTACAAGAAGAGCTCGCCTAGCAACGCCAAAAGACCGAAGCCTTGACTACCTTATCCACCCAATCTGAGGCCGAGATCGCACAACTAACCCGTGAAAATGAGTCTCTTAGATCGCAGGTACAATCAATGGATTCTGGATCCAGGCGGATGCCCACCCATAGCAACATCCAGATGCGTCTTGACATGAATGGCGTCGAGCTGACTCCCCCGAGCGTCCGATGCCCCGGACATACTGAGGGTACATCTCGAACTCATTTGGTCAATCCATTTTCGACTAACAATGTTACTTTCTCCACACCGATCGGGTAAGCGGGAACCCGAATCGACGAACCGCAGGTTACCAATCCTCCCGATATCCTGGCCCTCGTCTAACAGACGCTCAGTCAGCACATGAAGACACTCGACGACCGCATCGCTAGAATTCCCGGAGTTCCGCAACCGATCGAGAAGGAAGTGTCAGGCGAATACGAGGAATCTCCATTTGTTGAGGAGATCGCCAGAGTCGAAATCCCAAAAAAGTTCAGGGTTCCTAACATGGCGACTTTCGACAACACCAACGACCCAGATGATCACATTTCTCACTATAAACAAAAACTAATGACTGCATCTGTTCCGAGGGAGAGCCGCGAGGATGTCATGTGCAAAAGCTTTGGCACGACTCTCGCGGGTCCCGCACTAACCTGGTTTATGATTTTGCCTCAAGGAATGATCAACTCGTTCGCGGATCTGGTCAATTCCTTCAAGATCCAATTTGCCAGCAGTCGGAGGCTCGAAAGGCAGTCGAGTGATCTCTATTGAATCACCCAAAGGTACATCGAACCTCTCCGAAGCTATCTTAACAGGTACAATAAGGAAAAAGTCACGATCCCCCATTGCGATGTCACCACCTCCATCGAAGCCTTCAGACAAGGTCTGATAAAGGACAACAACCTCTACAACGAGATCACCAAGTATCTGTG
This sequence comes from Rheum nobile, assembly GCA_027886185.1. Classification (NCBI taxonomy): domain Eukaryota; kingdom Viridiplantae; phylum Streptophyta; class Magnoliopsida; order Caryophyllales; family Polygonaceae; genus Rheum; species Rheum nobile. The sequence continues at coordinate 2,835,099 of WOAB01000639.1, forward strand.
CAGAAGTTTCGAAGATGTCCAATCCAAGACCATGGCCGAGGTACGTTTGGAAGAAGACCGTGAATCGCGAAAAGCGTCCCATGGACCCGACCAATCCGATCGCAAGTCCTCTTCCGACAACCGCCGAGACAGACGTCATCACCCCTACCCTCGTAATCGAAATGAGCAAAATCAGGTAAATTCCTTCCAAGACAGGTCTCAAGACTGGAGAGATGTCATCAGGTAAATTCCTTAACAAGGCTTGTCCCAAAGATTCCTTTCCACTCCCTCATATCGACGCCATGGTCGACGCGACGATAGGGCAGGAAATGCTATCCTTCATGGAAGCGTTCAGTGGATATAATCAGATCCTCATGGAACCAGAAGACCAAGAGAAAATGACATTCGTCACAAGCCAAGGTATCTACTGTTACAAAGTAATGCCCTTCGGACTAAAAAATGCAGGGGCTACTTATCAATGACTAGTCAACAAGATGTTTAAAGATCAGATTGGGGACACAATGGAAGTCTACATAGACGACATGCTTGTAAAATCGAAAAAGAAAAAGGACCACATCGATCACCTCCGCGATAGCTTCCAGGTACTAAAACGATATAACATGAAATTAAATCCTATGAAATGCTCTTTCGGGGTGTCGTCAGGAAAATTCTTGGGGTACATGGTGACACAAAGAGGAATAGAAGCCAGTCCGGAACAGGTCAAGGCCCTCATCAACCTCTGATCCCCTCGATGCGTCAAGGACGTACAAAAGCTGACAGGTCGGATAGCAGCTCTGAACAAATTCATCTCGAAGTCGTCCGACAAGTACAAACCCTTCCACGAAGCTCTCAAGAAGAACACGTCCTTCAAATGGACAGAAGAACATGAAGTCATGTTCTAGGATTTGAAGAAATACCTGGCCAGTCCCCTGTTATTAACCAAACACAAAGACGACGAGCCATTATTGCTCTACCTAGAAGTATCGGAGTCCTCCGTGAGCGCAGTACTGGTCAGAGAAGAAGATGGCAAGCAATCTCCAATCTACTACGTCAGTCGAACGCTACTGCCAGCAGAAACAAGGTACTCGTCGTTAGAAAAACTTATCCTATCACTGATAATGGCATCGAATAAACTCAAACCATATTTCGAATCTCATACTATAATTGTCCGCATAATCATCCCATGAGAGCAATCATGAGGAAACCCGAGTTCACAGGACGAATGGCCAAATGGGCCATACACCTCAGCGGGTACGACATCGAATACGAACCCAGGACGGCAATCAAGTCGCAAGCCTTGGCTGACTTCGTGGCAGACTTCAGCCCGACCCTAGAGCAAGAAGCCGCCAAAGAAGCAACACAGTTACTTGCGACATAGGAAACAGGTAAATGGGAGCTCCACATTGATGGTGTGTCGAACGCTAGAGGATCGGGGCTACGGGTCATGCTGAAATCGCCACAAGGGGACAAGATAGCCCAGGCCGTAAGATGCGAATGAGACACGACCAACAACGAAGCTGAATACGAAGCACTCATAATTTGGGCTCATTCTAGCTCGCGACCTAGGAGTCCGAGAAATCAAAGTCATCTGCGACTCCCTCTTGGTCGTGAATCAAATACAAGGGTCGTACAATGACAAGGACGACAGAATGATAGCTTATCTGGACGTGGCCAAGAAGCTAATCGACCAATTCCAAACGTTCGACATCAGGAAAGTTCCCAGAGATCTCAACTATCAGGCTGACGCACTAGCCAACTTGGGGTCCGTCTTGGACCCAAAGGAATTCCCAAACATCCCACTGGCACACATCACAACACCAGCCGTTCCAAAAACACCCAAGGATTCGAGTACACCATTGGAAGAACTTGTCACGATGGAGATAGGCGACCGACCAGAAGAAGACATCGTCAACGATCATGACGACTGGACGCTACCTTACGTCAAGTAGGGGTGAGCAAAAGTATCCGATTCGGCCGATCCGATCCGATAACCCGCCAATTCGAACCCTAAAAGTCCGTATCCAAAAACATCCGTTTAATTTTTATCCGAATCCGATCCGATCAGGGTGATTTTTCCGGATACTTGGACCGGATACGGATCAGGATATTTTGCTTACCGGAAATCCGGTACTATTAATGTATAAGATATATATGTTTTTATAACTAATATACAATGTTTAATTAGTTTAGAATGATATCAAAATGGTGCTTGTACATTTTTAAGTAATTAAACCACTTCAATTCTCCAATACAACATTTCTTATTTTATTCATTTTAATAAAATACAACCTTGATTATTATTCTTATAAAATTAAAATCCTAAGCCATGTACTAAGTGTCGCCTCACTAAACAGAGCAAATATGTTTTTTTGTCAAGATTGAGTGTTCATCATTGAATTGAATTTTGATTATATAAGTTAAAGCTATAACTTTATATATACTTGCCAATTCCTCTTGTTATATAATATATACGTTTATGGTTCTCAATCTGAAAAAATTGACAAGTTTAATTGTTTGAAAACATTATAGGGAATTGCAAATAGTGCTGATGTTTGACATTTAGTTACACTTTGCGGATTGTTAGTTTTGATTGAATTAAAAAAAGTAATATTTTGATTTAATTTTTAATAGGTTTTCTAGTAACCGGATAATTTGGATATCCGAGTCGAATATCCAATCCGGATAATATTTACCGGATATCCGGTCCGAAACGAACCGGATACGGATATGAGTTTTGTGAATATTTTTTCCGGATATCCGACATACCGGACCGGACCAGATCGGATATATCTATTTACTCACCCCTAACAACAAGTGGCTAAAAGACAGCGTCCTACCCAGCGACAAAATGGAAGCAAAAAGGCTAAAGGTACGAGCCCTCTCCTTCGATATTATAAGTGACGTCTTGTTCAAAAGATCTGTCACAGGGATACCCCTACTGTTTTGGGGCGAAAAGATCGGACGACCTAAATCGCCTTACACGGGGTAACTAGTCGATCGAATGATAAAAAAACAATCCAAACCAAGCAAGCAATAGATAAACAAAGAATAAATATGTAATAGCGTGATGGTTTTATTAGATGTCGTGTTTAATCAGACTGAATTGTGATACAACTTATCGTGATAAAACCAGAGATCGAGTGGGACTCGACCAATGACTTGTGAGTGGCGACCGGCGGGGGTCAGGCGTAGGAAGCCGTTAGAGAGCTAGATTGAGAGCGAGAGTGCTATTCTGGTGTGTTTTCTGAGTAAGAATGCTCGTGTCCCTTGCGTAATTGTGCGCGTCTGTTTCTTATCCTCTTTGTCGTCCCGATATGGTAAGTCTTTCACCCTTGTTACCGTTTTGCATTTCTTGCCGAATATTTCGTCTTTAATGTTGAGAGTAATGGAGAAGATTGCGCCATTGAATCTCTGTGATTACGTTGGTTTTAATGTTACGGCCGTTGCGTGATCTGGGCATTAAATGCGTGACGAGATCCTTGCGATCCTGTCGGATGATACTCGACCAGAGAAGTCTCGTCGGCTCCTCTGGGCTTTTCCTCTGTTCTTCCGATCTGCAGTGGGCTTGAGCTCGATCCACTTGATCCGTCTTTCTCCTGGGATGCCAGGCCCAACAATAGCCCCAAGTTGTTATGGGCTTACGGTTTAGGCAAGTAGACCGAAATCTATGGCAACTTCTCTGGACACGATCTCCACCGTCCTTTCTGGCGCGGTTGCACAGGTCGACGTGGCTTGCGATTAGGGCATGACGCGACGTATCTGCAGGTCATGATATCTTTCCATAAATTCTGAGCAGGGGAAACGATTAGTCTTCATCTTCTTCCTTTGCAAGTTTCTTCTGGTAAGTTTCTTGGTCTCTCTCGTCATAGCTTTCTGATTTTTTCTAGCCATAGCTCTCCAATTCCCCTCCCTCTCTATTCTCAAGATGGTTTCTCTTGAGGCTTCTGAGTCGTCGAAGACTCTTTCCGACGCTATAGAAGGTGAAGTTCCTCCCCATTTTATCTTGACGGAGTCGGATGCGCTGGTTAGCACTTTGTCAGAGGCGGAACTGGATCAAGTCCTCCAAGTCGGGGGCTTTCCTCCGAAGACAATCGCTAGGTTGCCTCATCTAGACGAGAGGGCCGACGCGCGTTACGAAGGGTGGATTTGCTTCTATGTGTACCCGTTTAGAATAGGGCATAAATTTCCTTTTTCTTCTCTTGTCAAAGATTTTCTAGCCACTTTGGCGTTAGCGCCGTGTCAAGTAATGCCTCAGGCGTGGAGAGTCCTTAGGGTTTTAGACCTCGTGAACGTCCAAACTGGAGCTGGTTTTGATTTTGATGCTTTTGTGGTATAACTACTTCATCGGGTCGAAGAGTTCTTCCCGTGTGCAACTACGTATCCGACGTGGTCGGAAGCCCTTGGTGAAGACTCCTGATATGAACGACCGTGGATGGGGGTCAAAATTCTTTTTTGTCAAACGTTCTTCTCTGGAGAAGGAAGGAGAATGTCCATTTCTGTTGACGGAGTGGCGGATCGACAGTATGTATTTGTCTTCTCTCCCACGCGTTTATGTGTTTTAACACTCTGTTTTTAACTTTCCTTTTTTATAGTCCCTGAACCGGAAGATTTGGAAGTTAACAGCCGATCAGAGGGCTTGTCCAAGATCATCCTTGGGGTTCCAGTGGCTGAGAGGAAGTTTGTAAACGTCAATCTCTTGTCGACGACCCCTGTTTCTCAAGAGGATATGTCGAACGTATCGTCATCTCGTGTGAAAGGTAGACATCCGACTCTGGGAGCCTCTTGTGACTGTCTTTTGTTTTGTCGTGTGTTTTAGGGTTCTGTTTGTCATGTCAGGTTCTCCCGGTGGTCGAGCGAGTGCTCGTTTGAGAGTCGCTTCTGGAAAAAGCTTGATCGAGCAGAGGAAGGCGACAGCCAAGGCTGCGTCGAGCAAGCCGCTTCTGGTGGACCTGATAGCGCCAGCCAAGGCCAGCTCGAAGAGGAAAGCAAGTGCTTGCTCCGAAGATGTCAAGGCGGAGGAGGTCTTCAAGAAGAAGAAGGCCGTGACTGCTGAGGGGATTGGCAAGATCGGTGCCGTTGGGCGGTCGATTGCTGACCTTTTTCACGCTCAGGACCCGACTTTGAAGTCGAAGGTCGACGACGTCTCTCCCCTCGACTGCATTGGTGAAGCGGGGTGCTCCGCGTGGAAGGTGAATCGTCTTTTTGTTTGTGTCTTTTTCTTTCGTTCGACCACATTTTCTGATCGTCTGTTGTGTCATCGTGTGAGATTGCAGTCTTTTCAGTATCTTTTGGGGGCATACTCTGGCATCAAGGCGATGGTCGCCAAGGCCGAGGAGCGGGCTGCTAGGTCAGAGTCCGACCTCGCATCCTTGAAGACTAAATTAGAGGGAGCGGAGAGTCGCTGCCGTGAAATCGAGCGTCGCCTCACCAGGGAGTTGAAGAGATGTCAAGGGGAGTTGGTCGCATGTCAAAGGGAGTTTGAAGAGTGTCGGGCAAGCGTTGAGGAGGAGGTGAAACGGGCTCGGATCGCCGATGGCAAAATTGCTGGCGACATTGGGGCCTTTTATGCTGTGAAGTCACGCATCGAAATGATCAAAGAGTTCAACGAAGGCAAGCACGGGCTATGGGATCTGAATGCGGAGAAGGAGACTCTGGACTCCATGTTCCCAAAAGGCGATCCTGGTCAGGCGTTGTTCTGCTTAGCCGGTGTCGGCGAAGAAGCCGCGGATGAGGGCATCGACGAGGACGAAGCCCACTCTGGCGATGTTAAGCCGACCGATGAGGTAGCCCCATTGGAGCCAGTCCCTACCGAAGGTAATGCCGTCGTCCCCGACGCCTGATTCGTTTTCTTTGCGTATTTTGACGTTGTTTGTCCCATTTGTGTGTGGGTTTAGACATTTGGTGTTTTTGGATACTGTGTGTTTTGGCGACCCGTCCACCATCGTGGGTCGCAGAATATTTTTGTTTGATGAAGTCCTATAGATGTGTAGGCAGACAATGTAGTTTGGCGACCCGTCCACCATCGCGGGTTGCGTATTTGTATAAAAATGCTTTTATTTCGATGCAATTGTGTGTTTAAATATAGAGTCATATGCTAGTCTATTTCGTACATGTTCATCGGACTTTCAAAGAAGTTGTCGACGATGTTTTGTATTTTGTGTGCGTCGGTTTCACCCGTGTGCTCCGTCGAGTGGGGTTTCACCGTATGTATGTAGAGCAGGCTTGCGATGTGTTTGTGTATGTGTTAGTCATGACATTATGTCAGGGAGGTAAGCAATTTGTTTATTGCGTAAATGTAACAAGGTGTTATACCTTGTGTTTTGTGTAAGGCAGGCGGTGTGCCGACGTGCCTGTGTTGTCATCTCCCCGTGTTCCGATCGATCGTGTAATATAAGCGCTATATGCGGATGACAGGATCCATTTGCGGACGACTGGGTCCAATGTAAATGCTGTTCTGCATTTGTGTTTTTGTAAGGAGGAAGTCCTCGCTTAGTGTCAGACGATGATATGTAAAAGAAAGTAGCGATGTACATGCGATAGCATGCGATATGTATGCGATAGATGGCAATGTGTATGCGATAACATGCGATATGTAGCAATATATATGCGATAGCATGCGATATGTAGCAATGTATATGCGATAGCATACGATATGTAGCAATGTATATGCGATAGCATGCGATATATAGCAATGTATATGCAATAGCATGCGATATGAAGCGATGTATAGAATTTGTGTGATGTTTTACCTCGTCGGTTCAGAAATGGTAGAGCTTTAGATGTGCTGCGTTCCAACTTCTTGGGATCGGTTTTCCGTCTTTGTCTTCTAACTGATATGCTCCTTGTCCGACCACTTCGGTGATCAAGTAAGGTCCTTCCCATTGTGGTGCTAGCTTTCCGTCGGATGGATTCTTGATGTTCTGGAAAGTTTTCCTTAAGACCCAGTCTCCGACCTTGAATGTCTTAATTTGAACGTTCTTGTTGTAGCTCCTTGCGACTTGTTGTTGGAACCTGACCATCCTGATTCGGGCTTTCTCTCTGATCTAGTCCGCAGTGTCCAGATTGTGTGCTAGTTCGACGTCGTTTTGTTCAATTATCCGAAGGTTGCAGCGAGCAGTCGGAACCAGTAACTCAGCCGGGATGACCGCCTCACTCCCATAGATGAGAGAGAAAGGCGATTGCCCGGTCGCGTTCTTTGGAGTAGTCCTATCGGACCAGAGAATAAGTGGGAGTTTGTCTGCCCATTTGCCTTTAGCCCCGGTGAGGCGTTTCTTGAGGTTGTTGATAATGATCTTGTTGCTGGATTCGGCTTGTCCGTTGGATTGTGGATACCGAGGTGTGGATGTGACCAACTTGATGTTCCATTGGTCGCATAAGGCTTTAGTCTTATGACTGATGAACTGGGAATCGTATTCGCACACGATTTCTGATGGGACGCCAAATCTTGAGCCTTGTTGCTTCTGTCTTGTCGTCCGGTAGAATGTCGTCTTTTAACCACCTGATGTAAGGTAGCATCCAGTCGTCATCGGCGTCGATGATGTCCTCTTCGGGTCGGTCGCTTATTTCCATGGCGACGAGTTCTTCAAGTGATGTTGTTAACTCGACGGATGTCCTTGGGATGGTTGGCGTCATGATGTGGGCCAATGGTATATGTGGAAATTCTTTCGGGTCTAGGACGGATCCTAAATTGGCGACTGTGTCAGCTTGGGAGTTAAGGTCCCTGGGTACCTATCGGATGTTGAATGTCTGGAATTGTCTGATTAGTTTCCTGGCTACCTCCAGGTAGGCTACCATTCTGGTATCCTTGGCGTTGTACGACCCTTGTATCTGGTTTACGACCAGCAGGGAGTCGCAGACGACTTCGATCTCTCGGACCCCTAGATCGCGAGCCATGATGAGTCCAAATATGAGTGCTTCATATTCAGCTTCGTTGTTAGTTGCATCCCACTCACATCTGACGGCTTGAGCTATCTTGTCCCCTTGTGGTGATTTCAACACGATCCCAAGCCCCGATCCTCTGGCGTTCGACGCCCCATCTGTGTGGAGCTCCCATGTACATGTCTCGTCTGTCGCGAGTAGTTATGTCGCTTCTTTAGCGGCTTCTTGCTCTAGGGTCGGACTGAAATCGGCCACAAAGTCGGCTAAGGCTTGCGACTTGATCGTCGTCCTAGGCTCGTACTCGATGTCGTAACCACTGAGGTGTATGGCCCATTTGGTCATTTGTCCTGTAAACTCGAGTTTTCTCATGATAGCTCTCATGGGATGATTAGTGCGAACAGTAATAGTATGGGATTCAAAATATGGTTTGAGTTTATTTGAAGCCATTAACAATGATAGTACGAGCTTTTCAAGTGACGAATACCTCGTTTCGGCTGATAATAGCGTCCGACTGACGTAGTATATTGGCGACTGTTTGCCATCCTCCTCTCTGACCAGTACGGCGCTTACGGCCGACTCTGACACTGCAAGATAAAGAAATAAGGGCTCGTCGCCTTTAGGTTTGGTCAGTAACATGGGACTGGCCAGGTACTCTTTGAGGTTCTGGAACGCTGCTTCGTGTTCTTCCGTCCATTGAAAGGACTTGTTCTTCTTGAGCGCGTCGTGGAAGGGTTTGCATTTGTCGGATGATTTGGAGATGAATCTGTTCAGAGCTGCTATCCGACCTGTGAGCTTCTGTACGTCTTTGACACATTGGGGGGATCGGAGGTTGATGAGAGCCTTGATCTGTTCTGGGCTGGCCTCTACTCCTCTTTGTGTCACCATATATCCTAAGAACTTCCCTGACGACACTCCAAATGAGCATTTAGTAGGGTTTAGTTTCATGTTGTACCTTTTAAGCACCTCGAAGCTGTCGTGCAGGTGGTCTATGTGATCTTCTTTCTTTTTGGATTTGACCAACATGTCGTCGATGTAGACTTCCATCGTGTCTCCGATTTGGTCTTTGAACATTTTGTTGACTAGTCGTTGATATATGGCCCCTGCATTTTTCAGACCAAAGGGCATTACTTTGTAACAATAGATACCTTGGCTGGTGATGAATGCTGTTTTTTCTTGGTCGTCGGGATCCATGAGGATCTGATTGTAGCCGCTGAAAGCGTCCATGAAGGTGAGCATTTCGTGCCCCGTTGTTGCGTCGACCATGGCGTCGATATGGGGTAGAGGAAACGAGTCCTTGGGACACGCCTTGTTGAGGTCTGTGAAGTCGATGCAGACTCTCCATTTGTCGTTCTTCTTCTGGACTACGACCACGTTGGCTAGCCATTCAGGATAGTGGACCTCTCTGATTTTTCCTGTTTCCAATAAGCTTCTGACTTCGTCGTCTACTATCTTGTTCCGCTCGGGAGCGAACTTCCTGCATTTTTGCTTGACATAGGGATGAGATGGATCCACATTTAATTTATGAGTAATAACATTTGGAGATATTCCGACCATATCCTCATGTGACCATGCGAAACAGTCGGCATTGGCCCTGAGAAAGTCAAGGAGTTGTTGTCTGGTCGATTCGTCCAAGTCCGACCCGACCCTTACCATTTGGTTTGGCTTTGAAGGGTCTAGTACGATCTCGTCGAGTTTTTCCGTTTCTGGTTCGACGTACCGACTAGGTCCTTCGCCGCTCTATGGTTGCTACGCGGTCTTGCGTTCGACCGCGTTCTTCATGGAAGCGACGTAGCATTCCTTTGCGGTCTTTTGATCTCCTTTGATTTCTTGGACTCCCCATTCAGTGGGGAATTTGATAACTTGATGATATGTTGAAGGTACTGCCTTCATAGCGTGTATCCACGGCCTGCCAAGAATACAATTATAGGGAGATGGACAGTCTAAGACTAAGAATTTCACCTGTTGGTTGACTCCTCCAGCGTATGTGGTTAGAATGATTTCACCAGTCGTATGCTTAACCTCGCCGCTGAACCTGACCAGTGGGGTCGACTTCTTGATTAGGTCGTTCTCAGTCAAACCCATTTCTTTAAGAGCATCAAGGGTCAAGAGATTTGTCTAGCTCCCTGTATCGATTAGTATCTCCGTATTAAGCAATTTCCAATGGACAAAGAGATTACCAGACCATCGTGGTGACCATCCGACCCGTCGGAGTCGGACTCGTCAAAAGTGACCGTCGGAAGGTCGGAAGTTCTCCTCGGCTTGAATTCTGACGCTTCGGGCTTGTCGCCCTTGCTTTCTCTGGCGTGTCGCTTGGCCGCGGAGTACGTGTTCCCACATATGTCTGATCCTCCTGAAATGGTATTGACAATTTTTGTATGGACAGGAGATGGGGGTTTGTTTTGTTTTACCTGATCTCGGCGTTCCATGGTAGCCTTTGCCCGCTCCGAGATTATGTCGCGTAGGAACCCTTGTGAGAGCAGCCTAGCGACCTCCTTTCGTAGGGCGATGCACTCGTCAGTCGAATGACTGTGGTCGCTGTGGAATTCGCACCATCGACTCATGTCCTTCTTGATATCCGGTCGGTCGCTCTTTCGGGGCCATCTTACGTCTTTTCCATACTTGTCGAAACTCTTGACGAGTTCCGACACAGAAACGTTGAAGTTATAAGATTGGACCCTGGGAGGCAACGCAGAACCGTCTCTCCATTCCTGTGACCTGTCTTGGAAAGAGTTTACCCGATTTGGTTCGTTTCGAGTACGATAATAGGGATATGGACGTCTGTCTCGACGGTTGTCGGAGGAATGCTTTCGATCTGATGGATCGGGTCCGCGTGAGGCTTTACGCGACTCACGGTCCTCTTCCAATCTTACCTCGGCCATAATTTTGGCCTGGACATCTTTAAAGCTTTTGCATGGGTACTTCGTAATCTCGTCGTAGAGATTGTTGTCTTTGACTAAGCCTTGTCGGAAGGCTTCGATAGACGTTGTGACGTCACAGTGGGGGATTCCCACTTTCTCTTCGTTGTACCTGTTAAGATAATTCCGGAGAGGTTCGTTGTACCTTTGCGTGACTCGGTAGAGGTCACTCAATTGTTTCTCGTGCTTCCGACTGCTGGCGAACTGACTCTTAAAAGAGTTGACCAGATCCGCGAATGATGCGATCGTTCCCTGAGGCAAACGCACAAACCAAGTTAGTGCGGGACCCGCGAGGGTTGTGCCAAAGCTTTTGCACATGACGGCCTCGCGGCTCTCCCTTGAAACAGATGCAGCCATTAGTTTTTGTTTATAGAGAGAGATATGGTCATCTGGATCGGTGGTGCCGTCGAACGTCGCCATGTTGGGGAGATGGAACTTCTTGGGGATCTCGACCCTTGCGATTTCTTCGACGAACGGGGATTCTTCGAATCCGCCGGACGCTTCTCTCTCGATCGGTTGCGGGACTCCTGGGAGCCTGTTGAAGCGATCGTCGATCGTCTTCATATGTCGGTCGAGCGTCTGCTGGAAAAGAGCCATGATATCTGGCGGATTGGCAACCTGTGGTTCGTCGATTCGGGGCCCAACAGACCCGATCGGTGTGGAAAAGGTGACATGGTTAGTCGAAAATGGACTAGCGAAAGGAGTTCGAGACGTACCCTCAGTGTGTCCAGGACGTCGTACGCTCGGAGGCGTTGGCTCGATGTTGTCCATGTCGAGGCGTGTTCGGACGCCACCGTGGACGGGTGCGTTCCTAGATCCTGAAGCCCCTGATTGTACCTGCGACTTAAGAGACTCATTTTCACGAGTTAGTTGCGCGATCTCGGCTTCGGATTGGGTTGACAAAACGGCTAGGGCTTCAGTTTTTTGACGTTGTTGGGCAAGTTCCTCTTGAAGGGCGGCCATTTTTTGAGAGAGTTCTTGGAACTGGGTTGGAGTAGGATTTTCGGTTGGGTTTTCTGTAGTTTGGGTTTCGTCTTCGACACGTGGTTCTTGATTGTCAGTAGAAGGATCGATAGTCATGGTTGGAAAGTTTCGGAAGGATGATCGGCAAGTTGCCCCACGGTGGGCGCCAAATTGTTTTGGGGCGAAAAGATCGGACGACCTAAATCGCCTTAGACGGGGTAACTAGTCGATCAAATGATAAAAAACAATCCAAACCAAGCAAGCAATAGATAAACAAAGAATAAATATGTAATAGCGTGATGGTTTTATTAGATGTCGTGTTTAATCAGACTGAATCGTGATACAACTTATCGTGATAAAACCAGAGATCGAGTGGGACTCGACCAGTGACTTGTGAGTGGCGACCGGCGGGGGTCAGGCGTAGGAAGCCGTTAGAGAGCTAGATTGAGAGCGAGAGTGCTATTCTGGTGTGTTTTCTGAGTAAGAATGCTCGTGTCCCTTGCGTAATTGTGTGCGTCTGTTTCTTATCCTCTTTGTCGTCCCGATATGGTAAGTCTTTCACCCTTGTTACCGTTTTGCATTTCTTGCCGAATATTTCGTATTTAATGTTGAGAGTAATGGCAAAGATTGCGCCATTGAATCTCTGTGATTACATTGGTTTTAATGTTACGGCCGTTGCGTGATCTGGGCATTAAATGTGTGACGAGATCCTTGCGATCCTGTCGGATGATACTCGACCAGAGAAGTCTCGTCGGCTCCTCTGGGCTTTTCCTCTGTTCTTCCGATCTGCAGTGGGCTTGAGCTCGATCCACTTGATCCGTCTTTCTCCTGGGATGCCAGGCCCAACACCTACGATGCCTCAAGACTCCAGAAGTCAGACGCATCTTACGGTCATTACATGAAAGAGAATGTGGAAACCACACCGGAGGACGAAGCCTCTCAGGGAAAGCCTTGCGAACCGGATACTACTGGCCCACAATGAATAGAGACGCAATGGAATACACCAGAAAGTGCGATGCCTGCCAACGACACGCACCCGTTCCTCATCAACCCTCGGAACTCCTCCATCCGACTTTGGCACCATGGCCCTTCATGAGATGGGGGGTGGACATCGTCGGAAAACTTCCACCTGCGTGGGGTCAACGGGTCTTCTTCCTTGCCATGACAGACTATTTTTCCAAATGGGTCGAAGCTGAAGCCTACCGAGATGTAAAAGATCAACACGTCATTTCGTTTATAAAACGCAATATCTTGTGCAGATTTGGCGTCCCATCAGAAATCGTGTGCGACAATGGCTCCCAATTCATCAGTCGTAAGACTCGGGCCTTCTGCGACCAGTGGAACATCAGACTGGTCACGTCCACTCCTCGGTATCCACAATCTAATGGGAAAGCCGAGTCTAGCAACAAGATCATTAGCAACAACCTCAAAAAATGCCTCACAAGGGCTAAGGGAAAATGGGCAGACGAACTCCCTCTCATCCTCTGGTCCGACAGGACCACCCTAAAGAATGCGACTGGACAATCATCATTCTCACTCGTCTACGGAAGTGAAGCGGTCATTCCCGCCGAGCTACTAGTTCCGACAACCCGTTACAGTCTTCAGACGAATGAACAAAACAACGTCGAGCTAGCACACAACTTGGACACGGTGGATGAGACTAGGGAAAGAGCCAGAATTAGAATGGTCAGGTTCCAACAACAGGTCGCAAGAAGTTACAACAAAAATGTTCGAGCCAAAGTCTTCGAAGTTGGCGATTGGGTCCTTAGAAAGACGTTCTAGAACACCAAGAATCCGACCGACGAAAAGCTCGCACCGTAGTGGAAAGGACCCTATCTCATCAAGGAAGTGGTCGGACATGGAGCATACCAAATGGAGGACAAAGACGGACGACCGATCCCAAGAAGTTGGAACGCAACACACCTGAAGCTATATCACTTCTAGACCAGAAAAGTAAGGCACTAACATTATTTCGCTTGTCATGTGCTATTCGTTGTTACGAACTCAATTCTATTTTTTGAAACTGAGCACTCACATCTAGTAAGGACATTTTTCCTTGCAAACCTAAGTACAAGTCGACATCAACATACACACTGGATCCAGTCACAAACAAAAGAGCTTACACTACATTTACACGATCGATCGGAACACGAGGAGATGAATACCAAAGGCACGTCGGCACACTGCCTGCCTTTTACAATACATAAGGTTAAAACACCTTATTACATCTATGTAATAAAGAAATATTGCTTTCCTCCTCGGTATAACACTAAGTCATGACTAAACATAAACATATACATTTGCAGGCCTCCTTCTTTACACAATGCGGCAAGCCCTACTCGACGGAGCACACGGGCAAACCCGACACACAAATCAAAGGCGTCAACGACAATCTTCTCTAGAAGAATCCGACGAAACATACGAACACAAAACAAGTTTGACCCTTTGTAAAACAGATTACGTCAAATAAAAGTCTAAGTTTTTTTACATCCATGCGACCCGCGATGGTGGACGGGTCGCCAAAATATATTGTCTGCCTACTGATAGGCGTTGTCGAGGTGCCTGATCAAAATAATCCTAAACAAACCTAAACAAGTAGCAAAGGCAAGCAAGGGTCGAATCCCACAGGGAGGAAGTAATCTTTCAGAGTGCAAAGTCGTATGCCAAAGGTAACAAAGGGGGGAATTGGTTGATTGTTGTGAAACAAGTAAACAAAGCAAAGTAAACAAAACAAAAGGTTGAAATCAATTGGGGAAAAAAACACTTAGCCAAACAAATATCCACCATTCATTTGATTGGTTGATCCTAGATTCTCTCTAATTCCTTCCTATGAATGTTCATATTCCTTTTCATAAGTTATAAACAGGACAAACAGACCCTGAGAATACTAACTATTAAATAACTATGAAAACCTCACGCGTCAATTCAATAGCAGCAATGAGAACAGGAATTTCGATAGATACATGCAAGAGTAGCAAACAGTCATACTATTGCATGCAATTAATTCTCCCTACAATAAACTAGTCCCAAACAGTTCTTAGAGTATTGCAGTTGCTACACATGAATTAGGTAACTCAAACAGTAATTACCAAACCCTAGCAATAGACAATTACCAATAACAACTAGTTGCGTCCAACAAGCGAAATTAGTAAGAATCAATGGGATGAAGAACAAGAGAATCAATACATTCAAATGGAAAGAAATAGAATTAGAATCTCACAACCGTATATCAATTGAAGGCTTCAATCGTCGGACTAAGCAAATGTGCTTAGTTCTTCATAGTTCAAAGAGAAAACAATACTCAATGGAAACAACCAGTGTTCTAAAAATCCCCGCCTAGGCCCCGTCTAGGCACTAGGCGGTCATCCACCGCCTAGGACCCCGCCTAGGGTCGCCTAGGCGAGAAGAAGTCTCAGATGTTATGGAAGCAACAACATCTTAGGATATAACGAATGCATAGAACATAGTTTTGGGTAAGGCTTTGTAAAATAAGGCCTATTATTATAAATCAAACTTCATCCCAACGTACTTTTATAAACATTAATGGATTTGGAAGAACATATTCAAATAATCACATGGATCACACAATAATTTTTAATCGGCAAGCTTCTGCCTAGCGACTTTTAGAACATTGGAAACAACGATAATGAATAATATATATGATCCTTAACAATGAAAGGGAAACTAGGTTAAATAACCTAACCCTCAAACTAAAGGGAAAAGATAACGAAATAAACCTAAAAGGAAATAAAGTATAATGTTCGAAATAATAAAATGAACAAAAACCGGAAAATAATAAAATAAGAAAAACTCGGAAATCCTCGTCGGGCTCGCCCCCGTGTCCTTCCGCGGTCGCGGCACCAAATCCGCGGTCGCGGAATTTAACTTTTTGCTCACGGCTTTTGCACAGCTCTGGAATTTTCCGCGGGCGTGGCCGGATTTCCGCGGTCGCGGAAGTGGCACTCGTTTGCTCCGCGCCTCGCCTTTCGCCGCGGCCGCTTGTGTCTTCTCCCTTGGTCGCGGTTGGTCGCGGCTGGGGCCTTCTTTGTTCATTTGTGTGGCTCTTCTTCTATTCTTCTTGGTCTCCTCAGGTGGTTTCTCCTCGTCTTCTGAATGTCTTCAATTAGATTCTCCAAACCACCATATCCACACTTCATCTCTCCAACTACATACTCCACAGTTGTGCTCTAAATCCCTATAAATGGCACCCTAAACACCGGTAACAACTCCTAGATAAGCACTACAAAGTAGTGCTGATCAAACTCCCTCATGCTTAAACCTTGCTCGTCCTCGAGTAAGCTAAAAGAAACATACTCCTTCAATCAAATCCCTAAGGTCTCAGGAAGCATAGAAAAGTCATCCCCTCTAAAAATTGCACCTAACAATGAATCTCCAAGGCACCAACACAGTATGCACAACACAACATAACACATAACTCAACACCAAGCTAAAAGGAAAGCAGAGTACTTCCCCCAAGCTTATCCCGAACACCATAGAGTGAATAATAATCTAATCATAGTCTCCCATCTATCTTCTTATACCTCCCAGAGTGACCTACCCGAATCCTCCTTATATCACCTCTTCTTATGTCGCCACGCCAGGTAGAATGAGGAATCCTAATAATCACTCTTCTTCTTTTCACTCATTTTGCCAAGGCGCCCTTTCGGGTTTTCACCAAGCCACTCATTTCATTTTTCAATAGATGGGCTCACATATAACTCACATCACTCTTGACCAATTATTACCCCAGCCTAATGCTGGTCCAAGCCACCTGCTTATTGCATAAGCCGCCCTTTCGGGTTTTCGACTTATCCCAGGATTTCTATTTTTGCCTTTTTTCAATTTTTGGCTTTTTCTTTTTCTTTTCTCCTCAACGACATAGCAAGTATAGAACACTCCCCCATGCTTAAACATTGCATTGTCCTCAATGTAATGAAAGACAAAAAGAATAAAGCACAGGGAAGGTAAAAAAATAACTCACAAACGCCGCTGAGTTGGCTTGGACACGGAAGTTGTTGCTGGCGGTAAAGCAATGAACGCTCGGGTCTCTGGTGTTGTGGCGGTCTTCAACTCATCTCTACCGTGCAACCAAAGGGAACCATTGTAATGAGAAGTGGTAAATCAAGGGAACGGGGTTGCATGGCCTTCAACGAACACAAAAAAAATAGGCCCAGATGTAATCGTGGTGTGGGCCCTGGTGTTCCAACTCTACAGCTGTCGACTGTAGGGTCATCATCGTTGTCAATACAAATGTGGGGCTAATGTCTCCTCCTGGACAACACGATGCGCACCATCTCTCCATGGGAAAATCAGACTGTTGGCTTTCGGCATAACTTATTTTTTTTGCTTTTTTTTTTTTTTCGAAATCTTTTTTTTTTTAGCAGGGTATAGGAACACTTACAATTGGTGTGGGAAACACCTTCTTCAATAAGGTTTGGGCCTCCTCCCTGCAGGTTAGTTTACAAACAAAACAAAAACAAAAGCAAAAGCACACTAACACAAATGCAAATAAAAACATGAATTGAAAAGACAAGGAAAGAAATACATACCTCGGGTTGCCTCCCGGATAGCGCCTTAGTTATTGTCGTGGCTCGACATACTACTCATCCACCTCAACTTGGGTTGCCCACAACAACTAAACTCTTGGGGTCAATATCAAGGGGATGCCTCTTTGTATGCTCTATGTTGAGCTTTACCCCCAGTCCCCTACACTTCATGATGGATGGACTGCTGTTTACATCCATGATTGCGCTTGCCATCTTTAGAAATGGCCTACCCAACATCTCAGGGGCTGCATGATTGTCCTGCCCCGTATCCAGCGTGGAGAAAGTTGCCCTTTTACTCCCAGTTTCTTTCTTGTGCTTCCCCTTCGGTTTCTTTTTCTTGATCTTGCGCAGCGCCTTTAAAAATTCCTTGCAGCGAGGGATGCTATTTGCCAGTATGACCAAAGGAACGGTTTCTGTGCAGTTACTGAAGGCTTCATAGATCTCATCGTTGCCCTTCATCCTTCGAGTATCTTGTAATGCCTCAGGGAAGGTTGTGATGGGGTGCAGCGAAACAAGTGGAGAGGAGTTGGGACGCACATACTCATCATAGGCAGCCGCGAGAGGGTCGGGGGCTGTCGGGGCGTTTTCGAGAGGAACAGACGCATCTGGAGCATTTCCGCGGTCGCGGAATATTTTTGAACAACTTGCCGTCTTCAGCTCCTTTTCCGTGATCGCGGAATTCAGGCTGTAGTCGCGGAAAACTCTCGACTTTGTCCTCTTCGTGGTGGATTATTCCGCGGTCGCGGAATTCTGGCCGCGGTCGCGGAATATCGCCGATTTCTTCCTTCTCCTCGCCAGTGGTCAAGACGCGGTCGCGACTCTCCTCCTCGTGGTCACTGAATTCCTCCAGTCCCAAAAAATAATCTTCTTCAGACAGCACCTCGCGGTCCAAAATATCGTCTGGAATGCCCATCTCCTTAGTGGTTGGACCGTGGTCGAGGTACACCTCATGCGGTGTCGGGTTCTCTTCCGCAGACATCTCGCTGTGTTCTGCTCCCTTCTCACAAATTTGTTGTTCCCTTTCAACTAAGGGGGTGACAAGCAGTTCCTCAAGCCTTCGTATGGTCATCGAGAAGGCATTCTCCTCCTGGTGCACTACTGGGTGAGATAGCGTTTTTACCAGGGCATCCGTTTTGTTCACCGTTTGAGTCAATTGCTTAATCTACTATTCCAGGTTCTGGAATATCTCCTCAGTTGACATGGAGGAACTTGGATTGGACACCGGTGGTCTATGCTCATAGGCTGGATAATACTGGTGTGGAGTACTCAGCTGATAGAACGACTGTGGCTCTCGGTAGAACTCCTGGTAACCATGGCCATAAGGAGGGAAATGCTGGTACCCATAACTCGAATTGGGGTGATCTCTCCACCCTGGAGTGTATGCGTAGGAGTACGGGTCATATTACGGCTCCTGACGGAAATGGGGAAATCTATCCATCTCTGTATCAAAATCAAAAAGGAAAAACAAAAATCAGTAGCACGGGTGTGGACCGTAAGATAGGTCCACACCAAAAATTAGCACACAAACAACACACAAAGAGAAATCAAAACTTGCCTCCCCGACAACGGCGCCAATTTGATAGGCGTTGTCGAGGCGCCGGATCAAAATAATCCTAAACAAACCTAAACAAGTAGCAAAGGCAAGCAAGGATCGAATCCCACAGGGAGGAAGTAATCTTTCAGAGTGCAAAGTCGTATGTCAAAGGTAACAAAGGGGGGAATTGGTTGATTTTTGTGAAACAAGTAAACAAAGCAAAGTAAACAAAACATGACAAACAGACCCTGAGAATACTAACTATTAAATAACTATGAAAACCTCACGCGTCAATTCAATAGCAGCAATGAGCACAGGAATTTCGATAGATACATGCAAGAGTAGCAAATAGTCATACTATTGCATGCAATTAATTCTCCCTACAAAAAACTAGTCCCAAACAGTTCTTAGAGTATTGCAGTTGCTACACATGAATTAGGTAACTTAAACAGTAATTACCAAACCCTAGCAATAGACAATTACCAATAATAACTAGTTGCGTCCAACAAGCGAAATCAGTAAGAATCAATGGGATGAAGAACAAGAGAATCAATACATTCAAAGGGAAAGAAATAGAATTAGAATCTCACAATCGTATATCAATTGAAGGCTTCAATCGTCGGACTAAGCAAAGGTGCTTAGTTCTTCATAGTTCAAAGAGAAAACAATACTCAATGGAAACAACGATAATGAATAATATGATCCTCAACAATGAAAGGGAAACTAGGTTAAATAATCTAACCCTCAAACTAAAGGAAAAAGATAACGAAATAAACCTAAAGGGAAATAAAGTATAATGTTCGAAATAATAAAATGAACAAAAACCGAAAATAATAAAATAAGAAAAACTCGGAAATCCTCGTCGGGCTCGCCCCCGTGTCCTTCTGCGGTCGCGGCACCAAATTCACGGTCGCGAAAATTAACTTTTTGCTCTCGGCTTTTGCACAGCTCTAGAATTTTCCGCGGGCACGGCCGGATTTCCACGGTCGCGGAAGTGGCACTCGTTTGCTCTGCGCCTCGCCTTTCGCCGCGGCCGCTTGTGTCTTCGCCCTTGGTCGCGGTTGGTCGCGGCTGGGGCCTTCTTTGCTCATTTGTGTGGCTCTTCTTCTATTCTTCTTGGTCTCCTCAGGTGGTTTCTCCTCGTCTTCTGAATGTCTTCAATTAGCTTCTCCAAACCACCATATCCACACTTCATCTCTCCAACTATATACTCCACAGTTGTGCTCTAAATCCCTATAAATGGCACCCTAAACACCGGTAACAACTCCTAGATAAGCACTACAAAGTAGTGCTAGTCACCTACACACACGTAGGACTTCAATTATCCACAAACACATTCTGCGACCCGCGATGATGGACGGGTCGCCAAACCAGAAAACATTCTACCCACACACAGGTGGGATCACAAGTCATTTACAAAAAAATATATCAAGAGTCGGGGGTCACAGCATTACCTTCAGCAGGGGCCGGACCGGAGGAAGGCTGGGGATCGATCGGCACGGTATCGCCAGAATGGACCTCATCTTCACCGGCACTTTCGTCTAGAGATTCTTCTCCGACGCTGGCCAACTGGAACAGCTTTGAACCAGGATTCCCCTTCGGAAACAGGGTATCCATGGTCTCCTTCTCCGCTTTCAAATCCCAGGTCTCCTGCTTGCCCTCTTTGAACTCCTCAATCATCTAGACACGCGACTTCAATGCGTAAAAAGCACCTACGTCGCCTGCGACCCGACCAGCCTCAATCCTAGCCTGCTTCACCTTCTCTTCAACACTTGACCGGCTCTCGCTGAGCTCCCTCCGACAAACATCCAAGTCATCTTGGCAGCTCTTCAGCTCCCTAGCGAAGCGGCGCTCAGCATCCCTAAAGCGGCTCTCGGCTCCTTCCACCTTGGTCTAAAAAGACGCCAGGTCAGACTCTGACCTAGCAGCCCTATCCTTGGCCTTAGCGACCATCTCTTTGACTCCAGAATACGCGCCCAAGAGAAACTGGAAAGTCTGGAAAAAAGACAAGATCAAAACAATCAAAGACCAACCAGATCGTGTGGAAAGAAAACATATAAACTTGAGATCCGACAAGACGATTTACCTTCCACGCAGAGCACCCCGCTTTGCCAATACAATCCAAGGGAGAGACGCCATCAACTTCAGACTTCAGAGTCGGGTCCTGAGCATGAAAGAGATCAGCAATCGATCGACCGACCGCGTCGATCTTCTCGACTCCACGAGCAACCGTCGCCTTCTTCTTTGAAGTATCCACAACCTTCACATCGCCGGAAGAAACACATGCCTTCCTTTTCGAGCCAACTTTGGATGGAAGCGACGACTCCGCCGGTATCGATTTGCTCGACGATGCCCTGTCCGCCGCCAACCTTTGCTCTATCAGACCTTTCCCAGACACTCCCTTCAAACGGGCACTCTACCAACCAGCCGGAGACGCTAACACGACAGACAAAACATAAGACACAAGCACACGATGAAAAAAATACATGAGTCGAACAAAAACTCACACTTGACCCGAGACGACGAAACAATCGACATAACGTCCTGAGTAGTGGGGGAGATCGACAACAGGTTGACGTTTACAAATTTCTGCTCCGACACGGGGATGCTAAGGATAATATTTGTCAGACCTTTCGAATGAACGTCCGCTTCCAACTCTTCAGCTTCAGGGACTACAAAAAAGAAGAGTTAAGCAAAGGGTTAAAACACATAAAAATGGGCAAAAAGAAGTCAAATACGTTCTCTCAACTCGCCACTCCGACAGCAGAAACGAACAGTCACCCCCCTTCTCCAGAGACGAACGCTCGACAAAGAAAAACTTCGACCCCCATCCAAGGTCGTTTACATCTAGGTTGAACACCAAGGGCTTTCGACCCGGTCGGATACGCAACTGGACGCGGAAAGAACTCTTCGATCCTAGAGAGTAGGTGTACCACAGGGCGTCGAAGTTAAAACCGGCCCCAGACTGAACATTCAACAGATCTAAAACCCTAAGGATCCGCCATGCCTGCGGCATGACCTGACACGGCGCAAGCGCCAGAGTCGCTAAGAAATCCCTAACAAGAGGGGAAAACGGAAACATATGACCAATCCTAAACGGGTAAGCATAGAAACAAACCCATCCCTCATAGCGAGCGTCGACTCTCTTGTCCGGATGCGGCAACCTTGCGACCGTCTCAGAAGGAAAGCCTCCGACTTGGAGGATCTGCTCCAACTCCACCTCCGGCAGTGTCCCCGTCAAAGCGTCTGCCTCCTTCAGAAGGAAAAGGGGGGGGGGGACCTCATTCTTGCTCAAGTTCGAGCGAGTAGCAGACGACTCGGAAGACTCGCTGGAAACCATTTCCAGAACAGAAAGAGAAGGGAATCGAAGAGCAATTTTTTGTGAAACCTAGAGAAGCCTACCATATCAGAGAGCAAGGGAAGAAGATGAAACCAAACCGTCAGAACTTAATTCGGATTTATGGAGGGAATCAGCAGGTCGCAGAGACGTCCCATCGTGCAGCAGGATTATCACCACGTAGCCCTCGCCTGTTGTGCCCAGATCGGAGGGTGGAGATCGTGTGGAAGGAAAGTTGTTTGGACTCCATCTCACAACTGCCTTGAGCCCAAAACAACTTGGGGCTATTGTTGGGCCCAACATACTCCAAAGGGATCGGAGCAAGCGAATTGGGCCAAGGTCCAAGCGAAGTCGAAGGCCAGAAGAGACTAGAAGGAAGCATCGGACACTCCTCAGACGCGTGGGATCCGACCGTCTCCGAAGATTTCGTATAGGGCATTAATTGCCTGATCAATGGCAAACGGTAACGAAATTAAACATGAAGATTACGATGGCATTCAAGGGCAATCCCGGAGATCACGCATGGAATGAATGGAGGATATTACGAAGATAAGTAACGGACACAAAAGGAAGATACCATATATAGATCACGAAGAAGCAATCAACAGGATACACGTCTACACACAGTACTCACTCACTGAGCTTTCGAAAAGGCTTACTAGCATATTCGCTCTCGCTCAAACCCCCCGTGATACTACCCAATCATTGCCGGTCAAATCACCAAAGCCTTCTGTCGAACAGGACTCGATCCCTTACTTTTCAAGGATAAGTTGTACTCTGATCTGATTCTATCATCGATTGATCAATAAATCATATTACTCTTTTGCATCTATTCTTTACTTGGTTGATTGCCTATTTGGTTTGGATCAATTTTACATTACCCGATCGACTCGTTACCCCGTCTAAGGCGATTTAGGTCGATTGGTCTTTTCGCCCCAAAACAGTTTCCATGGCCGAATTCGTCCAATTTTGAGAGCGATTTTTGAAGTTGAAATGTGGGATTTTTAGGTAACATCAATACGTGTATTATCCGTCAAGAATCGGGAAGAAATCTCTCGGGATAAGCTCGAATTTCCCCTGAAAAGGCAAGCCAGCTCACGAACGCGTCGATCGTGTTATTTGATGAAATTCGATCCGATTCGAGATCGATTTTAGCCGAAATTTATGCGATCATGAAGCTCTCTGTAAGGGCTATCCAACTACTATAAATTGAGCCTCACCCATGGTCACAATTCATCCAATTTCAAGCAAAATCTCTCGATCCCTCTATTTTTAGGTTGCGACTGTTCGTGCCAATTCTCGACCACCATCGTGCTCCACCGCCGCATTTTAAGACACCACTACATCTGCCCAATAGTCCTCTCCAAAATCCCCTTAACCCTGACCCTAGTGGTGCTCCGACGAAGCCGAATTTCACTGTTCTCCAATATGTAACCACTCGCGAGCTCCGTTAGCCTTTTTGCCTAAATTCGTTTTGTTATTTTTATTTTAATTAATCTTCATTAATTGATTTAATCTGGATTAATTAAAAATATGTTGGGTTAATTTAATTTGATTAAAATTAAAATTAAATTAATTTTTTTTTTTGTATTATCTTATATTATGAATTGTTAATTTATAACATTTCTATTAGATAATATGTTGGGTTAGAAATTTATTAGAGTTGTAAAAAAATTAATTAATTAACTAATTATTGTTATGATTATTTAGAATATACGACTAAATGATTTTTGGTATCGTATAAATGAACTTTTTTATTGTAGATAGAGGTGTCAAATGGGTCGGGTTCGGGTTTAAGCATACCGGGTCGGGTCGGGTCATTTACAGGTCGGGTCGATTGTGGGTCAAAGTTTAAGGCTCGTTTGTGGGTCAGGTCGTTGTGGGTCAGGTATGGGTTCGGGTCGACCCAACGGGTCGTGAGCCTAGTCAAAATTTAATAAAATGAATATTAAAATAATATTTTAGTTAAAACAAAAAATAATAAATCTAAAAAGTATTATATAATATTTTAATAATAAAATATATTATAATATTTAATATATAAAATATAAACACATTTGTAATGACCCAACCCATAAATTTTCGAGTCGAACTGGTTGGGTCACTTTGAACCCAATAATTTTCGGGTTGGGTCTCAACCCAAGAAAACACGGGTCGGCTCAGGTCAAATTTTGACATCTCTAACTGTAGAGCCTTGATAATTGATTTATTTAGATTTAAATAAATTCAATTAGAAACCGCAACAAGTATCCTTCAATTTTCGTTATTGAATAAATTATCTAATTATAATTTATTTATTTTGTGTGAATTGGGTACATCTCGGAATTGCTTTTGGGAACGGAATTAAAGCATGAATCCAATTCATTGTTCAAAAGCAACCGCTCCCGTTACGTCGTTCGACCTACTTCGTAACTCAAGGCAAGTGGCGGTTCGATCTTGCAATTTATTCCATATTTTCTTAATTGACAATTAATTATTGTTTTAATTAAGTTGGGATAAATTTTATTGAAAATTGTGTTTGGGAACTTATGTGATAAATTGGTGTAGAAAATGAATCATATATATTAGGTTGTATATTTTACTAGCAATGACCCTCGTATATACATATTTATTATTATAGGATGCTAGATGAACTTTGGTGTGAAAATGGTGTGGACTTGTATGCTTAGTTAGCACGAGTATTCGTAGGAACGTTATATACCTTGCGAGGTTTAGTTGTTTCCTTATAACTTGGTATAAGGAGATTATTGCCCTAATACTTTTGGTCATGACCGTACCCTTATTCGAATATAAGTGGTGGTGCACTTAGCTAGTGCCATTATTTGGGATTCGTCTCATGATTTTCTCATTCCGAGATTGATGTGAATTAAAAGCATTAACGTAATGCACGTTTTGAAATTAATTAAGATAAGTGCTTCTATGCACATAATTAATTAAGATAAGTACAACGTGGAACCCGCTCGGGCTCCTCTCTAAAGTAAGTCTCCTTTCCAATTTGGATTCACTTACGTGGTAAGGTTGGTCGAGGACTCAAATAGTCAAAGGAGTCAGTTTTTAAAACTTTGTGTGGTAAGTATAAATGCTCCCAAGAAAACTTACATAATTCCTACAAGACTCAATTCATTGGAGTCTTCTTTTGAATCATATATATTTCTATGTTTCAGTGAAAGTCTTAGTTATATATCGTCTACCTACTTTTATTCGAGAGACAATGATAGTAACTAGATACGACCACTTAGAACCTCTCATAAATACCATTGTTTAGTCTTTCATTAGACTAACCAACCTTTCTTTTTCCTTGCATGGTTGGTTGGTGTCATCCGTCTCATACGACACATCAGATAATTCTTCCCAAGTGTGAAGAAGCATGAGACCGACGTTGAAGGCAGCTAGTCTTAGTATTTTGATATTGTTTACAAGGTTCAAGATCCTCATTATGTAATTTTGATATTTTTTATTAAGTCTTCCGCTACTATCTTTGATATATGATTTAGTTGCCATTTTTCCGCAACGTCGTTGTAAGACGTTTTGATTAATTTATTAATGTTTATGTATTACTTTATATTTGCAATCAATACTATAAGCCTTGAGTGATTTCGGATATGCGTTCCGATGTCACTAACGGTAATATTCCTTAGGTAATTTAGGGATGTTACAGGAAAAAAAAATGTCCTTGACAGATAGAAAACTCTGGTCTATCATAGACGGACCAAGATCATCTGTCACAGATGGACCAAGCTTGTCCGTGACGGACATGCCGTCACGAACGAAACCAGCCTATCCCTCATGGATGAAGCCAACATGTTCATCTCCTTCACAACGAAGAACCGATTTGCGAATAACACAATTTTTTTAAACTCTTGGTTCGATTTACTTGTTTAACATTAACCATACTTAAATTAACATTAACCATGTACAACTACAACAATTTGACATATAGAAATTAACATAAACATTACCATCTACAACTTGAACAAATCTAATGAATTTGATTAAACCCTAATCCTGAAAACAACATGCACTAATTTGAACAAATTTGATGAAATAAAATGAGAATATACCTTGAAGTAGTGTAGTATTAAAGAGATTTGGAAGAACTTTAACCCAAATGTATCAATTTGAGTTCCTTGATGGAAATTTGGTTGATTTTGAGTTGGGAAATGAGAAAGAGAGATTGAGAGTTGAGAGGTGAAGATTGAAAGTGGCATATAGTGTAATTAGATAAAAGTATGTGTGTGTAGAATGGGCTCTATTTAGGAAAATATGGTAGGATCTATTTAACAATGGCCTAATTTATTTGTGCGTCCAATCTTTGTTATTCATGTTGGGTTATTTGACACTAAGGCATATAGAGTGTTGCGCATATAATTTAGTGTGATTCATTTTATATAATCCTCGTATCGAGGTAGCCAATATTTTAAATGAAGTGAACAATTGCAAATAGTGAAAATTACTGACTGTCAGAAGGAACGCCACAAGTCAAAACACAATTCAACTTCTGATGTAACAACGCAACTCTATGCCATGGCTGGACCGATTTTGAGTTGAAGGCATGGATGACTAAAGTGTTTTTTTGCATATGGAAGGCTAAATGAAGGGATCGATTGGTATGATGGATTTATCTATAGCAGTGTGTATGAATTGTGCATCTCAACTTCAAAGTGCTCGTAGTAGTTACAATTGCAATCAGGGGTTTTCACTTTTCTTTTTATATATGATTTCATGTGGAATTGACGTGTTTAAATTTAAGTAGTAATTATACTATTACTAGGGGTTGCAGCCCCGTGCTTCGCACGGGGAAGTTGAAGTTGATGTGCAGGAGTTCAAATTTAGTGGTTTGTTAGTGTTATATTATTAACTTCACATTTATTTATTTGAGAATAATAATTCATGATATATTACAGAAATATTGAATCGAGAGAATATGAAGTCTGTAGGGAAACATATGATCACTATAACAGTTGTTGTGCCGTAGCATTGAGAACATTGTCGACAAAGCTGAAAAATTAAGGTTTCACAAGGGGATTTGTGCATGAAATGAAGAATTATAGACACATTTTACATTACAGATTAATAAAAAGATGTTGCATAACTTGTTAGTTGGTGAATTTTGTTAGATACAGGGTGATTGTATATACTCCAGTTTATCATAGGTTTGCATAAATTGAATTTCTGAGCAGCATAATAAAACATGTCGCGATAGTCGGACTTGATTGAAATAACCTGATTTCTTAAAAAGATAAATGAAATTGAGATTCATGTATAAATAGCCAAATGTTGTGTATGTTGGTATCATTATATATTAACAATATATATCAAATATGATAATGCGTAAGATACGGTTAGTGTTGGTAAGAATGATAGATCACATGAAAATAGATATTCATGTGAGTAGGAGCTTGCCCATTAGTTTTATTATTGAGTAGTAGAAACAACAAAATAACAGGCTTGAATGTCAATTGATACTCCATTGTCTGTTATATTTTTGTGGTGAATTCAAATATGCCTCAAATCCTTATTAGTTCCTGGTAAAAGAAAGTATGTATCAAATAATGAATTTTAGCATGAATAATGCATCGACTCAAAAAGAGGTAGGGCAGAAACTTACCATTTATGTGTATGGTTTACGAGCAAGAAGCATCTAAACCCTTAGAGAAGGTAAGAAGTTATGATGAGTAAATCTTCATTTCATGACCGTAATCGGTGGGTGTTATTGAGTTCTTGAACTTATCTAAGCTCTTTTACGATGCAATTGATTGTGAATTTCATGCCCGTGTTTCATTTTTGGTTGATTAATGGTGTCTTTCTTGCTTATCATCATAACACTGAACCTAATTTGCAAATGCCACACTCGTTGTAAATTCAAAAGCAATAAGAAACATGAGACTGAAATCATATATGCAAGATCAAAACAATTTCCTAAACTAAATGTTGAGGCGATGTAGAAGAACGATGATATTCAAATTTATGTAAGAAAGAAGGATAGAGTGGGGGCAAACCTGGGTGCCTTCCGGAGCATCGGACGGAAGTGGTGTTAATACAGAGGAGAACCCGACGACAACTGAGCTTATGTCTTGTTAGTAATGTAAAATTTGAGTTTGGGGCAAGAACATGACAAGTGTAGGGTTATTCGCGAAGGCTTTTTCTTCATCTCTCGGACTCGTTGTGTAGTGATTCAGCTTTATTTGTGTATTTTAAAGTATTCCTCTCTACATTATGACATTTTAGGAGAGTTCATGAAAAAGAATAAGAAATGAAAACTATACAAGATTTTAGCTTTTCTTTCTCAAAATTACTACCTTATGAAAAAATGACACACTCTGATTTTTACATGAATTAAGACATAATTTGATAACAATTATCTTCTCTAGAAACATAAAAATAATAATAGGCTTCAATGTCAATTGATGCTTCATCGGGCATTCTCATGCTATTATTACTTCCTCAGAACTAAAAATCTATGCAAAACCCTAATTGCCCTTTCTCTCCGTTGAACTTCAAATTTTCATAGCAATGTCGACGACAATGTTAGACGACGAATCAACGAAGAAAGTGTTTCGCCAAGTCTTGTTTCTCATGATACATTCTCTCCGATTTCTTATTTGATTTCCATCCGCTGAAGTATATGAACGAATCACTATTATTCTGGTTATTGTCTCATGTCGAGTTCTACTTTAGTGATAGCAACCTTCCGAAGGATGAGTTCTGGATGAATTCAATCAGTGAGAACAAAGATGGAAGTATCCTTTCTGTTAGGGTTGCGTTAATTGTGTATCGGGTTTGGGATTTTTTGTTTGTTTTGCGAACTTCCTGGTTTTTTCTTCTTCTATTGTTGTTTGTTTTGCTTGCTTGATTAGTTGTTGAACTTGACTCTTGAATTTCTTAGTGGTGAATATGTCTTTGATATGCTCCTTTTCGAGAATGAAAAGTCACCTCGGCTTAAGGGCTCTCAAGGCTGATGAGATTCCTGATGAAATAATCAAAGTTGTGGCTGAGACTCTAAAAACTTCTCAGCTTCTGAAAATCTCCGATGATGGTAACTATCTCTCTCGCTTGCTCTCCCCATCCGTGTATATTGTAGTTGCATGTTTATAGTTTGTTGTATCTGAAGATGCACCACAAAACAGTAAACAAGTCTTAGTTGATAGCCTTTAAACCTTTCATCAAGATAAAAAGGAGCTTTCTAACACACCTTTCATTTTCCTTCTTTTTTTTGGCAATGTTGTAGCTATGTTCCTCCACAGTTTTCTATACTATCTATTTCCTTCCTTGTTTCTTTGTAATGGTTTGAACACAAGTACTGCCTAAAATTGATGCTTCCTCATGTCCTTATCTTCTCCATCTTTGTTTCTATATCTATGAATTGTGCTAACTTAAGTGCTTTGGTGTATATATCACTCATCATCTCCCACCTGCTGGCATTCCCTGATATCCATGGAATCCCAGTGTACTGTTTCTTTTTTTTTGATGTGGAAATACCTTATTGTAAAGGGAAGTCATACAGTCATTTGGCGTATGCCACTTGTTTCAAGTTGGGTTCCAAATGATTCTTGAAATTACTGTTTGGTTGTGACAACATAAGGTTTGCTTATACGTGACGTGATATGTTATAAACGAACAAAGCTAACTATATAAACTCGTACAGTCATAATGAAATATATGGGACATGGAAAATATTTATTTTCCGCGGTTGCAACCTTTCATGAAGTACATGGAAAATATTTATATTTTGTTTTGTCTAGAAATATATGGGACATGTAAGATTTTCTCCACATGCTCATAATTTATCGTAATAGTTATTTTAAATAATTTTTCAGAAAACTCTCACATAAAACCACGAAAATGATGACGTTTTAGGTCCAATTGCATTATTCAAATACTTTTGTAATTAGATAAAAATGGGCTTTAATATTTATAATGGGCCGAAATAAGTTCTTAAGGCATCCTAGACCCAGATCATGCAAACGATGACATTTTAGTTTCCTTATAGAGATTGCCTCATCCCTACTAACTACACACTATATTTTAATTATCTGATATTTTTATTTTTTCATATCATTTAATAAAATAACTTGTCTTTTCAGTAGCCAAACAACATGGCTTATCTACTTGAAATACTAATTAATTTCGATATATGACCTTACATTCATTATTGACAATTTTGTATAATTAAAAGGGGCACTGCATATTGTTTAGACAAATCACAATAGCCTTCAAATCCTCTTAGATAACAACCAAGCCAACCATCTTGACTCCCATTGAGATTTTTTTTTGTCGTATTCTCTCTTTTTGATGAATTTGAATTTACATTCACAATCTTTTTTTGTGACTGATCTAAAATGGCCCAACAAACAGAAACTGTTGAAAGAAGACTATAATTTTACGAATTGCACATTCATGAAAACATAAATAATAAAGAAGTTTCTTATACAAAATCACAGAGATTGTGCTGCTCCAAATAACAACAGAAACACAACCAAGAGAAGCAAAATAAAAGGGGTCATGAACGATCATAAGCCATGACCCTAAAAAAGAACAGCCAGAGCAGAGCCTAGAACTGACATCAAAGGTAAAGAATAAAATGGAAGGAACCCAAAAAAAAACTCTGTATACATGTTGCCTAGCACCAAAATCTTATGCCTTATATACTGTCATAAAATCTGACCACATGATAGTATAAATTGAGCATCCAATGACACCTACATACACTCGAAGATAACTAACTTAAGCTCCGGGGGAAGACATGAAAGAGGTAAATAATGTAGGATGCTAATTCCTCCATATGCACGCTACAAGAATCAATATGCAGAGCTTTTAAGAAGACCCAAGCAACATAATGCCCTGCATGATGACAATTTCGTTCGCTACAAAAGCATGACACTTTTTTCACTCTTCTCGGTTAGCCAGGACATATAGTAATAGATTGGATCAAACCCTTGAATGTGAACTGAATCAGCCAAATGTTGAAAAGGACAGCTCACATTAATTGCCACTTTGTTTAATCTAGTTGTATATTTTGACGGGCTTCTCGTATGTGTGACGGTTCTGCAATGTAAGCTTGTCAAAGAAGAGTTAAAAATGGTTAGTCTCTCATAATAGTAGGCAAGATTGAATGACAAATACAAATTTGAAGGAAGTGTTCATTAGTTGGTCGATTCATTATTTCTCAATTATCAGTCTTCAAAGAACCCCTTTAAGTACAATATAATAAGAAGAAAGATAGATGTATGAATTTATATAATAGAAGAAAATATAAGTTAGAAATTTTATATAATTAATTAAATTTAAAAATGTACTAAAATGTTAAGTAGTTTAACCGTAAGACAATAAAACATACACTTTATTTATAGTATCTTCTGTGTGTATATACATTCGAAAATACTTATTTGCTTATAATACTTTATCAAGTCAAAAATATAATATTATGATACTATGATATATAAAATCACTTACCAATATTAAATTGTATGCCATATATTACTAAATAAATTTGACACTATTACAATCAATTTTTTTAGTATGTGTCTCTAAATAATTAAATAAACTATAAATTATAAGGTATAATTCATCAATATATTGATTTACATATTCACAATATTTAGGTTATGTAATTTGCATATCCTAAACATAAATTATTTTAATTGTCATGTTAAAAAAATTAAATTATTAGGCTATTGTTTTTTTATAAAATTATATTAATTCAATTATTAGTCGAGTATAATTTTCCGCGCCTTATATGAGTTTATATGAAAAACAATATATGATATTTTGAATTATATATATTTTGTAATTAAAATAACCATTTTAAAAATTAATTAATCTACCAAATATGTGAGATATTACACATTTGTTATTATTATTTGTAAAATGGAAACCTAACTAAAATAGTTTAAACTTATTGAGACTATTAATTCATGTCTAACAATATTATATAGCTCCTATAAAAAACATTATCTAACTTTCTTTCTATTTTTAACGTAGTATAATATAAAACATAGATATCACATTCCTTTGTATTAAAATATTGGTTAAACTTTTATTAAATAAAATAAAATATTGATATATATATTTTGTTTACATATGATACGTTATATTTGGTAAATATGGATATTAGTATATGAAAAAAAATGTAAATTTTATAAAAAGAAAAGGATAAAAATGTGGAAGAACATTTAAATTTATTTAAATAGCATACTTTAGAGGATGACATATAGAAGAGGAAACTATAACTATTATATATATATATAGATAGATTACAAATACTTATTTCAAAAAAAAAAAATTATTAAAAATAATGACATTATAACGGGTGAGCCAAACAAACCATAAACTATAAGGTATATATTTTTTCAAAAAAACATTATG
Source organism: Rheum nobile (assembly GCA_027886185.1). Classification (NCBI taxonomy): domain Eukaryota; kingdom Viridiplantae; phylum Streptophyta; class Magnoliopsida; order Caryophyllales; family Polygonaceae; genus Rheum; species Rheum nobile. Next base: position 2,867,616 of record WOAB01000639.1, read on the forward strand.
TAGATTGAGCCGTCAACGACCCTAACCCGATTTACTAATAAAAGCCCGAAACGATGAGCGCTAAAATGATCTGGCCCGACAAACCCGATTGCGAACTATAGACGAAGCTCTAAACGACGGCGTACTGTGTTTCCTACTCAAACTTTGTGGTCAGAGGAAAGAGAGAAGCAGGCGTATATCAGGCAAGAGAGCCGCATCGTTGAACCAAATCCCTTCCAAAACCAATCGGAGAATCTCTTAACGAAACTATCCCTTTCTGCTTCTTCTTTGCGATTCACTCAGAAGAAATGGCAATGGCAGCGTTGAGAAAAGAGGGGAGGCGTCTCAGCCCTCTCCTCTCTCCCCACCCCATGAACGCTCTTCGATCCTCCCTCATCCCTGCTCAGTATGATCTTTAACGTCTAACTTTTAGTTCTTCTATTGTGGTTCTAAGATCTCTATTCGTTGGGTTTTCTATCATTTCAATTGGGGTCAATGAGATGGATGTCAAAATATGTTCGATTAGGGTTTCCGAATGGGAATAAACAGGTTGGATTGCTAGATTTGTGCGATTATTGCATCGATTTGCTTTCTTCCAGTGTTGGATCGTGAAAATGGTATGTAGATTGGTGCATTTTTGTTGCGATTTAGGTACCGTTTGGTATAGTTTCAGAAATGGATATGAGATTGTGATCGATTTTTTTCTAAAACTCGTTGTTTGGTCAAATTTGGGGATCCAAATGAGGGTTTTATGCACTTATCTCACTATCATCACTGTCGCCCTTCCACTTGTCTCTTTCTCTTTTCGAAGCCTGTACACTACCACCATACTGCAAATCACATAGTGCAGTTGTGATGACATTAGCAAGACTGCAGCCATAACCCTGTACATTTCTTCATCCTCTTACCCTTTCATTTGGCACTGACGGTGTAGGAGAGAACCCAAAAGAGTGTTTGTTGATGCATTTGAGATTGTATTATATTTGTTATAGTGTTAGATATCTGTTGGACTTTTACCTTATCTACAGTTAGATGTTATTTTTGGAGCTGCTTAGATAGGACACCATTTACATCAATGAATTCCATGTCTTACAGTTCCTTTTCTCTGACATATTACTATGTACTTTGTTGTCCAGGGAGGAAACGTTGGGTGTTCGTCACATTTTTACTCAAATTGGTGAGGGATACTCTCAATTTGGGCTGAGATGTTTTCCAACTGTTAACTGCACTATGCAATGTCCTAAAAGTTTCTGATCAAATGCTATGTTGTTGCTTACAGTTAAGAATAGAATGAAAAGTGTAAAAAATATTCAGAAAATTACAAAAGCTATGAAGATGGTTACAGCATCCAAGTTGCGACAAATTCAAAGCAAGGCTGAGAACTCCCATGGCTTTTGGCAGCCTTTCACTGCCCTGCTCGGGGATACTCCAAGTATGTGAACCCTTGTACATTTATGCAATTGGAAAATGGAATTTTATGTTGTTTGTTATTGCTGCCTATCATTTACTTTGTAAGACTAATTACGAGGAAGCTTAGTACTCCTTTGAAAGCCATGTAGACGCATGCTTATGTGCTAGGAGATGATGAAATACATCCGATTAATATTATTTCATGATTTCGTTTGATGGGTCCATATAGGCAACACCAAGGAATTATCTATTGCATTATTTGAAAAAGACTCACCATTATCTGCTGTTATCTTGGTAATGGCATTATGGCATTGAAGCTCTTGCTTACTGGAAGTATGATTAGTCCATCTTCCAGGTATCGACCTCTGTTTATTGTTTCTAGAGGTGCTTTCTTTTCGCCGCTTCTTCCCTTGTGCTTAAGCAATGAATCCCTTGTTTTTTTTACTATGACTTCATTCTGTCCAGCTCAGCTTCAAGAGATGCAACAACCACTAAAGCCATGCCTTCTCTTTGCTTGAGGTCTACAAGGCCCGTTTCCATGAGTACTTGTCTCTCCAGGGATATTATAAGAGAGGAGCAGTATATCTTGCCATGGGGAAATTTAAAGATGCACTAAAAGATTTTCAGCAGGTATTTGTTCAAGGATGTTGTTTCCATTCATGAGCATGATTTGATTGTTTTGGTTTAATAAATTGAGTTTAGGATGGTACCTTAGCATATCATTGAATGAGTTTGGAACATAGGAACTTTGATATAGAATAGACAAACTTTTGAATAACTCTTTAGAATAATATATTTATCATTCTATATTATATGCTGGTTTGAGTGTGACCAGTTTAAAGTTGAAAATTCCAGTTCTTGCCATCTTGAATGAATATTTATGTTTGTTCCAGTGGAGTAGACCGATTTAAACAACAGTTATAATTTGTTTATATCATTGCAGTTGGATTGTCATATTAGGGAGTTGTATGTATATGATGCTTTTATCTTTGCTGAGTTAGGTTATCTTTGTTTCTACCTTTAGTATGTGTACTTGTAAGCTACTGAAAATGAGGAAAAGAATACTTATATCACCCTCTTATAATTAAAGGTCAGCTTTTAAGGGTATTAACTTGTGAATTATACATTTTTATGCTAATACTTCACTGGGAGGCTTAGAATAGCATTATCTATGTTTTTCAGTAGTAGTTGACAATTCTTATTTTTTAATGAAGTTTGGAACAACCCGAATAGAGGTAGATTCTGATGGGTAATTCATGTTTCCTAGTTCCCAAATTGATCCAGAGTTAAACTGTAAGCACCTTGTCACTCACTCAAAATGTGCAATGAACCTTTTATATTGCTTCCTATGGTGATAATTACTCATAAAACATTGAAGGTCAATATACTTTATGTGAGTTCTCCATTCTGAACTGATTTTTTTATTGCTAGGGTACAATAATTACATACTTTAAGAGGTTCTATCTCGAATGGTCGGTCATGGAGCACCACCCGAGTGGAATCGAAGGGTTTATTCTTGATATGTAACAAAGTAGTTTGACGCATTCGAGTGTCATATATGTCCAGGTTAACATGTGTATACGTAGCCTGTAAGATAGAGGAGAACCATGTGTCCGTCGAGGAGCTTGTAAAGGGGATTAAACAAGATCATCAGATGATTCTCAACAATGAAATGCTAGTTCTCCATGTATAACCGACTTTAACTTGTCATGTGCTTTCCTTCTTTGCTTCTGAAGTACGTTTGTATGGATGACCTACTATTTTTGCAGAGTTTAGGAGTTGATCTTATTGTTTACACTCCAGATCGTGCAATCGAAGGGTTTATTCTTGATATGGAGGTATTTTCCGCTTATGCTTAAAACCTCTTAATCTTTTATGAAATATGACCATCATTAACTCTTCATAAGTCTGTGCATCTTAATCTGCATTGTTCAATGTTCAGGATTTTTGTCACGCAACAGGTGGTCAGCCAGAGATGTTGAAGGTATATCATTTAATTAGTTATGCTTTTGCACATCAGCACTACGTGGTTTTTTCTTGTTGACCTATTATTATTGCAACAAGCAGTCAACCTAGTGCTATAGATAATTGAGATACCGATTTTGTTGTTGCATATATTTTGTTGAATGGAGTCATTGAGGTCAGTCTTCCTCACGACCCTATCCAGTACAAGAGATAATCTGGTACTATTTCGTTTCCTATGGACTGGTTGTGTGAATTTTGTAGTAGTCATTCTCCAAAAGAAAAACTCTAACAACCAGCAAGTAAATTGTGTTTTCTAGATTAATTGGTCGACCAGGGATCGATTAGCGGTCCTTGTAATTAAATGTTTAAATTTGTGTGTGCATACAGGCCTATATGTGAAGCGCACGTCACACAAGCAACACTCTTATGCAAACAAAAAAAGAACGCAACACAACAACGACAAACAAGCAGACAAGCAAAGTTATAACACACAGGTGGGCAACAAAATAGAGGCGATCGGCATATATACGTAAATCGAAGACACTGAGATGGGCAGCCTATATGTAAATCGAAGGTAATGAGGGCGGACTTGCTTACGACTTGCCTTCCAGATGAAAGTGAGGTATCGACAACCGATGTCAAATACCCGCAATAGAGACAACGGGTTGATGAGGACAGTGATGGAGATGGGTGAGTAGAACTTACATATATATAGCACAGGGAATGTCGATTACCACAAAAAAATAATAAGATGCTACTGTTCACACATGGGCAGCTGGCAACACCAAAAAAAAGGAGAGGAAAAAAGGAAACAACCTATGCCTATTAAGCACATCAAGACATACTCCTTGTTGACACACACAAAATATGCGGACGTGGCACTTCAAAACAAGAACACCTAGGAATATGACATGCAAAATTAAGAGAAGCAGAACTCCTGCTTTTATGTATTAAGGATATGTTACACATGAGTGGTTTATAGCACAATCATTTCAATTTCATTTTAGAAGATGTGGTTGAAACGGATCAGGTTGTTCATTCATTTTTAGTTTTAGTCCGCAGAAGCTAAATACACTCCACTATTTTTGCTTTTTAAACTCCCAGATGATACGAGTACGCATCGCGTACCTATACTAAAGGTAGGGGGTACGAGTATGCAGCACGTACCATCTGGGAGTATAAACTCATGTTTACCCAAGTACGCACCCTGGATGCATACCTGGGTAAAATGGTAAAACACGTACTGCTGGGGCCCATGGGACTCTGGTACGCGGCTTGGCCGCGTACTGCCTGGGCCCATGGGATTTAAATGGTATGCGTCTTGGACGCGTACCAGCTGTGCCCAACTATCCGTTTCGGACCGTTGGAAGGGTACAGTACGCGTCCAATATGCGTATTGCACGCTTCCAACGGTCCGATTTTGGGTCTATAAAGACCAACCACACACGGCCAAATTTAATAACATCTAAACCTCCCAAATTTTTTTGTCCACTCTTAGAAAAAAAACGCGTTTTGGAAAAAATGTCAAACGATGAAAGAGAATCAGCATTAGGACATGATATTCGGCAACCCGGCCCCGTAGAGGTATGTATTGTTTGAAATTTTAGTTCATTTTGCTATGTTTAAGTGTATTCAAATACGAAAAATATTATTAAAGAAAATTTGAATTTAGAGTAGTAGTAAAGACATATTATATGATATCAAGTGTATTTAAATACAAAAATTATTATAAAATAAATTTTGAAATTAGAGTAGTAATAAAGACATTTTATATGATATCATGTAGTTTATTTGAATATTACATTAAATGCATAAGTATATTTAAATATTACATTAAATGATGTATGTAGTTTATTTGTATGAATGATATATGTAGCACATTTTATTTTGAATAAATATTAAATTACGTTTTGAATATATATTAAATTAGAACCATTGGAAATAGGTATGCACGAGAGATTTTTCCGAATACTTTTTTTGTAAACTATGTGGGATAGTCGAGAAGAAATGATTAAGTGGGCTAAAGAGAGGGGTAAGAATTTGATGATGGTTATAGTCATTAGAAGCTCAAAACCTCGAAGGGTGAAGCTAACTTGTGAGAATTTCGGTAAGTATAGACCTAGAAATATCGAGGGTAAAAGAACCAACACAAAGAATATTAATTGCCCATTTCAGCTGGTTGGGGTTCGTTTGAAAATAGCTTCTGAAATAGAATAGAAAGATGGAAGCTTTCTATTGTTGATGGACACCACAACCATGTACTTCCAACTAGTTTCCTCGGACATGCATATATGGGTCGAATGACTGAAGAGTAAGAAGGTCTTGTTAAGAGGTGGACTGCTATGTTTATGGCACCAAGAAACATTATTTCTGAGATGCGCACTCTATACCCCGGAAATGTGACATCCACCAAACAAATAAACAGTTTTCGGCAGAAGATTCAATACGAGGATCATGGGGAACTATCTGTGACCTAGTGGACGCAAAAGTACCTGAAATCTAAGGAGTACAAAGTGTATACTCATAGGAAGGTGGCTACCAATGTAAGACCCGGGGTCATAGAAGCGCCATCCTTAGAGGAGACCCATCATGTTACAACCATTGAAGTGGATATCCTATTCTTTGCACACCCACAGTCAGTGCACTTGATGAAGATGTTCCCTTACATAGTTGTTATTGACAACACGTACAAGACGAATAGGTTCGTGTTTATTGAAATTGTTTATATTATCATATTAGGTTTTGATGTATTTACAGGTATAACATGTCTTTGGGGGAGATTGTTGGTTTTTCATCCACTTGCAAGACGTTGAACATTGCCTTTGCACTTACTAAGGGGGAGGACATAGATCATGACCACTTTATGATGAAAATTTTGTTGAAATTGTATAATTCAGTGTGAGTATATCCAACGGCCATTATGACTAATCGAGAAACCTCTCTCATCAACGCAATTGGTGAAGTTTTCGGGAATACAGTGAAACACCTTCTATGTTGTGTGCATGTTAAGCACAACATCGAGTCATATGATCTCTCTGTCACGAAGAACAAGATGAGTGCCGATGATTTTGCTAATAGATGTTGGGGTTTGTTTCTATCAATTACAGAGGAAAGATATGAAATGAGACTACAAGTGTTGAGGGATAAATGGCACAATGACCTCGTGTCCTACGTGGAGAAGACGTGGCTCGATCCTTACAAGGAGAATATAGTTAGAGCCTGGACCGATGTTCATCTTCATTTCTTCACTAGAATCACAAATAGGTAAATTTTAACCCTCATCATTACGGTTAACATTATACGCACATGTTAATTTATGATGGTTTGTTTTTGTACTTGGGTTGAGGGTGTCCATAAATGTTTGAAAGACGTTTTGGAATCTTCTCGGTACGGTTTGAGCGCATTTGTCATAAGAATCGACCATACCTTGGAGACTCAAGAAGAACATATTAGGGAAACAATGGAGATGTCACATTGTAAAGTTCCAATCGAGGTGTTTGATCTGTCAGCCCAAGTACAAGCCATATTTTCCAGAATACACTACATAGTGATGGAGAAGTGCTTCAAGTTGTTGCTGGATATGTATTATGCCATAGAGGACGGATTGATCACGAGATACTGCGATGATCATTGGTGGAGAAACTGCATGCTTTGGGCTTCCATGCATCCACAGAATTGCAAATTCCATGCTTACTGACACTCCGATTATGCCGAGTGAAATACACAACTTTTGGAAGAAAGTGGTGTGGGAAGGCATTACTGACGAAAAGGTGGAGGTAGATGATGATGTACCATGTTATGTTCATGAAGTGAATTTAAAGGAGATGGCTTCTAACTTAGATAAAATTCAATTGGAGAAAGACTGGGTGTACAAGATTTCAGAGTTGTACAGTGACTTGAAGAATCCGCATAAATCTTCGTTGAAGGAGCCAAGAGTCGTTGCTCCAAAAAAAAGGCCAAAGGGGTCAACCGGCACAAAGTTCTCCACGAAGAGGGATCCGATCTTGTTTGAGCACAAGAGGGTTGAGTACGAGAATGTGGATTTGGAGAAGAAGTCCCCGAGATCATCCAACAGTTCCCCAAGACATGGCAAGAAGAAAGACATTGAGGTTGTCGTTTTGGAGAAGAAGCCCCCGCGGCCATCCAGCAGTTCCGAGCATGTGGAAAGAAGAAAGATTCGACCTAGAGCGGTCCAAATACATAAGCAAATTTATCAATCCCGAAGATAGACATGATCCATAAGGGGGTGAGATTTGGAGTTGAGAATGTGGACTACTTCATGTTTCCCTACATTATCTGGGATAAGGACATAAGGGCGGACGGACATTGTGGTTATCGGAGCCTAGCTTTGTTATTGGGATGGGAGGAGACTGAGTACTACAGAGTTCGCATGGTGGTGGCACAAGAGCTTGTGGAAAACAAGGCTATATACGATAGAGTAGATCTTGTGGAGACCAATGTTGATGACCTCATCCAACATGTGAACTACATTGGAATTCCATACCCCCCAAAATACTGGATGAAGATGCCCATGGTTGGTTTAGCATTTTCCACTAAATTTTATGTGGCCCTTGTATTACTTTCATGGTATAGCCCGTGCCTATGTATGCCGATAACGACCTTTGATGGCAACACTGAACCTCCAACGAAGATCATGACAATAGCTTTATGTAATATCCCACTTAAAATAGAAGGGTAAAATGGTACTTTTAAAGTGATAAAATGATAGATTATGATAATTTTTGGTACAAATTATCAAATGAGTAATAATAGTATGGTGTTAAAATAAATAAATAAAAAAGCATAAAAAAGAATGTAATTTTAGAATGTTAAATAACAATAAAGGTCATAAGAATCTACTATATTTATACTAAAACAGAATAATCTACTATATTTATACTAAAACAGAATACTTACTGTGCCACGTGGTGCCCCCACAATGAACCAAAATTTTATGCTGCCATGTGGCGTCACGGTATTCAATTTGCCACGTATCAAGCTCCTATTTTTTCGGTTGTTTTGTAAAAAATCTAATAAAATCAAAGAAAATAAAATAATTGCCTATATTAGTCGGATTTGCAAACTCGCTCGAATAGTTTTTATACTCTAAATCTTTCTAAAAAATTACCAAATAATAGTCTCAGCCCTATATGTTTTGTACATAATCAAATCTGTAATCATCCATAATTGCCAAAACACAGTCAAGCATATTACATAAATCTTTTGTTTCCAATATACACTTGCACATTTGGTTACAACCTGTAATAAAATCACGGATAGCTGTGCACCCAAAAATATTCAATAACCTCTAATAAAACTAAACCAGTTGTCATCCAAAAATATTCAATGGCATTATGCAAATGCACATTTCTTAGAAAACCTACATGATACCTGAAAGAAAAACTTGCCTGAACTGAAACTGAACCTGCAAGAACTAAACTTGAAATAAAACTAAATCTGCTAATGACAACATTATTGCACAAAAACTGAACATGCACAATATAAAAACCTGCAAGAACTAAACCTGAAGCATACACAAATCACCCTCAAAACGTACAATAATTGCACAAAAACTTTTGATGCTTGAAAGAAAATAACCAAATGCAAAAACACCCACAAATAATACACAAATCTTTTTGCTGCCTCAAAACTGACATTCTGCAAAACTTTATGCTACCGACAAACCAAAATATCCATGTTTTCCAAATTCATGGGCTTTTGTTTCCAATATACACATGCACATTTGGTTAGAACCTGTAATAAAATCACGGATAGTTGTGCACCCAAAAATATTCAATAACCTCTAATAAAACTAATCCAACTGTCATCCAAAAAATTTCAATGGCATTATGCAAATGCACATTTATTAGAAAACCTGTATGATACCTGCAAGAAAAACGTGCCCGAACTGAAACTGAACCTGCAAGAACTAAACTTGAAATAAAACTAAACGTGCTAATGACAACATTACTGCACAAAAACTGAACCTGCACAATATAAAAACCTACAAGAACTAAACCTGAAGCACACACAAATCACCCTCAGAACGGACAATAATTGCACAAAAACTTTTGCTGCTTGAAAGAATATAACCAAATGCAAAAACTGCCACAAAAAATACACAAATCTTTTGCTGCCTCAAAACTTACATTCTGCAAAACTTTCTGCTATTGACAAACCAAAATACATCCAACCAGTCCATAAACAGTCGTGCATATTATCTTTAAAAAGATTGCAATTGCAAGATCTGCACAATAATACCATAAATATTAAGAGATCATTCACAACCGTGCATATTATCTTTAAAAATATTCAAATTGCAAGATCTGCTACTGAATATCCATGTTTTCCAAAATTAAAAAAAGAAAACATTTTATTCCTTTTTGTACAATAATACTAGGGTTGTTCATTGGGCCAAAACCGAACCGAACCGAACCGAATTTCGGAATTTTGTGGACCGAAAACCGAACCGAACATACTCGGTTTGGTTCGGGTTCGGTTTGATTCGGTTTTGGCCCGATGAACAACCCTAGTAATATTGTACAAAAAGGAACAAAATGATGTTTATTTTAATTTTGGAAAAATGGATATTCAGTAGCAGATCTTGCATGTGAACTACATTGGAATTCCATATTTGGCCCGAAATAACCGAATATTTTGTAATTATGTTGATTTAGAGGTTTTAGTGCAAAAAACCGAATTAGACCGAACCGAACCGAGCCGAACCGAACCGAACCGAACTTGGACCGAACCGAACTAGACCGAACCGAACTGGACCGGACCGAATAAGGTTGGACTAATTTATCTAGAAATCTAGGTTTTTTAATTATTTTAAAAAATAATCGATTTTGACCGAACCGAACCAAACTGAAAACCGAACTGTATTTTTATAAGAAACGAAAATCGAACCGAATATAATCGGTTCGGTCGGTTCGGTTTGGTCCAAAAAACTGAAAAACCGAACCCGATGAACACCCCTAAATATTACATAATAAATTAAACTGTTTGTGGGTTATAAAACTACATCCCCTCCCTCAATTTCTGTACAAACAACTGGAACCATAGCCAAACTTTTCTTACAAGATCGTATTTAATCATTTACCAAGTAATTACATCTTTATATATTTTGTTCGTCTTTCATTCTACATGCTGATATTTATTGTACATGCATAGATTAAATGTGTTACAGAAATTATATTTTCAGTTTGTGCAGAATATGCTCAAAGAGGGTATAAGTTTTCTGCACAAACTAATACCCTCTCTGAGCATTTTCTGGCTTAGCAGGTAAATACATAAGTGCTTTAAGTCATTGTTTTAAGTCTTTCACGAGTAGGCATGATTACTTGAAAGTTTGTGCAGAATATGCTCAGAGAGGCTTTTAGTTTAGTCTATTTGCCGATGAAACTAATAATATCCCGTAAGCATACTCTGCACAAACTAATACCGTCTCTAAGATATGACTGTTTATGTATTTTTTAGGAACTAAAATCACTACTGACTGTTTAGGTATTTGCTACAAATAATAAACAATATTCTTTGTTTTAACTGTTTTTGTTTTTTCTATATTGTTTTGTAGCTATGTCAAAAGAACTACAAGAAATAAAGGACATTACAAGTACCCGAGGGAATTATGAGCTAAAGGTTCGCGTAATTCGATTATTTAAAGTTCCAAAGAAAGAAGATCATACACAATACGATACAACTAAACTAATATTAATGGATGAAAAGGTATTGATTTGCATTTTTTAACATTATTTTTTTAGTATTTACAAAATTGTGTGCCTAATATTGTCATACAAGTTAGATATATCCAGTAGTATTATATTTCTTATTTTTCAGGGAGATAAAATCCATGTCGTCATTAAAGGAAGCTTTTTTAGTGAACTTATCAATATTAAAGGAAGGAGGTGCTTATTTTATGTCAAACTTCAGAGTTACTCTGTATGATATACCTTTTAAGTTCTCTAATCTGAAATACCCCAAATAAGTTGATAATGGCATAAGGGTAAATTAATTAAGGTTTTGCTTAAATTGGGAGAAATGGAAAATTTTGGGGATTTAATCCCTAACTCCCTCGGTTGTCTCTCTCTCTCTCTAGTGATTTCTTCTCCTGAGCAGCCAAGCAGCTCCCTTCCCCTGTGTTCAGCCGAGTTCTTCTTCCTCCGGCGAACCCAGCTCGGTCGTCTCCTCCGGCGAGCTCGACCCAGACCGCCGTCGCCTCGCCTGTTTCGTCCGCTGTCCGCTGGTGTTCGTGGCTGCTGTTGTTGGCTGCGTTTTGCTGCTGAGTTCCGGCGACGAGGGGCCATATCCGGTGGCTGCAGAGGGTGGTCGACGATGGGGTAAGGTAAGCCTTCGATCGGAGTTTGATGAGCTACTGATTTCTGCTAAAAATATATATGTGTGTGTGACCGAGTACTGTTGTGGAATTTTGGCTGAATTCGGTGGTGAGTTGTACAGCAAATTGATTTTTGAATTCGGTTATATATATGTGTGCAGCAAGGCGTTGAATACTTGATTTGGAATTGGATTAATTTGGGTGTGATTTCCCTTAATTAAGTGGATTTGTAGGGGTTTGCTGAGATTGGATTTTTGGAGGTATAATTTTAGGGTTTGAATTTGGGGGTTTTGTTAGTAGTGGATTTGTATGAGTAATTAATGTCAGGGATTTGCTCGGATTGATTTCGCAGGTTCGTTCGAGTTGGTTGGAGATCTCTGAGGTCGTGGTTGTCGAGCTTGAGGCAAGATGATTCTTGCTCATACTTTTACTTATCTCTTTAAAAATAATTAAGCCCGTATATGACTATTTTCAGTAATGATATATGCTCATGTCCGGTTAATTGATCTAGAATTGTAGGCTTAGAATTAAATGGTTGAGTGTGTTGATATTGGTCTCATGTTGGATATGGATTGAGTGCTTGGATGTTGGTCTTGTGTTGAAGATCGGTTGTGTGCTTGATTAGTGGTTTTGTTGATAGATATTGGTTTTGTTATTTGAAATGGTTGAATGTGTGTATATTGGTTTAGTTGTTTGACATTGGTTGTTTGCTTGGATATTGGGTTTGTGTTGAATGTTGATTGTGTGAATAATTATTGGTCGTGCATTGGATATCGGTTGTGTGCTTTGCCATTGGTTCTGTGTTGGATATTTATTGTTTGTTTGGTTGTTGGTTTGTTGGCGGATATCGATTGTGTCTTTTGTTATTAGTTATACGCTGAGTTATTGGTTTTGGGTTGAACCCGGTCGAATGTGTTGGTTGTTGTTGCCTGGTGTTATGATTGATTGGATGTAATGTGGATTGATTGTTGTGGATTGATTGTGGTTGATTGATTGTGGTGGATTGATTGTTATGGATTGAATGTTGTGAATTGATTGGATCACTTGACTATAAAGTGGCTTGGTTGAAATGTGTGATGATGTGTGATGATGGGTGATCATGTGTGATGATGTGATTTTGATTGTCGTTTGTGTAGTGTTGATTTGGTGTCGGTGTGGTGATGGATAGTTGGTTTTGGATGATGAATTGTCTCACCCGGTGATGTGGTGGTGTAGACGGGGGTATTGTAAATTTGTCTCACCCGGTGATGTGGTGGTGTAGACGGAGGTATTGTGAATTTGTCTCACCCGGTGATGTGGTGGTGTAGACGGAGGTATTGTGAAATTGTCTCACCCGGTGATGTGGTGGTGTAGACGGAGGTATTGTGAATTTGTCTCACCCGGTGATGCAGTGGTGTAGACGGAGGTTGGTTTGGAGGGTTGTTGGTTGTGTGTTGAGTATGTATTGCATGTTGGTTGCATACCTGATTTAGTGGTTTTGTGTTGAATAGTGGTTGTGTACTTGAATATTGGTTGTGGGTGTATATTGGCTGTGTGTTGAATAGTGGCTGTATACTTGATTATTGGATGTGTTGAATATTGGTTGTGTACTTGATTAAGTGGTTGTGTTGTGATGATATTGGTTGTGCGCTTGATTAAGTGATTTTGTTGGCGGATATCGATTGTGTGTTTTGTTATTGGTTATATGTGATGGGTTATTGGTTTTGTGTTGAACCTGGTTGAATGTGTTGGTTGTTGTTGTCTTGTATTATGATTGATTGGATGTTGGCGTAGTAGTTGATTCTAGCTAGTTGTGGATGATTGGTTGTGTTGACAGATGGAGGTGGTGGGTGGTTGTGGATTGGTGATGGTTGGTTATGGAGCCGGGGTGAGGGTGTGACCTCATCCGACTGCGTGAGGGTGTGACCTCCGTTGGTTAAGGCTAGGTTGGATGGTTGAAAGTCCCATCCGGTGGTGGGTTAGATTGGAGGTTAGGTTGGAAGTGTGTTGAAGTTGTCTGGGTTGCAGTGTTGAGTTATATATATGATTATAATTGGTTGATTGTTGTGATAACTGTTATGAGTTAAGTGGTGGTCGTATTGATGATTTCGGTTGTGTGTTTGGTTAATGGTTTGTGTTGGATGTTGATTGTTATTAGTTGTTGTTGTGGGCCATTGTTGGCCATTGGTTGTGGTTGTGAAATTCCGTTGGATGTAGTTGTTGCATGTAGCTAGTTACGGAAAGAGGGTTATGTGATATATGGATTGATTACCAAGATGGTTAAGTGAATATTTGTGAAGGTTGAACTGGATGTGTTAGTGCAGTACTGAGTTTGGTATAAATGGTTAGCTTGGGTTGTGCGTTAGTAGTCATATTGTGTATATGTTTCGTAGAGTCGATAATGGAGGTATTAGAAATGGAGAGAAAGATGGGAAATGATGATTATGTGATGATGTGCATGAGTTTTGATGTTGGTTGGTTGGTTGGTATGAAAATGATTAAGTGTAGTTATGATATTATATATATATATGTATATATTGTGGCATGTTGTCGTTTGTTGTGAGTTGATTGGTGATATATATATATATATATTTGTGTTTGAAACTGTTTTGGCTTGAGGAGTTTTGCCAGTCTTTCGTGAGACTGACCAACTTCGGTTTACGTGCCGCGGTTGGCTGGGGTATCGGGTCCCCCAGTCAATCAGGCTTTGCAGGTTTGCAGCAATAAGCGGGTTCTAGATCACAGATGTGTCTTCACAGTGAAAAATTTAGTTGTGCATCAGATTTGAAAATATTGTATTCGCTTCCGTTGTTTTAGATTTAAATTGATGCATTTAAACTGGATGACAGGTTTAAGTATTGTTTAAAATCTTGAGCAAGGATTTTAATGTTGATGATTTTATGTAATAGAAGAGTTTTGGATTTCTTTTCTTGTAGAAACCGCCTTATAGTCCTTCGGGACTATGGCACTGTAGCACCTCTGGCCCGGGGTGTTACATAATCAAATGTACAAGGTCAAATTTTATCGCAACACTACAATTAAGCCATGTTCATCCATTTATGTTCCTATTCATGGATTCAAATTTGCTGAATTTGAAAAAATCATCGACGAGTCATTGGATCAAGGATATGTTTATGGTTAGTAATTGCTTAAATTTTTCTTATGAAATTCTTTTAACTATTATTGTTTTGATATGTTTACTAATCTGTTTTAAACATTTTTTTTTTGTAGATCTTATTGGTCAATTGGTTGTAATTGGTGATAAAATTGGCACCTTTACTAACCGCAATGGGAAAGATGGTAAAAGGATCAATATTCAGTTGATGGATGCAAGGTATTCTATTTTCCCTTTCCATATCAAAACTTCTAGTTTTGCCTTTTTAATTGTGTTTTAAGTTCTGATTTCATAGGTAATGTATATTATATATATTCTATTTTCTTGCATTTTTTTATGTCGGTTATTATAAATATTAAAATGTACTATTTTTTTAAATGATGCTTTCTTATGTTTTATATTGTGTAATTTTTCTAAGAATAATGTCATCAACTGCACACTATGGGATGATTATGCTGAATTATGTCGTCCATTTATTAGTGCTTCACCTCAAAATATGGTCGTTGTTATCGTTCCGTTTGCAAAGCTAGGGAAATGGAATAATGCACCTAATGTGTCAAATGGTATATTATTCGTATTCTATTAAATAAAATTTTAATACAAACTGTTTATATAAATTGTAATTAGGTTGTGCTAATGTTTCTTAAATTGTAGTATATCAAAAAATGAGGGTTCAAAAGGTGGTCAGAGTTTTGTACAACTATCAAGTGAGCCGTCATACTCTCCAGCTGATCTTTTCTTAGATGTGAATGCTAGAAAAAATATTGGATGAACTTTATGAACATCTTCATGATCGTGGAACAGTTAGTTGAGAAATTTTGAATTGTTAAATATTTTTTGTCAAGATTTAGTTTTAAAGTTATTATATTACTATTTATACTTATAATATAATTATTGTATTTAAGAAGGATCAAGTACTTATTAAATCTTAATATTTGCTAAAAAATCTCCAAGCTATTACACTTACGACCATAGATTATATCGAAGATTCATATGGATGGTACTATAGTTCTTGCAAACGTTGTAAAAGCAAGGTGCAACCACAAGAAGGAAAGTTTTGGTGCAAGAAATGTGAAATATTGGTGAACTATGCAATCCCTAGGTAATTCATAATGACTAAATTGATGATAATGTTTATTGAGATATTTCTAATTGTAATTTTGTGTGTGGAGATTTAGTGTTCAAGTTAATGTCATTGATGGATCAGGTAATGCTCAATTTACTATATTTGATAGGAAAGTTGCTCAATTCTTGAAGAAATCTGTTACAAGCATTCTCGAGTCCACAATAAGGTAAATTATTATTATTAAATTCAGTATATATCATTTAAAATTATTATATGTATATAACATTCACTTTTATTAAATTCATATTGTTGTTCATGTTTATTTTCAGGATCAGGACATTAGTAGCATTTCGAACGATTTTAATTGTTTTGTTAAACAAATTTTTTTTTTTTTAGAGTTCTTATTTCACAATTCAATATTAGCCGACTTCCATCACCTTCGGCATATACAGTAACAAACATGACTGACGATTCAAGTTTGATTGAAAAGTTTGAGCAATCTTCTAAAGAATCTGAGGTATGCACTCTACTATCTCTGAATTATTTAATTTTATACATTACAAGTTATTATTACATACACATTTTTCCAATTTCCTTCTTGTATAGGATAACTTGGAATCATGCACCCTAGAGAATGATGTGGTGTCAAAAGTTTCATCAAATGAAATGGAGAAGCCCCGTAAGCGTGACTATATAAAAATTGATGAAGAGGAGAGTAGTAAATCTGATAAAGATGAGAGTACTAAATGTGATGACCGTTGATGCGTCCTGGGCTCGACCCAAGCCGGGCTACGACGAGCCTTAGACGACCAAGACCGTGGCGTCCCCCTTGGCATAGGACTTAGTCTAGTTTAGTCATATTAGTTCTTATTTCCGTTATTTCCCGTTTTGGCGTGTTGCCACTTTTAGTACTTTCTATTTTTGCACTTTCTATTTCGGGCATGTGTCTTCTCTTGCTAGAGAAGCCGGCCCATTAGTGTGTCTTGCGGCCCAAGCCCATTAGGGTTCTTGGCCGAGCATAAAGGCTATAAATAGTCTTCGTTGTAATCGTTATTCCACATGTTGAAATTTATGCATAAGCTTCGTAGTTGAGTTGAACTCCTCCCCTTAGGCCTCGGCGTCACAAAACTGGAAGGACTCGATTGAACAACGTCACGGTTCACAAACACAACATTCACTCTCGCCTCACCCTCGCCCAAGCGAGCATAAGAGAGTCGCAGACCATCCTTCTCGGTGGTTCATACTTATCCGGTTACCAAGAGAAGGATCCGAGACCATTTCCTACCTAGATCCGGCTCCAGACGAGATCCGAGCATCGGATTCGTATCAACCGTCCTATATCTTATCATGGGGATCACTCAACTACCAAGAAGAGGATTATACTTAAGAAAGTGGAGAAGGAGAAGAGTAACTAAATGTGATGATCGTCCTATATACATTTTCGTCGTTATTAGACTATTTAAGAATTCTGCTATTGCATAAGTGTGTTAAAGTTAAGTGACTTTATGTTTTGGTTCATGTTTCTAAATCATTGAACTTATTATCAGTACTTAAAATTTAAAGAGTTGTTTAGTTTTAATAGATTCTTCATTGTTTACTTTTGTTTGGTTATTCAGTATTTGTACTCATGAATGAAATGTTTTCAGAATTGTTTTTTGGTGAAAGATATAAGAAGTTATAGAGTATAGAATAAATGTGGTTCATATTTACAAATAAACGAATAAGTTTATAAACAATTTTTCTTAGATATTTCTTTATTAACACAAATGCTTAGGTTAAACTTTATATGAAATAACAATTTTAATTTTAATTTTTTTTCTATATGTGAACAATCTGCAAAACAGTACCCAATTTGGATATTTAATACAATTTAAATGTTGAGAGTTTGTTCGTTTAAAATGCTGAATCAAAGTAATGTATTGGATTTCGTATTATAAATGAAGTATTAAACTTAAAAATACGAATATAAATGTGTTCTTAGGTTACACTTTTTGTAGGGTAGGGTTAAGTGTTTAATGTTTTATGTTGTAGGTTTTAGGGTTTTAATGTTTACGGTGTAAGCTATGGTATTTATGATATAAGTTTATTATATATGGTGTACAATGTAGTTTAGGGTTTTATATTTTAGGGCTTTAGGGTTTGGGTTTATGGTATGTTGGAATTTAGTGTTTAGTTTTAGGGTTTAAATTTTAGGATTTAGGGATTAGGTTTTAGGGTTAAGCTTTAGGGTATAGGGTATAGGGTATGGCAATTATGATTTATGTTTTTCGTTAAGGGTTTATGGTTTAGGTATATGTGGTTTAAGATTTAGGTTTAGGATTTAGGTTTATTGCTTAAGGTTTAGGGTTTAGTGATTAGGGTTAAGGTTTATGGTTTATGGCTTATTTAGGATATAGGTTTATGTTTTAGGCTTTAGGCTTTAGGGTTTATGCTTAGGGTTTAGGGTTTATATTTTAGGGTTTAGTGATTAGGATTTAGGGTTAAGGTTTCTGGTTTAGAATTAGGGTTTATGGTTTAGGTAATTATGGTTTATATTTAGGATTTAGGTTTATGTTTTAAGCTTTAGGGTTTATGGCTTAGGGTTTAGGGTTTAATATTAAGGGTCATTAGTTTTATGTGTTAGGGAATAGGGTATGAAATTTATGATGTAAATTTATTATTTATGTTTAGGGTTTAGGGTGTATGTTTAGATTTATATATTAGGTTTTATATTTAGGGTTTATGGTTTATATTTTAGGGAGTTTAGGGTTTAGTTTTTAGGTTTATGGTTTATATTTAGAGTATTAGGGTTTAATTTTTTAGGGTGAATTGGAATAACAATTTGGATTTAGGGTTATGGTATAGTTTAGGGCTTAGGGTCAAGGGTAAAGGGTTTTATGGGTTTAGTGTCTAGGGTTTAGGGTTTAGTTTATGAAATTTATGATTTAGGTTTATGGTTTAGGTTTAGGGTTTAGTGTTTAGGGTATAGTAATTTAAAACATTAATCTAAAGTTTGTTGCTTTAGTATTTAGGTTTAGGGTTCACATTGAGATACGTTTTGTACTTTAAAACATGCATCTAAATTCTGCTACTTTAGAAGGTTTAATTTGTTTTGTTTGATTATTAATCTTCTTATATTTAGATAGCAATTGTAACATTACCAAAAATATTATGTAAAAAGTTGAAGAATCATAATTTTTATGTCATACGGCCCTTATGCAGAATATAAGATGCTCTTGCAGAATATAATATCTAAAATTAAATGGAAACATAATAATTTTCATATATATACTATGTCTCAATTGCATTTACTATCCATTTATAATTAGATGTACTATAACAATTTATTTATTTTTCTATAAATATATGAATTGATATAATATACTACGTTATTTTATTTGTTTCTCTAAATATAAGATGTTGTGTATAATTAATTTTAAATATTCCAAAATTCACAACCACCTTACTTTATAAATAGAGCCCCTTATTTGTTCAAAAATAATACCTTCAGAATCACAATATTTTATGCATTTTCATTCTAAAAAACCAGCATGGTTCATCCTATACCACATTATGTCTCAATCGAAATTGAGGTGCTTTTACTTTTCGATATTGTACCCGAAAGCCACTTTGACAGGTTTCCACGTATCGCGAACAACTTATACATTCGACTTTCAACACCAATTGATTATCAGACGATGTTCATTACATCAAATGTTCAATTACTCTTCCAACTGATCTTGCAAATGCAACACAAAGGTATTTTAATATTAAATATTGTTTTTTGTTATATATTACAAATTTACAATTCATAATGTATATGTTATTTGACATGGAAGTTTTTAGTTTGAATAGATTATTCGTTTATGTAATTCGTTTGTTTATTATAGTGTGTTTTTGTTATATATTATCTTCTTTATGTTATTATGTTATAATTTTAATTACGTGTATTTTTTACAAAGCACTCTTTTATATATCAATGGTTTTCACTTTATTATTAATTCGTATGTACAGGTTTCAACATGCTTTGGATGAAATTAATAAGAGATATCGTCCATTCATCTATGAGAAGGATCATATTCTATTCCCAAACATACAGTTGAACTGTGCAGTCAGAAATGTCATAGGATTATTCAGTCCAACTCAAGTTAAAGCATGTCATTCGACCTTTACATCCTATAACCCTATGATTGTTGTTCTTACACAAGCTGAATTGGATGAAAATCTTCTTCAAGAAATGTTTCTACCATATGGTCATGATCGTTATTTACGTATCGATTCATTGTCCAATGATGAACACAATTACATCACATGATGCAACAATGATGTACATATATGGATTGAGGGTGAAGTAAGTGATTATATTTTGAAATTTAGTAGTAGGGGAGTTGAAGCATGGCAACTTTTATGTATTTACGAAATGGGTAATGAAATATCCGGACTTGGACTTTGGAGTATATTGGACGAATTTGCAAAGATTAATCGTCTACCTTGGCAACACTTGAACCAGAGGCAAGAGGTGATTAATTTGTCAGATGGAGCAGAAGAAGACAATGAAGAAGAAGAAGACAACGAAGAAGAAGAAAATGAAGAAGAAGAAGAAGAAGAAAATGAAGAAAAAGACAATGAAGAAGAACCTTTTGAGGAAGAAAATGAAGAATAAGATGGTATGAATTTTCTTTGTTTTTAAGTTTAAGCTATTTCAAATTTTATATTTTTCATTTCGATTTCAGAATAAGTGATTATTAGCTATGTTTCATTTAGTTAATACATTATTATTAATATTATGAGGATGTTTTTTTAGTTCCTTCAACTTATTATTAGTACTTAAAATTGCAATTTTTTTTCGGTTGATTAGCACTTTTATCTGAACAGCTTGCAAATTAGTACTTCAATGGATAATTAAATAATTTTGAATGGTCTGTTTGCTTATAAAAAATTGTATAATGATGTTAATGTTTTTTATTATAATCAATACGTTCATAAACTATTTTTTATAGTAATATGATCAGTTAGTGTGTATAGTAGATTTTAGGGTATGGAGATTGGAAGGGTATGCTTAAGTGTGGATATACATGAGACTGATATTGAAAAAACATTTTAGGAAAATAATATATTTTTATTATTTGTTTCTATATTTTTTTTGATGGAGATTATGATTATAAGTCTTTGATTTGTTAGGGTCATGAATCTGCTTAAGGCAATAAACGGTTCCATCTAATCTAAGCCTAGAAGGAAAAAAAATATTTTTCCTATATTTTAATTTTATATGTGCTTTCATATTTACAAAATATTATTTATTATTTAAAAACTTCTATAAGGATAGTTATATGAAATTTTATTGGGTATATATATGTTGGCAGACTTTTATAATTAAACATTTATAGGATATGATATTTTTTGTTTATGTTAACTTCTAAAACCCTAAGTTATATGACATAAATAGTTCTTTATATGATTGAATAATATATTCTTAAGATCATTTACGATGTATACTAGTTTAATATTATTAAAATAATCATAACTTCTATAAGAGAAAATTTTAATTAATCATTTGTATATATATATATGCAAGAATATTGCAAAAGGAGATTTGTGTGTGGATTTTTATACAGTTAATGTTTATGATAGCAGAGAAAAAACTAAGAAGTTGTTCAATCCTAGGAGGCATCGAAACTAAAAGGTATTGTTTATGTTTATGTGGTTCGATTTGTAATGTTTGATTGTGTTTATTTACAACTAAATCATTAGTCTTTAGTTATATGATTTAGGTTAACTCTCTAACTTTTTCATAAATTCCTATTGTTTATAGTTAACTTCTAGGCATTTAGTTCCGGGTTACTGAAAATATGTAATAAAGCTAAACTATTGGCTACTCTATGCAAAAATCAATCAGAGCATTTAGTTCTAGGCATACCTTTATATCTTTCATGTTTAAGCAATACCAATCAAAATTTTGCTATTTCTGAGTCCAATCCGAGCTCCCACATGGCATTCCTATACCAACAATAAATCATTTTAATTAGTGAATAGATTTATAAAATAAATTAACATAGTCATGTTAAGTGTAAAGAGATATATCTTCAATCAGAGTAAGAGATGTATCTTGGAGGACAAATGCTCAAACTTGTAATTGGAAATGTTTTTAATTCAGTAATTAGAATAGAAGTTAATGATCAATAAATTTTAGTCTTAATTTTAGTATAGGAGGCATACCTTTAGATCTTTCAGTTTAGGTTAGGATTTAGGTCTTTGCTTATTTGTCGAATCCAATCCGACATGGAATTCCTATAACAAAATAAATAAGTTAAGTACATAATATATTTATAAATTAATTTAACATAGTATGATGTTAATTTTAAAGATAAATAACCATGATCTGGAAGTATATCTTGAATCAGACTAAAAGATGTATCTTGGATTTCATATGTTGAAACCTGTAATTGGAATTTTTTTTAAATCAATAATCACTACCAGTTAATTATGCTAAATATGTTACAAGCAATACCTTGCAAAATATGAGTCAAAGTGAACTTTACATTCTGGCCATCTGATTTCCATTTCAGAACCATTTATATTGGAGGTTATATTTTGAAATCTATAAGCAAAAGTTTGAAAATCAGTAATTAGAATATAAGTTCAGAAGCAAAAAGAAATAATCTAAATTGAAATGAAAGGACTACCTTGCATAGTATGAGCATCTTGAACTTGACATTCGCAATGTAATATTCAGTGTTGTGATCAGGGACACCTCCCGTGCTCACATGCAATCAGAGAGAGAAAACAGTTGCAAAGGTTAATATCTTATTGTACGACAACTCTAAGCTATATAAAAAGGTACTGTAATTTATAAAATTGTTATGTCTATTTACATATTTTTATATACTTTGAAAAAGATGTCTTTCATACATACATTGCAATATATATTTCAATAATTTTCCTTAATATATGATTATAGAATTTCAAATTCAATATCAAACTTGCACACATAGAAATAGACAGCTAAGGAAAATATTAGTTAATTATAGCCAACAACAATTAACATTTTAAAAATATTCAAATATATGAAGTTTTGTGTTTAGGGTAAGGGTTAGGGTTTAGGGTTTAAGGTTAAGGTTAGGGTTGGTAATTTGTTTCACGGCTTACGGTTTAGGATTCAGAGTTAGGGTTGGGGTTTTGATTTAGGGTTTAGAAACATGTACGGTCAATATGTGAGAGACTTACAGTAGTTGTTTAATTGAGCTAATAAACCAAGGGAATTTTTAATTGGGGCCACTCATACAATTTTTTTGATTTTTATATTTGGGCCTATAAGTCCATTAAAGTTTATCAGCCTTATTACGAGGTGGACCAACAATATATATATATTTAATTTAATGTGCCAATAAGCCCATTACATTTGTAATCCACAAATATTAATGTATTCATTAAATGTTTAGCAGCCTTTTCTAGAGTTTTCAGTTCTGTATACTACAGGGTTTAGAAGGTGTACAAACACTTATTCATTTTAGTAGCCTTTTCTAGCACATTACACTTATTCATTTTTTAAGTATTAATATTTAAATATGTCGTATGGTTTTATCAATTTTTTATATAGCGATGCTTAAAATCAATTTATTGCAAGAACAAATCTCAGACTTAAACCAAAAACATGCAAAGAAAGCAACACATCTAACGTAGCATTACAACAGAAAACTAATATAATCTAGCTAAAGTTATCATTTTCGTAAACTATAAAATCAAAAAAATCATTGAGCTATAAGATAACGAATCATATGAAATCAATTATTTCATTCATATCAGAGAGTAATGAACAAGAAATAAATAAATCAACACCGAATGAAATCCAAAATCCCAAGGCAGTCCAACATTTCAAAAGGAATGTGTCGCTAGAGACGGAGATAAATAGAGATAGAGACAGAGAGCTTACGTTTTGATTCCCTTGATGAGAGCGCTAGAACCTCCTTCTTCAAGGTGCAATCCTCACTAACCTCCAGATTTCCTCATATGAAATCAATTATTTCATTAATATGAGAGAGTAATTAACTAGGGAAAAAATCAAACAAAGGATCTCCAGAGAAAGATATATATATATATATAATATACAGAGAGAGAGAGAGAGAGAGAGAGAGAGAGAGAGAGAGAGAGAGAGAGAGAGAGAGAGAGAGAGAGAGAGAGAGAGAGATCCTGCTTACATTTATCGACTTTGGAGCTCGCCAGAACATCCTCCATCCATATCTCCTCACTAACCTCCAGATCTACTCATATGAAATCAATTATTTCATTCATATTAGAGAGTAATGAACCAGGAAAAAAATAAAACAAAAATGTTCTAGAGAGAGAGAGAGACAGATCTTGCTTACATTTATCGACATAGATATTCGCCAGAACATCCTCCTTCCATATATGCTCATCATCCTCTAGATCTCTTCATATACTGCGTTGGTGGCTTTGCATGTTAACTTGGAACAAAAACAATTTTTTTTTGGATCTGAAAGAGAACGCAACTGGATCTGATGAATACGAAGAAATTTATATAATACCAAAAAATCAATAAACTATGGGCTTGAAAGTACTTTTTTGGATCTGAAATCTTTGTAAAAACAAATAGAAAGGGTTTGCGGTGATTTAGAGAGAGAGAGAGAGAGAGAGAGAGAGAGAGAGAGAGAGAGAGAGAGAGAGAGAGAGAGAGAGAGAGAATTGGCAAGGTTGAAGCTGAAAATAGAAATCCTCATGGTTCTGGGATGTTGAGAAGGAAAGAAAGTTTGAAGTCACAGAAAAGGAGTGAGAGAAAGTGAAATGGCAAAATGAAATAAAGGGAAGTGATAGGGTTTACAAATGTAAAGATGGATCTGGAACCTTTGTCTTTATTTATTTTTAAAAATAGAAATACTTTCTAATTGCATATATCAATGTGAAACCCATTAAACCAATTGGAATTGGGCTTATATTGTTTTTTCGGGTGTATGAGCCCATTTAATATGATCAAGTGATGAATACTATTAAACATGTAATGGGCCAATAAGCCCATTACTTATTTATTTTTGTTTTAAAAAATAAACATATAAAAAATTAGTTAGTCGATTGTATTGAATTTTATATATAGTAGAGTGGGGCGAATTTTTTTGCCGCAATTTATATATAAGTAATTTTTAATTTGGGCCTAAAGCCCAAAATAACCCCATTAAAGTTTAGCAGTCTAATTACAAGTATTAAGCATTAAATGGGCCAATAAACCATTTAAAAGTGTATACTACATATCTGTCAATATTTGTCGATAATTTTTAATTTGGGCCTAAAGCCCAATTTTTTTTTTGGCAATTTTGTAATTGGGCCTAAAAGCCCATTAAAGTTTATAAAGGAGTATTAAGTTTTAATCGGTTGTATTAAATTTTATATAAACATATTGGGCCACACTTACAAATTATTATTTTTTAATACTTGGGCCTAGCCCATTAAATTTTTTCAGCCTTATTACTAGGTCCATAGATATATATACACATCTACTTTAATGGGCCAATAAGCCTAATACATAGAATGAAATAGATCCGAAATAATTACAAGCCCATTTAATTTTAGCTGTAATTTTTTTCCAGAAATCAATACTTATTTATGAGGTCCAATATGTATATAAAATTTTTGTAAGAAACCAATTTGAAGCCCAATAAACAAATTGACATTTCCTTATATTGTTATTTCGAGTCTATAAGCCCAATTAATATTATTAAATAGGTAATGGGCCAATAAGCCCATTACTTATTTTTTTATTTTTAAAAATAAACATATAAATAATTTGTTAGCGGTTGTACTAATTTTGAATTTGGGCCTAAAGCTCAAAATAAGCCCGCTACAGTTTTACAGGCTCATTACAAGTATTAAGCATTAAATGGGCCAATAAGCCCATTAAAACTATATACTACAGATATGTCAATAGTTTCGGAAAATATAAATTTGGGCCGCAAAGACAAATTTGTGAATTTTGTAATTGGGCCTATAAGCCCATTAAGTTTGTAACGCTGATTTAAAATTCAATTGGTTGTATTCAAATTTAATGGGCCTAGAAGTCCATAAAATGCTAGCAGCGTCAATAAATATATACACTTTTCTAGAGGTTTCTTATCTGTAATTTAGATGGTTCATAATCTATACAATCACTATATAGATTAGCAAGTTACACTTTTTTATTTTTTAAGTATTAATTTAATATGCATAAAGTAGATTCAGATTTATTAGTACATGAGTTAAGATCAAACGCATTATAATATATTTATATGGCCCTTGCTATTTCATGCACCCCCTAAATTGCTATTTACCGCACCGCTTCGTTCGTGACGGACCAAATACATCCGTCCGTGACGGACAGAGTCCATCCGTGCGTCACAGATGAAGTTGTTGCCTTTAAAAGCAGCAACTTCGTCCCCTTCGTCATTTCACCCAAAATCAAAACTCGCTCTCTCCTCCCTTTGTCCTTTTTGCTCTCTTTCGTTCCATTCGTCACGTATCAATTGAATTCGTCCATTACGAATCGACAGGTTAGTTAAATCTATGATTGTTCTTGGCTTAGTTTAATGGTTTTGAAATTATTGAATGTTATTTGAATTTTTTTGATGAAATAGGTTTTAAGGTTTAAGTGTTTAATGTTAGATTTACTTGTATAAATTTTGTTTGAAAGTTGTTTGAAACCCAAAAATTGCTTGGATCTGGACAAAAGTTGTTCGAAATGATGTAGTTGAATTTTGTTGAATATCGCCATGTTTGAATTGCTGAATTTGTAGATGAACAACCCGTCCGTGACGGACGAATCTGTTTAATCCGTCACGAACGGATTATGTTGATCTGTCACGGAGGGATCTTGTTGATCCGTCACTGATAGGCGTTATCGTGACACCTAAACAAAATATTCCTTAAAAACCTAACTAATGTAGTCTGGTAAGTAAGGGTCGAATCCCATAGAGAATCAAGTTATATATCCTGTTTGCAAAATCATTCACCAATTGATAACAAAGACAAAGGGGGGGTTTGGTTGTGTCTAACTAAGAAAACGATAAATAAAACATAGAAAGTTTGGCTAGACAAATATCCACCTTTAGTTTGGTTGATGAATCATTGATTATCCCTAGTTCTCAATCCTCATGAATGTCCTAATCCCTGTTCTGAAATAGTTACCAGTCCAACCAGTCCCGATAACCCTAACTATTAAACAATCAAGAAACCATCAAGATTAATCTAACAACAGCAGTAAGTTCAGGAATAGATAGGCTCATGCAATACTACGACCCATAGTACTCGACATGCAATCAACTCTCTTCACAAAAAACATTCACAACCCGTTCCTGTAAATCGTGTTTGCTACTCTGAATTAGGGATGAACAATATTAATATCAACAAGATGACCAGATTAGGGGAACTAGCACTATAGATAATATCAATCTCAACTAGTTTGTCACGCTAGAGAAACCAATATTAATAATACTAATCACAACAATTGATGAACTAGATCAACCAATAGAATTCAAAACCCTAATCCTGCAATATGAATAATACCAATAAAACTAGGTGATCAGGCTAGAGAAATCAATAAAACTCAATGGGATGAAGCACAAGAGAATCATAACATTCAAGGATAAAGAAAGGAATAATCTCAATATCAAATTCAAACCAAGGCTTCAATTGTCTAGCCAAAAACAAAACAAAGAACTAAACTAAGAAAAGGGAAAATATGAAGAAAGGTAGAACCCAACTTGGGGAGCACCCAACTTACTAAACTAATGTTCTAAAGAAAGAATATATAGACTTAACAAAACCTAATTTCTAAATATAAGAATTAATATCTAAAAGGAAATAACGAAATAAAATAAAATAAAAGGAAAGGAAATAAAATAAAATAAATCTTTGGACGAAATCTCGCTCCTGCGTGTATGAACAGTATCCGCGACCGCGGCGGTGACTTCCGCGCCCGTGGAAAAATCTTCTGGAGTCGTCGCTGTCTTGCATTTCCGCGATCGCGGCTAGTTTCTCCGCGCCCGCGGAAATCTCGTTGTCGCTCCTTTGCTTCTCGCCTCGTGGTCTTCTCTTGTGGCTTCGCCTCCATCTTCATAAGTCTTCATTTAAGCTCTTCAATGCCACCAAATCACACTTCTACTCCTCAACTCCATTCTCCACACTTATGCTCTAAACACATCCAAATGGTACCTAAAACTCCAGTAATAACTCCTAGTTAAACCCTATAAAGTAGCGCTGATCAAATTCCCCCATGCTTAAACCTTGCTCGTCCTCGAGTAAGCTAATAGAAACCTACTCCTCCAATCAAATCCCCAAGGTACCAACACAACAAGCACAACACACAAAACATACAAGCTTAAAGGAAAGCAGAGTACTTCCCTCAAACTTAACCCGAACATCATAGAGTGAATACAAATATCTAATCCTAGCCTCCATCTATCTTCTTATACCTCCCAGAGTGACCTACCCGAAACCTCCTTATATCACCTCTTCTTATGTCACCACGCCAGGAAAAATGAGGAATCCTAAAAATCACTCTTCTTCTTTTCACTCATTTTGCCAAGGCGCCCTTTCGGGTTTTCACCAAGCCACTCATTTCATTTTTCAATAGATAGGCTCACATAAACTCACATCACTCTTGACCAATTATTACCCCAGCCTAATGCTGGTCCAAGCCACCTGCTTATTACCTAAGCCGCCCTCTCGGGTTTTTGACTTATCCCAGGATTTTATTTTTGTTTTTTTTCAATATTTTTCACTTTTTTCTTTTTCATTATTTTTTTTTCTTTCTCCTCAACGACTAGCAAGTATAGAACACTCCCCCATGCTTAAACATGGCATTGTCCTCAATGTAATGAAAGACAAAAAAGATAAAGCACAGAGAAAGGCAAAAAAGTACTCACAACCGTCGCCAAGTTGGCTTGGACATGAAAGTTGTTGCTCGCGGTGTATCAATATAATCACATGTCGCTGGTGTTGCGGAGTCTTCAAACTCAAACTCTACCGTGCAACCAAATAAATCCACTATAAGGTGTAGTGGTACATCAAAGGAATCGGAGTTGCACGGCCTTCAACGAACACGTAATGGAGCCCAGATGTAATCATGTGGTGAGCTCTGGTGTTCCTCCTCGTCAGCTGTCGAATGTCGGGCCATCATCGGTGCCAAATAAAAATGTAGGGCGAATGTCTCCTCCTTGGCATCATGATGTGGTTCATACACATAGTGGTCCGTCACGGGTGGGACATAGTGGTCCGTCACGGGTGGAACATAGTGGTCCATCACGGGTGGCACATAGTGGTCCGTCACGCGCGGTTTGGATTCTTCCGTCACGGCCGGTTGCATTCCGTTCGTCACGTACAGATTGTCATAAATCCTGCCTCTCTGCAGAAGCTAAATCTACGTCTCATTAAGGGATCACGGTCTAGGGCACGGTTTGTTGCAAATCGTGTAACTTTACAGAACTGCGACACGATTTTGGAATTGCCATAATGTTTGATTCACTGGTCCAAACGCACTGAAATTTATAGTTGACTTCTAAAAAAACCAATTCGGGGTTACATAAAAAAAGTTATACTTCTAAAAAACCATACACAAAATAGAGTATTAAGTTGGGCTTACAATATCTTTACAATGTGCGATTACAATAATATTTAAGTCGGCGTGCGACCTCGTCTCTTTCTTCTGGAAAAGGGTCTGAACGCCATCAGCTGAGTAGTGAATGGATCATATAGACAAGCAGCAGAGGAATCATGTGCATGCTCCCACATGAGAAATATTGGAGGCAACGGTGACGCCTCTGATAGGGCCATCTACAAAAGAATGGAGAACGTATTCACTTGCCTAGTTAATGGGTTTAAATAATCAATAAAAATGATTAAATGATTAGTACCATACCGAAATAAAATGACTCTCCTTCTGAACATGGCAGATGCATATCATCTTAAGCTTAGCACCCTTGGGATGATGTGAAACCGCTTGCAAAGGCAAGAAAGTAGCGTTTATACCACCCACCACGACAACTGCACAATTGAATGCAGAAGCAACCAGACAACCCATATCTGGAAGCACCATCCAAGTCTTCTCTGGGGCCATCCCATCGTCAAACCATGTAAGTTGTTCCAGTATTGTATACAGCGTCGTCGGAAAGATGCAAGTCTTAGCATACAATGGCATAATTTCTTTCACCTTATCAATCATGGATTGTCGGACGATCCTCCATTGTTCCTGCCCGATGCCTATTTGATCTGCAATGGCTCTATATCCACAGTTTCCATCACCAACAATATCAAAGTAACCGTTCATGTGTTCGTGCATACACGATGAAATTTTATCCATATACAGTTCAAAGTCTTTAATGAAGGACTGTGGAGCATAAAAAAGTGGTGGAAACATTTGACCCACTGGATTCTTTGGAGCTCTAACCTGAGATGGCCTCAAAGGAGTGGTAGGAGCTGTAGGGCTTGGTGAATGTGTACTAGCGGGCTTTGGTGGCCTATCTCGTTGCTTTTTGGGAGGTGTCCCTTCCATCTCTTTGTCTGTGTACTCCCATGAAGAAGGATGTCTTTTAGTGCTATCTTTGTTTGGAACTCCCATTGGCCGTCCCTTATGCCTCACAATAACCGGCTCTTGCAGACTGGTCCCCTCGGGGCGAGCGATGTCGTAAAGTTGCGAGACACATTTTTCTTGATCATATGCTGACAGATTGGGGAACTGATCCGTATAAAATCGATCCATCAAAGATCTCGTGACTTTGCACTTCACCTTAGCCTCACCTTCATCTTGCACTTCTGACAAACTCAACCGTCTCCAAAACGGATACAACGCTGAAGGCTTAATAGGAGTTGAACTCGTCACATATCTAGCGATGTCATGCTCACACGGCAATCCATCTCTCACCCTCATCTGGCATGTGGAGGTACTGTCATAAAATGAATTTTCCCCTTTTCTGTATTCCTCAGTCAAGCGGTCTAGTGCAACCTTAGATAATTTGTACTTCAACAGCTTGAAAACATCAGCCCCTGTCACAAGCGTCATCATGTTTTGTGCACTCTCGTTGAAGGTCTCCTTGATTTCCTTCACTTGGTTACCCATCTTTGAATGATATTGACCGAATATCGTGTCTAGACTGCCATGTAGAGTAGTCAAGAAGCCTTTCAAACTAGAGTGTGCTCTTTCAACCCTATATTTAGTACAAAAGAGTTTAAAGTTTGATCATACGAGACCTTTTTGTTATCTGCATAATCTTTCTGTCACGTATGGATGCTCTTCATACGTGATGGATGAAACTCTTTCGTCCGTCACGTGTGGATGCTCGCCATACGTGACGGATGAAACTCTTTTGTCCGTCACGTGTGGATGGATTCCACGCGTGACGGACCACTTATGCAGATAACAGAAACAGAAAGCTATGCAGATAACAGAAATCCCCCAAAATATAACAAAT
Source organism: Rheum nobile (assembly GCA_027886185.1). Lineage (NCBI taxonomy): Eukaryota > Viridiplantae > Streptophyta > Magnoliopsida > Caryophyllales > Polygonaceae > Rheum > Rheum nobile. The sequence continues at coordinate 2,898,890 of WOAB01000639.1, forward strand.
AAGAATGCAGTACATATTAGACAATGCACTAACCTATTTGTCGTTGACGTTTCAAGTGTGAAAACAATATCTGTCCAAGCTGACACAAGTCTTTCCATGTACGGGATCAGCCAGCTGTTTCTTACATACTGAGTCAGACGTGGCCAAACCCTCCATTCCGACTGAATTCTATGCAACTCCATCTCATACTCGGGTACAATTGTTTGCTTGAATAAATTATAGTATGCATGATGTGACTATTGGAACCATCATTTTTGAAGAAGGTCAAAAACTTGTCCCGAAGAAATGGTTCGAAACTTGGAAGGTGTCAAAACCGAAAAATCTGTCTCGTCGACACCTACTCATTATTCTGGCCATATCCGGAGCTACGAAAGTCCAATGGAGGACCACGAATAGTCATTGGAAAGCTAAGGAAAATATATACAACTATCATGTCAAGGTCTTCCTCAAATTCCCGGCAAAGAAACCCAGAAATCATTGGCTTCACGACAGTTCAGCAGAAGAGCCCAAGAGTTCACATTCAATGCAAGGGAGGCCAAGGGGCGCAAGGAGCTGATTTGCTGTATTGAAGACCTTGATTTGCTGCCTTGAAGACCATTAATTGGCAGCCCTTAATTGCTAAAAATGTTACAAACAATTGTCTTAATTTTCTTCTTAAATTGGCGGTTTATTTGACTAGAATAATGGCTTGCAATTTATTGCATTGTGGCCATTGATTTTGTTGGCTATTTAGTTGGTTTTTACTTCATTTGTAAGGCACACTTGAATTGAATCAAAAAGTCTATCAAACTCTCTCTTCCCTTGCTCTAACATTCTTGCGTCAAATTCCCTTGTTGCCGAGTGTGTATATCTCTCCAACAACTTCTTTCTCAACCAAGTCTGCGTCGAGTCTTCCCTCCCCTTGAAGAACTATTCGTGAGCCAACATCCCACACCAAGAATGCCTACCAAAGGTGCCTCCATCATCCATCTCATCCATCCTCAAATCCATCACCATTACGAGCCATCCCAAACTCCACTCGCACCATCGCAGATTTCCTTCCCGGAACTTTCGACAGCCTCTCAGTAGAACCAGATTATCTTTTTATTACCTACCCAGACAATTCTACAATTTTGAGGGAATAAACTAGACTTTAAGATCTAACTCTGGGATTTGGAATCACCTTATTCCGATCTCAGACGAGAGAGAACGAGCCAGTTGAAGTCAGACCTGTTTTTCTGGGCTTTCGGTTGACGATTGCTTGAAGATCTTTCGAGCCTTCCCTTGCACCGCATCATTCCCGCTCCTTGATTCACATCAATGCATTTGCAAACCTTGTACCCAAGCTTTTATCCTTCATCTCCTTCCTAGCATTGTCCTCTATGTTCTTATTCACATGGCGCCTACAGAGGATAGACTTGGCACTTGGAAAGAGTCAATCTAACGCATTCATCAAGGCCTTTTCACGATCTGTCACTAGGCATGTCGGTGTTACTTGACACTTTTTGCACATTTTAAGAAGTTGTTGTGCGGCCCACACGTAGTTGTCTTCTTTATCATGCTGTAGAAACGCCCCCGCCACATTATAGTTCTTCCATGTAGACGTGACTCCTATTATTTCGAGGAAAGGCAAGTCATACCTGTACAAGAAGATGTGTCATGCATAATGAATAAACATATCAACAAGTAGATGTAGTATGTAGATGTGTTATACTAACCTGTTAGTGCTGTATGTGGAGTCTAGCAAAAGGATGTACGGAAATGCCTTTAGGAGTTTCATGGAATCTGGACTGGCAAAGAAAATATCGGTGATCTTATTCGTTGTTGGATCTGACCTATACTCCATAAAGTAGTTGTTCTCCTTGCAATTATGGAAGAACTCTTGGACCACGGTTGTTCCTTCCATCCCACTATGTCAGACATTGTACACTTCATTGTACACTTGCTTCATTTTAGTGCAGTTGTTCGGGCCCTGGTTAAGTGTTGTTGCAATCTTTGATGGTTTATTATGATTTTATGTCATGACCTTACACAACTTCTTCTGCTCAGGTGTCATCCTGCCAGCTGATGCATGCCCGTACAAGTCATCACCAATGACATGGTTGTGGGTTCCAACAACTACCTTGATTGTATATGAGTCCCTCGGTTTTTCTTGACATAACAATCTGAATGGACAATCACATTTTTTGCTCCTTGTTCTTTGCCTTACTCTGTTTTCATCTTTAGGAATGTAAATTCCCGCTTTTTCACACAACAACCATGACTTCCGAAGGCTTCCTCCACTAAAGTTTCTATCCCGACCAATAGTGATGCATAAGTGATTATCAAAGCTAACCTGTCTAGCCCATTTAATTGCATCATCTCTAGAGCCGAATACTTCACCTGTGGTAAACTTCTCTGAATAATCTTTCGAAACAATCACTTCTTCAGGTATGGGATAATAAAACTGCGGTTGTGTGTGTAATGTTGGAAACCCAAAATGAGGTGGAGCCTGCCACCTTACGGACGGAATTTCACTACGAGCAAAACAATCTAATCCCGACATATGAGGTTGTTCAGGCGTCATAGGTTCGCCGAACAACCCAAGTGAGAAGGACAGTGGTTCCATGTCCCACGCATCATTCAGTGACAGATTGTTAATACCGTTGTTCACGATATTGTTCTCCTATTGAAGTAAAAAAACAAGTTAGCATAGAAGCATGTAAGAATCCAGTTTCTGTCAACCACATCCATCTGTGACGAATAGACACATTTCATCTGTCACGGATGGTATCACCCCATCCGTCACGTATGAAGTGCATCCATACGTGACGTATGAATGACACCCATTCGTGACGGATGAAACAAGTCCATCCGTCACGGACTGTTTTTCTTTCAAAAAACAGTCGTCGAACAAAGTTCTTGCACTTGCAATGATCTAGTAAAAACTCAGTATAACAACGCCAAACACTCAAACATGCAGTTTTGCGCACAAAATATACAACTTTTTAGTACAACTTAATCAAAGATGAAGTTTGTATGAACATATAGTAACAACTATTGAAATTACCTTAAGAAAGTGTTTGTTTTTCCCAAAGAACAAATCAAACATATACATTCACAAGAAAGAACCATAAAATTCTTAACTTTTACTAGCATGTAAAGTAAAAGCTTAAAAAACATACCTCATTGTAATGGTAACTCCTTGAAACATCTTCTCCACCATTGAAGTTGGAAAAGTCATATTCATTTGCCATGGAAAAGAACTTTTGAAAATGGGAGACAATGGAAGATGTGTTGTGGGAGGGAAAGGGAAGAGTGATGGAGAGGTTTAGGGTTTAATTTTAGCCATAATATTGATGAGATATGATGGGGTAGTTAATGTTGTTAGGTGGGGACAAGTAACACTCATATTTCTGGTTGTTTACTTCTGTAACACCCCGGGCCAGAGGTGCTACAGTGCCATAGTCCCGAAGGACTATAAGGCGGGTGAAATAAAAATTTGCAAATATATCCCATACATAAAATATACCAAAAGCAGCACAACGGAAAAACCTGTAAAACCTGTCCAAAGTTGAAACCATAATCAACTTAACATACAGAAAGTACTACAATTTACAAACCAGAAACCAACAACCAAAGACCAAAAGCCAAAACCCAATACAACAAGTTCGACCACTTCAAGGTCCAAAACCAAAACGATACATACAATCAAGTCAAAGTCTCAAACCAAAAGTAGAGTTCTCGACTCCAAAACCGACGGTGATCAGGATCCTCCTTGCTGGCGCTAAATCTGCAAAGCCTGATTGACTGGGGGACCCGATACCCCAGCCAACCATGGCACGTAAACCGAGGTTGGTAAGTCTTTTGAAAGACTATGGCAAGATTAGCCAAGCCAAAACAGTTCAAACAACATACAATCATATAAGATATATAACGTCACAAAATCCAGCCAAAACAACCAAGAGAGTACTCAACTCTCAAACGCAAATAACTCCAACATAACTCCAACATAATCCATTCTAACCCAATCAACGATAATCCAAACACCAGACCCATACTCAATCAAACAAACCCAGTACCACTCCGACACTCAACAACAATCACATATAACCATCAATAATACACAATCACACCTTAAACCAACTATCCAACCACACGTCAAAACACAAACACACCTTATCACATAAATCAACCATTACACATCCTTATACAACTCTACCCTATACTAACCTCTTCAATCCAACCACAATCTCATCTCAAGCATAAACGAATAGAACGATCCAATCCAACTTACTCTCCATTAGTAATACTCAATCAACAACTCCAAGCGCATACACATATCTTACTACTAACTTACAACCAAAGCTAACCAATAATACAGAACTCACTACTGTACTAACACAACAAATTCAGTTAACCTTCACATCAACAAACACATAGGCATCTACGAAATAATCATCACATAACACAATCATAACCTAAATAACGGTCCAGGCCAGCCACCCTTCTGGTGCCGCCGATTCGTCAACCTCGACTGTAACTCATACATCAAACTCAACTCGTATTGGCCCACACCCTCAAGATGGAAACCAATCTATACACTCAAACAACACAACCAACATTCATAATCCATCAACTACCAACAATAACCATACCAACATAAATTCACAACCTTGACCAGTTACAATCAACAACTATAACACACGTAAATTCACCACCACAACCAATGGCCAACAATGACCCACAACCACAACTAATAACAATCAACGTCCAACATAAACCAATTATCAAACATACAACCAAATTACCAACACAACCACTTAATCAAGTACACAATCAACATTCAACACATAACCGACACACACAACCATCAACACCTCCAATCCAACCTCCGTCTCCACCACCACATCACCGGGTGAGACAATCCACAATACCTCCGTCTACACCACCACATCACCGGGTGAGACAATCAACAATACCTCCGTCTACACCACCACATCACCGGGTGAGACAATCAACACACACTTTCCGGATGGGACTTTCACCATCCAACCCTTGGCCCTTAACGACGTAGGCGTGCACCCTACGCGGTTTGGTGAAACTATCATCACTTGACCCTTCGACCTTCGGGGGTTCATACCCACCGAGGCCCTCACATATAAGGAATTTCACAATCGAACAACATTCCACCACCACACCGATACCAATCAAATAAAATCATATACGACAATCAATCAAATATCACATACGGCAAAGGTTAACACATATTCACATACACACACTATCCAACACACACACTCACACATTCAATCCAACACACTCATACGATCCACCACACACACACACACATATTCAATCCAATACACATACACGTGTCAACAGACACTCACACTCAAGCCAACACACACACGTGTCAACAGACACTATCAATAACAATCAATCACATTTTGTCACAATTGACTACCACATCAACATTTATTCAACACGATACGAGACAAAAATACTAACATACGCACACACACCCATTTTCAACCAAGTATCAATATAGTCAATTAATCCAATTTAAATCGCTCAAGAAATGATAAAATTAATTATGAAATACTAGGCACAAATCAATTTATAAAAATTATATAAAGTTAGCAAGAATCCTCTTGCCTCAAGTCGAACCGCAACGACCCCAGAGGTCATCAAAACACTCGAACGAACCTGCGAAATCAATCCGAGCAAATCTCTGGCGTTAATTAACCCTTCCACTCCACAACCAACAAACCCCCAAATCAAACCCTAAAATCATACCTTCAATTTCCAAATCAGCAAACAACACAAAATCAACCCAGACTCCAAAATCACAAGTTGCTGCACAATCGAAACAAGGCTGTACAAATACAACATAATCAGCCCCAAAGGTATTCTTAAACAAGATAACAAATCTCAATTCAGTATTAACAAATCCCTAAATTTTCCAACTCTTAATTAATTAGGTCAACCACACCCAATTTCAACCCCAAATTAATCCCATTGCTCACAATCAATTTGCTGCTCAAAATAAATCCGAACTCAGCCCAATTCTGGCCACCAATTTCCAATTCAATTCAGTCCAAAATCAACAATTTAGACGTTGTTCATTACCCCCAAAATTCAGCAAATTCCCAGCCCTCAACTCACCTTGTCGACGACCACCGCAAGCCACGCCAGTAGCCACCGCCACCAACACCAGCGCAGCTGCGTCTCCAACCACCAGAGGACACCGCATCTCACGCCACGCAGCACGACGACACCAGAGGAGGGCAGAGGAGGACGACTCGGCTGGGCAGCGAGCACAGCAGCTCCAGAACAGCAGCTCGCGGCTCCACGTCGGTGGCTCGCCTTCGTCGCCGGACTCACTACAGCAACACCAGCGGACGAGCAGCCATGACCCAGCAGAACGACGCCAGCAACACCCACAGATCCGACGACACCGCAGCTGGAGGAGTAACACCACGAGCAGCAGCGCAGCTGGGCGAGGAGGACAAAGTGGCCCGGTCTGGTTCGCCGGAGAAGAAGGACGACCACGGAGGCAGGCGGGAGAGGGAGCACCGGCTCACGAGAAAGGAACCAAAGGGAGCTTCACGAAGGAGACGAAGACAAGTCGTTCCCTGTTTCCCCTTTTCTGATTTTTTTGTTCCCAATTTCTTATTTTAAGAAATCCCAAAATTTTATTTACCATTTTGCCATTACCAACATCCTTATCTTATTTGGGGTATTTCATTCTCCCCCCCTTATAAGAGTTTCGTCCTCGAAACTAAGATCAAACCGGTTCGGATAACTGCCTCGCATAACTGAACCCAGAATGTTCGGGACTCGCCGAAGAATAACCTTCTTCGAGAATCAATTCTCAAATCTCTTTATTAGTTGGCACACACAACCGATCTGAAATCACAATGCTCCATCTTCCTGAACAAAAATCCGAACACCCTTTCCTGAGCAATATCAATGCATATCTTACTTAACTTTCATCGCATTCAGCTGCGTTCGTTCTTTCCTAAACCAATTTCACTTTCATTCATCACCATTCCAGTTGTAATCCGGCAGAACTGTTATACAAGCAACCACATGCTCGAGAGTCGACTTCCTATCCAAAGCACCAGCAATCACGGTAGCCCCATTTTTTTTTTGATAAACCATATCTTTTCATAATCCTCAATTAATTCTAACCACCATCTGTATCTCATGATCAATTCTCTCTTATACAATTTGAGCTGACGAAAAGCATATGCAATGACCTTCCTATTCTGCATCAAAACGCAACCCAAAATTTGCTTAGACACATTACTGTAGATAACAACATTTCTGTTCTCTGCGGTATAACCAACACTGACACATTAATCAACACTTCCTGAGTTCTTCGAAACTCTTTCCTGACATATCCTGTCCCATTCAAAATTCTCAGCCATACCCAGATAACCGACATCATCACTTGACCCTTCGACCTTCGGGGGTTCATACCCACCGAGGCCCTCACATATAAGGAATTTCACAATCGAACAACATTCCACCACCACACCGATACCAATCAAATAAAATCATATACGACAATCAATCAAATATCACATACGGCAAAGGTTAACACATATTCACATACACACACTATCCAACACACACACTCACACATTCAATCCAACACACTCATACGATCCACCACACACACACACACACACATATTCAATCCAATACACATACACGTGTCAACAGACACTCACACTCAAGCCAACACACACACGTGTCAACAGACACTATCAATAACAATCAATCACATTTAGTCACAATTGACTACCACGTCAACATTTATTCAACACGATACGAGACAAAAATACTAACACACGCACACACACCCATTTTCAACCAAGTATCAATATAGTCAATTAATCCAATTTAAATCGCTCAAGAAATGATAAAATTAATTATGAAATACTAGGCACAAATCAATTTATAAAAATTATATAAAGTTAGCAAGAATCCTCTTGCCTCAAGTCGAACCGCAACGACCCCAGAGGTCATCAAAACACTCGAACGAACCTGCGAAATCAATCTGAGCAAATCTCTGGCGTTAATTAACCCTTCCACTCCACAACCAACAAACCCCCAAATCAAACCCTAAAATCATACCTTCAATTTCCAAATCAGCAAACAACACAAAATCAACCCAGACTCCAAAATCACAAGTTGCTGCACAATCGAAACAAGGCTGTACAAATACAACATAATCAGCCCCAAAGGTATTCTTAAACAAGATAACAAATCTCAATTCAGTATTAACAAATCCCCAAATTTTCCAACTCTTAATTAATTAGGTCAACCACACCCAATTTCAACCCCAAATTAATCCCATTGCTCACAATCAATTTGCTGCTCAAAATAAATCCGAACTCAGCCCAATTCTGGCCACCAATTTCCAATTCAATTCAGTCCAAAATCAACAATTTAGACGTTGTTCATTACCCCCAAAATTCAGCAAATTCCCAGCCCTCAACTCACCTTGTCGATGACCACCGCAAGCCACGCCAGTAGCCACCGCCACCAACACCAGCGCAGCTGCGTCTCCAACCACCAGAGGACACCGCATCTCACGCCACGCAGCACGACGACACCAGAGGAGGGCAGAGGAGGACGACTCGGCTGGGCAGCGAGCACAGCAGCTCCAGAATAGCAGCTCGCGGCTCCACGTCGGTGGCTCGCCTTCGTCGCCGGACTCACTACAGCAACACCAGCGGACGAGCAGCCATGACCCAGTAGAACGACGCCAGCAACACCCACAGATCCGACGACACCGCAGCTGGAGGAGTAACACCACGAGCAGCAGCGCAGTTGGGCGAGGAGGACGAAGTGGCCCGGTCTGGTTCGCCGGAGAAGAAGGACGACCACGGAGGCAGGCGGGAGAGGGAGCACCGGCTCACGAGAAAGGAACCAAAGGGAGCTTCACGAAGGAGACGAAGACAAGTCGTTCCCTGTTTCCCCTTTTCTGATTTTTTTGTTCCCAATTTCTTATTTTAAGAAATCCCAAAATTTTATTTACCATTTTGCCATTACCAACATCCTTATCTTATTTGGGGTATTTCATTCTCCCCCCCTTATAAGAGTTTCGTCCTCGAAACTAAGATCAAACCGGTTCGGATAACTGCCTCGCATAACTGAACCCAGAATGTTCGGGACTCGCCGAAGAATAACCTTCTTCGAGAATCAATTCTCAAATCTCTTTATTAGTTGGCACACACAACCGATCTGAAATCACAATGCTCCATCTTCCTGAACAAAAATCCGAACACCCTTTCCTGAGCAATATCAATGCATATCTTACTTAACTTTCATCGCATTCAGCTGCGTTCGTTCTTTCCTAAACCAATTTCACTTTCATTCATCACCATTCCAGTTGTAATCCGGCAGAACTGTTATACAAGCAACCACATGCTCGAGAGTCGACTTCCTATCCAAAGCACCAGCAATCACAGTAGCCCCATTTTTTTTTTTGATAAACCATATCTTTTCATAATCCTCAATTAATTCTAACCACCATCTGTATCTCATGATCAATTCTCTCTTATACAATTTGAGCTGACGAAAAGCATATGCAATGACCTTCCTATTCTGCATCAAAACGCAACCCAAAATTTGCTTAGACACATTACTGTAGATAACAACATTTCTGTTCTCTGCGGTATAACCAACACTGACACATTAATCAACACTTCCTGAGTTCTTCGAAACTCTTTCCTGACATATCCTGTCCCATTCAAAATTCTCAGCCATACCCAGATAACCGACATCATCACTTGACCCTTCGACCTTCGGGGGTTCATACCCACCGAGGCCCTCACATATAAGGAATTTCACAATCGAACAACATTCCACCACCACACCGATACCAATCAAATAAAATCATATACGACAATCAATCAAATATCACATACGGCAAAGGTTAACACATATTCACATACACACACTATCCAACACACACACTCACACATTCAATCCAACACACTCATACGATCCACCACACACACACACACACACATATTCAATCCAATACACATACACGTGTCAACAGACACTCACACTCAAGCCAACACACACACGTGTCAACAGACACTATCAATAACAATCAATCACATTTAGTCACAATTGACTACCACGTCAACATTTATTCAACACGATACGAGACAAAAATACTAACACACGCACACACACCCATTTTCAACCAAGTATCAATATAGTCAATTAATCCAATTTAAATCGCTCAAGAAATGATAAAATTAATTATGAAATACTAGGCACAAATCAATTTATAAAAATTATATAAAGTTAGCAAGAATCCTCTTGCCTCAAGTCGAACCACAACGACCCCAGAGGTCATCAAAACACTCGAACGAACCTGCGAAATCAATCCGAGCAAATCTCTGGCGTTAATTAACCCTTCCACTCCACAACCAACAAACCCCCAAATCAAACCCTAAAATCATACCTTCAATTTCCAAATCAGCAAACAACACAAAATCAACCCAGACTCCAAAATCACAAGTTGCTGCACAATCGAAACAAGGCTGTACAAATACAACATAATCAGCCCCAAAGGTATTCTTAAACAAGATAACAAATCTCAATTCAGTATTAACAAATCCCCAAATTTTCCAACTCTTAATTAATTAGGTCAACCACACCCAATTTCAACCCCAAATTAATCCCATTGCTCACAATCAATTTGCTGCTCAAAATAAATCCGAACTCAGCCCAATTCTGGCCACCAATTTCCAATTCAATTCAGTCCAAAATCAACAATTTAGACGTTGTTCATTACCCCCAAAATTCAGCAAATTCCCAGCCCTCAACTCACCTTGTCGACGACCACCGCAAGCCACGCCAGTAGCCACCGCCACCAACACCAGCGCAGCTGCGTCTCCAACCACCAGAGGACACCGCATCTCACGCCACGCAGCACGACGACACCAGAGGAGGGCAGAGGAGGACGACTCGGCTGGGCAGCGAGCACAGCAGCTCCAGAACAGCAGCTCGCGGCTCCACGTCGGTGGCTCGCCTTCGTCGCCGGACTCACTACAGCAACACCAGCGGACAAGCAGCCATGACCCAGCAGAACGACGCCAGCAACACCCACAGATCCGACGACACCGCAGCTGGAGGAGTAACACCACGAGCAGCAGCGCAGTTGGGCGAGGAGGACGAAGTGGCCCGGTCTGGTTCGCCGGAGAAGAAGGACGACCACGGAGGCAGGCGGGAGAGGGAGCACCGGCTCACGAGAAAGGAACCAAAGGGAGCTTCACGAAGGAGACGAAGACAAGTCGTTCCCTGTTTCCCCTTTTCTGATTTTTTTGTTCCCAATTTCTTATTTTAAGAAATCCCAAAATTTTATTTACCATTTTGCCATTACCAACATCCTTATCTTATTTGGGGTATTTCATTCTCCCCCCCTTATAAGAGTTTCGTCCTCGAAACTAAGATCAAACCGGTTCGGATAACTGCCTCGCATAACTGAACCCAGAATGTTCGGGACTCGCCGAAGAATAACCTTCTTCGAGAATCAATTCTCAAATCTCTTTATTAGTTGGCACACACAACCGATCTGAAATCACAATGCTCCATCTTCCTGAACAAAAATCCGAACACCCTTTCCTGAGCAATATCAATGCATATCTTACTTAACTTTCATCGCATTCAGCTGCGTTCGTTCTTTCCTAAACCAATTTCACTTTCATTCATCACCATTCCAGTTGTAATCCGGCAGAACTGTTATACAAGCAACCACATGCTCGAGAGTCGACTTCCTATCCAAAGCACCAGCAATCACCGTAGCCCCATTTTTTTTTTTGATAAACCATATCTTTTCATAATCCTCAATTAATTCTAACCACCATCTGTATCTCATGATCAATTCTCTCTTATGCAATTTGAGCTGACGAAAAGCATATGCAATGACCTTCCTATTCTGCATCAAAACGCAACCCAAAATTTGCTTAGACACATTACTGTAGATAACAACATTTCTGTTCCCTGCGGTATAACCAACACTGACACATTAATCAACACTTCCTGAGTTCTTCGAAACTCTTTCCTGACATATCCTGTCCCATTCAAAATTCTCAGCCATACCCAGATAACCGACATAACCTTCCTTAACAATTTTACAGCTGTCGCCGCACAACCATTCTGTCAGAGTAATTAGGATCATAACCCTCAAACACGTGCACTAAACCCTTATCTGTTATTACAATAACTATCATCTTCCTGCAGTCATACGCGCATTCTGTTCCTCAACTCAGCCGAACCCATTGTCGAAAAAACCTACTTTTTCAGATGCAGACCGGGTTCTCTATTTCTTACTACTCCCAATATCAACAGTCTAATCAAAATCATCTGTAGTAGTCTCTACAATCAATCACTCATCAACATACTGCTCACTGATCGTACAGCTGAGCCTCGCCATCGAGATTCCACCTCGGAACACAACCATATCTGAATGCGCTTAATCTGTCTTGTTCAACCTTAACAATAACAGCAGCATACCACAACTTCATACCGATTCATCAACTACCAGACTAGCTGCATCAACCTCTTGACGACAAGCCCAATGGCCTCATCATCTACCATACTCATACTCTTTAAACCTCTAGCACGTCCCACTTACCAGGAAACACATCATAAATTTTACTTAACAACATTAAACATCACATATGAAATTAATCATCAATACTCAGCGTCACATATAAAACATTAGCATAAAACATCACAAACAACACTTACCAACACAACTCACTACAGGTTGACAGCAAGGATTCCTGATCACACGACAAGAACGTATAGAAATTCCCAAGTTGAAAACTCTGAAAGAAAAATTTTTTTTAAAAGAGCTCTGATACCAATTCTGTAACACCCCGGGCCAGAGGTGCTACAGTGCCATAGTCCCGAAGGACTATAAGGCCGGTGAAATAAAAATTTGCAAACATATCCCATACATAATATATACCAAAAGCAGCACAACGGAAAAACCTGTAAAACCTGTCCAAAGTTGAAACCATAATCAACTTAACATACAGAAAGTACTACAATTTACAAACGAACAACCAAAGACCAAAAGCCAATACAACAAGTTCGACCACTTCAAGGTCCAAAACCAAAACGATACATACAATCAAGTCAAAGTCTCAAACCAAAAGTAGAGTTCTCGACTCCAAAACCGACGGTGATCAGGATCCTCCTTGCTGGCGCTAAATCTGCAAAGCCTGATTGACTGGGGGACCCGATACCCCAGCCAACCACGACACGTAAACCGAGGTTGGTCAGTCTTTTGAAAGACTATGGCAAGATTAGCCAAGCCAAAACAGTTCAAACAACATACAATCATATAAGATATATATAACGTCACAAAATTCAGCCAAAACAACCAAGAGAGTACTCAACTCTCAAACGCAAATAACTCCAACATAACTCAAACATAATCCATTCTAACCCAATCAACGATAATCCAAACACCAGACCCATACTCAATCAAACAAACCCACTACCACTCCGACACTCAACAACAATCACATATAACCATCAATAATACACAATCACACCTTAAACCAACTATCCAACCACACGTCAAAACACAAACACACCTTATCACATAAATCAACCATTACACATCCTTATACAACTCTACCCTATACTAACCTCTTCAATCCAACCTCAATCTTATCTCAAGCATAAACGAATAGAACGATCCAATCCAACTTACTCTCCATTAGTAATACTCAATCAACAACTCCAAGCGCATACACATATCTTACTACTAACTTACAACCAAAGCTAACCAATAATACAGAACTCACTACTGTACTAACACAACAAATTCAGTTAACCTTCACATCAACAAACACATAGGCATCTACGAAATAATCATCACATAACACAATCATAACCTAAATAACTGTGATACCCCGTAATTCTGTAAGGATTATTCTGGGAATTTTTGGAATTTTCCCGAACACCCGTTTAGTACGTCGGATTTAATTCAGAAAGTCGGAGATATTCTGTAATGTGCTCTGTATCTGTAATATTTTTCTCAGTGAAGAATTATACAGTTAAGGCCTGTTGGAAGTCTATACTCGTTCGTGTACAACTTTTGTTATCGCGAGTTAAGATTAATACCAAATCTCTACCCAATTGGTTATTGCCCAAGAGGTGCAAATGGATTAACCATGGGTTAATACCCAAGGGCACAATTGGAAGGCTTTTTGGCTCCCAACAAGCCTCATCTTTGCCTATAAATAGAGGGCATGGGTGAAGCTAGAAAGGGTGTGAAAAACGCCATTACGCTGTCCATTTCTCGTCTCTCAAAAACGCTCCCAAAGAAAAACGCTCTCTCTCTCGGAAAGCTCTCGTGGATCGTTGGAGGCTCGTTTGGTGTCGTTCTCGGTGGCCAAAGGAGACTTGGAAGGCCCTTAGAAGCCTAGAAGCCAAGCAAGGCGAAAGGCGAACCAAATCGAGCGTCGCGGGTAAGATTTCTCGCCCGTTTTTAAGTTTCTGTTCAGCGACGGCGACCGCCGCCAGGAACGGCGACCGCCGCTAGGGAGACGGCGACCACCGCCAGGGAGACGGAGACCGCTGCCAGGAACGGCGCCCACTGTGGTGAACGGCGACCGTCGTGATGAAGGAGGTCAGCCGCCGTGGTGATGCGGCGATCGCCGGAGAAGGGAGGCCGTGGAGCGGCGCCCGCCGTGGTTGAGCGGCGCCCGCCGTGGTGGAGCGGCGCCCGCCGTGCTTGAGGTGGCGCCCGCCGTATTTAAGGCGGCGCCCGCCGGAATTGTTACGGCGCCCGCCGGCGAGGTGGTTGTGGCCGGGAGTTGTCGTTGGCTTCCGAGACCTTCGATCGGGTCTCGTATCCTTCGATTCCTTTCGTCCTTTCGTATATTCGTACTATTGTTTGTCGAATCTAACCTAGGGTTCCTTTTTGGGTAGACTCGAAGGTGTTTATGCTAGTGGAGCTATACGCGTGTCGAGCCCGGAATCCCGTCGTCGTTAGACTTCGTTCAAACTCTGCGGATTCAGGCAAGTGGCGGTTCGCTCTTGCTCATCGTTCCATTATTACATTAATTATCAGCTATTTATCTGAGTAATTAATTTGGAATGATTATCTGTGTTTGTATGGAAAAGGTTTTATAAATTGTTTTGGAAAATCATTTAATAGGTTGTATATCTGTTAGAACGACGCTATTATCTGTGATCGCCTTCCGGGCATTTATGTGGATTAATAGGAAAACTAATCCAAGTAAGGATTAGCTATTTCTATTATCTCTTTGTTTAAGTCGTTTGCCTGGATGGCTTTAATGTGAATAATTGCTGTGTTAGACTGTTTAGTTAACACGAGTGTTCGTAGGAACGCTAATCCAAGTAAGGATTAGTCATTTCTTTATAACTTAATGTGCGTAGGAACGCAAATCCAAGTAAGGATTAGTCGTTTCTTTATAATTTAATATTCGTGGGAACACTAATCCAAGTAAGGATTTGTCATTTCTTTAAATCATAATATTCCTCGGGGTTATTGCCGAATAATTTAAGGGTCATGACCTATGCTTCTTATCCACATGTAAGGATCTGAAGTGTTTTAAGCGCCTTGCTAGCGCCAGTGGATGAGCTTAATTGCAGTCCTGTGTTTAAGCACTTAGCTAGTGCATCGGGGTGGACGTAACTGTCACCCTGTAAAATAAACTGTAAGCGCTGTGGCAGTGCAATCAGGGTGAACGTAAGATCACCCGGTGTCATCATAACTTCCGTGTTCTCGGAATATTCTTAAAAGCCTCAACACTGTGTGTGTGTGTGTTGTAATTTAATAAGATAAGTACAGTTAAGCACATAATTAAACTGTAAGCACTGTAGTGCAATCAGGGTGAACGTAAGGTCACCCGGTGTAATAATAACGCCGTTGTTACTCGGCATAATGATGTTAAGTCCCGCGTGTGGGTTGTGTGTGTTTTAATTTGGGTTGACATGTTTGTCACCCTGTGATTTAAGCCTTGTTGTCGCTCTTAATAACATTAACGTGTTTCAGTAATGTGTGTTTTGTAATTAAATAAGATATGTGCCCGAGTGCACATGATTAATAAACCTTGGGCGAGTAGTGCAGCTAAGTAATAGTGCAGCTAGGAAGGCTCGTCTCGACTTGAATGTAGTACGTTCTCTTTCCGATCTGGATTCGCTGTATGCGATGAGGTTGGTCGTGAACCGAAGCATCTCAGTCAAATTTTAAATCATTGTTGTTTGATTCTGTTAAATATTCCAGATTTGTCATATTTCCTTAAAGACTCAATCTCTTGGAGTCTCTTTTCGAGTCGATTTCTGTGAAGATGAAGTCTTCCAGAATCTTCTCTCATGCATACCTTTGTTGTTATTCCGTGAAAGTGTCGGGTTATGTATCGTCCCTTCGGTTATTATTCGAGGGACAATGATAGTAAACGGTTTCGATCACTCGAACCACTATGCTTTTTACCCTTGCTAGTCTATTCAAGTAGACTAACCCACGAACATTGTTCTCCGCATGTGGTCTGGTGTCATCCGTTCGATTCGGCACATCAGATGAAGTGTAGATGAGAAGACTAGAAGGACTATGGAGTCGACGGTGGTTTTCTGACGTTTTTAATAATTTATTTTAATCAGGTTGAGATCCTTGGGCAGGTGATCATTAGGATCGCAACCCTTTTTGTAATATCTTTTAAAAGTCTTCCGATGTACCTTGTTTAAGATTTCCGCTGTTTGTTATTTAAACTCTGTGTTTGTCCTATTCGGGATTGGGATGTAATCCCGGGACTCGTGTTTTATATGAATAAAGTTATCATTTTGTATCATTGTATTTCATGATTTGTATTTAAACGGTAAAGCCTTGGGTGATCTCGGTAAGGAACACTGGGGTCACTGGCGGTAATACCTTTCCAAAAGGGTTAAGTTTTGGGGGTATTACAGTTGTGGTATCAGAGCTAAAGGTTTGTTTTAAAACGGGTTTGGGATTTTTATAAATCATTTATCCGTTTTTTAAAATGCTTTAAGAAGGGCTCTGAATTTTCAAAGTGAAAAGAGTTTGAAAACACTGTTCATAGTCCTGTCTTCTATATGGTCTGATATAGTAAGCTTGCTTCTATATCTAGAAAGACTAATTCTTTCCCCGTTACCCCGTATGATATGGGTGCATTCTGTTCTCTTCAGAGGAACCGGGAGAAGCCAAGATGGTTTCGCTATACCCAATAAGGCTTGAATTTCCAATTCTCTCGTTTTGAGTTAAGGTTGTAGAACCTAGTAACTCGGTTTGAGTTCATCAATAGAAATTACCAAGTTGATCTATTCTAAATTGATTTTATTACAATAAGTATATCAGAAGATACTAATGTGATAAAATCCTTGGAATTTGATCGGTAAACAGATGGTGAACACAAGGAACGTTATCCATGCTGGTGCTGAACCAAGGTTGATTCTGAGGAACGCCGCTAATCAAGGGGAAGAGCGTGAGGCTGCTTCTAACAATAACCAGGGAGGCAATGGCCAAGCTCAGGCCAACGCTCCGATGTTGTTTGATGCTGCAGCAGTGGAGGCAATTCGAGGAATTGTCATGCAGGCAATCACAGATGTTATGCCACCAGTTGCACCACAAGCACAAGGTGGTCCAGTTCCTCAAGATACTCCTGAAGTCGAGGAGTCAGTGGAGCAAGTACCTCAGATCAATGTTGTCAGAAACAGAGGAACTTACGGGCAAGCATTAAAAGCCGTGAGTTCAATGAGGCCTGACAGCTATGATGGTACTGGAGAACCAGTCAGGGTGACATATTGGTTCTCGCATATGGAACGGTTGCTCCGGAACATTAATTGCACTGAGGCTGGGAAAGTGCACATCGCCTCTCTTCAACTCAAGGATGTGGCTAGCGAATGGTGGGAGAGCACCGGTCTGGCAGATCATCCCGAGCTGAATTGAAGCATGTTCAAAACCAAGATGACCGATCATTTCTTTTCCCGAGCTATGAGGGAGGAGAAGCATAAGGAATTTCTGTACCCGCAGACTGATGGGTTAAAGGTGACTGAGCTCGCAGCTAAGTTCAATCACTTGATGCAGTACGCTGGACCTGAGGTGTCAACCGAAGAGCAGAAGATCTGGTACTTCCATGGCTGGATGAATCCAGAGATCAAACCTCTAATGTTGCGTCATGGATGTACTACGTTAGAGCAATATGTGGATGCAGCCTACAAGACGGAAGTCACATTGGAGGAGTCTGCCCTTAAGAGGGAGAAGCAAGTTAAGGGAAAGGGTGGGCAACAGGATCGCCAGGTTGGTTCATTCAAACGACCGGCATCACCTACCAAGTTTGAAAGGTCTGGTCGTGCTAAGACCGAGACAACTCTGTCAAACTCTGCCAGAGGCTCAGGTTGGAGCGGCGGAGCGATTCAGTGCCACAATTGTGGTGAAGTGGGGCATAAAAGTTTTTATTGCCAAAAGGACAAGAGGATGTGTCATAATTGTGGAAGGGAAGGCCACATAAAAACATACTGCAGACTGAAGGGTCAGGGACCAATGCAGTCTTATCAGGCGTCAAATGTTGGAGGTGGACAGAACCCAAGGCCAGTGGTATCCACTCCTGAGCAGTCTATGGCTCGTAATAAAGGCAAAGCGCCTATGGGGTCTTCAGGCCAAGGGCAACGACTCTTCGTAATGAGTCAAGCCAACGGAGAAGAACCCTGATCCATTAAGTTGTAATTGTGTTAAGACTTTCTTTAAGATTAAGGAGTAACGACGTGTGTCGGTAATCTCTGTGGTTTTAAGATCTGCCTGATCGACTTTTGTCAGTTAATGTAATGTTTGGATGTTAATGAAGTGTTTCCTTGTTTTGGGAAAATTTCAGAATGCATTATCAGTATGAATTAGTTGTTCATACAAAACCTCGTAAGTGTCGAGAACAGCTTATGCCAAGTAAGGATAAAGACTGTCGGACTTATGGTGGTGGAGTATTGTGGACAACTTAGATGTTCGTTCCCTTGTGGTTAATCCCAGGGTCGACTCTGTTGTTTAAATCTAAATCCACTCCTAAGATTCTTCTTCATACATAGAGTATGTCATCTATAAGATCGGATGCAACTCTTTGAGGAAGATTAAGTTGTGGAGTTGTTGTGCTAAGAAGAAAGGTTGCAGTTAAGGATGGGATATGTTGATGATCCCGATGTATTAAAGATTCAGTAAGGAGAATTGTCTATATACATCTAAGGAGTACTGTGGTAAGCGTTATCTCATACGCTGAGTTCTTCCGAGATTTCTTAAGGAAAGGGAATGAACTTGTAGAGTTTTGTTCGGAGAGATCAGGAGCTATCTCTCATGCGTGAGTTTGTGTCATGAGCATTAAGGCGGATGAATCATTTTCAGAATGATATCCTAAGGAATTAAGAATAATATCTCGTGTGATCCATTTCAAGGATGAAGTGATTAAGGATGTTGGATCCAGGTGGTAAGATTGGTGTTGAGGTAGTATCCTCATTGGCTTAATGCAAGTTTCGGGGTCGAAACTTATTTTAAGGGGGAGGTGATGTGATACCCCGTAATTCTGTAAGGATTATTCTGGGAATTTTTGGAATTTTCCCGAACACCCGTTTAGTACGTCGGATTTAATTCAGAAAGTCGGAGACATTCTGTAATGTGCTCTATATCTGTAATATTTTTCTCAGTGAAGAATTATACAGTTAGGGCCTGTTGGAAGTCTATACTCGTTCGTGTACAACTTTTGTTATCGCGAGTTAAGATTAATACCAAATCTCTACCCAATTGGTTATTGCCCAAGAGGTGCAAATGGATTAACCATGGGTTAATACCCAAGGGCACAATTGGAAGGCTTTTTGGCTCCCAACAAGCCTCATCTTTGCCTATAAATAGAGGGCATGGGTGAAGCTAGAAAGGGTGTGAAAAACGCCATTACGCTGTCCATTTCTCGTCTCTCAAAAACGCTCCAAAGAAAAACGCTCTCTCTCTCGGAAAGCTCTCGTGGATCGTTGGAGGCTCATTTGGTGTCGTTCTCGGTGGACAAAGGAGACTTGGAAGGCCCTTAGAAGCCTAGAAGCCAAGCAAGGCGAAAGGCGAACCAAATCGAGCGTCGCGGGTAGGATTTCTCGCCCGTTTTTAAGTTTCTGTTCAGCGACGGCGACCGCCGCCAGGAACGGCGACCGCCGCCAGGGAGACGGTGACCGCCGCCAGGGAGACGGCGACCGCCGCCAGGAACGGCGCCCGCCGTGGTGAACGGCGACCGCCGTGATGAACGGCGACCGCCGTGATGAAGGAGGCCAGCCGCCGTGGTGATGCGGCGATCGCCGGAGAAGGGAGGCCGTGGAGCGGCGCCCTCCGTGGTTGAGCGGCGCCCGCCGTGGTGGAGCGGCGCCCGCCGTGCTTGAGGCGGCGCCCGCCGTATTTAAGGCGGCGCCCGCCGGAATTGTTACGGCGCCCGCCGGCGAGGTGGTTGTGGCCGGGAGTTGTCGTTGGCTTCCGAGACCTTCGATCGGGTCTCGTATCCTTCGATTCCTTTCGTCCTTTCGTATATTCGTACTATTGTTTGTCGAATCTAACCTAGGGTTCCTTTTTGGGTCGACTCGAAGGTGTTTATGCTAGTGGAGCTATACGCGTGTCGAGCCCGGAATCCCGTCGTCGTTAGACTTCGTTCAAACTCTGCGGATTCAGGCAAGTGGCGGTTCGCTCTTGCTCATCGTTCCATATTTACATTAATTATCAGCTATTTATCTGAGTAATTAATTTGGAATGATTATCTGTGTTTGTCTGGAAAAGGTTTTATAAACTGTTTTGGAAAATCATTTAATAGGTTGTATATCTGTTAGAACGACGCTATTATTTGTGATCGCCTTCCGGGCATTTATGTGGATTAATAGGAAAACTAATCCAAGTAAGGATTAGCTGTTTCTATTATCTCTTTATTTAAGTCGTTTGCCTGGATGGCTTTAATGTGAATAATTGCTGTGTTAGACTGTTTAGTTAACACGAGTGTTCGTAGGAACGCTAATCCAAGTAAGGATTAGTCATTTCTTTATAACTTAATGTGCGTAGGAACGCTAATCCAAGTAAGGATTAGTCGTTTCTTTATAATTTAATATTCGTGGGAACACTAATCCAATAATATTCCTCGGGGTTATTGCCGAATAATTTAAGGGTCATGACCTATGCTTCTTATCCACATGTAAGGATCTGAATTGTTTTAAGCGCCTTGCTAGCGCCAGTGGATGAGCTTAATTGCAGTCCTGTGTTTAAGCACTTAGCTAGTGCATTGGGGTGGACGTAACTGTCACCCTGTAAAATAAACTGTAAGCGTTGTGGCAGTGCAATCAGGGTGAACGTAAGATCACCCGGTGTCATCATAACTTCCGTGTTCTCGGAATATTCTTAAAAGCCTCAACACTGTGTGTGTGTGTTGTAATTTAATAAGATAAGTACAGTTAAGCACATAATTAAACTGTAAGCACTGTAGTGCAATCAGGGTGAACGTAAGGTCACCCGGTGTAATAATAACGCCGTTGTTACTCGGCATAATGATGTTAAGTCCCGCGTGTGGGTTGTGTGTGTTTTAATTTGGGTTGACATGTTTGTCACCCTGTGATTTAAGCCTTGTTGTCGCTCTTAATAACATTAACGTGTTTCAGTAATGTGTGTTTTGTAATTAAATAAGATATGTGCCCGAGTGCACATGATTAATAAACCTTGGGCGAGTAGTGCAGCTAAGTAATAGTGCAGCTAGGAAGGCTCGTCTCGACTTGAATGTAGTACGTTCTCTTTCCGATCTGGATTCGCTGTATGCGATGAGGTTGGTCGTGAACCGAAGCATCTCAGTCAAATTTTAAATCATTGTTGTTTGATTCTGTTAAATATTCCAGATTTGTCATATTTCCTTAAAGACTCAATCTCTTGGAGTCTCTTTTCGAGTCGATTTCTGTGAAGATGAAGTCTTCCAGAATCTTCTCTCATGCATACCTTTGTTGTTATTCCGTGAAAGTGTCGGGTTATGTATCGTCCATTCGGTTATTATTCGAGGGACAATGATAGTAAACGGTTTCGATCACTCGAACCACTATGCTTTTTACCCTTGCTAGTCTATTCAAGTAGACTAACCCACGAACATTGTTCTCCGCATGTGGTCTGGTGTCATCCGTTCGATTCAGCACATCAGATGAAGTGTAGATGAGAAGACTAGAAGGACTATGGAGTCGACGGTGGTTTTCTGACGTTTTTAATAATTTATTTTAATCAGGTTGAGATCCTTGGGCAAGTGATCATTACGATCGCAACCCTTTTTGTAATATCTTTTAAAAGTCTTCCGTTGTACCTTGTTTAAGATTTCCGCTGTTTGTTATTTAAACTCTGTGTTTGTCCTATTCGGGATTGGGATGTAATCCCGGGACTCGTGTTTTATATGAATAAAGTTATCATTTTGTATCATTGTATTTCATGATTTGTATTTAAACGGTAAAGCCTTGGGTGATCTCGGTAAGGAACACTGGGGTCACTGGCGGTAATACCTTTCCAAAAGGGTTAAGTTTTGGGGGTGTTACAATAACGGTCCAGGCCAGCCACCCTCCTGGTGCCGCCGATTCGTCAACCTCGACTGCAACTCATACATCAAACTCAACTCGTATTGACCCACACCCTCAAGATGGAAACCAATCTATACACTCAAACAACACAACCAACATTCATAATCCATCAACTACCAACAATAACCATACCAACATAAATTCACAACCTTGACCAGTTACAATCAACAACTATAACACACGTAAATTCACCACCACAACCAATGGCCAACAATGACCCACAACCACAACTAATAACAATCAACGTCCAACATAAACCAATTATCAAACATACAACCAAATTACCAACACAACCACTTAATCAAGTACACAATCAACATTCAACACATAACCGACACACACAACCATCAACACCTCCAATCCAACCTCCGTCTCCACCACCACATCATCGGGTGAGACAATCCACAATACCTCCGTCTACACCACCACATCACCGGGTGAGACAATCAACAATACCTCCGTCTACACCACCACATCACCGGGTGAGACAATCAACACACACTTTCCGGATGGGACTTTCACCATCCAACCCTTGGCCCTTAACGACGTAGGCGTGCACCCTACGCGGTTTGGTGAGACTATCATCACCTGACCCTTCGACCTTTGGGGGTTCATACCCACCGAGGCCCTCATATATAAGGAATTTCACCATCGAACAACATTCCACCACCACACCGATACCAATCAAATAAAATCATATACGACAATCAATCAAATATCACATACGGCAAAGGTTAACACATATTCACATACACACACTATCCAACACACACACTCACACATTCAATCCAACACACTCATACGATCCACCACACACACACACACACACATATTCAATCCAATACACATACACGTGTCAACAGACACTCACACTCAAGCCAACACACACACGTGTCAACAGACACTATCAACAACAATCAATCACATTTAGTCACAATTGACTACCACGTCAACATTTATTCAACACGATACGAGACAAAAATACTAACACACGCACACACACCCATTTTCAACCAAGTATCAATATAGTCAATTAATCCAATTTAAATCGCTCAAGAAATGATAAAATTAATTATGAAATACTAGGCACAAATCAATTTATAAAAATTATATAAAGTTAGCAAGAATCCTCTTTCCTCAAGTCGAACCGCAACGACCCTAGAGGTCATCAAAACACTCGAACGAACCTGCAAAATCAATCCGAGCAAATCTCTAGCGTTAATTAACCCTTCCACTCCACAACCAACAAACCCCCAAATCAAACCCTAAAATCATACCTTCAATTTCCAAATCAGCAAACAACACAAAATCAACCCAGACTCCAAAATCACAAGTTGCTGCACAATCGAAACAAGGCTGTACAAATACAACATAATCAGCCCCAAAGGTATTCTTAAACAAGATAACAAATCTCAATTCAGTATTAACAAATCCCCAAATTTTCCAACTCTTAATTAATTAGGTCAATCACACCCAATTTCAACCCCAAATTAATCCCATTGCTCACAATCAATTTGCTGCTCAAAATAAATCCGAACTCAGCCCAATTCTGGCCACCAATTTCCAATTCAATTCAGTCCAAAATCAACAATTTAGACGTTGTTCATTACCCCCAAAATTCAGCAAATTCCCAGCCCTCAACTCACCTTGTCGACGACCACCGCAAGCCACGCCAGTAGCCACCGCCACCAACACCAGTGCAGCTGTGTCTCCAACCACCAGAGGACACCGCATATCACGCCACGCAGCACGACGACACCAGAGGAGGGCAGAGGAGGACGACTCGGCTGGGCAGCGAGCACAGCAGCTCCAGAACAGCAGCTCGCGGCTCCACGTCGGTGGCTCGCCTTCGTCGCCCGACTCACTGCAGCAACACCAGCGGACGAGCAGCCATGACCCAGCAGAACGACGCCAGCAACACCCACAGATCCGACGACACCGCAGCTGGAGGAGTAACACCACGAACAGCAGCGCAGCTGGGCGAGGAGGACGAAGTGGCCCGGTCTGGTTCGTCGGAGAAGAAGGACGACCACGGAGGCAGGCGGGAGAGGGAGCACCGGCTCACGAGAAAGGAACCAAAGGGAGCTTCACGAGGGAGACGAAGACAAGTCGTTCCATGTTTCCCCTTTTCTGATTTTTTTGTTCCCAATTTCTTATTTTAAGAAATCCCAAAATTTTATTTACCATTTTGCCATTACCAACATCCTTATCTTATTTGGGGTATTTCAACTTTGTCCGTGACGGATCATGTGCATCCGTCCGTGACGGACCAAAGTGAGTCTGTAACACCCCCAAAACTTAACCCTTTTGGAAAGGTATTACCGCCAGTGACCCTAGTGTTCCTTACCGAGATCACCCAAGGCTTTACCATTTAAATACAATTTATGAAATACAAATGATACATAATGATCAAAGCATTCAATCCCAAACATAACATTGTCAAGGAACAGAGTTACGAGATTACAACCCAATCCCGAATAGGCCAACGCAGAGTTTAAACCAAAAACAGCGGAAGTCTTAGAAAGTACATTACAACCAACGTCATTGACCAAAAGATCTCAACCTGATTAAAGAAAGGATTAAAACGTTCAAAAACCACCGCCGACTCCATAGTCCTTCTAATCTTCTGAGCTACTTTCGATCTGATGTGCCGAATTGAACGGATGACACCAGCCAACCATACAAGGGAAAATATTGGTTGGTTAGTCTAAATGAATAGACTAGCAAGGGTACAAAGCAGAATGGTTTGAAGAAGTCGTATTAGGTTAGACTCATCGCTTCTCGAATAACAATCGATGACGATAGTCAACCATCATACTCCTACTGGAATAAACAAGAGGTATGCACGAGAGAAGATTCTGGAAGACTGAATCTTCACAGACATCGACTCGAAAGAAGACTCCAACGGAAATGAGTCTTTAAGGAAATATGACAAATCTGGAATGTTTACAGAATCATACAACAATGATTTAAAAGTTGACTGAGATGCTTCGGTTCATGACCAACCTCATCGCATACAGCGAATCCAGATTGGAAAGAGAACGTACTATGATCAAAGTCGAGACGAGTTTTCCTAGCTGCACTATAACTTAGCTGCACTACTCGCCGAAGGTTTATTAATTATGTGCGTCAGAGTAGCACTTTATCTGATTTATGTTTCAAAAACACACATCACGTTATTAGACTTTTACATGTGTACCCCATCATTGGGATGACACATCTTAGTATACGTTTCGTCGAGAGTGACATACACCGGAAGGTTTGTGATACCAGCTAAGTGTCCTGTCTCTACACACTTGTGAAAGAGACCGATCATGATCTTAGAATAGTACCAGATGGAGACGAGCCACCCCGATACCAGATTATAAAGAAATGACTGGACAAAGTCCGAGTAACGTTTCTATCTAACAGTGCTAACTAAACAGTTACAGCACAACAACAGTTACAGGATAAATCCACATAAAGGCCCGAAAGGCGATCACAAATAATAGCGTTGTTCTAACATATATACAACCTATTATATGATTTTCAAAACAGTTTATCAAAACCATTTCCAGACAAACAGAGTATTCATTCCAAATTAATTACTCAGATAAACTACTGATAATTAATGTAAATATGGAACGAACGAGCAAGAGCGAACCGCCACTTGCCTTAATCCGCAGAATACCTAACGGTGACAACTGGATTCCGGGCTCGACACGGGTATAGCTCTGACAGCACAACAACCTTCGAGTCGACCCATAAAAGGAACCCTAAGTTAGATCCGACATAATTACAGTACGAATATAAAAACGATGAAAGAGAACGAAAGGAAAGACGCCACGACCACAACCAACCAAGCCAAAGCCACGAAGGCATTCTGGGCACTGGCGGCGGTCGCTGTTCTTGGCGGCGGTCGCCGCAGTTCATCACGGCGGTCGCCGTGAAGAACTCAGACGACAGAAATGGTGAGAAAACTCACCCAAAACACGATCGACTCGGCCTCCTTCGACTTGTTTGGGTTTTGACCTCCAAAGGCAACTACAAGCTTCTCGGAGGGCTACTGGAACAACACCAAAGGCCACCGGCGAAAGCTTCAGAATTCCGGCGAGAGGCACAAACTCCGGCGAGAGGAAGATTTGAGGATTTCAACTTGATTTGTGCGTGAATCTGATCCCAATCCTCTGCCTTTTATAGCCACAGATCATGTGGACACCGCGATGGTCTAAACGAGACGTGGCGAGGCTAAATCGGCGCCTTGTCAGACGTCACCGGCGACCAATGGATAACGACCCCTGGGTAATCACGGCGGGCGCCGCAATTTTGCCTACGGCGGGCACACGGCGGGCGCCGTAATTACGGCGGTTGCCGTTCTTCGGGTCTTCGCGCCCAGCTGGAAGGCGAGGGAACTGTTGCCTCGAGCCTTTTGCGACGGTCGCCGCTTACCTACGGCGGTCGCCGCCACTGTGGTGTTGTCCTTCTCAGCTATTGGATGACAACAACTTTAACCCGGGATAAAAATTATCGTATGCGAACGAATATAAACATTCGAAGCACGTCGTCTGTATTTTATTTCACTGAGAAAAATATTACAGATACAGAGCACATTACAGAATGTCTCAAACTCTCTGTATTAAATCCGACGTACACAATGGGTACTCGGGAAAATTCCAAAATTCCCAAAATAACTTTACCAAAATACGGGGTATCACATCTCCTCCCCCTTAAAAGAAGTTTCGACCCCAAAACTTGGGTCGAAAATAACTCGGGAAAACGCCTGAGCATATCTGACTCGGTTTCCCACGTCTCCCAAGTAACTTCTTCGGTCCCTGACTTGGACCACAGCACTCGTACCAACGGCACGATCTTGTTGCGCAAACGCTTCTCCCGACGCTCCAAAATGCGCACGGGCATCTCCTCATAAGTACCATTAGCTTGAATCTCGATGTCCTCATAACTAAGCACATGAGACTCATCTGGCACATACTTCCTGAGCAGAGATACGTGGAACACATTATGCACTGGATGAGCCGATGGCGGCAACGCCAAGCGGTACGCTAGAGATCCTACTCTATCCAGAATCTCGAATGGTCCCACGTAGCGAGGGTTAAGCTTCCCACGCTTACCAAATCTGAAAACTCCTTTGGATGGCGATACCTTGACAAAAACCTTGTCACCGACCTCGAACTCGACAGTCCTGCGCTTCCGATCTGCGTAGGACTTCTGTCGACTCTGAGCGGTCAACATCCTTTGTCTGATCAAAGCAATGTCTGAAGTCGTCCTTTCGACCAACTCTGGTCCAAGCAGAATTTTGTCGGCATTATCATCCCAACAAATCGGAGATCTGCATCTGCGACCATACAAAGCTTCGAACGGAGCCATCTTGATTGTAGCATGCCAGCTATTGTTATACGTGAACTCAATCAGACTCAAGTTGTCCTCCCAGCTAGTCGGACAATCGAGTACACAAGCTCTAAGCATATCCTCTAGGGTCTGGATGGTCCTTTTAGACTGGCCATCTGTCTGAGGATGAAATGTTGTGCTGAACCTCAACTCGGTTCCCATAGCCTTATGAAGTTTCTGCCAGAACCTTGACATGAAACAGCCATCTCGGTCTGATACAATGGTCTTAGGAATGCCATGTAAGCGGACAATCTCCTTCTGGTAGACTTCTGCTAACTTCTGGGTTTCCCATGTGGTCTTGATGGCTATGAAATGAGCACTCTTCGTAAGCCTATCCACAATTACCCAGATAGCATCCCTCTGACTTCGAGTCTTTGGTAGCCCAGTGACGAAGTCCATGGCGATGTCCTCCCATTTCCATTCTGGCACTGCGAGAGGTAGCAACTCACCACCTGGCCTACGGTGTTCGATCTTGACCTTCTGGCAAGTTAAACACTTTGCCACAAAGTCTGCTACGTCTCACTTCATGTTTGGCCACCAAAACTTCTTCCTGAGGTCCTTGTACATCTTGCTAGAGCCAGGATGCACAGAATAAGCAGATGAATGAGCTTCTCTCATCACCAACTGACGAAGACCTTCTGTGTCAGGCACACAGATCCGATCCTGAAACCAAAGTGATCCATCATCCTGAACCACAAAACTGGGAGCTTTCCCATCTATCACTTCACTGCTTAACTTCACCAAGATGATGTCATCGAATTGCTTTTCTTTAATCTGATCCAGCAGTGTAGCTTGAATTTCCATCATACTCAGGTACCCTCTACGCTGGTCATACAAGACTTCAATATCGCATGACTCTTGGTTTAGCTTGGTCTGAGCAGTAAGTAGAGCAACTACAGTCTCTTGCGTTGTCTTCCGGCTTAGTGCATCAGCTACTACATTAGCCTTGCCCGGATGATACAGCAACTCCATGTCGTAGTCTTTGAGCAACTCTAGCCAGCGGCGTTGTCTCATATTTAGCTCCTTCTGAGTAAATATATACTTGAGACTTTTGTGGTCAGTGAAGACTTGGCATCTTATACCGTAGAGGTAATGCCTCCAAATCTTTAGCGTAAAGACAACCGCTGCTAACTCAAGATCATGGGTCAGATAGTTTTCTTCGTAAGTCTTGAGTTGTCTAGATGCTTAAGCAATAACTCTGCCTTTCTGCATCAGTACACAACCCAAACCACAATTTGAAGCATCACTATAGACCACATAATCGTCATTCCCTTCTGGGAGTGCTAACACGGGTGCCGAGGTCAGCCGTCGTTTCAACTCCTGGAAACTGGCCTCGCACTTGTCATTTCAGACAAACTTCTTGTGGACCTTGCGGAGTAGATTGGTCATAGGTAGAGCGATCTTTGAAAATCCTTCTACGAACCTTCTATAATACCCGGCAAGTCCAAGAAAACTACGTACCTCCTTCACGTTCTGGGGCTGTGTCCAATTAGCCACCGCTTCAATCTTTTGGGGATCAACCATAACCCCATTTTTATTGATCACGTGGCCTAAGAAAGCCACTTCCTTTATCCAGAATTCACATTTAGACAATTTAGCAAAAAGCTAATGTTGTCTAAGGATTGACAAGGCAATCCGCAGATGTTCCTCGTGGACTTCTTCATTCGGAGAATAGATCAGAATGTTGTTGATGAAGACCACCACGAACTTATCGAAGTACTGGTGAAAACATCGGTTCATCAAATCCATAAAGACAACTGGAGCATTTGTAAGCCCAAAAGGCATCACTACGAACTCGTAATGACCATATCTGGTCCTAAACGCAGTTCTAGGAATGTCCTGCTCACGAATCCTGAGTTGGTGATATCCAGATCTCAAGTCGATCTTGGAGAAAACCTTTGCTCCCTGCAACTGGTCCAACAAGTCATCAATCCTAGGCAAAGGATACTTGTTCTTGATCATCACCTTGTTCAACTCTCGGTAGTCGATACAAAGTCAGAACGATCCGTCCTTTTTGACGAATAATACCGGAGCACCCCACGGCGATGCACTCGGCCTGACATAACCTTTGTCAAGGAGATCTTCAAGTTGATTCTTCAACTCTTGCATCTCAGCTGGAGCCATCCGATACGGTGATTTAGAAATCGGCGCCGTACCAGGCTCAAGATCAATTGAAAACTCTACGTCACGGTTCAGGGGTAATCAGGAATTTCTTCCGAAAAGACATTCGAAAACTCCCTAACTACAGGAATATCAAGAACCTCAGGTCCATCCTTCACAGGCGAATCCAAGTAGCAAAGGTACCCGACACATCCTTGTCGTAGTAGCTTAAACGCAGCCATCGCATTGATTAGCTTGCCGTTATCAGCGTCATTTCGACCTTTGAACTTGCACATGAACTGGCCCCCAGATGACACTGTCACCGTTCTTGAACTGAAGTCGATCACCGCCTTGTGATGCGTCAGCCAATCCATATCGAGAATAATGTCGTATGGAGCCATGGCTATGCAGATTAAATCTGCCTCGAATTCCTTACCCTGAATGGTAATCGGAAAGTCGGACAAATGCTTGGTTCCCACCAAACGTTCTTCATTAGGAAGATTAACGACAAAAGGGTCGCACGAATCGTTGCACACTAAGTCTAACTTGCTAACACAGCTATCCGAAATAAAGGAATGCGTAGCACCAGAATCAAACAGAATGCACACTGAAGTAGAGTGAAGGTATAGAGTACCTTGAGCAATTGGAGCGTTGGGTCCATCTGCTTCACGCATCTCGTACAAGCGTTGGCCCTGACTTCCAGAAATAGCTAGGGCCTTTCCCCTATTCTGAGCAGTCGTCTGCACTGAAGGGCTAGGAGTCTCGGCAGGCTTAAACCTAGGTCGGTTGCTCTGATGAACTGACCCTTGCTGCGACTCTACTCCCTTCTGCTTCCCCTGCTTGCAGAACTTTTGCAGATGACCATCACGTCCACACCCAAAGCACGACCTCTTATCCTTCTGACACTCATTGCTCTTGTTCCCTGCAGTACCACAGTTATAACACTGAACTGAACTCCGGGTCTGCCCTGACTGCTGAGTCGATCCTCCTTGCGTCATCTCTGTCTTAGCTCGGCCGGACTTGGCAAAGTTAGACGGTGGCGCAGGGCGCTTAAAACCGCCTCCCTGGTTCTGGTTCTGGTTCTGCATCGACTTCTGTCGGTTGCGCCTCTTGGTCGACTCCTCAAGAGTTACCTCCAGCTTATAGGCACAATCCACATACTGCTCCAAGGTAGAGCATGTGTGGTGCACCATTAACGGCTTGATATCCGGGCTCATCCACTCGTGGAAGTACCAGATCTTTTGGGCCTCGTTGGTGATCTCGGCAGTGGCGTACTGAAAAAGGTGATTGAACTTAGATGCCAACTTGGTCACTTTCAGACCATCCGTCTTTGGGTACAAAAACTCTTTATGCTTCTCCTCTCTCATAGCACGAGAGAAAAAGCGATCAACCATCTTGGTCTTGAACATCGACCAAGTCAACACTGGGCTCTCAGCCAAACCTGTGTTTTCCCACCACTCGCTAGCCTCCTCCTTCAGCTGAAGAGAAGCGATATGGACCTTCTCGGCCTCAGTACACTCCACGTTCCGAAATAGCCTCTCCATATGGGAGAACCAATGAGTCACTACGACTGGCTCCCCTTTCCCGTTATAGCAATCGGGCCTTATGGAAGTGATGGTCTTAAGAGCGCGACCATAGCTGTCTCTAGCCCTGACGGCATTCTCTTGAACCATAGGGTTTATGGGCTCCACAACATCAGGAACCGATGGGTGAGTAGGCACTTCTTGCGTTTGAGGCACACTGTGCCTCAATACGTCTGCAATTGCCTGCATCACAATCCCGTGAATCTCCTCAACAGCTGCGGCATCAAACAGTGTCGGCGCTTGGGTCTGATCTTGACCTTCACGCCTCTGCTGGACGCGAGACTCTGACTCGTGCTCATCCTGAACACCTCTTCCTGCTAGCCTGGGATCTTGGCTAGTCCCAGCACCGACTCGAATTGAGTTTCTCATGCTTCTTGGGTTCACCATCTGTTTACCGATCCAATTCCAAGCATTCAATACATCAATATTATGCAATCTACTTATGCAATATACCAACGTAAAGAAATTACTCAGAATAGATCAACTTGGCATTTTATAGATGAACCTTCGAATTGTTACACAAGCTACACATAAGTCTATCATCCGAGCGCTAGGACAACATTGCTCGAAGATATAAGTGTTTCTCAGAGTACTTGCCGTAATACTGAAATATTACACATAGTACAACATGGAATGCTAAGAAACGAAACTACTGCGATAGGCAACGCCAATCCTCCTCAAGGCGTTCCAACACGTCTTCCATAAGACTGGCTACCCGTGCATGGTCTCTTCGGGCTAGGCTCACCATCGAGCTCTGGCGATGGGTTTCGCACCCGGCTTGACCCTGAAGCACATGGTCCTATCTCAGTCATGGTAAGGTATGGGTCGTCCATGACTGGCCCTCCTATCCCAGCCCTTCTCTGAGTACTGGTGATCATCTCATCCCATTCACGCTGCTGTTCTGTAGAGATTACCTCGCTCTGGCGGAGGATCTCCTACAGCTCGGATTCTGACCTCCTTCTTCTTGGAGTAGGGATAGGCTGAGATTCTCTGTCACTTCTCCTAATACCGTACTCGGTATACAGTGCCTCCCAATCAGCTTCTGACATGGGTGCGTATTCTGGCACTGGTGGCAACTCTTGCATAGGTGGTAACTCTGTACTGGGGTGAATAAGTTGTATCCCCGTTTCCTGACTATCCACCAGCAAGTGCCTCAAGTCATCGGACTCCTGGTTTTGTCCGCTGAGGTCCATCTCGGTATCCTCCTCGGGATCATCTTCGATGGGGTCCTCTTCCTCTTCTTCCTCTTCGGGGTCATCCTCTATGGGGTCCTCTTCTTCATCTTCCTCCTCGCTCCCTTCAATAATCATATCCATCAGGTAATCGTCATGGTAGTACCCTCTCGCGTACCTCGATGATTCATATCCTTGCATTGCTTCCTCCCTTGGTGGCTCCACTGGTGCTGTCACAGGAACTACAACATTCCTTGACATTAGGACTACCGACTGATATGTGTTATTTCATAGACCTTTACTAGCAACTATTAGCATAATTTGGAGGAGTTTTGGATGAGTTTTGGTGCTAAGTCTGCAATTCAGATGTTATGGAGAGAAGTGAAGAAATCCAAGGATTTGCAGCTTAGATGGAGTTGCTGGAGCATTTATGGAAAAGGCTACCAACACTTGGTAGTATTGGAGAGCAGCTGGAGGACTGGAGTTCACCGCCCCGCGGCGATCCTCGCCGCGACCCGGCGATCCTCGCCGCGACCCGGCGATGACTCTCAGTGAAGAATGGAGCCCGCGCCAGAGGAAGCCACCGCCCAGCGGTGGAGAGTTCGACGCCCCGCGGTAGATCTTCACCGCCCCGCGGTGGTTGCGCTTAATGACCTCGCGGCCAGAGTTATTTTATTTTATTTTATTTCCTTTTATGCATTAGTCGGATTTCCTTTGTTTTATTATTTTATTTCCTTGTTTGATATGGTTTGTGATCTTGGGCTTTAGGTTAACTCTATTTAACCTAATTCCCACAGCCTCCAAATCAGAAGGAGAATCATCATCAATAACATCGCATCTGTTGTTTTCATCGTTAATTTCTAATTAGAGTTTTTCATCCCCTTTGATGGAGAACTAACTTCCCTTTGTTCTGCTAGACGATTGAAGCAGTATAGTTGATGTGTTTGTGAGATTTCTATTCCTTGTTCTTATCCTTAATTATATCGGATTGATTCTCTTGGTTATATTGATATTGATTTCTTGTTGTTCTTCTTAGCCTGATCAACTAGGTTGAATGCTTTTTATCAATTGCTAGGATTGCATATAGGGGTTTCGAGTGCATATCTAGTGGCAAACACAATTGTGCGTATAGGGGTTCCGAGCGTACAATTGTGTGTGAGAATCAATTGCATGTTAAGTAGGGGAGTGAGTACTTGTACGTCTTTCTACTTGCATGTATCCTATATCCTTGTGTGCATTGCTATTGTTGTGTTGGTGATAAAGTATGCTGACAACTGTGAGAATCAGTTGTGCTTTATCATTGGCATACTAATAAGTCTATTGACAACTGTGAGAATCAATAGTACTTACGATCAGGGTGGAAACGACTATAAGGATAAATAAACGAACTTGGAAGAAATAGATTTCAGTGATCAAACTCTATCTCTGTACTGTGGATTTCGGTCTAGTGGAACTACTTTCCCTCATAATATTCTCTCAACTCAATCTACTTGCTTTGTTTGCTTAGTGTTCTTTTGATTACAAAACCCCCCAATTACTTGTTACTTGTTACTCGTCATTCACGTTTGCATACTACATCATACCTTCTCTGTGGTATCGACCCTTACTTGTCTGTTATACTCTGTTTAGTAGGTTATTTAGGATAATTTACTTTGATAAGGCTAATCAACGACATTTGCTTGTGCATCTTTAGCCGCGTCAAATTTGGCGCCGTTGCCGGGGAAGGTTTTTGTTTGTTGTGTGTTTTCGTGATTGATTGTTGGTGGAGACCTATCTTATGGTCGACACCCGTAGTACTGACTCTCCCCTTCTAGCTTTGGATCCAGAGATTGACAGATCTTTCCTTAGGGACATGCGCAATCAAGGAGAAGACGGAGAAGAAGGAGTAGATACAGTTGGAACCGTTGAGACTGCTACTACCCCAGCTATTGCAATAGCTAGAACTCGAACTCTAAGAGAGCTTATTGAGCCAAATATTGGGGCTCAACCCCTAGCTGTCATCATCCCTGCACTAGGAGAAGGGGTGAACTTTGAATTGAAGTCGGGAGTTGTTGCTTACCTCTCTAAATTCCACGGTCTGAGTGGAGAGGATCTGATTTCTCAACTGGGCAAGTTCCACAATGTCTGCATGACCATGAAGCCCAGGAACGTGACCAAAGATCAAATCAAGATGAGAGATTTTGGTTTTTCTCTACTCGACTCTGCGAGCGATTGGTATTATCACCTGCCGCCAGGAACCATAGATACATGGACGAAGCTTCACAAAGCGTTCCTGGACAGATATTTTCCCACGAAGAAGGCGAATGCTTTGAAAAAGGCAATTGCCAACATCGAGCAGGCTGGTGATGAAACACTTTATGATTATTTGGATAGGTACAAGAGGCTTTGTTCCAGCTGCCCATTCCACGGGTATGCCAAGCAAGATCTTGTTCTCTATTTGCACAATGGTCTGCTGGACCAAGAAAGAAGAATGGTTGATGCTGTATGCGGTGGAAGTATTCTGAACCTGACACCGGATGACGCTATGAATAGACTCCAGGAGATGAGTGAGAGCACCCGGAATTTCGCAAAGACATACCAGAGGAAGGCGGTCAATGCTATGACCCCTGCAGGACCACGCCCGGTGTTGACTGAGTTGGCCGAGTTGAAGGAGATAGTTATGAAGATAGCAAATCAGAATGCCCCTCAACACGCCAGAGCATGCGGTCTTTGCTCTAATCGGGCCCACCACACCGATGCTTGTCCTCAGCTGCAAGAGGACGGTGTTGTCGAAGTCAATGTTGTAGGAGGCTATGGCGCTTCTAGACAACAATATGGTGGACAGCCTAATTACAACCAGAGAGGCCGTGATCACCCAGGATTCAGATGGAGTGACCCTCAGGGCGGTCAGCAATCGGCACAACAGCAATACCAGTCGGCTCAGCAACAACAGTACCAGCAAAGAGCTCAGTACCAACAGAGACCTCACGGTCAAACTTCTGGAGCTTCGACTGAGGATTTGCTGAAGACGTTGACTCAGCACTTTGCCACACATGTGCAAGCCACTGAGTCGAGTATCAAGAACATGGAGAGGCAGATTGGCCAGTTAGCCGATGAGGTGACCAAGATTAACCAAAGGGCCTCAAACTCCCTGCCATCCCAGACCACTGTGAATCCCAGAGAAAACGTGAGTGCTATCACGCTAAGAAGTGGTAAGACGGTCGTTGCTCCTATTGCTGAAGAGGAGAACGAGAATCCGGAGAAAGAAGTCACTGAGCGCCCCGCGGTCGATGTCACCGCGACCCGGTGCCTGTGCTCAGGAAAGACACCGCGACCTCACCGCCCCGTGGCGATCACTTACGCCCCGCGGTGGGCTCGCCGCGACCTGATCCTCGAAAATCCGTTCCTGCTAAAGACACCTATGTTGATAATTACGTTCGGCCCGTGTTCCCTCCTCTAGGTTCAGAGAAGCCCCCAGCACCTTTTCCTGAGGCGCTAAAGGCTAGAAGAGTCGTCGACGACAGGGATCTGTTCGAGACATTTCAGAACTGTGAGCTGAACATCCCCCTGCTGAAGCTTATTAAGGCTATCCTGCGATACGCCAAGTTCTTAAAGGAGCTATGCACGGTGAAGAGGGCTCAGAAACAAAAGACCCAGAAGAAGAGTCCAGTGGGTGAACAAGTGTCAGCGGTGGTTCAGAAACGTCTGCCTGAGAAATGCAAGGATCCAGGTACTTTTACAATTCCTATCACTATAGGTGGGCATCTTTTTGAGAAAGCATTGCTAGACTTGGGTTCCTCAATTAATGTCCTACCCTATTCATTGATTGAAAAATTGGAATTAGGACCCTTGCATAATACTAATATTGTTATACAGCTTGCTGATGGTTCTTGTGTGCCCCCTAAGGGTATTGTAGAAGATGTCCTTGTTAGGATAGGTCCCCTGATATTCCCTGCTGATTTATTTGTTATGGATATGGATTATGATGAGCAAGTTGCCCCTGTTATGCTAGGGCGACCTTTTATGAAAACTTCCATGACTAAGATTGATGTTGATAGTGGTACCCTGACTATGGAATTTGATGGAATAATTTTCAGACATGATATTCATAATGCCACTTCCATTGAATTACCCGCTCCTCTCTACATTAATGATATTGATGATTATGTGCATGAAAATGCTAAAATTGATGCAGTACAGACCGTAGTTGAGTGTCCCACTCCTGATGGACCTATTGAGTTGCGTGATTTGCATGAATTGCATATCGATGATGTCTTGCTAGATGATATAGGAGACCCCATTTCCTCTGCTTTGGGCACTTGCCGCCCTACACTAACCATACAAGGCTATAAGCCTTCATCTAGTGACGTGCAACATATTCAGATTGAGCCGTATCGGCCCCCGCATCGTTCTAAGTATGGGGGAGACACTCCAAAGAGAATGAACATGGAGTGGATGGCAAGGCAGGAACATGGTCTAAGGTTCAAACATTTCCATGAGAGGTCTCCATAGGAAGAGACGAGTTGGAGGATTCCGAAAGGATCCTATTCGAGATGGTAGTTGATTTGCAGTACGTCGAGCCAACGACGATAACCAAGGCGCTGTCCGGGAGGCAACCCGTGTTAGTTTTTCCCTGATTTTTCTCTTTTATTAGATTATTTTCGTAGTTTAGTTTGCTTTATTTCGTTCGCCTGTTACTCACATTACAGATGCGAAAGTAAAATCGAGAAGAGATGTGGTACCCAGCCATTCTCACCGCCCCGCGGCGCCCCCTTTCCGCCCCGCGGTGGAGCTCCCCGCCCCGCGGTGAAGGTCAGGTATAACTTCTCAACTTTTTTTTTTTTTAAAAAAAAAAGCAAGAATAATGGGCCCCGAAAAAACCTTAAACGAGTGAGTAAAAGCTTATTTCTTACGTGGTCACTAAGGTTTTGACGGATTGGGCCTCTTTATGGGCCAAGATTTCTCTTTTGGGCCATGGTACATGACCGGCCCAACATCCCTTTTCCTTTCCCTTTTCCTGACCTAACCCACTATCTAACCCCCATTCCAACGCCTCCCTTTAGCCCCATATCTATTTCCCCTCTCTCTCCCTGAATCCCCTTTCGACCTTGAGCATAATCTAGCCCCCAATCCCCAAATTGGAGTCTAGCCTCACAACCAAGCCCAAACACAACTCCACCGTGCCGCCGTAGTTCCGCCTCGCGTTGCTCCCACTTCGCGTCACTGTTGCTACCGCCCCGCGCCGACTTCGCCGCAACCCGGTGCCTGTTCTCAGCTTCTCACCGCGACCCTGCCGCCCCGCGCTGAGTCTCTCCCGGATCCGTGTTTGCTTGTTTGTGAGTTTTCCTTGTCTGTCTTTTGATTTGAGCATTTCAATTCTCTATTATGGCATCGAGAGGCAAGAAGAAAGTGTCGACTAGGGATGAGAGTGAGGTGTACAACATTGTGAAGGAGAGGAAGGTGTTGGCTTCAAAGCTCTTCCACAAGCAGACTCTGGAGCAGATGGGTTTGCTCGCTTGTGTGACAATGTGTTTGACACAGTGTGGGTTAGGAAACTTTCTGGACAAGACTGCCCCCGCATACCCCGAGCTGTGCTATCAGTTTATTGCTTCCTTCGAGAAGATCACCAATAACTCGGGGGACAGGCACTTGCGCAAGATTCATTTCAAATACAATGGGCACGAGTATTCCTTGTCTAAGAAGGTGGTGAATGAAGCCCTGGGTATTACGAAGGACCCAACTGATGGGTGGTCTGGTGGGCTTCATGAGTCCGAGATGATGGACTTCTGGCGTGCGGCCACAGGAAGGACTTTCAGGAAGGGTCAGGAAGTGAATTCCAAATTGGTGAATCCGTGTCTGCGGTTGATCCACAAGGTGATGATGAGAGATTTTTTCGGCCATGCGGATGATGGGAAGGTCCCCATGAAGGACTTCCAGTGGTTTATGAGCATCCTGGGGACTGTAGAGTACACGTCGTGTTGGGCTACACTTTTCTTGGGTTCCCTGAAGAGGATTCGTGATGGCGAGGCGTGTGATATTTGTGGGGGTGGTCTTATTACACTCCTCTATGCCAAGGTGATTGCCTGCGATCAGATTCCTCGGCCGGTCCCCTACGCAGTATATGATTTAGCACACATGAAGGTGTGCTCCATGATGAAGCCACTGAGGCAGGATGGCGATTTGGTCTGGGCATCTTATGAGGGCCATATTTTGACTATGCCGCGGGAGTTCACTTACTCGCCTTCATATGCGGGTTGGTGGATTCAGAGCGATAGCCGGATGCCGGCCGATGATGCCCCTGTCGTTGCTCCTTCAGGTCCGTTTGGAGAGGGCCCTAGTGGTGGATATGCTGTCGCTGATCCTGTAGAGTGGGACGACCCCGGTTCTTCACAGTTCGAGGAGCATTCGTCTTTGTACGGACCTGTCACACCATGGCAGGAGATGTACTCTAGATGGGACGCTTTCTCCACGCGCCAGGATCGGTGGACTTCCCGAGTAGAGACCAGTCTGCAGACGTGGCAGACCCAGCTCCATGCGGAGATAGATGAGCGTCTGGACACTATGGACGCTCATATGAGGGACTACTTTGGGATGTACCCACCACCACATTCCGGTCCATAGTGAGTTTATTTCTTCTTTCCCCTATCATTTGATGTTCTCTTTTCTACATTGAGGACAATGTTCGGTTTAAGTATGGGGGAGGGATATAGACTTGCTTTCTTGCTAGCTAGTGTACATAGCTTATTTCTGCATTCGTTTTCTGCATTGTTGTTTCCGTTTCTGTTTTCGGATTTAAAAAAAAAATCGAAAAAGCCAAAAAGAAATAAAAAGGCAATCAAAATCCTGGGATGGACTGAAAATCCGAAACGGCGGTCCAGGTAAAAAGTAGGTAGTCCGACTGGTATAGACCAGGGCAAAAGTGGACTGGATTGATGTGAGTATTGGTGAGATATCTAGCAAAATGAAATGAGTGGCTAGGTAAAAACCCGAAAGGGCGCCTAGGCAAGATGAGCGTAAAAGAATAAGAGTGATTCTAGGATTCCTCTTCATATCTTGGTGGAGGCGTCATAAGAAGGGAGTCAAAGAAGGACTGTCGGGTAGGCCACTCATGGAGCGATAAGGAGCTAGATTGGAGTTAGGATTAGACTATCTTTGCATCACTTGTTTTGGTTGTCTAGAGCTTATTGTTGATATGTTATAGTTGCTAGTGTCACGTTTTCTTGTACTTCCTGAGGCCTTGGTGTCGATTGAGAGGGTGAGCTTTTCTTTAGTTTACTCGGGACGAGTAAAGGTCTAAGTATGGGGGAATTTGATAGGTGTTATTTCATACACCTTTACTAGCAACTATTAGCATAATTTGGAGGAGTTTTGGATGAGTTTTGGTGCTATGTCTGCAATTCAGATGTTATGGAGAGAAGTGAAGAAATCCAAGGATTTGCAGCTTAGATGGAGCTGTTGGAGCATTTATGGAGAAGGCTACCAACACTTGGTAGTATTGGAGAGCAACAGAAGAAGAAAAGAAGAAGAGAGCTGGAGGACTGGAGTTCACCGCCCCGCGGCGATCCTCGCCGCGACCCGGCGATGACTCTCAGTGAAGAATGGAGCCCGCGCCAGAGGA
Organism: Rheum nobile; assembly: GCA_027886185.1. Taxonomy (NCBI): domain Eukaryota; kingdom Viridiplantae; phylum Streptophyta; class Magnoliopsida; order Caryophyllales; family Polygonaceae; genus Rheum; species Rheum nobile. Next base: position 2,939,326 of record WOAB01000639.1, read on the forward strand.
AGCCACCGCCCAACGGTGGAGAGTTCGACGCCCCGCGGTGGATCTTCACCGCCCCGCGGTGGTTGCGCTTAATGACCTCGCGGCCAGAGTTATTTTATTTTATTTTATTTCCTTTTATGCATTAGTCGGATTTTCTTTGTTTTATTATTTTATTTCCTTGTTTGATATGGTTTGTGATCTTGGGCTTTAGGTTAACTCTATTTAACCTAATTCCCACAGCCTCCAAATCAGAAGGAGAATCATCATCAATAACATCGTGTCTGTTGTTTTCATCGTTAATTTCTAATTAGAGTTTTTCATCCCCTTTGATGGAGAACTAACTTCCCTTTGTTCTGCTAGACGATTGAAGCAGTACAGTTGATGTGTTTGTGAGATTTCTATTCCTTGTTCTTATCCTTATTTATATCGGATTGATTCTCTTGGTTATATTGATATTGATTTCTTGTTGTTCTTCTTAGCCTGATCAACTCGGTTGAATGCTTTTTATCAATTGCTAGGATTGCATATAGGGGTTCTGAGTGCATATCTAATGGCAAACACAATTGTGCGTATAGGGGTTCCGAGCGTACAATTGTGTGTGAGAATCAATTGCATGTTAAGTAGGGGAGTGAGTACTTGTACGTCTTTCTACTTGCATGTATCCTATATCCTTGTGTGCATTGCTATTGCTGTGTTGGTGATAAAGTATGCTGACAACTGTGAGAATCAGTTGTGCTTTATCATTGGCATAGTAATAAGTCTATTGACAACTGTGAGAATCAATAGTACTTACGATCAGGGTGGGAACGACTATAAGGATAAATAAACGAACTTGGAAGAAATAGATTTCAGTGATCAAACTCTATCTCTGTACTGTGGATTTCGGTCTAGTGGAACTACTTTCCCTCATAATATTCTCTCAACTCAATCTACTTGCTTTGTTTGCTTAGTGTTCTTTTGATTACAAAACCCCCCAATTACTTGTTACTTGTTACTCGTCATTCACGTTTGCATACTACATCATACCTTCTCTGTGGGATCGACCCTTACTTGTCTGCTATACTCTGTTTAGTAGGTTGGTTAGGATAATTTACTTTGATAAGGCTAATCAACGACATTTGCTTGTGCATCTTTAGCCGTGTCACCGACTCAGAAAGCACATGCTTGATCTCTTCAGATGGGCTGCTCGGGCCTCCAACCTCGAAGCATCTCTGGGGTATAGGGAAGTCTAGCCTCTCGATAGATGGTGAATCCATATTGGCATCTTCCGACCCCTTCTTCAGAGATATACATGCACCCATCTCCTATAGGATAACGATGAAGGAATTAGTCTTTCTAGACATAGAAGCAAGCTTACTATATCAGACTATCCAAAAGACATGACTATGAACGGTGTTTTTAAATTCTTTTTACTTTGAAAATTTAGAGCCCTTTTAAAGCATTTTCAAAAATGGATAAATGGTTTATAAAAATCCTAAACCCGTTTTAAAACCTTTGGCTCTGATACCACAACTGTAACACCCCCAAAACTTAACCCTTTTGGAAAGGTATTACCGCCAGTGACCCCAGTGTTCCTTACCGAGATCACCCAAGGCTTTACCATTTAAATACAATTTATGAAATACAAATGATACATAATGATCAAAGCATTCAATCCCAAACATAACATTGTCAAAGAACAGAGTTACGGGATTACAACCCAATCCCGAATAGGCCAACACAGAGTTTAAACCAAAAACAGCAGAAGTCTTAGAAAGTACATTACAACCAACGTCATTGACCAAAAGATCTCAACCTGATTAAAGAAAGGATTAAAACGTTCAAAAACCACCGCCGACTCCATAGTCCTTCTAATCTTCTGAGCTACTTTCGATCTGATGTGCCGAATCGAACGGATGACACCAGCCAACCATGCAAGGGAAAATATTGGTTGGTTAGTCTAAATGAATAGACTAGCAAGGGTACAAAGCATAATGGTTCGAAGCAGTCGTATTAGGTTAGACTCATCGCTTCTCGAATAACAACCGATGACGATAGTCAACCATCATACTCCTACTGGAATAAACAAGAGGTATGCATGAGAGAAGATTCTGGAAGACTGAATCTTCACAGATATCGACTCGAAAGAAGACTCCAACGGAAATGAGTCTTTAAGGAAATATGACAAATCTGGAATGTTTACAGAATCATAAAACAATGATTTAAAAGTTGACTGAGATGCTTCGGTTCACGACCAACCTCATCGCATACAGCGAATCCAGATTGGAAAGAGAACGTACTATGATCAAAGTCGAGACGAGTTTTCCTAGCTGCACTATAACTTAGCTGCACTACTCGCCGAAGGTTTATTAATTATGTGCGTCAGAGTAGCACTTTATCTGATTTATGTTTCAAAAACACACATCACGTTATTAGACTTTTACATGTGTACCCCATCATTGGGACGACACATCTTAGTATACGTTTCGTCGTGACGTACACCGGAAGGTTTGTGACACCAGCTAAGTGTCCTGTCTCTACACACTTGTGAAAGAGACCGATCATGATCTTAGAATAGTACCAGATGGAGACGAGCCACCCCGATACCAGATTATAAAGAAACGACTGGACAGAGTCCGAGTAACGTTCCTATCTAACAATGCTAACTAAACAGTTACAGCACAACAACAGTTACAGGATAAATCCACATAAAGGCCCGAAAGGCGATCACAGATAATAGCGTTGTTCTAACAGATATACAACCTATTATATGATTTTCAAAACAGTTTATCAAAACCGTTTCCAGACAAACAGAGTATTCATTCCAAATTAATTACTCAGATAAACTACTGATAATTAATGTAAATATGGAACGAACGAGCAAGAGCAAACCGCCACTTGCCTTAATCCGCAGAATAGCCTAACGGTGACAACTGGATTCTGGGCTCGACACGGGTATAGCTCCGACAGCACAACAACCTTCGAGTCGACCCATAAAAGGAACCCTAAGTTAGATCCGACATAACCACAGTACGAATCTAAAAACGATGAAAGAGAATGAAAGGAAAGACGCCACGACCACAACCAACCAAGCCAAAGCCACGAAGGCATTCTGGGCACTGGCGACGGTCGCTGTTCTTGGCGGCGGTCGCCGTGAAGAACACGGCGGTCGCCATGAAGAACTCAGACGACAGAAATTGCGAGAAAACTCACCCAAAACACGATCGACTCGGCCTCCTTCGACTTGTTTGGGTTCTGACCTCCAAAGGCAACCACAAGCTTCTCGGAGGGCTACTGGAACAACACCAAAGGCCACCGGCGAAAGCTTCAGAATTTCGGCGAGAGGCACAAACTCCGACGAGAGGAAGATTTGAGGATTTCAGCTTGATTTGTGCGTGAATCTGATCCCAATCCTCTGCCTTTTATAGCCACAGATCATGTGGACACCGCGATGGTCTAAACGAGACGTGGCGAGGCTAAATCGGCGCCTTGTCAGACGTCTCCGGCGACCAACGGATAATGACCCCTAGGTAATCACGGCGGGCGCCGCAATTTTGCCTACGGCGGGCACGCGGCGGGCGCCGTAATTACGGCGGTCGCCGTTCTTCGGGTCTTCGCGCCCAGCTGGAAGGCGAGGGCATTATTGCCTCGAGCCTTTCGCAGCGGTCACCGCCTTACCTACGGTGGTCGCCGCCACTGTGGCGTTGTCCTTCTCAGCTATTGGATGACAACAACTTTAACCCGGGATAAAAATTATCGTACGCGAACGAATATAAACATTCGAAGCACGTCGTCTGTATTTTATTTCACTGAGAAAAATATTACAGATACAGAGCACATTACAGAATGTCTCAAACTCTCTGTATTAAATCCGACGTACACAACGGGTACTCGGGAAAATTACAAAATTCCCAAAATAACCTTACCAAAATACGGGGTATCACAAAGTCGTCCGTGACGGATGGATGGACATGGTCCGTCACGGACGGTGCGTGAAATAGAAATCATGTATTTATATTATATACTAAACGAATAATATTACACTTATATTTAAATTTTAAGTATTAAATGTTTTTAAGTATAAATATATAAATATGAATTAAGATTTATTATTCGGTTGTTATAGTAGATTTTTTCTGAAATCAATTTTTTAATCTGTGTAGCTTTCAATCAATTCATGTCAATATTTGCTAAAAAAAATCATGGCAATAAAAAATCTCAGACTAAAACCAAAAACATTCAAACAAAGAAACACATAGGGTTTTTTGTGAAAAAAATTAAAACAATTAACCAGGAAAAAGAAATCAAGACCGAATGAAATCCAAAATCCTACATGAAAATTGTTCCATCCAGTTGTATTGAACACAAGGCAGTCGAGCATTTCAAAAAACAACAGAGCACGAGATGTAGATAAATAGAGATACAGACATAGATCTTACATTTTGATTCCCTTGATGACGGTAGGTAGTGTAAGACTCGAGATTTTTAGAGGACGAGTTTGGGACCGCTTAGAATTTTGTCGCCTTAATTTATTCTTGTGTAGTCCATATATTCTATGTTTTATATTTATTATGATTATAAGTTAATTAAAGACTTGAAAATTTGGATTGCCGTTTCGTGGAATAGCGGAAATTGACCATATCGGGAGTTATGATTCCCGTTTAGGATTGTCTCGTATGTATAGTTGGATACATATAAATAGATTTAGATATTTTTGAAATATCATTATAAGGTGTGTATTAATATTTTATATGGATTGTTAATCCTAATATATATATATTTCTTACTACTAGTTGTAGTATGTATATTGACGAGCGTTATGGATACGGAATCCGTATTAATCCTAGAATTAATTCCGGATAATTAATAGGATATTCCAATTATATATATATATATAAATTATAGTTAAGAAAATACCCTATTCCCTCCTTCCTCCTCCTTGGGCGTTCAGCTGCTCCCTCTCATGGCAGCCACCAGTCCGGCCACCTCCACCACCTCTCGTCGCCGGAAAAGTGCCCTTGAGCCTCCACCGCCTCTTTTGTGAACCCAAATCACCCTTTGGGTCTTGTGTGAGTATTTCCCCAAATCTTGAACCTTAAATTAGTGAGTTTAGTTACTTTGTGTAAAGGAGGAACTTTATGAATAATTGGAGGCTAATTGATGTTGGGAAAGGCTTAGGTGGATTGGATTTAGAGATTGGAAGTAGAAGCTTGAAAATTAGGCATTCTGTGCATTTCTGGAAACTTCTGGGCACATTCTGTAATTACTGGAAAGTTGTGACTTAGTTCATAAGGTGAGGAATTCACATACGAGCATGTGGAATTTTACGGATCCTGATTTGGATATGTATATCAAAACTTCTGGAAACTTCTGGGGACGCCAGGCGCATAAATAGGCATATAAACATACTAATGCAAGTTATTTGTGAATGTTTATGTGCTTAGTTTAAATTTAGGACATCTGACTATGCAGGTAAACCGAAATATGAATGTTGTGTTGGTATGCGATTTTGTATCTTAGATAGGAATGTCATATTAAGTGTGCCTTGATATATCTATATGTGTTGGAGGTTAGTTCATTAATGAATACATGTGGTGATCAAGATTGTTTATGAAATAATGTGGTGATGTGGAATTGGTATGAATCATCGAGATTGAACTTGAAATGATGCGTTGTTGAGATCGGTGGTATTATGACTTGCAATTGGTAACTAAGGTTGTTCATATTTGCGAGTATAAGTTGTTGACAGTAATGCATGTGGCAAATTATATGGTGAATTGTTGTGAATCATGATGATTGATATATGTAATGCTGTGTTTATGGTTTATAACCTTTGCGGGTAAGGATTGTTTCGAGCCCCGCATGATATTAAAATGGTTTTTAACGGGATACATCCTCAGATACTCTTCCCGGAGTCCCAGATTGAGTAAGTCAAGGGAGGTGTTTTACCTGTGTTGGGAAGGCCGGGTCGCCTAGCTAACGATGCCGTTGCCGACCCGCGGGTAAAGGTGTGTACCCATAGTGTGGGGTTAGAAGGTACCTTCGTGTCCAAGACAGGCTTGGGCAAGTTTTCGAACGTTTTCGTAAATGATTTTTGAATGTTTTCGTAAATGGTTATTCTCTATTGAGTTTTCCTTTAAAAGAACAATATACCCGAGTATAGGTTTTGAATGATTGATTTTAAATCTTGGGCAAATTGTGGCTTAAATGAATACAATTTGAGATTGTTGTGACCTGTTATTATGCTTGTGCAATCATAGTCTATACATATACATTCTTAGTGTTACTCTGGTTGAAGGAGTTTAATCCGATTATATCATGACCACTCATAGCATATCTTATGCCTAACCATGCATCTAGAAAAGATTATCTTTTGAATCAAATGCTTGCTTGCCTGTTCCATTGGAATTATCACTTACTGACTTAGGAATCTATGATTTGATAGAACATTAAATAGAATATAACTGATTGTTATATGAAAATGTTAATGTATATATACGTGTACAGAAACGCATCTAGATTGTTATTTTGACTGATACATGATATCGCATTTATACAATATGAATATAACATGGTTCATGTAATCTTACCCCATCTGCTGAAGCATGTTAGTTATTAAAACAATAGGTTGCAATGTACTGGTGATATATGCTTGTGTGATTTTCTTTTATTTAGACTATAGTACATAATCAATTCACTTATATACTTGCTTAGTATGGATGTAGACTAACCCATGTTGTGTGGGGGACTGGTTGTGTTTTTGCATGACCAGGATCACATGTAGTACCAGAGCGTGGAGAAGGCCATGCGACATGATGCGTATTTAGGATGGGATTTTGGGTTTCTGTTTCAGGCCTTGTAGTTGTGTTGTAAATGTTTTTGATTAAACTCTTATAATCCGCCTTCTCGTATGATTTTGGTTAAGTTAGTAATGCTAGCTTGTTCTAAACTCCTTTTGATGGGTCGTGGATGCGTCTATGTACGTCGACCCATGTATATGTCAAACTTTCGTGATAAGTTCTCTTGGACAAGTTTAAATTATGGTTCTGTCATTGCTTAAGTTTTGGCTGACACAAGTTGAGTTTCTTTTCTTAAATTGCCTGAGGGAATTTCTGCAGAAATTTCTTGGCGCTGTAACTCCCCAGTAAAAGTGTTAATTTGGGGTGTTATAAAAGTTGGTATCAGAGCCTAGGTTCTAATTCTTGTGAGAATGGGTAGAATCAGCATCATACGTCGCATCACCATCTCCATACATGCTGCTTAGGTACTTAAATTGGACTTTTCTCATAAGTAATGTATGATCTTGTCAATTTGAACTTGTGATTTTAGAAGGTTGAGCGTGAGGCTTGTAGAATTTGAAATATTTATTTTGTAAGGATCGAATTTGATTTATGCAGTACTTAGTTTTACTTAATTGAATAAAGGGGTGAAGAAATTGTAATTTACAAAAGTGGTATATGTGATTTTCATATGAAGTTTTCGAGGTTTTAGTTTCAAGAAAATTTCCTACAAATTCTTGGTCTCCTATTGAATCTGGTTGTGGTGTTTCAAACTCACTGGTATATTTTATGGTTTTGAGCTTCGTATCTCGGTCGAGATTCGTGTTTTCATTATGCGTACGAATTGAAAATTGTTTAACAATTTAGAGTTTGTTATTTCTATTTGCTTATACCTGCGTGACAGAGTGACTTTATTGGCTTGCATTTCATTTGGGTAGTAGTGTGGTTGACATTTTGGTGAACCCTTTTGGGCCAAAGCTATTCTTTGAGATTGTTTGGAAAGAGTTGGTGATAAGTGAAGTTTTTGGGAAAAAGAAGGGATTAAATAGTGGACTATGCATCTGATCTGTAATTGATATTATCTTAATAATGGTTGTATGATGTGTTTATGTATAAACTAGATATGGAATGACCTTGTGATTCCGGTCATGATTTTCCATGTGGGAAAACTTTGAAGTTAAGGGTATTCTATGATATTGTGGGATTCTTTAGTTGGCGGTGACTTGGTGATTACAAATTAGGAAGTTGTTATCATTATTGATGGTTTTAGATTATGAGTAGATTTTACTATAATTTTGTAAGACTTTGGTTCCTTACTGTTATACTTGGGTTGGTGAGTTACTGTGTTATGATATTGAGTTTTCATTCCTTGGTCATATTACACTTATTAAGTGCCAGAAACATTTAAGGTTTCTTATGTAATATACTAAGGTATGGGACGTCTGTGGCTTGAAGGTTTAATGTTTATGGGACATAGGCTATTTGGATGGTATAGTGATATGCCAAGTGAATAAGTACTACTAAAAAGGGATATTAGGATGGTCGGATCGTATGGTTCAATATGAGATTCATAGGAACGTAATTGAATATTTCTGATAAGTGTTTTGGAAGGTAGTTCACATACTAGGTATATAATGTTCACCCCTATTGGGAATTAAGGAGTCACGTGAGAAAGGTATCTGCATATGAAAGGAGAGTATGTAACCTTGCACATGTTGATTGAAAAGAGTATAGATAAAGCTAATGCCCAGTGTGTACTAGAATCACTGTGAGACTTTTAATAAGGTTGTGTACCCTTTGAATATGATGATTTTGGGAGAGTTAGAACTACCATTAAGACATTGAGCGTGTGAAATTTAGAGTTATATGTTTTCGGTGTCATAATTCACATTGATAACAAATTGGAATACCTAGTGGTATTGAGATATCAAGCTATCTATTTCGTGGTGATTCTTTGAGATTTAAGGTGTTGTTCTTGGGGTCCGAATTCATATCATTGAAATGCTCGTACATTAGACGAACTTAGTAATAGAAGATATTGGCTTTCATATCAATAATGAGAAGCAACACTTTTGAATAAGATCTGTGTAAGGATTTTACTCCCTTTGAGTTGTGTGTTCTTCTAATGAGTGTGAAAAAGCATTCAACGTGTTTTTGGATTTGCTTAACCTAATTGATTCAGATGCCTTTGTAGAGAAAGTAGATCTCCCTATCAAGATTTGGAATTATTTGAATGAAATTTTTCGGGAGAAGATTCTAAGTTATTCACGAATTTTTGATAAGAGTTCCATGGTATATAACTATTTTTGCTTTTGTTTTTGATATTGACTATATGATCGAGAGGTTGATTCAAAAATTTAATATTTCAAAATCAAATGCCCGAGTCATCTCGGTTTTGTTCATCAAAATCTATTTGAAGGAGTTATCCGAAACTGAATTTGGGAAGTGGTGATCAAACTTCCATTGTTAGATGCATCCTTAAATATTTTATACCTTAGCTTTTACTCCAAGTTTATGTTTTCTAATATACATGGTGGTGTATCTGTGTCATTGTATATTCATGAGATATTTTTATGAATATCATGACCTTTTGCGTGCTTAATTATATTCTATAGACGCGTTCTCGTTGCATTATTATGCTAGTGAGCCTTCCTTCTAAAAATCTGATACACTGAGTTCAGTGTGATTTTTCCTATTGATTTAGAAGATGCAGTTGAGATGCATAGGGTGTGATGGGTAGCGAAATATTTTATTTGGAATTCCTTCTTATTCAAATTACCTTCATGATGGATATTAGTACTATTATATTGACAGACTGGTCGTGACATTGGCATATAAATTAATTTCGAAGGCCTAGTGCTCGAGTTATTATATATTGGAAGTGATTTACACCGAGGAGCAATTCCGGGTTATTTCGATGTCTTTGAGTTTTTGTATATTGGTCAGAATCTGTAATGGTTGCTGTCGTTCTATGTCGATAAACTTTCATGTTATGGAAATCTATGTGATTGCTTGTCTAGGACCTTGTTGTACAAGTATTACCTTCAGTAAACATCTTTGAATCATATGACTTATTGCGTGTTGATCATACTTTATTGGATGCATATTCTCTTCATTGTATTCATGTGATAATCTTCTATTTTTAGGGAACACGTATGTATGTCAAGGTTTATAGACGATGAGAATTTTTGGCACAATCTTATAATTGTTGGGAGTTATTACTTCAGGAGCAAACGTATTTCACCAGGTGGTTGCTATAGGAAACTATATGTATATATGGAGAAGTTTAACACTGATGAACGAGGCCATTTAAGGATTCATGTTTTGAGGGTTTATAATTTTGAGGATACTCAATGATGATGTTCTGGAATGAGTTGAAATGTATGACAGAGAGGTAATTGAGATTCGAGGGTTATATCCTTGCGATTGAGGTGACTATTGGGAAGTTGAGGATCATAATGGTTTACTATTGTGAATTATTGGAGATCCAATTTCGAGGATGGAACTTCTTTTAAGGGGGGTAGTATGTAATACTCGAGATTTTTAGAAGACGAGTTTGGGACCGCTTAGAATTTTGTCGCCTTAATTTATTCTTGTGTAGTCCATATATTCTATGTTTTATGTTTATTATGATTATAAGTTAATTAATGACTTGAAAATCTGGATTGTCATTTCGTGGAATAGCGGAAATTGACCATCTCGGGAGTTATGATTCCCGTTTAGGATTGTCTCGTATGTATAGTTGGATACATATAAATAGATTTAGATATTTTTGAAATATTATTATAAGGTGTGTATTAATATTTTATATGGATTGTTAATCCTAATATATATATATTTCTTACTACTAGTTGTAGTATGTATATTGACGAGCGTTATGGATACGGAATCCGTATTAATCCTAGAATTAATTCCGGGTAATTAATAGGGTATTCCAATTATATATATAAATTATACTCCCTCTGTCCCATAATATAAGCTACATTTTGACTGGGCACATTTGCCGATGCGAGTTTTGTATCGTTAATATCTCTAATTACATATTAATAAAAATTATATTTTTTTGATATTATCAAAGTACTCGTTGAGACGAATCAAACAAGACCCCACATGACTATGTTTTTTCTTATATATTAGAAGAAATCTTAAAAATTCTCTTCAACTATGAATAGTGTACAAAAAAAATTAGGGCTTATATTATGGGACGGAAGGAGTAGTTAAGAAAATATCTTTACCACAAAAAGACAAATTAAGGAATTCAAATCCTTGTTTGACTCTTCTTTCTTTCATATTTATTACTTTAGAAATCTAGATATTTCTCCTCCACCCTCCACGACCTATTCACCTCCTCCTTGGCTGCTATTTTTTCGCACCACCAGCAGCTCCCATGGCAGCCACCACCACTTCCTTCCTCCTTGTGAGCCACGCAGCTCGTCGTCGTCGTCTCCGCCAAGAGGTGCTCGCCTCCTCCTCCTTCCATCCTCACGGCCACCTATTCCCTCATTCCTCCTCCTTGGGCGTTCAGCTGCTCCCTCTCATGGCAGCCACCAGTCCAGCCACCTCTCGTCGCCGGAAAAGTGTCCTTGAGCCTCCACCGCCTCTTTTGTGAACCCAAATCACCCTTTGGGTCTTGTGTGAGTATTTCCCCAAATCTTAAACCTTAAATTAGTGAGTTTAGTTACTTTGTGTAAAGGGGGAACTTTATGAATAATTGGAGGCTAATTGATGTTGGGAAAGGCTTAGGTGGATTGGATTTAGAGATTGGAAGTGGAAGCTTGAAAATTGGGCATTCTGTGCATTTCTGGAAATTTCTGGGCACATTCTGTAATTATTGGAAAGTTGTGGCTTAGTTCATAAGGTGAGGAATTCTCCTACGAGCATGTGGAATTTTACGGATCCTGATTTGGATATGTATATCAAAAGTTATGCCCAAATCTGTGTTGTAATATAGATTCGGGTATTCGCTGCGACTTCACGAACCGGGGGACGCCAGGCGCATAAATAGGCATAGAAACTTACTAAAGCAAGTTATTTGTGAATGTTTATGTGCTTAGTTTAAATTTAGGACATTTGACTATGCAGGTAAACCAAAATATGAATGTTGTGTTGGTATGTGATTTTGTATCTTAGATAGGAATGTCATATTAAGTGTGCCTTGATATATCTATATGTGTTGGGGGTTCGTTCATTAATGAATACATGTGGTGATCATGATTGTTTATGAAATAATGTGGTGATGTGGAATTGGTATGAATCATCGAGATTAAACTTGAAATGATGCGTTGTTGAGATCGGTGGTATTATGACTTGGTAACTAAGGTTGTTCATATTTGCGAGTATAAGCTGTTGACAGTAATTCTTGTGGCAAATTATATGGTGAATTGTTGTGAATCATGATGATTGATATATGTAATGCTGTGTTTATGGTTTATAACCTTTATGGGTAAGGATTGTTCCGAGCCCCGCATGATATTAAAATGGTTTTTAACGGGATACATCCCCAGATACTCTTCCCGGAGTCCCAGATTGAGTAAGTCGAGGGAGGTGCTTTACCTGTGTTGGGAAGGCCGGGTCTTCTAGCTAACGATGTTGTTGCCGACCCACAGTGTGAGGTTAGAAGGTACCTTCGTGTCCAAGACAGGCTTGGGCTTGTTTTCGAACGTTTTCGTAAATGGTTATTCTCTATTGAGTTTTCCTTTAAAAGAACAATATACCCGGGTATAGGTTTTGAATGATTGCTTTTAAATCTTGGGCAAGTTGTGGCTTAAATGAATACAGTTTGAGATTGTTGTGACCTGTTATTGTGCTTGTGCAATCATAGTCTATACATATACATTCTTAGTGTTATTCTGGTTGAAAGCGTTTAATCCGATTATATCATGACCACTCATAGCATATCTTATACCTAACGACCACTCATAGCATATCTTATACCTAACTATGCATCTAGAAAAGATTATCTTTTGAATGAAATGCTTGCTTGCATGTTCCATTGGAATTATCACTTACTGACTTAGGAATCTATGATTTGATAGAACATTAAATAGAATATAACTGATTGTTATATGAAAATGTTAATGTATATCTACGTGTACAAAAAAGCATCCAGATTGTTATTTTGACTGATACATGATATCGCATTTATACAATATGAATATAACATGGTTCATGTAATCTTACCCCATCTGCTGAAGCATGTTAGTTATTAAAACAATAGGTTGCAATGTATTGGTGATATCTGCTTGTGTGATTTCCTTTATTTAGACTATAGTACATAATCAATTCACTTATATACTTGCTTAGTCTGGATATAGACTAACCCCTGTTGTGTGGGGGACTGGTTGTGTTTTTGCATGACCAGGATCACAAGTAGTACCAGAGCGTGGAGAAGGCAATGCGACATGATGCGTATTTAGGATGGGATTTTGGGTTTCTGTTTCAGGCCTTGTAGTTGTGTTGTAAATGTTTCTGATTAAACTCTTATAATCCGCCTTCTCGTATGATTTTGGTTAAGTTAGTAATGCTAGCTTGTTCTAAACTCCTTTTGATGGGTAGTGGATGCGTTTGTGTACGCCGACCCATGTATATATCAAACTTTCGTAATAAGTTCTCTTGGACGGGTTTAAGTTATGGTTCTGTCATTGCTTAAGTTTTGGCTGACAGAGGTTGAGTTTCTTTTTTTAAATTGCCTGAGGGAATTTCTGCAGAAAATTCTTGGCGCTGTAACTCCCCAATAAAAGGGTTAATTTGGGGCGTTACAGGTAGAGAGACATAACCTCCTTCTTGAAGGTGCAATCCTCACCAACGTCCAGATGTCCTCATATGAAATGAGAATTTTAATTTTGTTAGAGAGTAATTAAGCAGGGGGAAAAATGAACACCGAATTAAAATCAAAATCCCCCTGAATATTGTTTTCTCCATTTTTATTGAACACAAGCCAGTTGAGCATTTCAAAAGGAATCGGTCGCCATAGATGGAGATAAATAGAGATAGAGAGAGATCTTACATATGTCGGAAGGTATCATATCACGAACACCGAATGTGTAGCTCTCTATAACCTCCTTTTAGTGAAGACAAAGGGTCACATCTCTCAAAAAATTAGGGTTTAGGGAACCCTCCATTACGAAGCTCCAGATCTACTCATCAATCTGTTGGCGTCCTTTGCATGTTACTGAGAAAATGTAGAAGAGATGTTTTTATTTGGATCTGAGAGAGAAATGCGGTGGATCTGAAAGAGATCGGAGATCAAAGTAATTTTTTTTGGATCTGTGAGCTCTCGGTCTTCTTATGGCGGTGGTGGGAGGTAGATATCCATCAGAGGGTTTTTTGTGAAAAAAAAAAACTATGATCTATAAGTTCTAGATCAGAGGTTTGTTTTTTAGCAAAAATCTTGAATCTGAAAGATTTTAAAAAGAAAGACAAAGTGTTGGATGATATTTACACAAAGAGAAAGAGAAGAGAAACATATAAGGTTTTTACTTTACGAAAAATGGCCATGGATCTGGAAACTTTGAAATATGAAAGAAGTATGTTGAAGGATGAACAAAAAAACAGAGCGAAATCGGAAACAACAAGAAGATGAAAGAGGCAACTAATTAGGGTTAGGGTATCTCGGCTACTCTTTTGTATTTTTTTAATACAAAAATAATAGTAAACGGGTTGTACAGATTGGGCTTTATCAATTTGATCTGATAATGTTGTAATTGGGTTGTTTAGCCCATTAACTCAATTTGATTGTAGCTAGCTCATACGAAAATAATTTGGCCCATAAGTCCAATTTGTATTTAAAAGTATTTATTATTTTTAATAATATTAAAATAAATATTTAGTATGTACATTTTTATATTTATTTACATGTGTTTATATATAATTATAAAATTAAAATAAATGTTTAGTTTGTATATTTATTTAATTTAATTGAAATATATATAAAAATATTTCAAGTGATTGTGTTATGTACTAATTAACCCAAAATAATATAATGTTATGATTGGGTGCTATTAGAGAGAAATGAAAATGGACAAATTCAATTTAATACAAATAATATTTTGTTACATAAACTGGGCTTTTTGAGTTGGGCGTCTATTTCACTTCCGGATTTATTCTACTTGAGCCTAAAAGCCCATTAAACCAATTCAAAGTTGCATCAAATATTTACAAATATAATTTGGCCCCATAAGTCCATTTAGTAGTTAAAATTTTTTATTATATTTTAATAATACTAAAATAAATAAATAATTTGTAAATTTATTAATTTTATTTTGAATACTTATATTAAGTATTTACATATGTTTATGTATTTTTATAATACTGAAATTAATGATTAGTATGTAGCATTATTTATTTTATTTTGAATATATCTCAGTATTTCAGGGTGTTTGTATTATGGACGAATTAACCCGACATACCAAAACCTTGAGATTGGCTACTATTAGAGATAAACGACAATAGACAAATTCAAATCGATCAAGTTAATAAATTCCATTCAATGTTTTGACAATTTTTGCCGATAAGTTGAAATATGAACTTTAATATAAATACTAATTATGCAGGATCTATTCTTGGAGTTAGTCATAATTCTTTCGTTAGTGATCGTATCCCCATGTCCGACATTTTAAATGGTTAGTAATGGTTATGCTATAAAGTCTCTCTTTACTTCGATTTGTCCATCTATTTTGTAATCAGTGTTTGATGTTCGATAATACAATATATCTTTAATTTCATAATGCCGAAAAATAATTAATGTTTAAAATCAATTTAACTATGTTTATAACTATAAAAAGTATAGTTGTTGTTTTATATTCTATGAATATGCGTAATTTTTTGAAAACATATCCATCTATTCATGCAGTCAACCAAAATATTACACCGCCGACTTTGCATTTACCCAGAAGTGATCAAAACGTTCATAATTCACTTTTACCTATTCGTGTTCTAGACAATGAAAACTATGGTACCACTTTTTTATTCTTACTATCCGTTTTATTAAGTATCAAAATGTATGTTGTGTTACTATCATTAATAAGTAGATTATGATATAACTATTTATTTGCCATTCAATTGCATAATGCCATGCTTACAAAACAAATTAATCTGCAAAATGTTGAACAAGGTATGGTATTCTTAAAAGTGATATGAAATGAGTGATTTATTGATTTCTAATATTTGAAATATTTTCATGGACAAATTAGCTCGACATAGGAGGAAGTTGAGAATGAATGTGATAAGGCATAAGCGGCATGGAACACCGCTAATCGAATCAGGTTAGCAAAAAATATATCATATTTAATTGAAATTAAGAATTAATGTACATTTTGCTTAACCAAAATTTGTGCAGGCAATATACTTGGAAATATTAGCAACTTTGTACTTACCCAAGCTACACCATCTATTACAGTTAATGGTGAGTCAGTAATGAAATTTATTATCTAATATACTTTTATACATGCATGGTCTTAAGTTCGAGGTTATTAATAATCTATCATTATTTAATACTTTAATGTTCAGGTATAAGAAATTCATCTACATTGCCAGGATGTTCATCTATTGTACCACATTTAAGTGATGATATTATTCAATTGTATTTATAACTATACTAAAATAGTGGTTGTTTTATCATCTTGGATTATGTGGAATTTTATGCTAGAAAATATTAATATCCATGTATTTATGCAGTTTGCGCCGATGTTACGCCGGGGGTTTGCATTTACCAATAGTGGATCAAACCACTAATAACTCGGTTCAACCTATAAGCCTCAGTCACAAGGAAAACCATGGTACCATTTGTATGTTTTAAAAAGCCCTTTTCTTAAGTATTATAATATATTTTTTCTTATATCATTATTTGGACTCTAATATATCGTGGCCTTGGCCGCGCGCTTTGGCCGTGGCCTTGGCTGCACGCCTTGGCCTGGGTCTTGGCCTTGGCCTGGGCCTTGGCCGCACGCTTTGGCCTTGGCCTTGCACATTAAAGAGATTTTATATTAGTATTTTGACTATGATATATTTATTTATTTGCAGCTCAGTTACATAATATAAGTATTACCAATCAAAGTGACGTAACAAATGTTGAATGAGGTATGATGTTAGTCAATAAATATGAATTGAGTAATTTATTGCTTTCTAATATTTGTAAATGTTTTCTATTGACAAATTAGCTCAACGTAAGAGGATGTTGAGAATGAAGGCGATTAGCCATAAGAGGCATGGAACACCATTAATTGAATCAGATTAGCAAAAAATATGTCGTATTTAATTAAAACTAAGAATTGATGTATATTTTAAATTTCCAACATTTGTGCAGGAACTGTACTTGAAAATATTCACAACTCTGTACATACCGAAGCTACACCCTTATCTATTACGGTTAATGGTAAGTCCTTAATGAAGCTTTTCCGGTCTCATATATCGTTATACATATATATATATATGGCATAAATTCTGACGTTGTTCATAATATATGATTATTTAACTATTTAATGTTCAGGTACTATGACTGTAATAACCCCTAAAAGTCTCAACTGTCGTTTTGTATGCAAGACGTGTTGGGCAATTTTTGTAACCTCTATAAGGATCATTTGAACGTAATAATATACGTTTATTAAGATATTGGGTCTTAAAATATTTGGGAAGTGCTAAAAAAATAAAGATTTAGCAAAGGCCGCGATCAAGACCGCGACCAAAGACCCAGAGCGCGAGCGCGGCAGTTCTGCGACTGCGGTTTTGAAACCGCGGGCGTGGTTTTGCTTGTGGGCAAACCGTGATCGCGGTTCTGAAACCGCGACTGCAGGAAAATTGGATCATCGTGGTTTTGCCCACGGGCAAACTGCGAATGCGGTTCTGAAACCGCGATCGCGGGAAACCTTTGTTCGTCTGCTTCCAGAAGGCCGACGCTCGGAATTTCCCTCGTGGCCGATCGGTGGGGAGCTGGATCGGTTGGGTTGCTCGGTCCTTACTGTGAACTCCTTCTCTGAGCCTATAAATAGGGGGGATTAGCAGCCTTCATCTCCACCATCTTCCTCCATCTATTCCTCTCGTTTTAGTTGTGTTTGTCGCTGGAGTTTCATCGCCGGAGCCGGAGTCCTCACCGATTGGGAAGTTCTTAGGTGTTGGAGGTGCTCTTTGTCCAGAAGCGAAGTCGTGGTGCCTCGTCGTCGTCGGTATGACCTCGAAAGTTCGAGTTAAGTTTGCGTCGGGATGGAGTCCCGCGACCGCGGCTCCATCCACCGCGACCGCGGCCGGGAAGAGACCCGCGGCCCCAGCTGGGCGCGAAACCACGATCGTAGTTTTGCCCAGCAAGGCCGCGATCGCGGCTATGCCATCCACGACCGCGGCCCTGACTCATTTCCTTCATTTCGTTTCGTATTTTCGTATCGTATCTAACTTAGGGTTTTGTCATAAAACTCGTCGTCGTCGTAGGGACCGTACTCAAGTGCATGTTTCCAGATCTCGGAACCCGATCTCTTCGTTCATCTAGTTTAAGGCAAGTGGCGGTTCGTTCTTGCTCATTATTCCATGTTTCCCTTGATTATCAATTATTTGATTGTTAATTAAGTTGGAATAAAAGTTGTTGTTTTATGTTTGGGAACAGATTTGATAAAATGATGTGTTAAAATATGGATTATAATAGGTTGTATATATTGTTAGAAACAACGCTATTATATATGATATTACCGTAATGGTTTTGGTGTGGATTTATATGTGAACTTACATGCATAGTTAGCACGAGTACTCGTAGGAACACTATGTACCTTGCGAGGTCTAGTCGTTTCTTTATAACTGGTATTAGGAGGTTTTTGCCCAAGTACTTCTGGTCATGACCGTACCCTTATTCAAAAGGTAGGTGCTCCTAGCTAGTGATAACATTCGGGACTCATTCCCAAAGATATCTCTCGTATTGAGATGATGTGAATTAAAAGTTGTAACGTGAATGTACGTTTTGAAAGTAAATAAGATAAGTGATTTTACACACATAATTAATATACCCTCGGGCGAGGAGTACAACGTGGAAACCGCCCGGACTCTTGTTAGAGTAAGTCTTCTTTCCAATCTAGATTCACATTGCGCGGTGAGGTTGGTCGTGGATCCAAATAATCAAGGTCGTTTTTAAACTTGTGTGAAAACTTAACGTTCCCAAACAATTGTCATACGTTTCCCATAAGACTCAATTCCTTTGGAGTCTTCTCTTCATACGTTTCCCATAAGACTCACTTCCTTTGGAGTCTTCTCTTCGATCATGCCTTTTCTTGTGTTTCCATAGAAGTGTTGGAGTTCACTATCGTTTATCGACTATTATTCGAGAAGCGATGGGTGTAACTTAATACGACTACTTAGAACTTTTTTTATTTGTACCCTTGCATAGTCTTTCATTAGACTAACCAACCGGTTTTTATTCTTTACATGGTTGGCTGGTGTCATCCGTCTCATACGGCACATCAGGTAAATTTCCTCAGCTGTGAAGGCCAGATTCCGACATTGAAGGCAGTTGATGTTTTAAGTGTTTTCCCTAAGGTTGAAGATCTT
This sequence comes from Rheum nobile, assembly GCA_027886185.1. Classification (NCBI taxonomy): domain Eukaryota; kingdom Viridiplantae; phylum Streptophyta; class Magnoliopsida; order Caryophyllales; family Polygonaceae; genus Rheum; species Rheum nobile. Next base: position 2,958,585 of record WOAB01000639.1, read on the forward strand.
GGCGTGAGATTGCACAGTTCAAAACCCCTTTATGGCATTTATTTATTTCAAAGACTTCCGCTGTAATAAACAATTTTTGTATTTGGTCTTGCTATCAGTTGTAATTTACGATGTCGTTATGAACATTATTTGGTCAATTTCACATTAATTACTAAAGTTGCAGTATTACATCATTTGTTTTAAAAACGGTAAGCCTTGGGTGACCCCGGGTGTGTATTCTGAGGTCACTGGCGGTAATATTTCCAAAGGTATTTTGGGGGTGTTACAGATTTGGTATCAGAGCCTAAAGTTTTTAAAATGATTTAAATTTTCAAATCGTTTTATTTAAAACAAAACTTTGTAAACCGTTCTTCGTGCGTGGTAAAGAAATTAATTGGGTATTTCAAAAAGTTGAATCAAGGTTTAAACGAATTTATACCTTTGAGTAAATTTTTATATTTTGAAACCTCTGCCGTTCTAGTCGTGTCTTCTTCTTCTAATATAGAAAGTTATCTTCTATATTTAGAAAGTTCTAATTCTCCCTCGTCACTTCGCAGGCAATGGGTGATGTCATGTCTCAACTCAAGGGAAGGAAGGACGTTGTGATAGCTCCGCCACCTAAGGCCGAGATGGAGTCCCCAGTCCTTCCAAGTTGTGCTCTAGTCAGGGAGGCGGTTAGTCCTCAGGAGGAGGAGAAGACCGTGCTTGTGGAGTCGGTGGTTTTGGTATCCGACAGGGTGGAGGACCCTGAAGAGGATCCCGAGGAGGATCCAGAAGAGGACCTCGAAGAAGACCCAGAGGAGGACCCCAAAGAAGACCCAGAGGAGGACCTCGAGGAGTATGACACAGATCTGGGTCTGGAGCACCTGCTTGTGGATGGAGAAGATCTGGGGATGCAATTCATCTTCCCTAGCCCGGATATGCCACCATTTCCGGAGTACACGCCCTTGTCTCCTGCTACTTGGGAAGCACTTGGGGTGTCCGGTGCTGACGGAGAGGAGTATGAGCCGTTGGGTGCACCAATGGGTCCGCATCCTACTCATGCACCTAGAGAGCCGGTTATGAGCCCTGATTCTCGTCACATGCACCATCAGAGTGAGATGGCTTCCTCCGAGGCTCGTCGCCAAGTGGAGGAGATGACGGAGCAAGCCCGTAGACATGCGAGACCGTGGGGATCGTTTATTGCTTCTATGGATGTTCCTGCCCAACAGGCAAGGGTCAGGCCCCGTGTGCTAGTTGAGCTCATGGATGAGTGGATGGAATCACTGTACGCTATGGAGGAGCGGGCTTACGATGCTGAGTCTAGTCTCTCTCTCATGCTGGATGATGTCCACGGACTTCAGGAGAGCATTAGGCAGGCAAAGCAACTGGTCAACCCGCACTATGAGCTGAATGTGGCGGATTTTCACCTAGGGTTCTTGGATCGGTTTTGCTATCCACTTGTGCCTAGAGAAGGGCCAAGCGCTCCTAGGGAGGGGCCAAGTGTTCCGAGACCTAGTAGTTCGAGAAGACTGGCGTCGGAACCCGAAGACAGGTCACCTCCAAAGAGATGTCGGAGGGCTGATGAGTACATGAATCTCTTCAAGGCACCTCGAGGGGGACAGTAGCATGTCATAGTGATCTTTTCTCGTCGTTTCCTTTTCGTTGTTTTTAGAGCATTAGCCTCCTAACAGTTTTGTCTTATCGTTTAGGAAGGTTATTGTAAGACTTATGAAAACATGGTTTTCGTTCCTCCTATCAATAAAGTTTGCCAGTTTAATCTACTCCGAATCAATTACATCTATTGCGTGTCTTTAAATGTTATAATAATTTTATGGAGTATTTTAATAATTGATCGGCAAACAAATGGTGAACACAAGAAACACAACCCGTGCTGGTGCTGGGCTGAGTAACAACCCTAGGTTGAACCTGATAAGTGCCGCTAATCAGGGGGATGAGAGTGAATCTGCCTCTCATAATAACCCCACAGGCAATGACCGCGTTCAGGTTAACCCTCAGGTTGTCTTCGATGCTGCGGCCATAGAGGCCATTCGTAGGATTGTTGTGTAGGCGGTCATCGAGATAGTTCGGCCCGCTGTACCGCAAGCACAAGGTGTCCCAGTCCCTCGGGTTGTCCCTGAATTTGAGGAGCCAGTGGACCCGGTACCTCAGGTCGATACCGTCGGAAATGGGGGGAACTACGATCGGGCCTTGAAAGCCATTAGCTCGATGAGGCATGATAGCTATGACGGTACTGGAGTACCAGTTAGGGTGGCGTATTGGTTCTCACATATGGAGCGGTTATTCAGGAACGTCGAATGCATTGAGGCTGAGAAAGTGCACATTGCCTCCCTTCAACTTAAGGATGTGGCTAGCGAATGGTGGGAGAGCACTGGATTAGCTAAGCATCCAGCGTTGAATTGGGGTATGTTCAAGACAAAGATGACGGACCGTTTCTTTTCGCATGCCATGAGGGAGGAGAAACACAAGGAGTTCCTTTACCCCAAGACTGATGGGCTAAAGGTGACTGAGCTAGCTGCAAAGTTCAATCACTTGTTGCAATATGCTGGACCGGAAGTGTCGAGCGAGGAGCAAAAAATCTGGCATTTCCATGAGTGGATGAACCCGGATATTAAGTCGTTGATGGTGCGCCACGGCTGCTCTACTCTGGAGCAGTATGTGGACGCCGCCTATGATAACAGGTTTTTGTCGTGTAAAAACTGCTATGCAAAATATCCAAACAAACCCTAAACCGTAGTCCTAGGTAAGTAAAGGTCGAATCCACAGGGAAGCGAATTCTATCTTAATATGCAATTTTTATGTCAACCGAAAGTAACCAAACGGGGGTTTTGTTTGTTTTGTAAATTCTAAACATGCAAAGGCAAGAATAAACTAAAGATGAATGAATTCAGTAATGGGAAAAGGCACTTAGTCAAACAACATCCACTATTCGTATGACAAGTTGATCATAGACATTCACTCAAAATCGCATGCAATGGAAATTCCTTTTCAAATATAACTAATAGCATAACCAGATACTATTAGCACTAACTAATTAAACAACCCTGCAACTATCAAGATTCAGTTTAACAGCAGCTTTACGGATAGGAATATAGTTGGATACAATTCTAGCATAAAACAACCAGCTTTTATCCTAGAATGTAAATCAAATATCTTCTGCATAAGACTAGCACAACTAGATACTAGTACGATGCAGTTGCTACTCAGAAATAGATATGCTCAACCAGTAACAATCTAGATCTAGCAATAGACCGATAACAACAAACCCTAGTTGATCAGACTAAAGATTATCAATATCAATCATAAGAATCAAGCGAGAGAAGAGATAAATTCCATGCAATAGATTAAGAGTAAAAGTTTCACAACTAAATCACAACGAAAAGCTTCAGCGTCTGACTAAGCAAGAGAGGCTTAGTTCTTCATAGTAGGAAAATACGTAGAATGAAAATTAGGGTTCCGAGGTCTCCAAAACAAGTCTTATCTCTACCCTTAAATACTCAAGGAAATAATTCTGAAATTAACCTAAAAAGAAATATTAAAACGTACTAAAATAATATAAACTAAAACCGAAAAGGAAATCGGCTCGGCGGTGCTTCCAACAGCGGCGGCGGCCGCTGCATCTCCCACGGCGATCGCCGTAATCGCGGCGGTCGCCGCATTTAAACGGTGGTCGCCATTTCCAAGTCGTAGCTCATGTCTCTGGAAGGGAATTAACGGTGGTCGCCGTAATTCCGCGGCGATCGCCGCGACACCGATTCTTCATCCTCTCTCTTCAGCTCCTAAGACTCCAAATGCGCAACTTCCGCACCTCCTCGCTAAGTCTTCAAATCATCTCCAAAACATCCTAAAACACCACTAAAATCATGCCAAAACTCCGTCAATACACACAACATAATCGTGTGTATCAAACTCCCCCACACTTGAATCTCTACTCGTCTCGAGTGGATAGAAAACTACCACCCATCACCAATAAAGCACCTAGATCATCAACATGTAAGGAAACCCACAACTCAGAGTAAAAGCATCACAAATCAGCACAACCTCCCCTAATCAACCATGCATGGAAAAATCACCCAAATATCAACACACAATCAACAACTGCAGCACCACACAACGTACAACACAACAACAACGACAGCCAACATATATCAGCACCACACCCACAGCATCCAGGTCCAACCATCATCAAAAATCATCAACAAGAGTGAAAGAAATACCACCATAACTACACCTTATTCCTCCATGTGAAAACCTACCCGAAACACTCCTATACTTCACACTTATGTCGCCTGCGCCGGTAAATTGATAGTCCTAAAACACTCCGTTCGTGTTTTCGACCTTTCGGGTTTACACAACATAATCGTTACTGGTTGAGCATATCTATTTCAAGGAACTCATCCAAGTGTTGAATAGGATCCTCGAGCCTGTTATCAAATTGGACATCGGAGTAAAGTTCTTTCGATCTCTGGATCAAAAAACAAGGGTGGATTATTAGTAACACGGGTCCCAGACACTATAGTCGAAGTCTTGAGCTGCCTCCAATCATATCTGAAACCAAGGGAGAGCTGCTGAGAAGGGTCGGGCTGTTCGAGGCCCAGGTGAATGTCGATCAGAGTAATCATTCCCCCAATTACAATCTTGTGGTTCTTGTTCTCTTGAAATTTCCTGCAGGAAGCAATAAAGTGGGAGCGCCAACTCCACACCAAAGGGCACTCAGGGGTCATACTCCACACCGCGTACAAGTCGTCGTATGGGACCTTGTTTAACTCGGACTGGCCATGGAAGGCCATCCGCACTACCTTGTGGGCTAGGCGCAAGCCCGGATGCGACCACTTGTAATTGTACTCTCCCGCCTGTGGATCAAATTTAGTAGTTCCGGTAGAGTGATACCAGAAATGAAAGAACCCATCGGCGTCCTCCCACGCCCTCTCAGAAGATGGTGGTCTGGTAATCCCAAGCGCTGTGTCAAGGTCCGCATAGGACATCGAATGCATGCTACCATCGAGACTGAATGTAATACTCTCCGTAGCACAATGATTCTCAAAACTGGCTAGAAATTCCACCGTCCAGGCGGGGAAGGTGGGTGCCGCAAAATGGTAGAAACTACCCAACCCGCCGTAAGCAAACAGTTGTTGTGTGCACTCATAAATATTCAGGTCCCGCATAGTGTCTGGGTCAAAAAAAAATGTAGACATCAAGTCCTTGTCCTGGATAAACTTCCTACGGGCATCCTCAACTTTACTACGGGAGGCCTCAACCTTATTATGAGAAGCCTCGACACCCGACGATTTCTTCCGAGAAGAAAACGTGCGCTTCAACACTCCAGACATCACAATAGTATGCAGCAATAACAACTAAAAGCAGAAGCAAAGCACAGAAATCACCAGAATGAAGAACGGCGGGCGCCGCGTTGAATACGGCGGGCGCCGTAGGAGCGGCGGTCGCTGCGTTGAATACGGTGGTCGCCGTGAACAAGTTTTCGCAGCTTCGGCAGATCTGCACAGCGGCGGTCGCTGGGTGGGTCGTGGCTTGCAGCGGGCTGGCGGCGAGGGGAACCTGGTGCGGCGGGCGCCGGAATTTGGGGGGGGGGCTAAGGTTTGAGAGGTTCGGTGAGGGGGAGAGTAGGTAAGGGAGAATGGGAAAGTGAGGTAAAGGGTAAAGGGAAGGGTAGTTTACAGATCTGGGAGGGGGGGTCCACTTCTTTTTCTTTTTTTTCTTTTTTTTTCTTTTTTTTGGCTTTTACCCCCGTTTGGTTTTAATGGGATTCTTTCTATGCCTTTTACACCCCGTTTAAGGTTTTTTTGGGGGCCATTTTTATTTAATTTTTGACTTTTTCTCCCCGTTTAAGGTCTTTTCGGGGACTTTATTTTTGTCTTTTGCGCCCCGTTTAAGGTTTTTTCGGGGCCCATTTTTTTTTTTTTTTTAAACAAGGGATTGTAGTCGAACCTGAAAATGGCGGCGGTCGCCGTAATAAAACGGCGGTCGCCGTCATTTTGCGGCAAACAGCGTGAGTGAGGAAGGGGAAACGGCGGGCGCCGTGGCGAGGACGGCGGTCGCCGTAAATGCGGCGGTCGCTGCAATTAAACGGCGGTCGCCGTTCTCATGTCGTAGGCAACTTCTTTGGTGAGCAATTAACGGCAGTCGCCGTATGTAGGGCGGTGGTCGCCGTGAATACCTTCTTCGATTGACATGTTCCTGCAGGTGAGTTCGACACAAAAAAATGCAAAAACAAAAGGGAAACAACTAAAATTGAATAAGGGAAAGGGAAATAAACTACCTAATTATCGGATTGCCTCCCGAAAAGCGCCGTAGTTAACGTTGTGGCTCGACTCAATGTAAGCTCAATCACGTTTCAGCTTTGGGTTCCTTCAGGAACGCCTCTTCAATGGTGTCCATGGTAAAACCTTCATGGTATTTCTTCACTCTTTGCCCATTCACCTTGAACAAAGTCTGCGATGCCGAATCAAACAGCTCTATGGCACCATGTGGGAAGACTTTGGCCACATAATATGGTCCTGCCCAGCGCTATCTCAGCTTGCCTGGGAAAAGTCTAAGGCGTGACTGGAATAAGAGGACTTTGTCTCCAACTTTGAAGTCCTTCCTCAGTATGTTCTTGTCATGCCAGGCCTTAGTCCTTTCCTTGTAGTGAATGGCATTGTCATATGCCTCGATCCTGGCTTCCTCTAGCTCTTGTAGTTGGAGCTTTCTAAGCTCCCCAGCCTCATCCATCTTCATGTTGCAATTTTTTACAGCCCAATATGCCTTGTGTTCTAGCTCCACTGGAAGGTGACAAGCCTTACCAAACACCAACCGAAAGGGTGACATACCAATTGGTGTTTTGTAAGCTGTCCTGTATTGCAATAGTGCGTCATCTAGCCTCAAACTCCAGTCCTTCCTATTGGGGGACACCGTCTTCTCCAAGATGGACTTTATCTCCCGATTGGACACTTCAGCTTGCCCATTTGTTTGAGGGTGATAAGCGGTAGAAACTCACTGCGTGACATGATATTTCTTCAACAGCGCAGTGATTGTCCTGTTGTAGAAGTGAGTTCCTCTATCACTGATAAGAGCTTTTGGCACACCAAACCTGGTAAATATGTTGGACTTCAAGAAATCTACAACAGCTTTAGCATCATCAGTCCCGGTGGCCTTCGCTTCCACCCACTTGGAAACGTAGTCCACTGCAAGCAAAATATATATGTTACCACAAGAGGTTGGAAATGGTCCCATGAAGTCAATACCCCAAACATCGAAGATTTCATAGAAAATCAACCCTGTTTGTGGCATCTCATCCCTCTAAGATATATTTCCAACCCGTTGACACTTGTCACAGGATTTACAGTGGTTATGCGCGTCCTTGAAGATGGAAGGCCACCAAAATCTTGCGTCAAGTACCTTCCTTGCGGTTGTTTGTACACCAAAGTGTCCACCACATGCCTCAGAATGACAAAAAGTAAGGAGAGAATTTACCTCATTTTCTGGGATGCACCTACGAATTACCTGGTCAGAACAATGTTTCCATAGGTAGGGGTCGTCCTAGACAAAAAATATGGCTGAGCTACGCAGCCTATCCCTCTGCGCCTTGTTAAAGGGTGGAGGAAATTCACCGGTGGTGAGAAAATTCACCAAATCAGCATACCAAGGTTGTACAGTAGTGAGCCGGAATAGAGACTCATCAGGGAATCTCGTCTGAATCTGGGGATGTAGGGTGCTATCTTCCTGGACAATTCGGCTGAGATGGTCAGCAACAAGATTCTCAGCACCCTTCTTGTCCTTGATCTCCACATCAAACTCGCTGAGTAATAAGATCCACCGGATCAGCCTTGGCTTGGCTTCCTTCTTTATCATGAGATAGCGCAGAGCAGCATGGTCGGAGTAGACAAAGACCTTTGTACCAAGGAGGTACTGCCTGAACTTCTCAACAGCAAACACCACGGCAAGCATCTCCTTCTCTGTAGTGGAGTAGTTCCTCTGCGCACCATTCAGCGTCATAGAAGCATACTGGATCACATAGGAAGCTCTACCATCCTTTTGGCCTAGCACGGCCCCTACAGCATAGTCACTGGCATCGCACATGATCTCAAAGGGCTTAGACCAATCAGGAGCCTGAATAATTGGGGCACTTGTCTAGCGAGCCTTCAGTTCATCAAAGGCTGCCCGACACTCAGCTGTAAACTCAAATCCCATCTCCTTCTTCAGCAGGTCACACAGAGGTGAAGAGATCTTGGAAAAATCTTTAATGAACCTGCGATAAAAACCTGCATGGCCTAGAAAAGAATGAACTTCGCGAACATTAGTAGGATAGGGCAAAGACTGAATTACTTCAATCTTTGCCTTATCGACCTCAATACCCCTAGACGACACAATATGACCCAAAACAATGCCCTGTTCAACCATAAAGTGACACTTCTCAGAATTCAGTACTAAATTGGTGTCAACACACCTTGCAAGCACAAGTGATAGATGGTTCAAGCATGAATCAAAATTGTCACCGTATACAGTAAAATCATCCATGAATACCTCTATGAAGTTCTCAATGTACTCAGAAAAGATGCTTACCATACACCGCTGAAAAGTTCCTGGAGCATTGCACAACCCAAATGGCATCCTGCGATAGGAAAAAGTGCCAAAGGGACAAGTGAATGTCGTCTTCGCTTGGTCCTCAGGTGCAATGGCGATCTGAAAGTATCCAGAGTACCCATCCAAAAAGCAGTAGAATGCACGACCCGACAGTCTCTCGAGCATCTGATCAATGAATGGGAGAGGGAAGTGGTCTTTCCTGGTCAACGCGTTCAACTTGCGGTAGTCAATGCACACTCTGTAGCCTGTCTGCTGTCTCGTGGGAACGAGCTCTCCATGTAGGTTCTCCACAACTGTGATCCCTCCTTTATTTGGAACAACCTGCGTAGGACTAACCCACTTGCTGTCAGAAATAGGAAAGATCATACCTGCTTGGAAAAGCTTCAGAACTTCCTTCTTGACAACGTCCATCATGGGTGGATTTAGACGCCTCTGGGGTTGTCTCGAAGGCTTCTCCTCTCCTTCCAGCAGAATAAGGTGCATGCAGGTGGTAGGGCTGATTCCCTTGATGTCAGCAATGGTCCAACCGATTGCTGTCTTGTACTCCTTAAGAACCACCACCAACTTGTCTTCTTGTTCCTTAGTGAGCTTGCTAGAGATGATCACCGGCAAAGTTTCTTTGTCTCCCAAGAACACATACTTGAGGTGGTCAGGAAGTTGTTTCAACTCAATCACTGGTGCCTGCACAATAGAGGGCAAAAGTTTCTCGCTAGGCAGGGTTAGTGGCAGAGGTGATTTACCTAGTAGTTCAAAAGGAAGCTTATAGTAAGCATCCAACTCATTGACAACTTCCTGCACGTCAGCAGATAGAGTAAAATCCAAACTAGAATCAACAATAATGGATTGCATATCATCTAAGTGGTCATTATCAAAAACATCTTGCACCACAGGCTCAAGCACATCAATAGCACACAAAGAATGATCATCAGATGGATATTTCATGGCTTCATATATGTTATAATTAATAGTCTGGCCATCAAATTCCATAGTTAGGGAACCAGTGCTCACATTAATCTTGGTATTAGCAGTTTTGAGGAAGGGTCTCCCTAACAGAATAGGGGCTGCATGCTTGTCATGTTCCATATTAAGCACATAAAAGTCAGCAGGAAAAGTAAGATCACCAACCATAACCAAGACATCCTCTACAATCCCTATAGGACGCACGCTAGATCTATCAGCTAACTGAATGGAAATATTGGTTGTATGCAAAGGTCCTAATCGCAGGGATTCACAGAGAGATGAAGGTAAAACATTTATGGAAGCACCCAAATCTAGCATAGCCTTATTGAACTTGGTGCCTCCAATAGTGATAGGGATAGTGAACATACCTGGGTCACCACACTTCTTGGGTAAGCGCTTCTGAAACACAGCAGAGACATGTTCGCTTACCTTTACCTTCTTCTTGCTATTTCTGTCTTGGTTCCGCTGTGTTGTGCACATCTGCTTTAAGAACTTGGCATAACGGGGGACAGACTTGATCAAATTGAGAAGAGGTATGTTGACCTCAACGTTTCTGAACATCTCAAACATGTCCTTGTCATGCGCAAGTGGCTTGGTGCGCTTCAAAGCAGACGGGAATGGTGGAACAGGCTTCCAATCAGGAAAAATCGGAGTTTCAGACTCCTTCTCAACATCAGCTTCGACAACAGAGGGGCGGCGGGCGCCGTGTGTTTCGTGGCGGTCGCCGTGAATGTCATCAGGATTTCCGAGAAAAATTTCACCGTCACGGCGGTCGCCGTAATTGTTGCGGCGGTCGCCGTCATTTTTTTCTTCCAGGTCGAGAGCAGCGTCCCTTTCACGGCGGTCGCCGTGAGTCTCGCGGCGGTCGCCGTTTTCGCGGCGGTCGTCGTCACTATTCTACACCAAATCCTCGTGGTCTTCCTTGTTGACCTCAGACCTATCTTCCTCAAGCTTCTTCCCACTTCTCAAAGTCACAGCACTGACATTCCGAATATTCGGGTTCACTTCCATTTGAGATGGAAGTTTACCAGAATCTTTTGCGTCCAGTTTATTCACTACTTGAGAGATTTGACCAAATTGTCTTTCCAGGTTCTGAATGCTAGCTTGTGTACTCTGCATGCTAGCTTGTGTACTTTCCTGGAATTGCATGTGGCTCTTGGTCAACTTGGCAACACTCTCAGTAAGGTTCATGTTGCTCTGCATCATCATCTTCATCATATCTTCCACAGACGATGAAGGATTCGAACTCTGCCCTTGCGGTCTTGGCACATAGGGTTGCCTAGTTTGTGGAGGGTTACCCTGTTGTTGCGCTTGACCTAGATTCTGCTCCGGGTCTCTCCATCTGAAGTTGGGATGATCCCTCCAACCAGGATTGTAAGTGTTGGAGTAGGGATCATGCATGGGCCTCTGCTGATATCCTCCCATTGCATTCACTTCCTCTTGCAGAGTTGGACAGGAATCGGTAGGATGCAGGTCGTCATGACAAATCTCGCAGGCCTTAGCCTGCTGAGGCGTACCTTTCAGCTTCAAACGCCTCACCTCCTCTCTCAGCACATCAAAGTCAGCTTGATCAATTTTAGATTGAGAATTTGCAACAACCAAGCTTTGGGAGCCTCTCCCACTTATTGTCTCGCGTCATCAGCTAGAGTGGCAAATATCTCTAGAGCCTCTTCATAAGTCCTCTTCAGAATATTCCCACCACATGAAGAGTTAACCATTCGACGATCATCTTCACGGAGTCCTCCATGCAGATACAGAATCAGATCGTGTTTAGCATAACCATGGTAGGGGCAACTCTTCACCAGCTTCTTGAAGCGCTCATAATAATCATAGAGGGACTCATTAGACTGCTGCTCTATGTTGCAGATCTTCTTCTTTAGCTGATTGGACTTGATCGCTGGAAAGTATTTATCAAGAAACACCTTCTTCAAGTTCACCCAAGTAGTAACACTTCCTGGGGGTAGAGAATGATACCAATCTTTAGCCGATTCCTTCAGAGAAAAGGAAAAGACTCTCAACCTCATCTGGTCTTCAGTAATCTCAGATGGTCGCATACTGGTGCAGACTTCAAGGAACTCATCCAAGTGCTAAATAGGATCCTCGAGCGGGGTTCCATTGAATTTCGGGAGTAAGTGGACTACTCCTGTCTTAAGCTCAAATTTGACTCATTCACCAAGAGCGGGGAATTGCACAGCACGAGTTGGTTGCTCCAAGTTAGGAGCTGTCAAAGATTCAAGAGTAACACGATCAGCCATCGTATCAGTATCCGGAAGTAATGCACGTGCAGTCCTGCGAGCTTGATGAAAAGTTCTTTCGATCTCTGGATCAAAAAACAAGGGTGGATTATTAGTAACACGGGTGTGAATCATAAGATTCAGTTTAACAAGGGTGGATTATTAGTAACACGGGTCCAGAAACTTTTCAGCGGTGTATGGTAAGCATAGTATGTCAATCCAAAGGGCGGCCTATGATCAACTATTCGTATGACAAGTTGGCCCTTTCGGATACACACGATTATGTTGTGTAAAAGCACTTATCCCGACTTTCCACCACCCCCGCAGTAGTGGTACATTCTTAACTTCCCCTATTTTATTATGTCTGATTTCATTGAGGACAAAGCTCATTTTCAGTGTGGGGGAGTTAATTATGTATTGCTATTACTCTGAAAATAAAAAATATATAATAAAAAATAAAAAAGAGCCACAAAATGAAAAAAGGCAAATAAAAATCCTAGGATGGACTGAAAACCCGAAAGGGCGGTCCAGGTAAAAAGAAGGTAATCCGACAGGCATTAGGCCTGGGCAAAAATGGTTTCAGAGTGATGTGAGGTGGTGAGTCCAACTTGAAAAATGAAATGAGAGTGTTAGGTGAAAACCTGAAAAGGCGCCTAAGCAAAATGAGTGCATAAAAAAAAATTGAGTGTTTTAGGACTATCAATTTACCGGCGTAGGCGGCATAAGTGTGATGTATAGGAGTGTTTCGGGTAGGTTTTCACATGGAGGAATAAGGTGTAGTTATGGTGGTATTTCTTTCACTCTTGTTGATGATGGTTGGACCTGGATGCTGTGGGTGTGGTGCTGATATATGTTGGCTGTCGTTGTAGTATAGTGGTAAGTATTCCCGCCTGTCACACGGGTGACTCGGGTTCGGTCCCCGGCAACGGCGCCAAATTTGATAACAGGTTTTTGTCGTGTAAAAACTGCTATGCAAAATATCCAAACAAACCCTAAACCGGAGGACTAATAATCGTTTAAGGTCTTTTCGCGACATCCACGCCATGGAGGAGCACCATCGTTGCCAAATGAATGTAGGGTGAAGTTAATTTTTGACTTTTACTCTGGAGCAGTATGTGGACGCCGCCTACAAGCTGGAAGTGACTCTAGAGGAGTCGGCAAAGAAGCGTAATCACCAGAGACCGGCACAGAGCCAACCTCGGGCTAGTGGGTTTAAACGACCCGCACCACCGTCGCACTTTGCCAAGTCTGGTCGGGCAAGAACTGAGGTGACACAGTCAGGTCCTACTCAACGCTCGGGCCAGAGCAAGAACACGATTCAGTGCTATAACTGTGGAACGCCGGGGCACAAGAGCAATGAGTGCACGAAGGGTAAGAGGACGTGCTTTGCATGCGGAAAGGAGGGGCATTTGCAGAATTTTTGTCCGCAACGGAGGCAGAAGGAGGCTGAGTCGCAACAAGGGTCAGTTAACGATAACAACCGACCTCGATTCAAGCGTGTAGGGACTCCTAGCACCTCGATGCAGACAACTGCTCAAAACAAAGGAAAGGCCCCAGCTACTCCAGTGGGTCAAGGTCAGCGGTTCTACGAGATGCGTGAGGCTGACGGACCGAACGCTCCGATTACTCAAGGTACTCTATACCTTCACTCTACATCAGTTTGCATATTGTTTGATTCGGGTGCTACCCATTCCTTTATCTCGGAGAAGTGTGTAAGTAAGTTAGGGTTGAAGTGCAATGAATCTTGCGAACCATTTGTGGTGAACCTTCCCAATGGTGAGCAATTAGTAGGAACCAAGCGACTATCGGAATTTCCGATTACCATTCAAGGTCGGAAGTTCGAAGCCGACTTGATCTGTATAGCCATGGCTCCATACGACATCATTCTCGGGATGGACTAGCTGACGCGTCACGGGGCGGTAATCGATTTCAGCTCAAGGACAGTGACAGTTTCATCTGGGGGCCAGTTTGTGTGTAAGTTCAAGGGTCGTAATGACGCTGATAACGGAAAGCTTATCAATGCGATGGATGCGTGTAAGTTACTTCGACAAGGTTGTGTCGGGTACTTGTGTTATCTGGATAAACCCAAAAAGGATGAGACTTCAGTTCATGATGTTCCTGTCATATGTGAGTATCCTGATGTATTCCCTAATGAGATTCCCGATTTACCCCCGAATCGTGACGTGGAGTTCACTATTGATCTAGAGCCTAGAACCTCACCGATTTCTAAAGCACCGTATCGGATGGCTCCAGCGGAAATGCAAGAATTGAAGAAACAGGTTGAAGAGCTACTCGAGAAAGGATATGTAAGGCCGAGTGCATCGCCTTGGGGCGCTCTTGTCTTGTTTGTCAAGAAAAAGGATGGTTCGTTCGGACTTTGTATCGACTATCGAGAGTTGAACAAGGTTATCATCAAGAATAAGTATCCTTTGCCAAGGATAGATGATCTTTTGGATCAATAGCATGGAGCGAAAGTCTTCTCCAAGATGGATTTGAGGTCTGGTTATTGTTGGGCCCAACATCCTCCAAAGATATCGGAACAAACGAATTGGGCCAAGATCCAAACAAAGTCGAAGGCCAAAGAGAACTGGAGGGAAGCGACGGACATTCCTCAGACGCGTGGGATCCGACCAGCTCCGAAGATCTTGCCCAGGGCATTAATTGCTCGATCGATGGCAACGGCAATAGCATTAAACACAGAGATTATGCTAGCAATCAAGAGCAAATCCCGAAGATCTCGCCCAGAATTAATAGAAGATATTGCAAATAATATAGTAACGGACACAAGATAAGATTACCATAAATAGACCACAAAGAAGACAACAAAGATACGCCTGTCTACGCCCGGCTTCTACCGACTTACTCTTCGAAAGTCTTACGAGTACACCCGCTCTAGCTCAAACTCCTCGAAATACTACCCGATCACTGCCGGTCAAATCACCAAAACGCCTGTCAGACAAGACCCGACCCTTTATTCTCTAAGGATAAGTTGTATTTCGATCTGATTCAATCATCAATTATTATACAAATTACATTGCTATTTCGTATATATTCTTTGCTTGGTTGATCATTTATCTGGTTTAGATTGATTTTTACTACTCGGTCGACTCGTTACCCCGTCTAAGGCGATTTAGGTTGTCCGATCTTTTTGCCCCAAAACAATTTGGCACCCACCGTGGGGAAACTTGCTGACCACCATCTCGAAACCTTCCAACCATGACCATCAACCCACCTACTGGTACCGAGGAGCCACGCCTCGAAGACGACACCCAAGCTCAAGGAAACACAACCGGAAATCCTACTCCAAACCAATTCCAAGAGCTTGCCCAAAAAATGACTGCCCTACAAGAGGAGCTTGCTCAGCAATGCCAAAAGACCGAAGCCTTGGCTACCTTATCCACCCAATCCGAGGCCAAGATTGCATAACTAACCCATGAAAATGAGTCTCTTAAGTCGCAGGTACAATCAATGGCTTTTGGATCCAGGCGGATGCCCATCCATAGCAACATCCAAACGCGTCTTGACATGGATAGCGTCGAACTGACCCCCCTCGGGCGTACGGCATCCCGGACATACTAAGGGTACATCTCGAACTCCTCTGGTCAATCCATTTTCAACTAACAATGTTACTTTCTCCACACCGATCGGGTCAGCAGGGACCCGAATCGACGAACCACAGTTTACCAATCCTCCCGACATCCTGGCCCTCGTCCAGCAGACGCTCAGTCAGCACATGAAGACACTTGATGATCGCATCGCTAGAATTTCCGGAGTTCCACAGCCGATCGAGAAGGAAGCGTTGGGCGGATATGAGGAATCTCCATTCATCGGAGAGATCGCCAGAGTCGAAATCCCAAAGAAGTTCCACCTTTCTAGCATGGCGACATTCGACGGCACCAGCGATCCAGATGATCACATTTCTCTCTATAAACAAAAATTAATGACTGCATCTATTCCAAGGGAGAGCCGCGAGGCTGTCATGTGCAAAAGCTTTGGCACGACTCTCGCGGGTCCCGCACTAACATGGTTTATGCGTTTACCTCAGGGAATGATCGCCTTGTTCGCGGATCTAGTCAATTCCTTCAAGATCCAATTCGCCAGCAGTCGGAGGCTCGAAAGGCAGTCGAGTGATCTCTATCGAATCACCCAAAGGTATAATAAACCTCTCCGAAGCTATCTTAACAGGTACAATAAAGAAAAAGTCGTGATTCCCCATTGCGACGTCACCACCTCCATCGAAGCCTTCCGACAAGGTCTGATCAAGGACAGCAATCTTTACAACGAGATCACCAAGTACCCGTGCAGAAGTTTCGAAGATGTCCAAGCCAAAACTATGGCCGAGGTACGTTTGGAAGAAGATCGCGAATCACGAAAAGCGTCCCATGGACCCGACCAATCCGATCGCAAATCCTCTTCCGACAACCGTCGAGACAGACGTCATCACCCCTACCCTCGTAATCGAAATGAGCAGAATCAGGTAAACTCTTTCCAGGATAGGTCCCAAGACTGGAGAGATGGTCCAACGTTGCCCCCCAGGGTTCAATCTTACAACTTCAGTGTTTCCGTGTCGGAGCTCGTCAAGAGTTTTGACAAATATGGAAAAGAGGTAAGATGGCCCTGAAAGAGCGACCGACCGGACGTTAAAAAGGACATGAGCAGATGGTGCGAATTCCACGGTGACCACTCGACGGACGAATGCATCGCCTTACGTAAAGAGGTCGACAGGTTACTCGCGCAGGGGCTCTTGCGTGACGTAATCTCGGAACGAGCCAAAGCTACCATGGAGCGACGAGATCAGGTAAAACAAGATAAACCCATGTCTCCAGTCCATACAAAAATTGTCAATACCATTTCAGGGGGATCGGACGTATGTGGGAACACGTACTCCGCGGCCAAACGACATGCAAATGAAAGCAAAGGTAGTAAGCCAGAAATGCCAGAGTTCAGACAAACCAAGGTCTCCGACCTCCCAACAGTCACGTTCGATGAGTCCGATGCCGACAGGTCGGAAAACCATCACGATGGTCTGGATTTCCTCAAGTCTAATGCTGATTGTTTTGCATGGTCACATGAAGATGTGGTCGGTATATCTCCAAACATTATTACTCATAAATTGAACGTAGATCCATCTCACCCCCCTGTAAAGCAAAAGCACAGGAAATTCGCCCCAGAGTGAAACAAGATTGTCGACGACGAAGTCAGGAGCTTGCTGGAAACAGGAAAAATAAGGGAAGTCAACTACCCCGAGTGGCTAGCCAACGTGGTCGTAGTCCAAAAGAAAAATGGCAAATGGAGAGTCTGCATCGACTTCACCGACCTCAACAAGGCTTGTCCCAAAGATTCATTCTCACTCCCTCACATCGACGCCATGGTCGACGCAACGGCAGGACACGAAATGCTATCCTTCATGGACGCGTTCAGTGGCTACAATCAAATCCTCATGGAACCAGAAGACCAAGAGAAAATGGCATTCATCAAAAGTCAAGGTATCTATTGTTACAAAGTAATGCCCTTCAGACTAAAAAATGCAGGGGCTACTTATCAACGACTAGTCAACAAGATGTTCAAAGATCAGATTGGGGACACGATGGAAGTCTACATAGACGACATGCTGGTCAAATCGAAAAAGAAAGAGGACCACATCAACCACCTCCGCAACAGCTTCGAGGTACTAAAGAGATATAACATGAAACTAAACCCTATGAAATGCTCTTTCGGAGTGTCGTCAGGAAAGTTCTTAGAGTACTTGGTAACACAAAGAGGAATAGAAGCCAGCCCAGAACAAGTCAAAGCCATCATCAGCCTCTGATCCGCTCGGTGCATCAAAGACGTACAGAAGCTGACAGGTCGGACAGCAGCTCTGAACAGATTCATCTCAAGGTCATCCGACAAGTGCAAACCCTTTCACGACGCTCTCAAGAAGAACAAATCCTTTCAATGGACGAAAGAACATGAAGTTGCATTTCAGAACCTAAAGAATTACCTTGCCAGTCCCATGTTGTTAACCAAACCCAAAGACGACGAACCATTACTACTGTACCTGGCAGTATCGGAGTCGGCCGTAAGTGCAGTTCTAGTCAGAGAAGAAGACGGCAAGCAATCGTCGATATACTACGTCAGTCGAACATTACTATCAGCAGAGACAAGGTACTCGTCGTTAGAAAAACTTGTACTATCACTGGTAATGGCATCGAATAAACTCAAACCGTATTTCGAATCCCATACTATAATTGTCCGCACTAACCATCCCATGAGAGAAATCATGAGGAAGCCTGAGTTCACAGGATAGATGGTCAAGTGGGCCATACACCTCAGCGGCTATGACATTGAGTACGATCCCAGAACAGCGATCAAGTCGCAAGCCCTGGCTGACTTTGTGGCAGACTTCAGCCCAACCCTAGAGAAAGAAGCCGCCAAAGAAGCAACACAATTGTTCGCGACAGATGAAACAGGAAAATGGGAGCTCCACACCGATGGCGTGTCGAATGCTAGAGGATCGGGGCTAGGGGTCGTGTTGAAATCACCACAAGGGGACAAGATAGCCCAGGCCGTAAGATGCGAATGGGATGCAACCAACAACGAAGCTGAATATGAAGCACTCATATTTGGGCTCATCCTAACGCGCGACCTAGGAGTCCGAGAGATTGAAGTCATTTGTGACTCCCTCTTAGTCGTAAATCAAATACAAGGGTCGTACAATGCCAAGGACGACAGGATGATAGCTTACCTGGACGTGGCCAAGAAGCTAATCGACCAATTCCAAACATTCGACATCAGGCAGGTGCCTAGAGATCTCAACTCTCAGGCTGACGCACTAACCAATTTAGGGTTCGTCTTAGATCCAAAGGAATTTCCAAATATCCCATTGGCGCACGTCATGACACCAGCCGTTCCAAAAACATCCAAGGAGTCGATCACACCATTGGAGGAACTTGTCATGATGGAGATAGGTGACCGACCAGAGGAAGACATCGTCAACAATCGTGACGACTCGACGTTACCTTACATCAAATGGCTAAAAGACGGCATCCTACCCAACGACAAAACAGAAGCAAAAAGGCTAAAGGTACAAGCTCTCTCCTTCTATATTTCAAATGATGTCTTGTTCAAAAGATCGGTCACATGGATACTCCTACGATGCCTCAAGACTCCAGAAGTCAGACGTATCTTACAGTCATTACATGAAGGAGAGTGTGGGAACCATACCGGCGGACGAAGCCTCTCGGGAAAAGCTCTGCGAAACGGATACTACTGGCCCACAATGAATAGAGACGCGATGGAGTACACCAAGAAGTGCGATGCCTGCCAACGACACGCACCCGTTCCTCATCAACCCTCGGCCTCCTCCATCCGACTCTGGTACCGTGGCCCTTCATGAGATGGGGGATGGACATCGTCGGGAAACTCCCACCTGCGTCGGGTCAACGAGTCTTCTTCCTTGCCATGACAGACTACTTTTCTAAATGGATCGAAGTTGAAGCCTACCGATAGGTAAAGGATCAACACGTCATTTCATTTATAAAACGCAATATCTTGTGCAGATTTGGCATCCCGTCAGAAATCGTGTGCGACAATGGCTCCCAGTTCATCAGCCATAAGACTCGAGCTTTCTGCGACCAATGGAATATCAAATTGATCACATCCACTCCTCGATATCCGCAATCTAACGGACAAGCCGAGTCTAGAAACAAAATCATCGTCAACAACCTCAAGAAACGCCTCAAAGGGGATAAAGGAAAGTAGGTAGACGAGCTCCCGTTCATCCTCTGGTCCGACAGGACCACCCCGAAGAATGCAACTGGACAGTCACCATTCTCACTCGTCTACGGAAGTCAAGCGTTCATCCCCTCCGAGCTATTGGTTCCAACGGCTCATTACAGTCTTCAGACGAGTGAACAAAACGACATCGAGCTAGCATACAACTTGGACACAGCAGATGAGACTAGAGAAAAAGCCAGAATTAGAATGGTCAGGTTCCAGCAACAAGTCGCAAGAAGTTACAACAAAAATGTTCAAGCCAAAGTCTTCAAAGTTAGCGATTGGGTCCTTAGAAAGACATTCCAGAACACCAAGAATTCGGCCGACGGGAAGCTCGCACCTCAATGGGAAGGACCCTACCTAATCAAAGAAGTGGTCGGACAAGGAGCATACCAATTGGAAGACAAAGATGGACAGCCGACCCCAAGAAGTTGGAACGCAACACATCTGAAGCTATACCACTTTTAAAACCAGCAAAGTAAGGCACTAACACCCTTTCATTTGCCATGCGCTATTCATTGCTACGAACTCAATTCTATTTCTTGAAACTGAGTACTCACATCTAGTAAGGACATTTCTCCTTGCAAAAACCTAAAGTACAGGACGACATCAACGTACGCACTAGATCCAGTCACAAACAAAAGCGCTTACACTACATTTACACGATCGATCGGAACACGGGGAGATGAATACCACAGGCATGTCGGCACACCGCTTGCCTTACACAATACATAAGGTTAAGACACCTTATTAGATTTACGCAATAGAGACATATTGCTTTCCTCCTCAGCATAACACTAAGTCATGACTAAACATAAATACATACATTTGCAGGCCTCCTTATTTACATACATACGGCAAGCCCTACTCGATGGAGTACATGGGCAAACCCGACATACAAATCAAAGGCGTCAATGACAAACTTCTCTAGAAGAGTCCGATGAAACGAATGAACACATGAAAAAGTTCAACCCTTTGTAAAACAGATTACAACAAATAAAAACCTAGGCATTTTTTACATACATGCGACCCGCGATGGTGGATGGGTCACCAAAACACATTGTCTGCCTACACACACGTAGGACTTCAAATTATCCACGAACACATTCTGCGACCAGCGATGGTGGACAGGTTGCCAAAACTAGAGAACATTCTACCCACACACAGGTGGGGTCACAAAACAAATTACGAAAGATAGTCAAGGATTAGGGTTCACAACGTTACCTTCAGTAGGGGCCAGATCAGGAGAAAGTTGGGGCTCGATCGGCACGGTGTCGCCAGAGTGGGCCTCGTCTTCACCAGCGCTTTCGTCCAAGGAGTCCTCCCCGACGCCGGCCAATCGGAAAAGCTTCGAGCCAGGATTCCCCTTCGGAAATAGGGTGTCCATAGTCTCCTTCTCTGCCTTCAAATCTCAGGTCTCCTGCTTGCCCTCTTCGAACTCCTCGATCATCTCAACACGCGACTTCAACGCGTAAAAAGTGCCTACGTCACCTGTGACCCGACCAGCATTAATCCTAGCCTGCATCACCTTCTCTTCAACACTTGACTAGCTCTCACTGAGCTCCCTCCGACAAGCATCCAAGTCATCTTGGCAGCTCTTCAGCTCCTTAGCGAAGCGGCGCTCAGCGTCCCTAAAGCGGCTCTCAGCTCCTTCCACCTTGGTCCTCAAAGACGCCAGATCGAACTCTGACCTAGCAGCCCTATCTTCGGCCTTAGCGACCATCTCTTTGACCCCAGAATACGCGCCTAAGAGAAACTGAAAAGTCTAAAAAAGACAAAGTCGAAACAATCAAGGTTCCACCAGATTATGAGGACAAAAACGAACAAACTTGAGATCCGACAAAATGACTTACCTTCCACGCAGAACACCCTGCTTCACCAATACAATCCAAGGGGGAGACGCCATCAACTTCAGACTTCAAAGTCGGATCCTGAGCATGAAAAAGATCGGCAATTGATCGACCGACCGCGTCGATCTTCTCGACTCCACGAGAAGCCATCGCCTTCTTTTTTGGAGTATCCACCACCTTCACATCGCCAGAAGAAGCATTTGCCTTCTTTTTCGAGCCAACTTTGGTTGAGAGCGACGACTCCGCCGGCGTTGATTTACTCGACGAGGCCCTGACTGCCGCCAGCCTTTGCTCTATCAGACCTTTCTCGGACACTCCCTTCAAATGGGCACTCGACCGACCAGCCGTAGACGCTGACACGATAGACAAAACATAAATCACAAGCAGACGATTAAAAGTACATGAGTCAAACGAAAACTCACACTTGACCCGAGATGACGAAACATTCGACATAACGTCCTGAGTAGCGGGGGAAGTCGACAACAAGTTGACGTTTATGAACTTCCACTCCGACGCGGGGATACTAAGAATGATCTTTGTCAGACCTTCCGACTGAGTGTCCGCTTCCAACTCTTCAGCCTCATGGACTACAAAAAAGAAGAGTTAAATAAAGGGTTAAAACACATAAAATAGGCAAAGAGAAGTCGAGTACGTACTCTCAACTCGCCACTCCGACAGCAGAAACGAACAGTCACCCCCCTTCTCCAAAGACGAACGCTCGACGAAGAAAAACTTTGACCCCCATCCACGGTCGTTTACATCTAAATTGAACACCAAAGGCTTCCGACCCGGATGAATACGCAACTGGACGCGAGAAGAACTCTTCGACCCCAGAGAATAGTTGTACCATAGGGCGTCAAAATTAAAACCAACCCCAGACTGAACATTCAACAAATCTAAAACCCTAAGGATCCGCCACGCCTGCGGCATGACCTGACAAGGCGCAAGCACCAGGGTCGCTAAAAAGTCACTAATAATAGGGGAGAATGGAAAAGTATGGTCAATCCTAAACGGGTAAGCATAGAAACAAGCCCATCCCTCATAGCGAGTGTCAGCTCTCTCGTCTGGATGCGGCAACCTTGCGACCGTCTCCGGAGGAAAGCCTCCGACTTGAAGGATCTGCTCCAACTCCGCCTCTGACAGAGTCCCCGTCAGAGAATCGGCCTCCTTGAGAAGGAAAAGGGGGGGACCTCATTCTTGCTCGAGTTCGAGCGAGTAGCAGTCGACTCAGACGATTCACTAGAAACCATCTCCAAAACAGAGAGAGAAGAGAATCGAAGAGCAATTTTTTCGAAAAAGCTTAGCAAAACCTACCAGATGAGGAAACAAAGGAAGAAGATGAGGCCAAACCGTCAGAGACTTTATTCGAATTTATGGAGGGAATCGACAGGTCACAGAAACGTCCTATCACGAAGCGGGATGATCGCCATGTAGCCCTCGCCTGTCGCGTCCCAATCGGGGGGTGGAGATCGTGCGGGATGGAATTTGTTTGGACTCCATCTCATAGCTGTCGTGAAGCCCAAAACAACTTGGGGTTATTGTTGGGCCCAACATCCTCCAAAGATATCGGAACAAACGAATTGGGCCAAGATCCAAACAAAGTCGAAGGCCAGAGAGAATTGGAGGGAAGCGACGGACATTCCTCAGACGTGTGGGATCCGACCAGCTCCGAAGATCTCGCCCAGGACATTAATTGCTCGTCGATGGCAACGGCAATAGCATTAAACACAAAGATTATGCTAGCAATCAAGAGCAAATCCCGAAGATCTCGCCCAGAATTAATAGAAGATATTGCAAACAATATAGTAACGGACACAAGATAAGATTACCATAAATAGACCACAAAGAAGACAACGAAGATACGCCTGTCTACGTCCGGCTTCTACCGACTTACTCTTCGGAAGTCTTACGAGTACACCCGCTCTAGCTCAAACTCCCCGGAATACTATCCGATCGCTGCCGGTCAAATCACCAAAACGCCTGTCGAACAAGACCCGACCCTTTATTCTCTAAGGATAAGTTGTATTTCGATCTGATTCAATCATCAATTAATATACAAATTACATTGCTATTTCGTATCTATTCTTTGCTTGGATGATCATTTATCTGGTTTGGATTGATTTTTACTACTCGGTCGACTCGTTACCCCGTCTAAGGCGATTTAGGTCGTCCGATCTTTTCGCCCCCAAAGCAGTTATCATCAGCTCAGGATTTGTGAGGAAGATATTCCGAGGACTGCATTCCGGACGAGATATGGACATTACGAGTTCGTAGTCATGCAATTTGGGCTTACCAATGCTCCGGCAATTTTCATGGATCTGATGCACAGATGTTTCCATCAGTATCTGGACAAGTTTGTGGTGGTGTTTATCGACGATATCCTGATCTACTCTCCGAGCGAAGAGGCTCACGAGGAGCATCTTCGTATCACATTGTCGGTCCTTATACAAAATCAGTTGTATGCCAAATTGTCTAAGTGTGACTTCTGGATTAAGGAAGTGGCTTTCTTAGGCCACATGATCAATGAGAACGGGGTTATGGTCGACCCTCAGAAGATCGAAGCGGTAGCCGACTGGAAGCGACCTCAGAACGTGAAAGAGGTGCGCAGTTTCTTGGGACTTATAGGTTATTACAGACGGTTCATGGAGGGATTTTCAAAGATCGCTCTACCCATGACCGGGTTGCTCCGCAAGGTCCATAAGTAGTTCATATGGGACGACAAGTGCGAGGAAAGTTTTCAGAAGTTGAAAAAGTGTCTGACGACCGCACCAGTTTTGGCGTTACCAAATGGATCTGATGGTTATGTGGTCTATAGTGACGCTTCAAAGCATGGGTTAGGATGTGTATTAATGCAAAAGGGAAAGGTTATTGCATACGCATCTCGACAACTAAAGACCTATGAAGCAAACTATCCAACGCATGATCTGGAGTTAGCAGTTGTGGTTTTTGCGCTGAAGATCTGGAGGCACTACCTCTATGGTGTTAGATGCTAGATCTTTACCGACCACAAGAGTCTCAAGTATGTGTTCACTCAGAAGGAGTTGAATATGAGGCAGCGTCGCTAGTTAGAGCTACTCAAGGATTACGACATCGATTGCTGTATCATCCGGGCAAGGCTAACGTAGTAGCTGATGCTTTGAGTCGGAAGACGCCGCACGAGACCGTAGTGGCTCTGCTCACTGCCCAAACCAAACTGCAGCAAGGATTGTGCGAGATTGATGTCTTGTATGATCAGCGTCGAGGATGCTTGAGTATGTTGGAGATCCAAGATACGCTACTCGATCAGATCAGGGAGAAGCAGGTTGATGATATGATCTTAGTGAAGTTAAGCAGTAAAGTGATGGATGGGAAAGCTTCGGGATTCGTGATTCAAGATGATGGATCACTCTGGTTTCAGGACCGGATCTGTGTGCCTGACATTGATGGCTTTCGTCAATTGGTGATGAAGGAGGCCCATTCGTCAGACACTGGAGGATATGCTGAGATCTTGTGTGCTGGATCATCCGACTAGTTGGGAGAACAACTTAAGTCTAATTGAATTCACGTACAAAAACAGTTGGCATTCCACCATCATGATGGCTCCATTCGAGGCTTTGTACGGTCGAAAGTACAGATCTCCGATTTGTTGGGATGAGAATGCCGAAAAGATTCTGCTCGGACCGGAGTTAGTCGAGAGGATTGCCTCGGATATTGCCTTAATCAGACAGAGGATGCTTACAGCTCAGAGTCGACAGAAGTCTTATGCTGATTTGAAGAGCAGGAATGTCGAGTTTGAGGTAGGTGACAAGGTGTTTGTCAGGGTGTCGCCATCCAAGGGTGTGTTTAGGTTCGACAAGCGTGAGAAGCTTAACCCTCGCTACATGGGACCATTCGAGATCCTTGACAGAGTTGGATCTTTAGCATACCGTTTGGCATTGCCGCCGTCGGCGCATCCTGTGCATAACGTGTTTCATGTGTCCCTACTAAGGAAGTATGTGCCAGATGCATCTCATGTGCTGAGTTATGACGATATCGAGATTCAGGCAAATGGTACATACGAGGAGAGACATGTGCATATTCTCGAACACCGCGAGAAGCACTTGAGGAACAAGGTGGTACCATTGGTGCGAATCCTCTGGTCCAAGTCAGGATCTGAGGAGGTGACTTGGGAAACTTGGGAGACTGAGTCTGATATACTGAGTCATTTTCCTGAGTTGTTTTCGGCCTAGTTTCGGGGTCAAAACTTTTTTTAAGGGGGAGGTATTGTAATAACCCCTAAAAGTCTCAACTGTCGTTTTGTAAGCAAGACGTGTTGGGCAATTTCTGTAACCTATGTAAGGACCATTTGAACGTAATAATATACGTTTAATAAGATATTGGGTCTTAAAGTATTTGGGAAGTGCTAAAAAAAATAAAGATTTAGCAAAGGCCGCGATCAAGACCGCAACCAAAGACCCAGAGCGCGAGCGCGGCAGTTCCGCGACCGCGGGAAAATTGGATCATCGTGGTTTTGCCCAGGGGCAAACCGCAATCACAGGAAACCCTTGTTCGTCTTCTTCGTCTGCTTCTAGAAGGCCGACGCTCAGAATTTTCCTCGTGGCCGATCGGCGAGGAGCTGGATCGGTTGGGTTACTCGGTCCTTGGTGTGAACTCCTTCTCTAAGCCTATAAATAGGGGGGATTAGCAGCCTTCATCTCCACCATTTGGGAAGTTATTGGGTGTTAGAGGTGCTCTTTGTCCAGAAGCGAAGTCGTGGTGCCTCGTCGTCGTCGGTATGACCTTGAAGTTCGAGTTAAGTTCGCGTCGGGATGGAGTCCCGCGACCGCGGCTCCATCCACCGTGACCGTGGCCGGGCAGAGACCCGCGGCCCCGGCTGGGCATGAAACCGCGGGCGCGGTTTTGCCAAGCAAGGCCGCGATCGCGGCTATGCCATCCGCGACTGCGGCCCTGACTCCTTTCCTTCGTTTCGTTTCGTATTTTTGTATCGTATCTAACTTAGGGTTTTGTCATAAAACTCATCGTCGTCGTAGGGACCGTACTCAAGTGCAAGTTTCCAGATCTCGGAACCCGATCTCTTCGTTCGTCTAGTTTAAGGCAAGTGGCGGTTCGCTCTTGCTCATTATTCCATGTTTCAATCGATTATCAATTATTTGATTGTTAATTAAGTTTGGGAACAGATTTGATAAAATGATGTGTTAAAATATGGATTATAATAGGTTGTATATATTGCTAGAAATAACGTTATTATATATGATATTACCGTAATGGTTTTGGTGTGGATTTATATGTGAACTTACATGCTTAGTTAGCACGAGTATTCGTAGGAACGCTACGTACCTTGCGAGGTCTAGTCGTTTATCTATAATTGGTATTAGGAGGATTTTGCCCTACTACTTCTGGTCATGACCGTACCTTTATTCAAAGGGTAGGTGCACTTAGCTAGTGCCAACATTCGGGACTCATTCCCAAAGATATCTCTCGTATTGAGATGATGTGAATTAAAAGTTGTAACGTGAATGTACGTTTTGAAAGTAAATAAGATAAGTGTTTTTACGCACATAATTAATATATCCTCGGGCGAGGAGTACAACGTGGAAACCGCCCGGACTCTTGTTAGAGTAAGTCTTCTTTCCAATCTGGATTGGCATTGCGCGGTGAGGTTGGTCGTGGACCCAAATAATCAAAGTCATTTTTAAACTTGTTTGAAAACTTAACATTCCCAAACAATTGTCATACGTTTCCCATAAGACTCAATTCCTTTAGAGTATTCTCTTCATACATTTCCCATAAGACTCACTTCATTTGGAGTCTTCTCTTCGATCATGCCTTTTCTTGTGTTTCTGTAGAAGTGTTGGAGTTCACTATCGTTTATCGGCTATTAGTTGAGAAGCGAATGGTGTAACTTAATACGACTACTTAGAACCTTTTTTATTTGTACCCTTGCATAGTCTTTCATTAGACTAATCAACCGGTTTTTATTCCTTGCATGGTTGGTTGGTGTCATCCGTCTCATACGGCACATCAGGTAAATTTCCTCAACTGTGAATGCCAGATTCCGACACTGAAGGCAGATGACGTTTTAAGTGTTTTCCCTAAGGTTGAAGATCCTGGCGTGAGATCGCACAGTTCAAAACCCATTTATGGCGTTTATTTATTTCAAAGACTTCCGCTGTAATAAACAATTTCTGTATTTGGTCTTACTATCAGTTGTAATTTACGATGTCGTTATGAACATTATTTGCTCAATTTCACATTAATTACTAAAGTTGCAGTATTACATCATTTGTTTTAAAAACGGTAAGCCTTGGGTGACCCCGGGTGTGTATTCTGAGGTCACTGGCGGTAATATTTCCAAAGGTATTTTGGGGGTATTACAACGACTTCATCTGCATTGCCAGGGTGCTCATCTACATTACCAAATATCGGTAATGGTATAATTAATGTCAATATTTGTATTCTTATATCCTGATAATAGGAACCTTTTTTGCATTACATTAAGATTGTTTAACACGTTGTAATATCCATTTTTAAAATAAACTCCTTTTAGTAGTGTGTAATATGTTTTATAATTTATTTTATCGACATTTATTTCGGGTATAACAATAGTATACTTTACAAATCATGTCGTAGAAGTGAATAGAACAACAACATATCATACTGGTAATCCAGGTACTTCCTTCGTATTATTTGGTGAGTTGTTAACATTTGTTTGTATATTGTTTCACTTATTTATATTTTATAGTGCAATACCTCGATCACGGTGAAGTTGTGTATGAATGTCTGCATTGTGGTCCATTACTATGGCATGATGAAAGATTAAATACACAAGACTCTTCAAGTGAAGATATATCTCATATATCTTCCTTATGTTGCATGAAAGGAAAAATTGAGCTCCCATTGTTACAAGAGGCACCTAATCTTTTGACAAATAAGCATCCAATAAGCAAACAATTTTGTGACAACATTATAGCTTATAATATGATGTTTTCTTTCACCTCTTTGGGAGGTAAGGTCTCACCCATCACGAAAGGCCATGGACCTTACTGTTACCGAATGCATGGCAAGAATTTCAACAGAATAGGGAGTTTGTTACCAGTACCCGGGTCAACACCAAAGTTTTCGCAACTCTATATATATGATGCTGAAAACCGGGATTCAAACAGAACTAGTGCCATAAGTTATGCCAATTACGTATATTTATATTTATTTTGTTACTACGTATGATTATTTAATATTACCTTTATTATTATGACATTATTTTTATGTTTACTATGATAGCTCTAGAGTCAAAAAAGTTGATGATTTACTTGTGATTGAGTTGAGAAAGATGATAGATCAACACAACCCACATGCAAAGGCATTTAGAATGGCCAGAGATTGGTTTAAGGATGAAGGTGTGGCATATGTCAAGTTGCGCCTGCTTAGCAAAAGAAACACTGATGGTCGGAGATATAATCTCCCAACGAGCTCCGAGGTTGCTGCTCTTATTGTTTGTGATATTGGTACAATACTCTCGCACAGGGACATTATACTTCATACAAGGTCTGGACAGTTACAACGGATTCACGAATTGCATCCTTCGTACCTTGCGCCTCAATATCCATTGGCATTCCCTTATGGTGAGGACGGCTACAGACCTGACATTGCTTTAAGTGAAAGGGGCAACACTTCTGCAATGAAAAGGACAAGGGTTACGATCAAAGAATTCTGTCAGTTTAGAATCCATGAGCGTCGAGGCGAAGCTGGGATTCTGAGGTCATCTAGAAAGTTGTTTCAACAGTTCTTGGTTGATGTGTATACAATGATTGAATCAGAAAGGTTGAACTACCATCGAACTCATCAGAAGAACATACGGGCTGATTTATATAATAATCTTACAACAGCAACGAGCAAGGGTCAGACAACACCAGCTTTATCCGAAAAGCGAATAGTGTTACCATCTTCATTTACAGGTGGTACGAGATACATGTAGCATAACTATCAAGATGCAATGGCCATATGCAAACACCGTGATTATCCCGATCTATTCATAACATTCACATGCAATTCAAAATGGCCTGAAATTGTAACGTTTTGCGAAGAAAGGGGCCTACAGCCAGAGGATCGGCCAAACATTATATGTAGAGTCTTCCACATGAAACTGGAGTCCATGATATAAGATTTCAAAGTTAAAAAATTTTTTGGCAAGGTGAATTCGGGTAACGCCTCTTTCGATTTTCCTTACTTTAGTTGTTGTTTCAATATCTCAATAATTATATGATTGATCATATTAAATAATTTATATTTATTCGAACTTTTGGATTTTTTGTACTTATTTACACAATCGAATTCCAGGAAGTGTGGTTTGCCTCATGCCCATATTTTGTTGTTTCTGGATACGGAATCTAAGTTTCCAACTACTACAGATATCGATAGGGTCATCTTGGCTGAAATTCCACACCCAACAGATGATGTTGATTTATACAAGGTGGTGACAAATTTCATGATGCATGGTCTATGCGGAACTTCTAATCGATCCTCTCCGTGTATGGCAGATGGAAAGTGTATAAAGTACTTTCCAAAATAATTTGTTGAATAGACTTTTGTTGATGAAGATGGCTACCCTATTTACAGAAGACGTGAAGATGGTAGAACGATTGAAAAGAATGGAGTTCCCCTTGATAATCGACATGTGGTCAATACATTTCTTCTCCTAAAATATAATGCACATATAAACGTTGAATGGTGCAATCAATCGGGCTCTATCAAGTATATGTTCAAGTACATATATAAAGGGCATGATCGCGTCACTGTTGCAATATCAAGCTCTGATGCAAACAATCCCAGTGATGATGGCATGGACAAAATAAAAAACTACTACAATTTTCGCTATATATCGACATATGAAGCGGCTTGGAGGATTTCCGGCTTTGATATTCATTACATGACTCAACGGTTGAATTTACACCTTCCTGGTGAGGAAAGCGTTTTATTTGATGATGATGATCCTATTGATGCCGTCTTAAATGATCATGAAAGTGAAAAATCAATGTTTCTGCAATGGATGGAGAGTAACAAGAAGTTTCCAGAAGGTAAAGATTTGACATACTCCGAATTTCCAGAGCAATTTGTTGAGTAGCTTCATCTAGACATTGGAAAAAACGTGATAGGAGTGGTTCGGTTGGAAAGATTTATCACGTACCTCCGGGTAGTGGCGAGAAGTACTATCTTAGAATTGTGTTGAATCATATTAAAGGGCCAACATGCTACGAAGATTTAAGGACTGTTTAGGGTAAAGTTTATCCTACATTGAAAGAAGTTTGCTATGCATTGGGGTTGATAAATGATGACAGAGAATATATTGACGAGATAACTGAAGAAAGTTTTTGGGGATCGGCACACTACATTAGGAGCCTATTTGTATTTCTTATGCTCTCTGATAGCATGTCAAGGCCATAGTTTGTTTGGGAACGAACATGGAGGCTTCTAGCAGATGATATTGTCAACAAACAAAGGAGAATTCTCTTAATTGAGGGTATGCATTTCATTATCGATGTTTACATGATCATAATCTTAACTCTATTTGATTTACTTTTTCATGCATATATTTTACTAATTTAATTGTAATGACATGTGCATGCTATTTATATGCATATTTGCATGTAACAGATGATCAATTACAAAACTATACTGTTGCTGAAATTGACAAGTTATTACAACGAAATGGTAGTAGTTTGAGTCACTACAAAAACATACCTCATGTGATTCAAGTCTCATATCTGAAATTGTCAACGAGCTTATACAAGATGAACTTCGATATGACAGAGCATGTCTATCGGAGGAGCATACACAATTAATATTTAGATTTATAATGGAGCAGAAAAGGGTGTATGATGAGATCATGAATGTTGTTTTATCAACTAACGGAGGTGTCTTCTTCTTATATGGTTATGGTATAACAGTCAAAACTTTTATATGGAGGGCACTTTCAGCGACTATAAGGTCTAAAGGTGAAATAGTCATTATTGTTGCTTCAAGTGGAAATGCGGCTCTCCTAATACCTGGCGTCAGAACTGCTTATTCGAGGTTTAAAATACATTTGCAAGTTAATGAGGATTCAACGTGTCATATATGTTCAGGTATGGAACTTTCTGAGTTGATATGTTCCGCCAAACTTATTATCTGGGATGAAGCTCCGATGACGAATAGGTTTTGTTTTGAAGCATTAGACATGACATTAAGATATAATTTATGGGCTACAAATCCCCTTAGTACAGAATATCCTTTTGGAGGGAAAGTCATAGTATTTGGTGGAGACTTTAGGCAAATCCTACCCGTTATTGCAAAATGGAGCAAACAAGATATTGTGTTTTCCACCATTAATTCCTCTTATTTGTGGGAACATTGCAAAGTTCTTACTTTGACAAGAAACATGAGGATTCAACAAGGTAGATCTGATTATGATATCCAAGAAGCAAATGAATTTTCTGAATGGGTATTAAGCATTAGAGATGGGACTATAGGTGTTGACAACGATGGGGAAGCGCAAATAAAAATTCCTGATGAACTATTAGTGAAGGATTAGGACTTAGATCCGATTCCAGTAGTTGTTAAATCTGTTTATCCCTCTCTTTTGGACGATCAGTTGTCTCCGACATACTTTGAGGAACGAGCAATTCTTGCACCAATACACGAAGAGGTAGATAGAGTTAATGACTATAGATTGTCTTCGTTATCTGGTGATGAAAAGGTCTATCTCAGTTCGGATAGTTTGTGCAAGTCAGGTTCTGCTAAAGACAGTGATGCAAGCATTTATACGTTTGACTACTTGAACAGTATTAGATGTTATGGTCTGCCGAATCATGTACTGAAACTTAAGATTGGGATCCCTATTATGCTGCTTCGAAATATTGATCAGTCTTCAGGTTTATGCAACGGGACGAGATTGATAACCACGCAGCTTGGCAGTCGTGTCATACAAGGGAGAATTATTTCAGGCAACAATATTGTACATACGGTTTTGATTCCTCGCATGATCATGTCACCATCAGACACTTCATACCCTTTCAAGTTTCAACGAAGACAATTTCCCTTGAGTGTATGTTTTGCTATGACGATAAACAAGAGTCGGGGCCAATATCTTGCAAATGTCGGTTTGTATCTTCCACACCTATTTTCAATCATGGTCAGTTTTATGTTGCATCATCAAGGGTGACTAGCAAGAAAGGTTTGAAGATATTGATTTGCGACAAAAACAAGAAAAGATATAATTCTACAAACAATGTAGTATACAAGGAAGTTTTTGATAATTTGTAGCAATTTTGAACATCTTGCCAGATTTTATGTTTAGTGTTTCATTTATTTATTTTTTGATAAGGGAAGGAATTAGGGGGGCTCCTCTATCTCGAGGTAGGCCGCCCTAGAGCATCCTTGCAGATGAGATTTCTAAGATCTGGAATGGCTGCAATGTTTGGTGAAATTAATTTGTGGTAAAGTTTTGCAATAAAGTCGGCCACATTGTTAACTTCCCGGAAGATGTGGGAAATGCGACATGATGAGAAGTGTCGCAAGTCGATCAAGATATCAGAGATAATGAGTTCAATTTCCCATGGGCAGTCCCATTTGCCGTTTAGGGCATTAATCAGGCATAGGTTGTCGCCTTCGATCTCGATGTTTGAGATCCCTAGCTGAATTGCAGCTCGAACGCTGCATTTCCAGATTAATTTCATTTTGATTCCTATGGGGTTAGTTGGGTCTAACGCTGCATTTTGTAGTTGTCTCGAGAGGATTTCTGCCCCTATGATAAACAGGAAGGGGGATAGGGGGTCACCTTGTCTAAGACCCCTCTTTGGAAAGAATTGTTCTGTAGGTCCGTTATTGACAAGGACAGAAAAAGACCGTTTGGGTACACTCTTTGATCCAATTTGTGAATTTAGTACAGAAACCAAATTTTTGGAGAGTTTGTTGTAGGAACTCTCAGTCAATTCTATCATATGCTTTTTCCATGTCTAGTTTTAGTGCAGCCCACCCCTCTTTCCCTTTTTTTGCACGGAAAGAGTGGAAGATTTCATGGGCTATAAGTACATTATCTTGGATAATTCGTTATTGAGTGAATGCTCCTTGAAGAGGGTGTATTAGTTTAGGTATAATGGTCTTGAGTCTTTCCATGAGGATTTTTGATATGATTTTATAGATTGTATTACATAAGCTAATAGGCCTATAATGGTTGGTTGAACTTGGGTTATCGCATTTGGGTATGAGCGTTATGAAGGTATGGTTAATTTGCTTAAGTAGTTTTCATGTGTGAAAAAAGTTTTTTACTGCCTTTATTATATCTGGGCTAATAATCTCCCAGTACTTTTTATAAAATTCGGATGGCATTCCATCCGGGCCTGGAGATTTGTCTTCCTTGATGTTTTCTAGTGCTTTTTTGATTTCGTCATTTGTAACTGGTTTTGTCAGATGGTCATTATCCTCCTGGGTTGCTTCTATTTGTATAATATTAAGTGTCTTTGTAATCTTTCTCTGGTTTATGTGTTGTTTTTTTAATGTTCTTTCAAAATCTTTTTGTATTTCCTTTTTGATATTTTCTTGACCGGTGATGAGAGTGCCGTCCATAGTTTTTATTTGTTTGATATTTTTCATATTCCTTCTTCCAGTAGCGATTCGATGAAAGTATTTACTATTGGTATATGTTGAGGTAATATGTTTGTGTTTTGCTCTCTGTCCCCAGTATTTTTGTTGGAAGGCAAGAAGACATTCTTTCTTATTGGTTAAATTTTTTTGTTTTGCCAAGATGGCTTGGTTTGGGTTAGTGATCAAAGTCTTTTGTATTA
This sequence comes from Rheum nobile, assembly GCA_027886185.1. Lineage (NCBI taxonomy): Eukaryota > Viridiplantae > Streptophyta > Magnoliopsida > Caryophyllales > Polygonaceae > Rheum > Rheum nobile. The sequence goes on from WOAB01000639.1 coordinate 2,992,740, forward strand.
TTAGTAGGTATTCTTCCACTTTCTTGAGTTGTTCAAAAATGTTACCAAATCTGGTCTTATTCCATTCTTTTATTTTTATTTTTAGTAATTGTGTCTTTTTTGTAAATGCGTACATATGAGTACCTTGGAAGTTAATTCTCCGTGTTTGTTTAACTAATTTTGTTAGATCTTTCTTTTAGTCCACATCATTTCAAATTTGAATGGTTGTGCAATTCTATTTGTAGAATTTGAAATGTCGAGTGATATGGGACACTGGTCAGAGGATGTGAAAGCATGGTTATGTGTGATTAGGTTGGGGTACCATTGTAGGATTTGGTCATTCACCAGAATTCTATCCAGTTTTTCTAGAATGTTGTCTTGTGAGTTTCTTGATTTTCGCCAGGTAAATGGGTTTCCTGTAGTAGGAATCTCTAGGAGGTCGCATGTGTTTTTGAAATTGTTTAATCTAGTGAATTTACTTGGGGATGGGGTGTTACCTCCCAATTTCTCTTGTGTATGTTGGATCTCGTTTAGGTCTCCAATGAGTATGAAATGTTTGTTAATCGTTGTGATATAATTTTGGAGTTTGTCCCAAAATTATGATTTGTCCTTTTCCTGTGGGGGTGCGTATGCGAATATAATCATACTTTCTTTAAGGTTGTTAAAATTCTTGAGTTCGAAGCTTATGAATCGTTGTTCGATTGTGTGTAGTCGTAGGGTTTCATTTTTTAATTGGTGGTCTTTCCATAATATAATGACTCCTCCAGTTAGGCCTATTGCTGGTGAGACTGCGATATTGTCAAACCCTGCTTTTTTCCATTTCTTTTCACATGGAATCTTATCTATTTTTGTTTCTACTAGTGTCATTATTTGAATATAATTGATTTTATAGAAGGTGTCTATGTCAGTCCAGACATTTTTACGACCCATACCCCTAACATTTCATAGGCTTATCTTCATTGATAACCGTGTGGGGTGGGTAATTAGCTATATTTGTGCTAATTAACGGACTCTCGACACTATTGTTAGGGAGGTAGTTGGTTGTTGAATTTAGCTGGTATTGTTTTTTGTTTGTTTTGGTATGGATCCGGGTCCAGTAGCGATTCCACTTTATGAGGCCATAGCATTTATTTTTTGATTGGCCCCTGTTTTGTTGGTTTGTTTGGTGGATCGTAGTAGTCATACTGAAGGGGTTTTTGGTTTTGTAATTATTGTTCCTTCTTATTTTTGGTCTACAGCTTCTTTTTGTGCTAGCATATATTCTTTTTTATTATGGTTGTTTGTTGCTGGGTGCGAGAGTTTTTGTTTTTTGTTTGTCATGATATTACCCAGGCGCCTGTTGTTGTTAGGCTTTGTGTAGCCTCTATATTTGATCTGGGGTAGACCCATGATTTGTTGTTTTGTTTGGTGGATCATAGACCCTGTAAGGATGGAGTTTGGTTTGGTCTTGCATCTCTTGGTTTCTAGATACCCAGTAGTACTCTTCAAGTGATACATTTGATACATAAACATGTAATGGCAGTAGAACAAATACATATGGTATTTCTTCGTCACGGGTGTCGTTGTTCCATTGTTGTTGACTTGTAGTTTGTTCATTTCCTTGCTTTTTTGGACTTCAGCCTTGTGACAGACCTGCATTGTAACAGAAAACAGATGCACAGTAAAGGAGTTCATAGGCTTGGTATTAGGCATAAGTAGAGGATAGGCAGTACTTTTGCTAAAAAGATTTTTAGCATGTATCTGATCATTGTTGGTAGTTTATGTTTTTGGGGTGGGAGTGAGCCCAGTAGTATTTGGTGTAGTGATCATGGTTGTTGTATCAACTTGGATGGTTGAATCCAAGCATACTACTGTACCATAGGAGGATATCTTGCTTTTTAACAAATTCTCATGATTTCTAATGGATGTATCCATCAGACAAAACGTGTACCAGTCGAACAATAGATGCGCTATATTAAGAGGACCTTTTAGGTTGATATGAGGATGGGAAGTGATAGGAATTTTGCCCTGGTGAATATGGATGTTGTTAGGAGCATGTATTTGAGCAGTTATAGGGGGTGAGGGATTAGTAGAATCAGGATTGGCTTTTGTTTCCTCTGATTCAAAAGGGTTAGACCACAACACCATGACACAAGAAAGCTTGCCCATAGCCATGGTCTTGAGAGGTTCCTTCGTGGTGCACAAGTAATAATTTGGAGAAGACTTATCCAACTTGGTTGATGCACAAGAAAGATTAGTTTTTGGGTTTTTCCGGTGGTTAGTAGTATATTTTTGCCTAGGATTGGATCGGTATATATAAGAGTGTTCAACTGTTTGCAGATTAAGATGGTAGGAAATTAAATCAAGATAACAGTGAGGGTTAGAGATATGCGACCTGGTTTTCAATCTTCGTTTATTCCAGTGGCTCTCCACGCCAACGGAGCTTAGCATCGTCGGATTATTGATTCTCCATGGTTCTCGGAGCTTCGGCCAAGGCCAGTACCACCACCACCACCGTCGCAGACGCCATCTTCTCTCCTTGTTGATATTGTTAGGCCTTTGCATCTGAGGAGGAGGGCGCCTCGTCCATCTTGTGCTCAGATTTTGCCCCTTTTTTTTCCTTTTTACTGTAGTTTGCTTTCCCCATATTTTCTTTACCCATTACTCCACACCGGCCTTCATCAGAAGGGACCGCCGGAGTAGACGAGTAGATACACAGGAGCCAAGGCTTATTCCGGAGATACAAAGGCTCGAGCCCATAGATCGGACCATTATTAGCCTTCGTATTCCAGATCTGAGAGAGATTGAGGGGGTTGAAGTTGTGATTGTGAGCGATTTCGGATCTAGGGTGAGATTGATCTATGAAGATAAATAGGAGAAAGGGCTGGTTAACTTTTGCTTTCATATCAAGTTTTCTTGATATAAGAGCTGGTTTAAAGCACCCATGAGTATCTCTCGTTGTGGGATTGCAAGTTATTGAGGGAGATGAGTGTGAGGTTTCATGCTGGCTGCGGCGGCGGGTAGGTTGCAGATGTTTGCTAGGGTTTATTTCCGAGGTGAAACAGATGCATTGGAGGAGGAAATAGAAGGGGAGAGGGCTTGCGCGTGCAGGCGCGTTCTTTTGGGGGAGTTGCATTTGTATCATTAGTGTTTCATTTTTACTTATTAGATTAACATTTTTATTATTTTTTATCGTTTTAGTAATATTGATGTTAGGGGTATGGCTATTCCTGTTTCAAAGACTATTTAGTCAATTTTTACTATTAATAAAGTTATGGAGAATTATACCTCTCTTTATATAATGTAAATTTTTTTATATCTTGAATATTTTTATTCAATTAGCCATTTTTTATATAAGAATTTATCTACTTTAATAACATTCATTAACTATATATTTCTATATCAATGAAATATATAATTAAAATATACTATTTTTATAAATATAAAAAAAAAAAAAACAGATCTCGTACAAGGCACGGATAGTTATTATGTTATCCAAGGAAGGATAAAATAATATTTGTCCTAAGTATGTTATTTTTTTAAGCTTAGAATGGTCTAAATTATAATTAACCTTACGTTAATTATACTTTAGATAAAACCTTTCGATTTTGACTTAGAATATATAAATCAAGTTTAACAAATTTTTTAAAAAAATTTATGTATGGTCAAATTCATAAGAAAAATAAGTTAAGCTTATTTTAACCAAAGTTAATTTTTATATATTTAAATTTGGGGTAAAATAATTTTACAAACTTAAAATATTAAAAATATTAAGTTTGGGCAACTTTTATAATTTATGAAAAGTTGGAAAAGGCAATTTTTCCACAAGCCAAAAACGTAGGGCCACATTTGTAAAAAGCCAAAAATCAGTCTTCTTCCTCCTTTGTACATCAGCCAGCCGTGAAGCTTCTTTAAGCTTTAATGGAGGACATCCTTAGCCCCATTGGATCAAATTTGATCAAACAACCATTGGGCATTGAAGACCACATTAAAACACATATAATCCCTCATTGAATCGGCTTAATGATGACGAAAAATCTGGGATTTGTCCCCAATTGCATCTCGTCACTTTTCTAGGGCAAACTCACCATTTTGCAAAATTGATCCGATTTGGTTTGAATTGGTTGCGGTTATGAGAGGTTTAATGTTTGGTATGTTCACACCTATCAAAACCCTATAAATCCCTCTCCATTCAAACCTCTAAGGCATCCAATTTCAAACTTTCTATCCAAGAACCCTAGAACTCGGTACCGAGTCGTTCATCTGCCAAATTCAAGAGTTTTAGAGCTTTGTTTGAGCAATTGAGTGTACCCCAAGCTACGCCTACTAGTCCTCTTCCAAATCCCTCATCATAAACCGCCGGATATCCACCGCCGCCGCGTAATGGGAGCGTTTTCCGACGAGTGCCCTTCACGAATCCGGCAAGGTGATTTTTAGCCAAAATTGGGTTTTTTTTCTTTTAATTTTGATTTGTTTAGGCTTAATCTTGATTAAATTAAGTAATCCAGATTCGTGAAAAATATTTTAGGATTAATTTGATTTTATAAAATTAAAATTAAATTAATTAAAGATATTTGTAATATTATCTTATATTATGAATGAGTAAATTATGACTATTCATTTAGATAATATTTTGACTAAGAAAATTTTAGGGTTATAAATAAATTATTTTATTATTTTATTTATGTTATGATTATTTAGAATGTATGACTAATTAATTTTTAATCGTATAGATAATCGTTCAATCAAAAAGCCTTGAAATTGATTTATTTATGAGTACATAAATTCAATTATAAACAAGCCATTGTCTACACAAATTTTGTTATTAATTGAATTATCTAAAATAATTTTTTTTATTGTGATTTGGGTACGTCTCGGATTGGCTTTTGGAACGGAATCGAAACAGGATGGTAAGTGCTACTCGCAAGTGATCGCTCCCGTTCACCGTTCAATTTTTTTCTCAATCCAAGGCAAGTGGCGGTTCGCTCTTGCTAATTTATTCCATATTTTTCTTAATTTACATTTAATCTGTTGTCTTAATTAAGTTGGGATAAATATTCTTAATTTCTCATTTGGGAACTTTGTGTGTTAAAGTGTTGTGTAAAATAAACATTTTTATTAGGTTGTATATATGCTAGCTATAACCCTTATATATATTATTATTATTATAGAGTGCTAGATAATAATTAGTGTGGATTGTTGTGCTTTGGTGTGGATAATAATTACTAGTTAGCACGAGTATTCATAGAAATGATATTACCTTGAGAGGTTTAGCTGTTTCTGTATAACTTGGTATTAGGAGGATAATTATCCTAATAGTTTTGATCATGATCTACCCTTATTTTATATAAGTGGTGGTGCACTTAGTTGGTGTCGAAACTCGGGATTCGTCCCATTCTAAATCTCATTGCGAGATCGGTTGTGGATAATAAAAGCTTTAACGTTAATGCACGTTTTGTAATTAATAAAGATATGTGTCGAGTGACACATAATTAATATAACCTCGGGCGAGAAGTACAACGTGAAACCCGCCCGATCTCTTGTCTAAAGTAAGTCCCATTTCCATTCTGGAGTCGCATTACGCGGTGAGGTTGGTCGAGGACTCAAATATTCAACGAGATGTTTTTAAAACATTGTGTGATAATTTAATGTTCCCAAACAAATTTATGTAATTTCCCATAAGACTCAATTCATTGGAGTCTTCTTTTCAATCATACCTCTTCATTTTTTCGTTAGAAGTTTATAGTCATATACCGTTTATCGAGTTTTATTCGAGAAACAAGGGTAGTGATTATATACGACTACAAGAACCAATTTGTTTTCACCCTTGCATAGTCTTTCATTAGACTAACCAACCGTTTTCATTCCTTGCATGGTTGGTTGGTGTCATCCGTCCTATACGACACATTAGAGGTTGATCCCCGACAATTTGAAGTAACCCATCGAAGACGAAGGCTTGCAGTTGAAGGTTGTGTCTTAAGTAGTAATAATTTAAGGGTGTGTGTGTTTTGAAATAAATGTAATGGCTATATAAATTGGTTATGTAATTAGGGTTTCTTTAAAAAGTCTTCCGCTATAATTCACTTTGTTTGTATTACCGTTCTTCTCAATTTACGAGAGGAGATTTTAATAAAAGTATTGAGTGTTCACTACTTCTGCTACTCTGTCTTTATTTAATACTTATTTATTTATTTAAGTGTAATTGTTCCGATTAAAGCCTAGGGTGACTTTGGACTTTACAGTCTGAGGTCACTGGCCTGTGGCACTACCGACATAAGTCGGGGGTCTTACACTTTAGTTGGGTCCCTTGACCACTTCATATCGGTATATACTTTTTTAATTTATAATTTCTATGGAATTATGTTTGGGAATACATTCCCCCTTACTTATTAATTGTGTATGTTTATCTTATTGCAGGTGTGGCTCAGTCATAGTGCTCCACTATGGCCCCCTCCAAGAGCATGGCGAGAATTCAAACACATGAGTGTTAAGGTTACGACAACTTCTACGAGTCAAGGATTGAACAATGGCGAGAATATCGTGTGCAAGCATGACGTACAATATCCCTGATGGTGTAGTTGAGTTTATGGACTGTTTGAATTTGATGTAAAACTTGATAGTTGAGAATGTTTTATTGACAATAATATTCTATGGACTATTTCTACTCCAGGCTAATTTTATGAATTGTTTTGTCTAAACTTAAGGATTTCAGAGAGAGAGAGAGAGAGAGAGAGAGAGAGAGAGAGAGAGAGAGAGAGAGAGAGAGAGAGAGAGAGAGAGAGAGAGAGAGAGAGATGAGATGAGATGAGATGAGATGAGAAAAGAAAATTCACATAAAAATATTCGGAAGGTACAACCTAATATCCCCTAAACATTCAAATAAAAACATAATACACATCATGGTACACCGCTCCCATCGCCAGGCGGTGGCTGACTACTCCCATCCTCATGGGCATCCCGTGCACAACTGTGGTCCTCGTCACGTTTGTATGTGGAACCCGGAAATATCTGAGAAAATCGTTGTGGTCGCTCCGGTACCGGCTGATCCTCTCCAACCAAGACCAGGAGGACACTGCCGAAAAATTCTCTCTCTGAATCAGTGATCCCGTATTCATCTAGATGCGATCGGATCATACCGTGTACCATTTGGTTCCGCTGCATATAGAAGAAAAATTATTAGGTTAGTTCATTATTAAAAGAATAAGAAAATTGAGTAAAAGAATAAATAGCGAAGACGTATAGTTGCGATATCAACAAGTGGAGGCCGCTGGATAAGGGGCCCATCTCACGGACCATCATGCGGCGGGGATGTGGGATCCACTGATAGGTGACTGATCGAAAGAAAGTAGTCCAAATAGTGAATGTTTGTGTCCTATGCGTATCGACATGGCTAATACGCATCCATGTCGAACATGTGGGTGTCGCGGTCTGGCCACCTAGGCAAAACATCCCCATGGAACTCCACGATGTATGAGTCGTGCAATATTTCTAGGGGCCTAACTGACCGGCTAGGCTCGATCGAATGGGGAGGATGCTCCTATCTGCGCCCGAACTGCCATAGGACCCGGATGGGCATATACGGCTCGACGACATCGAGGCATCAAATGAGTCCAGTGAACTTGGACCCTCTGTACATCTGTTGGAAATCCAATGCGCCCAAAGGCATCCAAATGACCTACATTTCATTCATTTTCGTAAGCGTTTTATAATTATAAATAAATAATTTGCTCTAAAAAATTATAATGCACTATTTACCTCATCATCTATAATCACGTCTAGGATCCGTCGGATCTGGGCGAGCCTATCCCCGTCTTGCGCTCAGACTGGCCCCGGGTCATCACGTGCAACTACTCGCGGGTCGGCCACTACATCCTTGTTCTCCTTGGAATGGCCACTGAAGCGAGGGAAGTACTTTCATATCCAAGACTACAATGAAGTTCAGGGTCGTTAGTAAATAAAAAAATGAGAAATAATAAAAGGTTAGTAAACGTAGATCATCATACATGTAGAAGCCTCAGACAGCCCGTTATCCCATCTGCCTGCGCCCGGGATGCCTCCCTCAAATTGCGATACAATATCGCAAGTACGGCGGGAGCCCAAGCAAATCTACCGACCATGTCATGGTCAAAGAAAAACTGCATGTAACAATGCTTGACCCGGTTCGTGGACCTATCATTTACAAATAAGATGATTAATAAGAAATTATTTTTATATTTATATGTTAAATGATACCAACGTTTAGTGGATGGACCGTGGACGGACCTGTCGCAGAAAATAGTGCACCCGGTCAATAAATGCAAATAAGTGGACGACATATCATGTAGATCCCGTCCTTGCTAGTGCATTTTCTTACACCATCTTCCCAGGATTTGCACGGTGATGCCGCCAGCTGTTGTGAACCTGGCTAGATCCCATATCTCAAGGCCATACATAGCAAAAATGCGGGCCCTAAGAGTGTCATCACCCATCTGCTCATTCATCTCCATCTCATCAATCTGCATCCACATAAGCAACTGCAGTTCGTGGAGGGTGCTCGTGATCTCGCCCCAGGCAAAATGGAAGCTACTGGTCTCAGGATACCAATGCTCCAAAAATGCAAAAATCATGACGTGGTCAACATCGCCATACTCAAGCTCTAACAGCCTCCGTAAGCCTGAGAGTTGCGCAATATCCCACCATGTACTCGGGTCCTCGACGACATACTGATGCATGTCAATGAAGCTGAGAGAACGAGTGTGGACTCGCACAACCTTGCGCATCAACTCCTCCACAATCTCACTCTATATATACGGGGCTATGTGGGTATGGTAGCTCATCAGGACTGACCCTTTCTAGGGCCTCCTGGATACCCAGGCATGATAATCTCTCCATCTAGTCCATCTTCGGGTTAGGGCTCTGGGATGAGGGGTATCGGAATCCGTCGAGCGCGCGCTCGGCGGGGTGCGAGGGCAGGGGAGGGGGCGGGGCGGGGGAGGATGGGGGTGCGGAGGGGCGAATGGGGTACGGAGGCGGGCGGATCGATACGGGTGCGGAGGCGGGCGGGGGTATAGGTGCGGAGACGGATAGGGGTGCGGAGCCGGGGGTGGATGGGGTTGCGGAGCCAGGGGTGGATGCGAGGGTGGATGGCGGTGCGGAGGCGGGGGTGAATGCGAGGGCGGATGGGGGTGTGGAAGCGGGGGCGGATGGGGGTGCAGAAGCGGGGGCGGATGGGGGTGCGAACGCTTGTGTCACAATGTCACTGTCGAACCCGAAATGCAACCCCGCCTGCTCGAAATCCAATCCCATCAACACAGGGTCGTCGGGGATGGACGCGTCGGGTGGCAATTACTGGATCTCATCAATTAGAGCTCTGACCACCAGACAATCAGCATCCACCCTACGGCGAGCAGATGCAGTAACACCTCGCTCCGCTACACGACGGGTTCGCTCTCTATCAGCCCAATGTGTATCACTAGCTAATGAGCCACATCCTGATATTCATGATTATTTTAATAAGTAATTATATTTTTCATTATTTATTTCATATATATATTTTTCTTTCATTCTTTAATAATTATTTCTTATTTAATCTTAATATTTTTTAATATTTAATATTTATTCTTAATTAACTACTTTTTCATTAATCATCTCTTATTCTTAATTAATATTTGATTATATGCGTTTTATAATTTTTTTAGGGGCGTTGTTTTATAATTATTTTTTATTCAATTTATTTTATTTTCTCGAATATGTATTTAATATTTTTTTATTATAAATTCTTCTTTTTCTATAGTACTTAATCAATATTCTTTATTTATTTAGCAATATTCATTACTATACTATTTGTTTATTTTTTACTTGTTATTTCATACTTCACTGACAATTATAATTGTAATTATGACTAAATAATTTGACCTAATAAATATGACAAAATGTAACAATTTAATAATGATAAATATCACAATATTGAACATGACAAAATATCGCAATATTAAACATAATAAATTTTAAAATCATAAACATAACTAAATTTCACAATCATAAACATAACTATAGATAAGAGTACATTAAATAATGGGCCGATACAATGTCCTCCTTATGAGATGGAGAGACTGCGGCCTACATGACCTCATTGCCTACATCATTACTTACGAGTAATACTTCTTAGGCCTGGCCAGATTCCAAGTTTTCGGCAATAGCGCTCCTAAAGCATTCTTAGCTTGTAGGCCTCTTTTGTTACTTTCTTGGCGATAATGAAGGAATCGCCCCACTTTAGGTCTAGCTTTCCTACGTCCGCCATCCTCATTACCTAGTCTCCTTCCTTGAAATCCCTAGGACGGACTCTCTTGTTATAATAACCCGCGATTCTCCATTTATATTCTTGCATGCATAGCGTGCCGACATCGCGCCTTTCCTCCCTTAGCTACATCACCAACTTTAGTGCTTCCTCATTATCTTGGTTGAATGTCATGTATCTTGATGAGGGAATAATGGTTTCGACCGTTACCAAGGCTTCAACCCCGTAGACTAGTGTGAACAAAGTTTCTCCAGTTCCTCGGCGAGAAGTGGTACAGTACGTCCATAGCACCAACAGAAGCAACTCAGCCCATCTATCTTGGGACCCATGGACTCTTTTTCTCCAATCGCCTAGGATGCAGGCGTTGACATTTTCCACTTGCTCGTTTATTGAGGGTGGGAGACTGATGAGAATGTTAGATTTATCTTGAAATTTTCACAGAACTCTCTCACCTTCTGACAATCGAATTGGGGACCATGATCTATGACTATTGTCCTGGGAAGACCGAAGCGACACACCATGTTTTTCCACAAACAATTGCACACTTTTTTCGCGTAATTTTTTCCATAGCTTCGACTACGACCAACTTGGTGAAGTAGTCGACAGTGACAAAGATGAATTAAAGCTGACCGTGCGGTTGGGGGAAAGGTCCTAGTATATCCATTCCCCACATAGCAAAGAGAGAGGGTAAGGTCAAGATTTTCATTTCCACGCCTGGTTGGTGGATAGTGGAAGCATGCCTCTAGCATCGATCACATTTCTTAATGATTCCTTCCGCATCAGCTTTAAGTGTTGGCCAATAGTATGCCAGTCGGAGCACCTTTTGTACCAATGGTCTCTAGCCGATGTGTCCACCGCACAAACTTTCATGCACTACCTTAATGATTTCCATTCCTTGTTTCTTGTCGACGCACAAGAGGCTTGGCTGGGAGTAGACTTTTTGTACAAGTTGTCGCCCATCATAAAAAACCTGGAGGCTTGGGCCCGGACCTTTCATGCTTCAGCTTTATCTTCCAGCACCTTTCCTTGGGTCAAAAAGTCAACAATGGGCTTCACTCAGTCGTTCATGACCTCAATAATCATTATCTCAATGGCACGCTGGGGTCGCCTTTCGAACCATATTTGATTTCCAACTTCAAATGGGAGAGAACTTCCCATCTTTGCCAATGCACCCGCTTTCTGATTAGAGGTTCTTGGGATGGAGTAAAGTGTGAAGTTGTCGAACCAGATGAGGAGGGACTTCATTTTCTGACAATATTGCATTAATGTCCTAGTCTTCGCCTCATATATGCCCTTTATGTAGTCCTTAACTTAACCTTAATTTGTTTTCTTTCCTGTAAAATAATTTATTAGTTACATAAGCAATAAAATTAAATAGCGGTGACATCAATTAACAAATTCACCAATTTACTTACCGTGCCCTAAAAAATGAAGTGTGCTACATGGGCTGAAAAACTATGGAGAAGTTTTGGGTTCTGCAGACCTCCCAGAGCAGGCTGACTCAGAAACAGTTCGATCAACTGCCTCTTCCTCTAACTTGTCTTCTCCTTGACGTGTTGTGGGATATCGAGCTAGAGGATCATCGTGTGTAGAAGTCGGTTCCTCTTGATTCATGTCATCTCGTGTCTCTGACTCATACCATGTATGTGAATCATTCGATGTCGGCTTGGGCTCGCACAGGGTCAGAGGCTCATTGTCATACATATGTTGTTTGACATTGTTCGTGGGGTACCTCTTCTTGTTGTTGTTGAAGACTCTTTTGTGCCTTTCTCCTACATAGACAAATCACGCTCTTCTCACAGAAAGGTTGGTATTCAGATTATTAAACATGGAACTTGTATTCCATTCTTAAATTTTGCAGATGACATATTAATTTTTGCAAATGCTACCCAGGATAACATGTTTTTTTATCAAATCTATCCTCGATGATTTTTCTCTTAAATCCGGACTTTCAATAAATTACCATAAAAGTACCTTTCAAACATCTTGTAATATTTCTAGACAACAATCACTTTCTCTTGCAAGTATTTTAAACCTACAGATTACTCGTTCTATGGAAAAATATCTAGGTATTCCTATTATTAGGGGACGAGTTAAAAATGAAATATTCTCTGAAGCAATTTCTAAATTACAGAAACAACTATCAAAATGGAAAGCAAATTCAATGTCTCAGGCATGTCGCAGTGTCCTAATTCAATCAAATTTACAATCATAAACAAATTACTTAATGTAGAGTTTTCTCCTTCCAAAAGGAGTTTGCCAAGAGATAGATAGAATTAATAGAGACTTCTTTTGGAATCATTCAACTTCTAACTATCATTCACTAATTAGTTGGGAGAATATTTGTCAGCCCAAGACATATGGTGGACTCGATCTTGAACTCTCTCAGAATATAAACATAGCTATGCAAATGAAACTTCTCTGGAAATTGATATCTGACCCTGATTCCTTCTGGGTTAGATTAATCTCAGAAAAATACTTACGGAATTCTAATATTTTCTCGTATAAAAATAAACCTTCTGACTCATGGCAATTCTCCAACTTCGATAACAATTCAAGAGATGATTATTCTGGCAAATTGGTGATGGTACTCATATCAAGTTCTGGGAAGACCACTGGATCCCTGACTGTATTCTTTCATAATTCGCCGGAAGTAATGACCGATGTTGCACCGTTTCACAATACATTACCACTGATAAAAAGTGGGATATGGGCGCCCTTCAGCTGGATCTTCCATCTCACTTAATCCCAAGAATTTTGAACATCTTCATACCTACAACTTACATACCTAATAAACTTATTTGGTACCTTTATACAGATGGTCATTTTTCGGTTAAAAGTGCTCGATCATTAACTAATTATCCAGCAGCCTAACACAGGCTTCCCGACTTGGTTCTGGAAATTAAAGATTCCTCCGAAGATTAAGAATTTTCTTTGGAAATGCTTCAACGATTCTTTGCCTACTACGGAACGCTTAAACAGGTTCTTCTCTAGGGTTCCATCTAATTGTACGCTCTGTGATTCTCCCATTGAGGACTCAAACCACTTGTTTTCCAATGCCCATTCACTTTACAATCAATTGAATTTCTTCAAAAACTTATTGGTATAACTTTTAGCCTTGACATTGACAACGACTTCTACACCAATTTGGAATTCTTCCATTCTAGAAACGAATATATAATTCCGGTTCTTTTCCTTTGGTGGACTATCTGGAAAGACCGTAATGCTTTAATCTTTAGAAATGTACAACTTGACATTCATACAACAGTCCATAGTGCTTTCATCTCCTATAAGGACTAGATGCGATCATTTTTGAAAGAAGCTTCCTTTTCTTGTAAACATTAGGGTTCAAGGAAATCTTCACGATGGAAAAAACCTCCTCCAAATTGTATTAAGTTAAATTTTAATGCATCGGTCAAACAAAATGGTTCTACACACATTGGATATGTATTCCGTAACCATTCTGGTGAGGTGGTCTTTTTAGACCACAGGCAGATCCTCTGCTCCTCACCTATTAAGGTTGAGGCTTTGGCCGCTCTTGGTAGGGCTATTTTGCATCATTTTTCGCAAATAATTCTTGAAGAAGATAATCTCTCTGTCATTAATTCCATCTGTGGAATTTGGAAAATTCCATGGGAAATCTCTCCGATAATTATGGAAATAAGATCTCTGTTATATGGTCTGGATTATTTTCAGGTTCATCATTGCTACCGTGAGTCTAATAAAGCAGCTGATTTTCTGGCTTCTACTACCATTCCATCCTCAGTTCTCTGCAGTGTTGTTTCGGAATTCCTTTCGAAGAATCATGACCGTGCTCAGCAGCTCCATTCTCGAAGCCGCTACTTAGATTCGAGCATTAGTCTTCCAATAGCTTGTTAATCCTTTGTAAAAATCATCCGTTGTGATGATTTAGGTATGCCTTCTGATTTGTAAGGCTATCTTCTGTTTGCCGGTAAAAAAAAAACAAAAAAAAAACAACCAATGATCAATCCATCATCTTCTCTCTCCTCATATCCCTCTCCTTTCTCACTTAACTTAACTTGTCAGACGAAGTTCGCTACTACAATTACCTTTATCTTCCCGATTGTCACTTCTATATCACTTCTTTCATGCTTTTTTATTTGAATGATACTTTACGACTATGTTGCATACACTTAGTGTAGTTTTGTGGTTTTTAGCTTATTAGTTGGTTTAAATTTTGTCTTCTTGATGAAATTAAGTGTTTGCGCCCCTGATTTTGACCACGCTTTGTTAGGTACTAGCTAAAGCTAATTAAATAATTTGGATTGTGCTCAAATTGAATGGTCTTTGACTTGGAATTTAAACGAATTTGGCTTGGTTATATACAAATACTGAGGACATTTATATCTATTTAAAAGTTAGCATTCTTGCCATTGAATGCTAACTTTTAAGCCTTAAAATAAAAAAGCTAAAACATCTTAATATGAAGAGGATGTGATTGATAGAGAGTATGTGAACAGGGTTTGAAAAACCTATAATGATGAAAATTAAAAGTTGTCCTTTCAGATACACAAGTGGGACGTTGAAGTGGATTTGAAGAGGATTTCACAATATATGAACCCTGTCGTCTGAAGCTTTCCACTATCTCCCTCTCTTCCTCTTTCCCACACCCACCTTACCACCATCTAACCCACACCACGCCGGATCCGAGCCACCACGATCGAACCCACTGCAGACCCACTCGAGTCGTACCGAGCCTGGTTGCGCCCGCCCACCGCAGACCCACTCGAGTCGCACCGAGCCTGGTCGCGCCCGCCTCGCACAGATCTGCCCACTCGGACCCACCGCTCGAGCCACCACCAACTCGGCTCAACCTTGATCTGCCCATCTCGCACCACCCGCGACTAGCCTCGCTCCCGACCAGGGGCGGACCCACGTAGAGACTAGAAACTAAATTCTCAGCCGCCGCGAAGCCCATTCCATCTGTTTCTCCTTGTTAGCAGACCGCCTCTTTTCCAATCGCAGGAGACGGAGTCCAGATTTCTCACCACCAGTCACCTCTAATGGCACCAGCGGCAACTCACCTTCGGCCACTCTCCGTCGAGATTTCTACACGTTTGATTCCCGTAGCCTCCTTGAATCCCATGTCCGGCCCCAGGAACAACAGGAGCGGCTTCGACCCCGACTCTACCAAGTGAACCCAACAAGTTATGAAGTCCCAAACCACCCTCAGAAGCCAATAGAGCAGTTAGAGCTTGCCCAATAGCAGGGTTCAGTGCAGGCGGAGGCAGCTACTGCTTCCTGGTTGTAGCCAAGCATTTGCTATTTTGGAAATTGTTGTTCTACCGGGGGTTCTGGGTGCTTGATTTCACTGATTCGTGAACAAAGGAAGTATCTGGGTCATGGGTGTTCGAATTGGAGATTAAAGTAAACAAGTTGTGTTCGGTTGTTCACTTGTTCGCAGGAATCGCAACCATTTTGAATGTTAGATTTTTCTTTTTTCCCACTGTCCATTTGCTGATGTTTTAGACTGTTATTTGGTGTTATATATGTCAATTTGTGTGGTAGAGGTTTGTTTGAGAATATGGCATCTTTAGCAATTTTGAGTTCTTCATTCCACTGATTTCCAATCTCTCTCTCGGCTGTCCAATTGTTGTCTTGATGTCCAATTGTTGTCCATTTGCTGATTCCATTTGCTGATTTCCAATATTCGACTGATATTAGTCCAACCGTCCAAGGCTTGGTTTACCAATTTGATTAAGATTTTCGGTATTCTATGTCAATTTATTGGTAGAGGTTTGTTTGAGAATATGGCATTTGTAGCAATTTTGAATTATCGATTCCACTAATTTGTGAACAAAGGAAGTATATGGGCGTTCCAATTTGGTTCAATGTGAATATATGCATTTATTTGTTTAATTTCACATGTGATAATATTGTGTTCAATTCCATCGAAGTTTAATGTCTGTAGTGTCTTATCAAATGCAGCTATTTGACTGAATCTGAAGATTATTGATAATTCCATATCGAGCAATTTCAAAAGTTTCATGATTTGAAATAACAGGTAACTACACAATCCTCATTGGTTTTATATTCAATTTAGGTAGAAAATGATTGATTATTCGTGTTATATCTATATGTTGATTTTAGCCACGCCGGATTGTGCCCCCATAATGCTGAAATCCTGCATCCGCCCCTGCGCCCGACCCACGTGCCCAGATTTCGCAGACCCCGAGTCGCACCGAGCCTGGTCGCGCCCGCCTCGCACAGACCTGCCCACTCGGACCCACCGCTCGAGGCACCACCAACTAGGCTCAACCCAGATCTGTCCATCTCGCACCACCCGCGACTAGCCTCGCGCCCGGACCACTTACCCAGATTTCGCAAACCCCGACTCGACTTCGCAGACCGGACCCACTTGGGTTTACTGGTAAAATCTTCGAGTTATGTGCTTGGGATTTAGATTAAGTTGAATCTGCTTTGTATCGATGTATGTATCATATAAACAAGATCTGGTGCAGCTTACTTGTGCCTTTGCAAATCTGTCAATTTTAGTATATTTGCAAAATTGGGTGTGGAAAAATAAGAAGTAATTATTCTTTGCCTTCATCTTTCTTTGTTTTTTGCTCTCATTGTTCAACATGTGGAGCAAGAACTGATGTCAACCTTGGTGGGACAGTGCTTGGCTACTATTCTGTTCGGGTAATGCCTTTAAAGGCTGCTATTCTGTTGATCTTCTCTTTTATTAAAAGATGCAAAAATCTTGTGGGGCAGTGCTTGATGTAATGCCTTGGTGTTTTTCTTTCTTTTATTGATTTTGTTTGTGCTTTTGATTTCTGTTTTGAAGTGTTTTATTTGTACCCTTGAAATCTTCCCTTGTGATATGCAAGTTTGATACAAATTCACATTTTTAAGTCAATGTGAATCTGGAAGTTGCCCATTAATTAGGCAAGTGTGAATACAAATTCACTTTAAGCTGGTGAATGGGCAACTTTTACTATTCAGGGAATTTAATTGATTAATTATATGCCCGATTAGGTAGGTTATACATGTAGCCATATTCCTGTCCATAGTTATCTTCATACAGAGGGGCATGTTTTTTAAACTTATACTGTTCTTCTATGTGTTTGCTTTATGAAGGCCAAGTGGTGTCCTGCTCCTGGATGTGATTATGATGTGGATTTTGTTGTTGGTAGTGTCAGCTATGATGTGAATTGCGGCTGCTCATATAGCTTTTGCTGGAATGTAAGTCTTTTTATCTTGCTTTCTCAGTAGAAGTTCAATTTTAATTGTTAAGTCAGCTGAAAGGAAAGGCGTAATATAACACGAGATGTGTCCTCTTCCTATTTACTGCCCTCTCTTTTTTCCCATAAAGATTATGTTCTATCCATTAGTTTCTCCATTTGTCTGAGCCACTGAGTTTGATTTTGCAGTGCACAGAGGAAGCTCACCGACCAGTTGACTGTGGGACTATAGCTGAGTGGATTTTAAAGAATAGTGCAGAATGTGAAAACATGAATTGGTATGTACAAATTTATAGGATTGATCTGTGCATTTATCTATTTATGAGAGTGTTTATCCCTTCGCTTCACTTTATAGAGACATCCAGTAGCTGCATATAAATAGAACCTTAGTTCTGGATTTTTATCAGTAGGATTTTACTAATGTGATTGATAACTGAATTGACTCTATTTAGATTAGATCACTATGTTTATCCAGGCATGATCTGCAATTTATTATCAATCGAAGAGCCAAAGGGGATCCTTCAAATTAGCAGAAAAATAGGTTGTTTTGTACTAGCTTTCTCCCACACTTACCTTTGTCATCTTTACAATGCTCAATGTCTTCTCTTTAGTTTGTTTATGTGAATTTTATTTTTGGTTTTGCTAGATTTTCACGATTTGTATTTTTTTCATTTAGTAACTTATTGATGCGCCCCTGCACACCATGAATGCCACAGAGGAAGAAGAGGCTATGAGCATTCGCTCAGAGGGGCCAATCACAAGATCACGCGGCAAAGCAATCACCAACGCGACACAATCCTTGGTTGCTCGCATCGTCGCCGGCCAAGGCACCCAAGAGACCGCGTTCTCTTTGAAGTGTCTTCAACCAAGCCCAGAGAACGCGTTCTCTGTCTGTCTTCTCTCAACCATCCAATGAACGCGTTCTTTTTGAACTGAATGTAATCTTTTGAGACATTAATTATTTTAGTTTTATTTTGGGGCGTGTGTTCCACGCGTGTCGCGTGGGCTGGCCCATTTCGTGAGACTCGGCCCATCTGAGTCCCGCTATGTACTATAAAAGGTCATCTCGACCTTCTTTACTAGGTTACGCATAATTTTAATCTAAGATTACTTGTCGAGAGCCATTTGCCTCCATTCTCTTAGATCTGCGTCACCTCCAAAGTCTGACTTCTCATCTCTTTCACTCCGCCGCCGACGCTATGGCCACCACTTGATCTTTCGAGTCTATCCCCTCCGATGTCGACGCTATGACAATCACTCGATCTCTCGAGTCCATATCCTCCGTTGCCGACGCTACGGCCAAGTGCTCGATCTCTTTTGAGTCATTCACCCTCACGCGCCAGCCTCCAGACACCGCGTTCCATCATTCCAACCCCGCGCGGCTTCCCAAACAAGATCAAAGATCCTTCACCACTAGTAGGAACGCATCAATTGGCATCAAAGTCTTTGATCTTGTAAGTCGCTTATCAAGTTTTCAATTGTTCACGAATTTTTTTTCTCCCCCATCATCCTTGCTTCCACCATAATCACTGATTTTTTTTTTCTTCAAACACATGCTTGTCCTTTCGGTTTCTACAAGAGCATCTCTTGGCCGAATATTTGCTTGATCCACGCGCGAAATTGGTGTGATTTGCTGTGCATGAAATCTGCGTAATTAATTGATTATTTTCCTTACTTAATTGCCTAAATCTCGCTTGCATATCTTGCCATATTTGCTCGCGTTGACCGCAATAACTCTGCATTAACTTTCTCTCTCCTATCCCGCAAATCTCGCGATTTCTTTCCTTAAGTTACTTAGCCGTTTATTTTTATTTTATTTCATTTAATTCTTATCCGATCTTCATTTAAGACTAAGATCTCGGATTTGAATTTCAAATTCAAAAAAAAAAGTCAAGTCGCATTTCAAAAAAATAATAATAAACGTGACATTTTAAAACAAGAGAAGTAAAGCCAAAATAAGGCAACCTTCTCCCCTCAACGGCTAGGCTCATCTTCTTCACCCCTCCACCGTCTAGTGTCACGCGTGTAAGTGTGTCTTGTTTGTACGCGTTCTTTACGCAAGAGGTTAAGACTTCTTTCTTTTGGTTTCGTTGCTTTTGTGCTTGCATATCACACTTGCTTTGCTTGCCTATTAGCCACCCTCAAGGCCAAAAGAACGCGCTCACCTACGTGAACACTTGCTACTTGTTGAGTGCTTACCTGATCATTGGTTTTATATTGTCTTTTGTGCATTTTTACTCGCGATGGATGGACATATTATTATAGGTAGCCTCATGGCACCCACTGGTGGGAATGTTCAAGGAGATGGCAACAATCATCCCCCACAGCAACAGATCGCGTAACATGAGGTGGTGCCACTCACCAACCCTCCACAAGATCCCATTCTGGAGCTCTCGGAGGAACAACGCGAGAACCTGGAACTTAGGCGCCAACTTGCCGAATACCAGGCCAAAGAACGCGCTGCGCTGGCACACCCCACACCAACCTTGCAAATACCCATCGATCCTCTAGTCGCACCGCGACAAACAGAAGTTGGGCCAAGCAAACAACGCGTTGACAAGGGCAAAGGAGTGATGCCCTCGTCCTCCAACTTGCAACCGCATCTTCAATGGATCCAATCCATCATAGAAAGCCGCCAAGGATATGTCTCGCATCGCGACCGCTATGCACCCCAAGCAACACCAGTCCGCGATGAAAGCGACTCTGATCGCGACGAGGGTTCCCATGGTGAGTACTCTGACCCTTATGACTTCAATGACAGGTACGAAGTCAAAGGAACAAGACGCCAATGCGAGATTGCCTCTACACCACTAGCCGGCAGAACCAGACGACATGAACACGATGAAGGTCGGCCACGACGATCCAATCGCGCCCAAGACGCTGTGCAGCGTCAACATCGCCATGCTCCCACCCCAGTGCCATTCAACGTGGAGGACCACCTGGGCCACCAAAGTACGCGGACGCCTCACTATGGCTCAGATGGATACTTCTCCCACACTCCTCTCCACCAAGATGAGTTCGAGGAGTTTGATGATGAAGAGATGGAGGACTCAGGGATGATCAATCCAGGGAATTTTCATCTCCCACTCGGTGATCCCATGGAGTTGCAAGACCGCCCAGCCGATTGGATCCCTCCAGCTAGGCTCAACCAAGGCGCAAACATGGCCAACGCATCCTTCGATAGGCGCGATGAAATGCAGAGGAGGCAAGACATGCCTTATGATGGTCGCCGCGACGCACCCCACCAAGGACACCAGCGCCGCCAACGCGCCCAGGGGATGGAGCAACAGACCCCGTTTGGCAATGATCGCGGCAATGTTGGCGCGTGAAGGCACCAGCAAAGGCATGCCCACTTTCCACAGGCCCAAGGCCCCGCATACGCCCCCTTGGACATCCCAGCGCCGCGATTACAATAGAGGCCTCAAGCCAATGTGCCCAGGCTCAATCGCCACGATATCAAGGTAAAAATTGAATTTTTTATTGGTGAATACAACCCTACAGTTTTTCTTGAATGGTTGCAGGCCACGGAGTACACCTTGATCTATTGCCAAGTTCCAGAAGAGGACTACGTGGCCGCCGCTACGGTCCACTTCCGAGGTGCCGCGAGAGTTTGGTGGCACCGATTTGTGGATGATCGCATAAGGAGAAACTTGGTGCCTCTCACTGAATGGCACCAGCTCAAGTTTGTGATGACACTCAAGTACGTGCCCCAAGATTACAAGAACCAAATGCGCCTAGACATTGCCATGGCAAAACAAGGTTCGAAGACCCCCCTTGAGTTCTTCTCGCAACTTGAGGACATGTACTATAAGGCGTCCATTAGCGTGGCTCCCTCCATGATGAGGATGAAGTTTTTGAGTGGTCTCAACACCAATATCCGAGACCAATTGGAGATCCTTCCCATCAAGGACCTCAACACGCTCACGCACACGGCAATGCAACTCCACAATCAAATAGTGCGAAAGTGTCAAGGACCCTACCAACCTTATGGACAAAGAAGGTATGACACTCAAACTAGTCAAATTCCTTCCACTAATGTGCGCGGCCCTCCCCTAGGAACCACCGCGTCAAATGCCAACAGACAAGGAAAGATCGCGGCAATACCCAACAGTGTTCCACGCGCGCCGCCACCAAAGGGTACATTACCAACCCAAGAACGCGCGCGTGATATGGAATGCTACAAGTGTGGAGGCAGAGGGCACATCATGAGGAATTGCCCAAACAACAAGAAAGTTCTCTTCTCCACAATCTCTGCGGGTTATGAATCTTTTGAGGAGGAAGACACCACGCTTGAGACCATCGATGAAGGGTTCGAAGATGACGAGGAGGCTCACACCTGTGAAGCCACCGCGTTGCATGAAGGCACAGCTTTGAGCCTTATCATGCGACGTCTCCTCACTGTCAAGGAAGCCACTCTTGGTGATCAACGCAAGAATCTGTTCCACACGCGTTGCAAGGTGAAGACCGCGTCCTTGAGCGTCATCATTGATGGAGGCAGCTGTTGCAACATCATTAATGAAAAGGTGGTCACTCATTTCAACCTTCCAACCACTCCTCACCCACAACCATACGGACTATAATGGATTTCATCGAGTTCTGGTAACATTGTAACTCGTCAATGTCTCATTTCATTTTCCATTGGTCAATATACCGATTATGTCCTTTGTGATGTCATTGCAATGGATGCCACACATCTTCTGTTGGGGCGCCCATGGCAATTTGACAGGCGTGTTCTTTACGATGGGTATTTAAACACTTATGTGTTCACTTACCATAGGAAATGCGTCACGCTCCTACCTATGTCTCCACATGAGATTTTATAGGATCAGGTTGAGCGTGATAGACAGAAGGCAATTGAGGCGTCAAAGACCCAGAAACCCGGTACCACGCGTTCTTCAACTAGGAACAAAGAGGCTACCACCGACAATGCGTCAAGTGACAGAATGCGTTCCAAAGAAGGGTCAAAGACCGCGTCAAAACCCGAGATGTTGAAAGGGACCTGTAAGCACAGGCTGCTATTGGCGCGGCCAAGCGACCTCACTGCCCCCTTGAATGGCAAGGCCCCATGTTTCCTCTTAGTGCCTACGCGTTGCCAACAAGACAGCCCTATCCAGGAAGCTTTGCCGAGTGCGATCTCTGAGCTGCTCGAGGAGTTCACAGACCTATTCCCAGAAGAGCTTCCCCAGGGCCTGCCACCTTTGCGAGGCATTGAGCACCAAATTGACTTGGTGCCAAGTGCCTCCCTTCCCAATCGTGCTGCCTATCGCGCTGGCCCAGATGAAACCAAGGAGCTACAGCGCTAGGTCCAAGAACCCCTGGTTCGCGGCTACGTAAGGGAATCTCTAAGCCCTTACGCGGTCCCCGTGATCCTGGTCCCAAAGAAAGATGGATCATGGCGCATGTGTGTAGACTGCCGAGCCATCAATCAGATCACGGTCAAGTACAGGCATCCAATCCCGCGCCTAGATGATATGCTCGATGAGTTGCATGGCGCGACACACTTCACCAAGATTGACCTGAGAAGCGGCTATCACCAGATACGCATGAACGCAAGAGATGAATGAAAGACCGCGTTCAAAACCAAATATGACATTTACAAATGGCTGGTCATGCCCTTCGGTCTCACCAACGCACCGAGCACATTTATGAGGCTCATGAACCATGTGTTAAGGGAATTTTTGGGGAAATTTATGGTCGTATACTTTGACGACATTTTGGTGTATTCGCGTAGTCTTGAAACTCATGTAAAGCACCTTAGGCATGTGTTAGAGTGCTTGAGACGCGAACAATTGTATGCCAACCTTGGCAAGTGTCGGTTTGCATCTGACACTACCAACTTTCTGGGCTATGTGGTCTCCAAGGAGGGACTCTGTGTCGATGAGGAAAAAGTGAAGGCCATCCGAGATTGGCCTACACCCACAACGCCAACAATGGTTAGAAGCTTCCTTGGATTAGCAGGCTTCTACAGGTGATTTGTTCGTGACTTCAGCTCCATCGCTGCTCCTTTACATGAACTCACAAAGAAAGGCGCCGTGGTGATTTGGAAGGAGACACACAACAACGCGTTCAATGCGTTGAAAGAAGCCCTATGCAACGCGCCACTGCTACAACTCCCCGACTTCAACAAGCACTTTGAAGTGGAATGTGACGCGTCAAATGTGGGGATTGGTGGAGTGCTCCACCAAGAGAAGAGGCCCATCGCATTCTTCAGCGAGAGGCTCACTGGGGCCACTTTGAATTACCCCACATACGACAAGGAGCTCTATGCGCTAGTTTGCGTCCTCAAGACATGGCAACACTACCTGTGGCCACACGAGTTTGTTATCCACTCGGACCACGCGACCATCAGCTATCTGAAGAGTCAAGCCCATCTAAGCTGCCGACATGCTCACTGGGTGGAATTTATGGAGATGTTTCCTTACGTTGTGGTGCATAAAAAAGGTAAGGAGAATGTGGTCGCCGATGCCCTTTCTCGCAGGTATGTTCTCCTTACACATCTTCAATCTAAACTCCTTGGCTTCGCGTTGATTAAGGATTTATATCTGCTTGATCCTTTTTTTAAGCCAATTGTAGAACACTGTCTTAGAGACTGCAAGTTTGAGACATATTTCCTTCATGAGGGGTACCTATACAAAGCAGGGCGTTTGTGCATTCCTAGCTCACCAATTCGGAAACTCCTCATCCAAGAAGCCCATGAAGGACGCAGTCATTTTGGGGTCACCAAGACTTTAGCTGCTCTTCGCGAGGATTTCTTTTGGCCGCGTATGACCACCCAGGTGACGCGCTATTGCACCAGTTGTGTCACGTGTCAATGCGCCAAATCAACCTCCCATCCATATGGTCTCTACACGCCTCTACCCATCCCCTTAGGCCCTTGGGAAGATTTGTCTATGGACTTCATCACAGGTTTGCCTCTCTCTCGAAGGGGTAAGGATTCCATCTTTGTGGTTGTAGATAGGTTTTCCAAAATGGCCCATTTTATCGCGTGTAGGACCACAAACACTGCCAGTGAGATCTCCGCGTTGTTCTTTGACAACATGGTTTGTTTACATGGGATACCGCGATCTGTCGTGAGTGATCGCGATACAAAATTTATGGGTAATTTCTGAAGAACACTTTGGGGGAAGTTGGGCACCAAACTATTGTATTCCACTAGCTACCACCCCCAAACTGATGGTCAAACTGAGGTGACCAATCGAACCCTAGGAGCCCTCCTTAGGACCATGCTCAAAACCAACCCAAAGCGTTGGGAGGACTTACTTGCAATTGTTGAGTTTTCTTACAACAGGTCCAGGCACTCCGCGATGAAGCTGACGCCGTTCGAGGTGGTCTATGGCAGAAACCCACTGACTCTGATGGACATGTTGCTGCGTCCTTTGAAGGATAATGAGCACCCTAGCACGGCCAACCACGGCGCGATGATCCAGGAGTTGCACCAAAGAATGCGGGCACAGCTGGAACGCGGCACTGAAAAATATGCCACCCAACACAACCGTGGCCGCCGCCGCGTTATATTTGCCCCAGGAGACTTGGTATGGGTACACCTTCGCAAAGGCCGTTTTCCAACTCAACGCAAATCCAAGCTGGCCCAACGTGGTGATGGCCCTTTTCGTGTTGTGAAGGCAATGGGAGACAACGCGTACAATATTGAGCTTCCACCGGACTATGGTGTCCACGCGACCTTCAACGTCGCCGACATGGAACCCTATGTGGAGCCTGAGTTCGATGATGGTGAAGCGGGGACGCTTCACAGCCATGTGGGGGAGGGTGATGCGCCCCTGCCCACCATGAATGCCACAGAGGAAGAAGAGGCTATGAGCATTCTCTCAGAGGGGCCAATCACAAGATCATGCGCCAAAGCAATCCCCAACGCGACGCAATCCTTGGTTGCTCGCATCGTCGCCAGCCAAGGCACCTAAGAGACCGCGTTCTCTTTGAAGCGTCTTCAACCAAGCCCAGAGAATGCGTTCTCTGTCTGTCTTCTCTCAACCATCCAATCAACGCGTTCTTTTTGAACTGAATGTAATCTTTCGAGACATTAATTATTTTAGTTTTATTTTGGGGCGTGTGTTCCACGCGTGTCGCGTGGGCTGGCCCATTTAGCGAGACTCGGCCCATCCGAGTCCCGCTATGTACTATAAAAGGTCATCTCGACCTTCTTTACTAGGTTACGCATAATTTTAATCTAAGATTACTTGTCGAGAGCCATTTGCCTCCATTGTCTTAGATCTGCGTCACCTCCAAAGTCTGACTTCTCATCTCTTTCACTCCGCCGCCGACGCTACGGCCACCACTCGATCTTTCGAGTCTATCCCCTCCGCTGTCGACGCTACGACAATCCCTCGATCTCTCGAGTCCATATCCTCTGTTGCCGACGCTACGACCAAGTGCTCGATCTCTGCATCTTTGTTTAAGGTACTAGTTGCATCTTTGTTGTTTGTTTAAGGTACCAGTTGCATATTATAGATTTTGATCTATCATGAGTCACTTCTGGGAGAATGGAGTAGATTTCCTTACATGATCATTCAGATTTTTCAAGTGGTTAAATGTTTTTTCCTTAGATGACAGGTTGTTGTTGTGCAAACTGTCATATTGGGTGGCAGTTCCGTTGACAAATTTGATCATTCCAGTTACAAGTTCGATACTTGGTGAGCATTCCAGTTGCCGATGATTACATCAACACAAAATTGCAGGTCGAATGGTCGATTGGTTGAAAATGCTGCTATCATAACGCCAATTGTCCTGTTTATGCTAATACGAGAATTTGTTTTCAAGTGTTTGTAGATTGTAAGTGGTTGGCCTTGAAGAACGAGAAACTTTTAATGGTTTGGCCTTCTATGCAATTGCTTATCATCTATCATTTCCATTATGCCACACCTCTTCTACAAATGCTTAGACTAAGTTGTTTAATCAATAAAACTTCATGGAACCTCCTCTACGTTTGCTCAAAATAGCTTCTTTGCTATTTGTATGTCACTGACAACTTCTATGCTCCAATTTGTACATCGGTTTATTGTGCCACCACAAGTAGCTTCCATTTGGAACCACCTGCCCTGCCATGGATGGGTTGGGCTTTGGTCCTTAGGTATTGAACTTGCACTCTATCTCATTTTCTTTTCCTGAACAGCTTTCAATTGTTCCGCATGTGGGTCTGCTTGATGATTACAAAAACCTTTTTCTAAATTTGCAATCTATTCAGATCACCTTGCTTCAGTTTATTGCTATCATGTGCATTATCTTTAAACTAAATCATGTATCCAGAATAATATTGGTGTAGCTTACTATAAGTGCTTATTTGTTTTGTAGGAGGCATATATTCAGATACTTCTCTTTTGGTATTTTTCATAGCACCTGTAACACCCCCAAATATATATCCTTGAAAGGTATTACCGCCAGTGACCTCGGATTTCACATCCGAAGCCACCCCAGGCTTAACCCGTTTATATAAATCATAAAACAACAGTTATAATACAAAATATCATAACTTTTGATTAAAGCAAATGTTTCGGAATTACTGAAATACCCCAAAGATAATAGTAATGGCAAAAGGGTAAATAAAATTTTTTGGACATTATAAAATCAACAAATGGGCAAATTAAAGGGAAAAACCAGATCTGGAATTTGGGGCAAAAACTCCCTTCGGTCTTCTTCGTTCAGATCGTTGCTGCCTCGTGTTGCTGTTTGCCCTGCTCCTGCCGATCGATGTTGTTGCTGGAGTGCTCGCTGGTGGCTGCTCTTTCCGACGTCAAGGAGTCGCGCCGAGCTGTTGTGATGAGCCGTTGCTGGCTACTGCGCTGGGTGCGCCGCTGCTATTGTCGCGTGTTGCTGCTGGTGGCTGAAGTTGCTGGCGCTGAGAAGGCTCATCCCGACGGCGAGATCAAGGTGGACGACGCGAAGGAGAGCCGTTGCTGCTGTCGCGTGGACTGTTGCTGTTGCTGCGGGTTCGCCGCTGCTGAGCTGTGGTTCGTTGCTGCGGAGTTCGGTTGAGTTCCGGCGACGGGGAGCTCGACTCGGTGGCCAGTTCAGCCGTCAAACAAGGTATTGTGGAGGAGTGTTCTGTCAATTCAAATTTTATAGGGTTCGGTATTGATGTTGGGTTTCTGGGTAGTGGATTCTGCTGAAAATGGGAGTGACGTTCAGCAATTGAAAATCTGTTTTGGGCTGATTTCGTTGTCCTTGTGCAGTGCAGCGAGTAGCTGAAGTTTTGGGTTGATTTGTGTGAGTTGTTGAATTGGAAATTTTGAAGGTATGAATTTAGGGTTTTGAATTGGGGGTTTATTAATTGTGACTCGGTATGAGTTAATTAACGCCAGGGATTTGCTCGGATTGATTTCACAGGTTCGTACGAGTTGGATTTGAGCTTCTGAGGTCGTGGTTGTCGAGTTTGAGGCAAGATAAATCTTGCTAACCCTTCGTATATTTTATAAAATTACTTTTGTCCCTATATTGATTCAGTAATTGATTTAGCCTTGTCTGAGTAAATTAATTTGGATTATTAATTGTGAAATTACTTGGTTGAATATGTGTGGTTGTTGACACTTGTGTGTGTGTTGGATTGTGTATGTCGACACCTGTGTGTTGGCGGTTGTGTGTTGGATTGTGTGCGTGCTGGTAGTTGTGTGTTGAGATTGCGTGTGTGTGTGTGTGAATGTATGGGTGTGTTAGTAATTGTCTCGTGTTGTGTTTGACTGAATGTGATGTGGTGGTTGGTCGTAACTAAATATGGATTGATTGTTGTGGATCGATTGGATTATTTGACTATAATTGCTTGGTTGATGATGTGTGATTGTGTGACATTGATTGTCGTTGTGTTTGATTGAGTGTCGGTGTGGTGGTTGGATTGTTGTTGATTGGGGGTCGAAGGGTCAGGTGATGATCGTCTCACGAAACCTCGTAGGGAATCGCCTACGTTGTTAAGGGCCAAAAATGTTGAATCAGAGTCGGAGGGCCAGGTGATGATCGTCTCACCAAACCTTGTAGGGTGTAGCCTGCGTTGTTAAGGGCCAGGTGTTGGATGGTATGAGACCGTCCCTATCCGGATAGTTGGTTTTAGGTGATGAGTGTCTCACCGGTGATGGGTTGGAATGGATTGGAGTTATTTGCTTTTGATGAGTTGAGTTATTTGGTGGAATTGGTCGATTATGGTGATGACTGTTATGTATATCTTTTGGTTGAGTTGGTCGGTTATTGTGTTGAGTTATATTATTTATTGGGTTACAATTGGTTGATTGTTGTGATATCTATTATGTGTTAAATGTTGGTTGTGTACCTGAATACGTGGATTTGTGATGAATGTTGATTATGTACTTGATTAAGTGGTTGTGTTGGTAATTTGGTTGTATGTTTGATAATTGGTTTATGTTGGACGTTGATTGTTATTAGTTGTGGTTGTGGGTCATTGTTGGCCATTGGTTGTGGTTGTGAATTTACGTGTGTTATAGTTGTTGATTGTAACTAGTCAAGGTTGTGAATCTCTGTTGATGTGGATGCTGGTAGTAGCTAGTTTCGGATAGAGGGGTACTTTGAGTTTATGGAATGGTTAAGTGGATGTTGTAGAGGTTGGTTTCCCATCTTGAGGGTGTGGGCCAACATAAGTTTGGGTCGCGGTTTATGGTAGAACAGGCGGCACCAGAAGGGTGGCTGGCCTGGATCGTTGTTTTGTTATGTTGGTATTATGTGTTGATTGTCTCGTTGATGCTTATGTGTTTGTTAATGTGAAGGTTAATTGGATGTGTTAGTGCAGTAGGGAGTTCAGTATAATTGGTTAGCTTTGGTTGTAAGTCAGTAGTAAGAGATGTGTATGTTTCATAGGGTTGATGATTGAGGTATTAGTATTGGAGAGAAAGTTGGATTGGATCGTTTTATTCGTTTATGCTTGTGATGATATTGAGGTTGGATTGAAGAGTTAGCATAGTGAAGAGTTGGATAAGAATGGGTGATTGATTGGTTATGTGGTAGTGGGTGTTTGTGTTTTGACGTGTGATTGGTCTTGGTTGGTTGATATGATTATGATATAGTTATGATATATATATATATATGTATATATAATGTGTGGCATGTTGTTATTTGGCTTGAGTTGGTTGTTGTGATAATTTTCTAGTGTTAAACTGTTTTGGCTTGAGGAGTTTTGCCAGTCTTTCGTAAGACTGACCAACTTCGGTTTACGTGCCGCGGTTGGCTGGGGTATCGGGTCCCCCAGTCAATCAGGCTTGCTGGTTTGCAGCAACAAGCGGGTTCTGGATCACAGATGTATCTTCACAATGAAAGATTTAGAATTGCATCAGATTTGAAAATGTTGTATTCGCTTCCGTTGTTTTGGATTTTAATTGATGCATTAAACTGGATGACAGGTTTAAGTGTTGTTTTAAATCTTGAGCAGGGATTTTAATATTGATGATTTTATTTTTGGAAGAGTTTTGGATTTCTTTTCTTTTAAAACCGCCTTATAGTCCTTCGGGACTATGGCACTGTAGCACCTCTGGCCCGGAGTGTTATAGGAATTGGTATCAGAGCATTTACGTTCTAAAATGGTTTTCAAAAGTTTGATGTGGATGAGACCACTCGCAAAAACTGTGAAGCAATCGTGTGATCAGAGACCCTTGTTGTTATATATAGGTAAGTTTGTGTTTGATTAATTTTATATGTGATGCTTAATGTTGTTGAGTAATTTTATGATGTGTTCCCTGGTAAGTGGGACGTGTTGGAGATTAATAAGGTAAGTGTGGGTGTGATAGAGGATGAGGCCGTTGGGCTTATCGTCAAGAGGTTGAGTCTGGTAACTGATGATTGGTATGAAAATGTTGTGTGCTACTGTTATTGTCAAGAATGAGAATGACAGATTGAGCACTTTCAGTGATGGTTGTATTTTGAGATAAAACTCTGATGGTGATGCATAACTGTATGATCTTTGAGCAATATGCTGATGAGTATTTGATTAGGGAGACTGCTATAGTTGATTTTGATCAGACTGTTGATGTTGGAAGCAGTAAGAAATAGAGAACTCAGTCTGCACTGGAAAAAGTGGGATTTTACGACTATGAGTTCAGCTGAGTTGAGAAGTAGAATGCGCAGGTTACTACAGGCAGATTGTGGCAGGTTACGTAAGGCTTAAAATTTTGAATGAGACGGGAAATGTCAGGAGAGAGTTTCAAAGAACTCAAGAGGTGTTTGATTAATGCGTCAGTATTAGTTTTACTGCAGGGAACAGAAAGGTTGTCATCTACAGTGATTTGTCTTAACAGGTTTGGGTTGCATTTTAATGCAGAATGGGAAGGTCATTGCGCCTGCTTCTTGTCGGCTCAAACTGTATAAGAGAAAGAGTTAAACATGAGACAAAGACGATGGCTAGTATTGATTAAGGATTGTGATGTAGATATTGTTTATCATCCAGAAAAGACTACTGTGGTAGTTGATGCTTTGAGTAGGAAGTTGACTCTCGAGCATATGGTTGCTTGTCTGATAGTTCAGCCGGGATTGCAACAAGAGTTGATGAAGGGTGAAGTTGAAATTTGTTTGGGAAAGAGCGAACGCAACTGAATGCGATGGGATGTTGAGCGAGATATCAGTGAGATTGCTCAGAGAAGAGTGTTCGGATTTTTGTTCAGGAAGATGGAATATTGTGATTTCAGAATCTGTTATGTGTGCTAGCTGATAAAGAGATAAGAGAGTTGATTCTCAAGGAAGGTTATTCTTCGGCAAGTCCTGTATATTCTGGAATCAGTTATGCGAGGCAGTTATCCGAACCTGTTTGATCTAGTTTCGAGGATGAAACTATTATAAGGGGGGGGGGGGAATGAAATACCCCAAAGATAATAGTAATGGCAAAAGGGTAAATAAATTTTTTTGGACATTATAAAATCAACAAATGGGTAAATTAAAGGGAAAAACCAGATCTGGAATTTGGGGCAAAAACTCCCTTCGGTCTTCTTCGTTCAGATCGTTGCTGCCTCGTGTTGCTGTTTGCCCTGCTCCTGCCCATCGCTGTTGTTGCTGGAGTGCTCGCTGGTGGCTGCTCTTTCTGACGTCAAGGAGCCGCGCCGAGCTACTGTGATGAGCCGCTGCTGGCTACTGCGCTAGGTGCGCCGCTGCTGTTGTCGCGTGTTGCTGTTGGTGGCTGAAGTTGCTGGCGCCGAGAAGCCTCATCTCGACGGCGAGATCAAGGTGGACGACGCGAAGGCGAGCCATTGCTGCTGTCGCGTGGACTGTTGCTGCTGCTGCGGGTTCGCCGCTGCTGAGCTGTGGTTCGTTGCTGTGGAGTTCGGTTGAGTTCCGGCGACGGGGAGCTCGACTCGGTGGCCAGTTCAGCCGTCAAACAAGGTATTGTGGAGGAGTGTTCTGTCAATTCAAATTTTATAGGGTTCGGTATTGATGTTGGGTTTCTGGGTAGTGGATTCTGCTGAAAATGGGAGTGACGTTCAGCAATTGAAAATCTGTTTTGGGCTGATTTCGTTGTCCTTGTGCAGTGCAGCAAGTAGCTGAAGTTTTGGGTTGATTTGTGTGAGTTGTTGAATTGGAAATTTTGAAGGTATGAATTTAGGGTTTTGAATTGGGGGTTTATTAATTGTGACTCGGTATGAGTTAATTAACGCCAGGGATTTGCTCGGATTGATTTCGCAGGTTCATCCGAGTTGGATTTGAGCTTTTGAGGTCGTGGTTGTCGAGTTTGAGGCAAGATAAATCTTGCTAACCCTTCGTATATTTTATAAAATTACTTTTGTCCCTATATTGATTCAGTAATTGATTTAGCCTTGTCTGAGTAAATTAATTTGGATTATTAATTGTGAAATTACTTGGTTGAATATGTGTGGTTGTTGACACTTGTGTGTGTGTTGGATTGTGTATGTCGACACCTGTGTGTGTTGGCGGTTGTGTGTTGGATTGTGTGCGTGCTGGTAGTTGTGTGTTGAGATTGCGTGTGTGTGTGTGAATGTATGGGTGTGTTAGTAATTGTCTCGTGTTGTGTTTGACTGAATGTGATGTGGTGGTTGGTCGTAACTAAATATGGATTGATTGTTGTGGATCGATTGGATTATTTGACTATAATTGCTTGGTTGATGATGTGTGATTGTGTGATATTGATTGTCGTTGTGTTTGATTGAGTGTCGGTGTGGTGGTTGGATTGTTGTTGATTGGGGGTCGAAGGGTCAGGTGATGATCGTCTCACGAAACCTCGTAGGGAATCGCCTACGTTGTTAAGGGCCAAAAATGTTGAATCAGAGTCGGAGGGCCAGGTGATGATCGTCTCACCAAACCTCGTAGGGTGTAGCCTGCGTTGTTAAGGGCCAGGTGTTGGATGGTATGAGACCGTCCCTATCCAGATAGTTGGTTTTAGGTGATGAGTGTCTCATCGGTGATGGGTTGGAATGGATTGGAGTTATTTGCTTTTGATGAGTTGAGTTATTTGGTGGAATTGGTCGATTATGGTGATGACTGTTATGTATATCTTTTGGTTGAGTTGGTCGGTTATTGTGTTGAGTTATATTATTTATCGGGTTACAATTGGTTGATTGTTGTGATATCTATTATGTGTTAAATGTTGGTTGTGTACCTGAATACGTGGATTTGTGATGAATGTTGATTATGTACTTGATTAAGTGGTTGTGTTGGTAATTTGGTTGTATGTTTGATAATTGGTTTATGTTGGACGTTGATTGTTATTAGTTGTGGTTTTGGGTCATTGTTGGCCATTGGTTGTGGTTGTGAATTTACGTGTGTTATAGTTGTTGATTGTAACTAGTCAAGGTTGTGAATCTCTGTTGATGTGGATGCTGGTAGTAGCTAGTTTCGGATAGAGGGGTACTTTGAGTTTATGGAATGGTTAAGTGGATGTTGTGGAGGTTGGTTTCCCATCTTGAGGGTGTGGGCCAACATAAGTTTGGGTCGCGGTTTATGGTAGAACAGGCGGCACCAGAAGGGTGGATGGCCTGGATCGTTGTTTTGTTATGTTGGTATTATGTGTTGATTGTCTCGTTGATGCTTATGTGTTTGTTAATGTGAAGGTTAATTGGATGTGTTAGTGCAGTAGGGAGTTCAGTATAATTGGTTAGCTTTGGTTGTAAGTCAGTAGTAAGAGATGTGTATGTTTCATAGGGTTGATGATTGAGGTATTAGTATTGGAGAGAAAGTTGGATTGGATCGTTTTATTCGTTTATGCCTGTGATGATGTTGAGGTTGGATTGAAGAGTTAGCATAGTGAAGAGTTGGATAAGAATGGGTAATTGATTGGTTATGTGGTAGTGGGTGTTTGTGTTTTGATGTGTGATTGGTCTTGGTTGGTTGATATGATTATGATATAGTTATGATATATATATATATATGTATATATAATGTGTGGCATGTTGTTATTTGGCTTGAGTTGGTTGTTGTGATAATTTTCTGGTGTTAAACTGTTTTGGCTTGAGGAGTTTTGCCAGTCTTTCGTAAGACTGACCAACTTTGGTTTACGTGTTGCGGTTGGCTGAGGTATCGGGTCCCCCAGTCAATCAGGCTTGCAGGTTTGCAGCAACAAGCTGGTTCTGGATCACAAATGTGTCTTCACAGTGAAAGATTTAGAATTGCATCAGATTTGAAAATGTTGTATTCGCTTCCGTTGTTTTGGATTTTAATTGATGCATTAAACTGGATGACAGGTTTAAGTGTTGTTTTTAATCTTGAGCAGGGATTTTAATATTGATGATTTTATGTATTGGAAGAGTTTTGGATTTCTTTTCTTTTAAAACCGCCTTATAGTCCTTCGGGACTATGGCACTATAGCACCTCTGGCCCGGGGTGTTACAATTACATCCATGATTCAAAATACATAATCAAATATATTACAGCGGAAGTCTTAATACATAAAGGACACAAGTGTCTTGATCTAAACGATCACCCGCCAAGGAATCTCAACCTGGTAAAACTCTTCAAAATTCCAACTGCCATCATTGTCGTTTCTAGCCTTCATCGAAACTGCAGTTTATCTGATGTGTCGTATGAGATGGATGACACCAGCCAACCATGCAAGGGAATATAATCGGTTGGTTAGTCTAATAAAAGACTATGCAAGGGTAAAACAGAAAGGTTCTAAGTAGTCGTATTAGGTTAGACTCATCGCTTCTCGAA
Organism: Rheum nobile; assembly: GCA_027886185.1. NCBI lineage: Eukaryota > Viridiplantae > Streptophyta > Magnoliopsida > Caryophyllales > Polygonaceae > Rheum > Rheum nobile. The sequence continues at coordinate 3,027,276 of WOAB01000639.1, forward strand.
TAAAAGTCGATGACGATAGTCAACCACCATACTCCTACTGAAATATACGAAAAGGCATGATCAAGAGAAAGGACTCTAAAAGAATGAGTCTTACGGAACCATATGAAGAGAAGACTCCAAAAGGTTGAGTCTTATCGGAAAGTATGACACGTGCTTAGGAACATCAATTTCACACAAGCGTTTTAAAACTGACTTGGTGTTTCGGTTCACGACCAACCTCACCGCACAATGCGAATTCAGATTGGAAAGAGAACTTTACTCTTACCAAAGTCTAGACGAGTTTCCTAGCTGCACTACTCTCTTAGCTGCACTACTCGCCTGAGGGTATATTAATTATGTGCACTAAAGCACTTATCTTATTTAATTCCAAAACGTACATTTTACGTTATAAGCTTTTAAGATTTCTTCACAAGAGATACCGGATCTCCTCACAAGAGATATCAAAGGGAATACATCCCAAATGGCGGCACCAGCTGTGTGCACATACCCTGAGTAAGGGTAAGGTCATGACCGAAGAACTAGGGAAAATCCTCCTAGTACCATTATCAAGAAACCACTAAACCTCGCAAGGTACATAGTGTTCCTACGAATACTCGTTCTAACTAAACAGTTAAAACATAAGAGCAATAATTCACATCAAAGCCATCGAGGCCAATAACAGATATAATAGCGTTGTTTCTAGCAATATATACAACCTATTATAATATATGTATTTCAATCATATATATATATATAATAGCGTTGGTTCTAGCAATATATACAACCTTTTATAATATCTCTTTTTAAATCACATACAGTTATCAAAACCAAGAACAAAAAACTATAACACAATTTAGATAATGTTATTATTTTTAATTTCATTTTAAAAATAATTCGGTATAGATTTTTTCTCCTTTTGGAGTTCTTCTTTGATATCTATATCCCCTGTCTTTTCCGTCAACTGTTACCTTTTTTGGGTTTGTATCATTTTCTCCATAGATTTTTTGTTCAATAGATCGTAGAAGATCAAAAAACTCGATAGGGAAACATTCATGGTTGCTCCACCCGCTAGAGTCATAGCCGATTTAATACTTTCAAAATTGTATGATATTGAATGAACACACTTAATGCACAAAAATGCAAACTTTATATTAGATATAGAAGATTTCTAAAATATTCACAAAAACTTTCATCAAATTATAAACACATCCCTACAAAAACAAACTTTCACTTTAATTCAAAATTAAAATTATACTTCTAACCAAAATTATAAAAAATAAAATAACCTGCTTATTATCTACAATCATAACATTTTATACCTAGCATACTTACATTTTTAAAAAACTCAAATAATATATGTCTAACTTAAAAAAAAAACATAACAACGATCCATGTATTACAAACTTATTTTGTATATCGTGACACTACATATACACAAATGGCCCGTGCGAAGCACGGGCTTTGATTTCTAGTATGCATGTAAAATTAGCACTTGTTATTTTGTAGGAAGAGGAAGCATTTATCAAAAGAAAAAATAAGATTGGGAAAGGTTTGATATGTACTTTTTCTATACATGCATGATTCATTGTGGTTCAAACACCAATGAACGAAGCAACAAGGTTGTTCGTGCTCTACATGTCCCCTCTTCACAACAATTCACATATGTATTTACAAAAGGGTTACCGGTTACCCTTTCCTATGTTCCTAGATTTTAGAAAAAAGTCTATGTGTTCGGGAACCTACCGCTAGAACTGCGGGGATGATAGATAGCATAACTATAGGAGTTGTATATATTGTTAGTTGGGCTTCAAAATTCGAAAAATGTAGTAAATTTAACCTAGGAAGAGGTGCTAATGAAAGAACTGTGATCTAATTGAAGGAATTGTGTCCTTTAATCAAAGGTGCAATTACTGATTATGAAGTGAGACCATTTATGGAGATATTTAATCCGGTGATTTTAGGTAGTCATAGTGCTTTGCTAGAAGCCAACTATGATTTATAGACTATATGTTATAGAGTATGTCATAAAGTCTATTGATATTGTTACAGGGTCCTACGAGGTCACACCCTTAGAGTTTGGACTGTATCAGTTTATTGGGGGACATATTATATAAAGTATATAATATAAAGTTATATATGATATAACTTGGGAGATAAGGTTTGTTAATAATAAAGAGTTACTATTAATAATAAGAGATGTATTTATTTAGGAAATAAGATATCTACACATGGCAATATAAAAGGAGGGCTTTTAGGAAAAGCCCATAACCCTAATTCACTTCAAAAATACGGTTGCCTCCATCTCTCAAATCTCTCTCTCGTTCGCCTTCGATCCTCGCTCTAGCAACCGAGTCCTAGGTGATCCAGATTCAAGCTCGGGTGGACCAAATAGAGGAGTCACACGTGAGGCTCTATTTTCTCCATTCCAGCAGGTTGAAACACGCATCAAAGGTATTTGATTCTTCCTATCTATGATCTATTTGGTTTATGCATGAGATCCTTGGTTAGATGTTAGAAAATCGTTTCCTGAAATTACGCTTTACGCATCTAAAATCCCAACAGTGGTATCAGTTACCTCTTGCATAAATTGATTAGATCAAATTTAAAGTTTTAAAATTTGATGCATGTTCATGATTGTCTTGATTCAAATTAAGTGAAAAATTGATATATAGGTTAATTTACATGATTAAAATTTTAGATTTTGATCGATTGGATTAACAAAGTCTAGAACTTTCAATATATATATGCATGTAAACTTAATCTACCCATACTTGATTCATGTGATTTAATTATGCAAGAGATATGACTTTTGGCATGTTTAAATCATTAGATGAAGATTTTGATTTTCATAAGATGAATCAACTACCCAAATTTTGTTCGGTGACTGGTACCTGTTTCCGAATTGTTTGGTGAATTTTTATGAAATTGTTCATCAGATGGATTAGTCAAATTCTGTGGTCCTCCGAATTGTTCGGTGGCTTTTGGACCTGTTTCCGAACAATCTTAACAATCTTGTTAACGCACTGTTGATATTTAGCTTTAATTGTTAACGCATGCAGTGTTGATATGATATTATATTATAGAATCTTGGATGAGTATTAATATCATATCTGTGAAGATGAGTCTTAATAACAATCTTGGAAAGAGGATATCAAATTGAAGAAATTGTTCGGACATGCATGTTCGGACATACCACTTTAATTGTTAGGCTCACGGTCCTGCGGTGGCTGGTTCGGGCTGGGCCCGGGTCGGCCCGCAGGGGCTGCGTGGTTCGGTGGGAGCGAGGTTGGTTCGGGTTTGACTCGGGCGCGACTCGGTCCGGTTAGGTAGATTTGGCGGTTTAGGGTAATTTCCTAAATTATAAGATAAGATCTTATTTATTTAATTGGATAATATTTGATATCATCTAAATTATATAATTTCCTAAAAGTTGTTAGGATAGATTCCCACTAATTTTAGATAAGGATATTTGATATCTTATCTTGTTTATGCATATCTTATCCAATAATGTATTTTAATGATTAATTATGATTAATGCTATACATTGATTTTAATTTGAATTAAGAATTTGATATTAAATTATTTATATCATGAGATGATTTATTTAATTTGATATAGTTTTATTTAAATTAGTTAAATCGGTTATTACTATTAATTAGATTAATATTATTTATAATATTTGATATTATTATTACATGCATGTTTTATGATATTATGATATTATTGCTTGCATGAGATGACTAGTATGGCCCACAATAGGATACATAAATACGGTCTGCGTACCGTTATGTTTTTCTTGTACACGATCTGCGTATCGTTATGTATTTTTGTAATTTAAATTTCTGCAAGAGAGTTTATTTCAATTATATGTAAGACAAGAAGAAGAAGATCCTAAGAAGACCAAAGGATGGAGATCCATGGAGAATACTAAGGATGGAGATCCAAGAGTAACAAGAGCCATGAAGATTAGATCTTTAATTTTGGTTTTTAGGGGCCATACTAGGATCACATTTAATTACTGCATTACTTGAATGCTTTATTTCCCACTTTGCATGCTTTCTTGTTTGTTTATGCTATTTTGTTCACTAGTAAATAAACAACCAATGCATGCTTAAGTCCCTTAACAAAATATTGAGATCATGCCTTTCCATATTATAACCATGAGGCCCTTGGGATTCGTTGGATAGTTTTCGCCCTAGCGAGGTGTCCTTCCTTGACCTTGGGATAGTGTGGGTATGTCTAATAGGGGCATGCTGCCTTGGTATGGTTACACTCAACAAGAGACCAACAAGCTCAGTTTTGGATCTTGAGGCATAAGGATGAGTCTTACATAAGATGTGACCATCAACCAAGAGTTATAAGGTGTTATAATTAGTAAAGGAGTTTACTTACCTTGATTACATGAGACTTGGGGAAGTGCCCTAGTACGCTCGAGTTTCATCTAAGATAGGATCTTGGAATCATTTTACTCACAAGGGACAATTTAATTGAGTAGAATGTGCAATAACTTATTGTTTATAGTTTGTCTAAATTTCAAGTTCTTGCATGTCAAGCATAATTTATCTGCATGTTTTTATTTCGTTTTGTAGTTACTATGTCTTCTGAACACCTCAAATTCACTCTCCGCTCAATAGTTGAGAAAAACCGTTTGAACGACACAAATTTCCTTGATTGGGAAAGACATATGAGAATCAGTCTGAGGGACAGGAGGATGTCCTTGAAACCCCCATCCCAGAGTTGATTGCCATCTCATCTGATGAGGATAAGGCAAGTCACAAAAACCTGGAAGAAAAGAAGAGGAGAACAGTCTCCACTTTAGGTATTTACGTTACTGAAATCTCATCAACCAAGTCTCATTCTTGGATATTACATTCAGGATGTGGTTCTCACATTATTTCGAATGTGCAAGGACTAAGAAATAGGAGACAGTTGTGGAAGGGTGAGATAGATCTCCGCGTTGGAAATGGAGTAAGGGTTGATGCACTTGCCATTGGAGATTATAGTCTACCTCTACCTTCTGTCTTAGTTTTAAAACTTTATAATTGTTATTTTGTTCCTTCTATTACTAAGAATTTGATTTCAATTTGAGTTTTGAACCTTGGGGGTTATGAATTTGTCATTAAGGATTGTTTTTCCATTTATAAGAATGACATTTTCTATGCTCGAGCCCATGTGAGTAGTAGTGGACTATACATGCTGGATCTCAAATCTGAAATTTATAACGTTGATACAAAGAGGCAAAAGTCGAATATAAGTGAAGCCAATCTATGGCATTGTCGCTTGGGTCACATTAGCATCAAACGCATGAAGGAACTCCAAATGGTTGGTAGCCTAAAGTCGTTTGATTTAGAATCATTTGAAACATGTGAGTCATGTCTGATGGGCAAGATGACAAGGTCACCTTTCACTGGTACGAGTGAGAGGACTACTGAGCTCTTAGCTCTCATACATACCGATGTGTGTGGACCTATGAGCACAGAAGCTAGGAGAGGCTATCGACACTTCATTACATTTACTGATGATTTTAGTAGATATGGGTATATCTACTTAATGAAGCATAAATCTGAGTCCTTTGAAAAGTTCAAAGAATTCCAGAATGAAGTTGAGACACAGACTGACAAGAAGATAAAGGCACTCCGATCAGATCGAGGGGGCGAATATCTGAGCCAAGAATTCGACCATCACTTGAGGAGTTGTGGCATTTTGACACAACTGACTCCACCAGGCACACCATAGTTGAATGACGTATCTGAGTGGAGGAACAGGACATCGTTAGACATGGTCCGCTCAATGATGAGTTTTGCTGATCTTCCTACATCCTTTTGGGGATATGCCATCACCACTGCTGCGTTCACACTAAACAGGACTCCGTCACGATCAGTTGACAAGACACCACATGAGATATGGTATGGAAAGGTTCCTAGCTTGTCATTTCTGAAGGTCTGGGGATGCGAAGCTTATGTAAAGCGTTTACTATCTAACAAGCTAGCACCAAAATCAGACAAATGCTTCTTTATAGGTTATCCCAAGGAAACAAGGGGATATTATTTCTACAATCCCGCTGAGAACAAAGTGTTTGTTGCTCGGGATAGTGTCTTTTTGGAAAAGGACTTCTTTTCCAAGAAGCCAAGTGGGAGAAATGTTCAGCTTGATGAGATTCAAGCTGAGCAACAAACCCAACAAAGTGAGGACATAGACGATGTCACTAAGGAACTTGATTTTGGGGGCGTACCTTCTCAAAGGGAAACTGCCCAGATTCAAGATGCAACTCCTCAAGTTGATGAAGCCCCTGAGGTCCCGCATACAGATGTGGTCAACCCAGCAGCTGAAATCTCTCCTATTGTTGGACCACATTGGAGATCAGACAAGCTAAGGCAGCTGCCTAGGCGTTATGAGGATTACGTCTTGACTGCTAGCATTGACGTTCTACTTTTAGAGAACGGTGAGCCTGCGACCTATAAGCAAGCGATGGCGGACCCCGACTCCAAAAAATGGCTGGAAGCCATGAAATCCGAAATGGACTCCATGTCTGAAAATCAAGTATGGGACTTGATAGATTTGCCTGATGGGGTAAAACCCATTGGATGCAAATGGGTCTTTAATATCAAGACAGACAAGGATGGAAATGTTTTTGTCTATAAGGCAAGACTAGTTGCCAAAGGATTTAGACAGGTTCATGGTACTGACTATGGTGAAACGTTTACACGGTCGTTATGATCAGGTCCATTAGGATACTCCTAGCGATTTCCGCTTATTATGATTATGAGATTTGGCAAATCCTAGGAGAATATGCAAGCTTAAGAAGTCCATCTATGGACTTAAGCAAGCATCCAGGAGTTGGAATCTTCGTTTTGATGAAGTGGTCAAAAAGTTTGATTTTGTCAGATGCAAAGAAGAGCCCTGTGTCTACAAGAAGTTTAGTGGGAGCAAAGTGGCCTTCCTGGTTCTATATGTGGATGACATATTACTCTTTGGGAATGACATTCCTATGCTGGAGACAGTTAAGGAGTGACTTAAGAAGTATTTCTCAATAAAGGACTTGGGAGAGGCTGAGTACATACTAGGCATTAAGATCTATAGAGATAGATCTAAGAGACATTGGTCTAAGTCAGGGAACTTATATAGATAAGGTCCTTGATAGATTCAATATGATGAACTCTAAGAAAAGGTTCCTGCCTATGCAGCATGGCTTATATCTCAGCAAGAGCTAGTGTTCTAAGACACCTGGTGAGGCTGAAAGGATGATCAAGATTCCCTATGTCTCAGCCATAGGATCCATCATGTATGCAATGACTTGTACTCGCCCAGATGTTGCATATGCTTTGAGCATGTGTAGAAGGTACCAATCAAACCCGGGTGATGCACATTGGTGTGCAGCCAAGAACATCCTGGAGTACTTACGAAGGACTAGGGATGATCTCTTGATATTTGGAGGTGATGACGAGCTGGTCGTCAATGGCTATATTGATGCATGTTTTCAGACATACGTAAATGATTTTGAATCTCAATATGGATATGTCCTCATTCTGAATGAAGGAGCCGTCGGTTGGAAGAGTTCCAAATCCAGACATGTTCTACGGAAGTACCACATGATCAGACACTATGTTGATAGTGGAGATGTGAGGATGTGCAAAGTGCACACAGACGACAACATTGCAGATCCTTTTGACCAAGCCCATGTCTAGGCCCAAGCATGACAGTCACACTCGGGCCAAAGGACTCAAGCACATTAGAGAGTTCGTTTGAGACATTATTTGTTTTATGATAAACCTTGTTTATTGTTATCACAGACATTTATGCTTGACTTATATATATGAGTTTCATATTATTATTTAATCATTACTTGGGATTAGATAAAGTATCCAAACAATTTAATAGTTATCAAATGGGCTCATCAAAACTGTTTTGGTGAATGAAACCCCATTAAGTGAACTGAAATTATAAAATTGTTAGAAGTCCATGGTCTAAGTTGTTAACTTGGATACAAATGACTTAATCAAAAGACCATATGTGAGATTGATTGATAACACCGGGTTTCATGTGTTATAGGGACATGGAGATGTCTAATCGATTACATAGATGTGTATACCGATACACACCGGACAGACCTACCTAAGGACTCCTCAAGGTTTTAATGCGGAGTTCTAGGATTATTCATGATTAGTGAGTTCCTTAGACATGAGTATGATATAGTTATCATTTCACTGTTGGTTTGTCTTTGACGCTGTCAAACGCTGACCGTAACAGGCAGTTATAAAGGCAGTGATTGGGATTGCTAAAAGTTGAGTGGGAGCTGTAGTCTTACAAGATTGAATATGTCCTCCTATTCCATGTATACCATGATACATTTGGAAATGATTGGTGTCTCGGCCACTTGAAGAGTGAGAACTGTGAAAACGCATGGCCATGCTCAGATGGATTATTAGTAATCATCTGTACTGACAGTTTGATCTCAAGAGTTCAAGAAACGTATTTGGCGGTAAAGATGAGTTTCATCATATAGTCAAATAAGACACTAAGTGACAAAGGAATTTTAACATTGAACACTTGTTTTATGGACAAGTGGGAGATTGAAGGAATTGTGTCCTTTAATCAAATGTGCAATTACTGATTATGAAGTGGGACCATTTATGGAGATATTTAATCCGGTGATTTTAGGTAGTCATAGTGCTTTGCTAGAAGCCAACTATGATTTATAGACGATATGTTATAGAGTATGTCATAAAGTCTATTGCTATTGTTACCGGGTCCTACGAGGTCACACCCTTAGAGTTTGGACTGGATCAGTTTATTGGGAGACATATTATATAAAGTATATAATATAAAGTTATATATGATATAACTTGGGAGATAAGGTTTGTTAATAATAAAGAGTTACTATTAATAATAAGAGATGTATTTATTTAGGAAATAAGATATCTACACATGGCAATAAAAAAGGAGGACTTTTAGGAAAAGTCCATAACCCTAATTCACTTCAAAAATACGGTTGCCTCCATCTCTCAAATCTCTCTCTCGTTCGCCTTCGATCCTCGCTCTAGCAACCGAGCCCTAGGTGATCCAGATTCAAGCTCGGGTGGACCAAATAGAGGAGTCACACGTAAGGCTCTATTTTATCCATTCCAGCAGGTTGAAACACGCATCAAAGGTATTTGATTCTTCCTATCTATGATCTATTTGGTTTATGCATGAGATCCTTGGTTAGATGTTAGGAAATCGTTTCCTGAAATTCCGCTTTACGCATCTAAAATCCCTACACTAATAAGGTGATATTCTATTTTTTTTGTAGGTGATGTTCCTCGTAAACACTTTTCTATGAGGGTGATAATGGCGAGAATATTTCAGAATTTTTTTGAATGGTTCAGTGGCATTGTATGAATTTTGGTATGTGTATGGATTGGAAGATGGGACATGTAGAGCACAGACAATTAAGATCTTGATAAACCAAATCCCTTAAATACTGCAGAGACGCCTACCTCATCGATGCATTCTAATAGTCGTCGTAATGTTGCGGAGATGCCAACTGAGATCAAAACAACACTGAACCAAAAACGTTATGGGGAGTCATTCTAATAGGGTGACATTGTAATTTTTTTCTATAGAGCGCGAACAACTGAGATCTTGATAAACCAACATCAGTAATCCAATCCCCAGCTGCATTCTAAAGGTCAACGACACAATGTTGTTTTGATCTCCACCAAATGATTGTGTGGGTGTGCAGGATGAAGAGGTTATTCTACTACAAGGAGAAAAAGAGGCAGACAATCAAGATCGCAAAAACACATATTCATAGAGGGAGACACCACAGTCCAGCATAGAAACACGCAATCAAGCAACAACCTATCAAAAGCAGTCCAAAACACGACGTACCCTCTTCACAACCAAAGCCAAGCAAGAATAGCTTTCAAGTGAAGACAAATTAGAGACCTTACTATAGGCGGGCACAAACTCTGGTGCATGGTGGATAATGGAGTCGCAATGAAGCTTTTATAACCAGTGAATTTAAAGACACCAGGAACAAATGGCACACATTTCTTCCACCGTCCTTTTGCTTCTACATGGTTAAAAACTAGATTGCCTTTCTGAGAAAGGTCCAGCCTAAATTATCCTTACGGATAATCGTAAGAAAAACCTTCAGTATATGGTGAAGGGTGCTATTAGCACTATTAACTCTACTAGAACAACTCTGTCGAAGGAAATTAATATCACATTTTGGAGAAGCTATGAAATCAGCTACTTGATCCGCTTCGCGGTAGCAATGTGTGATCCTTATATTATCGAAGTAAGCCAAAAATCTATGTGTGTCTTTAATAATCATGTCAATCTCTCTTGGTGCGTTCCCTTGAGCTGCATTTATGACTGCGCGGTTGTCTCCTTCTATCACGGTCTTCTTGATGCCCAGCCGGTGAGCCTGAGCCACACCTACCCACATCGAAGTTGCTTCTGCGTGTAAGACAAAGAATGGCTGTATTTCTTAACAATCCATGTAAATGATGTTGCTTAATCTATCTCAAATTAAATACCCGATTTTAGTAACTCCACTACGACTTTTAGAGCCATCAAAATTCAGCTTGCAAAAACCATTATTTGGTTTTCTCCAGGCGATTTGTCTATCTTGTTTCGCAAGTTTACATTTTCTTTTTTCCAATTCTATACTATTAAAGAATCTTTATGTTACTGTGATTTTTCCACTTTGGAAATTGTTTTTTGATGCATTTTGGAAAATAATCTCATTTTTGAGGTTCCATAAGTGCCACCATGTAAAGCTTGCTAGTTTGAAAATTTTAATATATCCTCTGTTGAAGGATAGGTTGTCATTGAAATCATCACTCATAATGGTAGTATCAATTTCTTCCCTTTGTATTTCTCCTCTTTCTTTGAGTACTTTTTTGTGAAATTACAAGTGAAGAAAAAATGGTTTGTGTCCTCAAAATGTTTTTTGCAAAGGATACATTCAGACGGAACTCTATTGTAATGTCTATTGAGTCTTTCAGTAGTTGGTAATGAATTAGAGCATGCTTTCCATAAAAAGTGTTTGATTTTTTTGTGGTAAATTTAGGCGCCAAATCCAGGATAGTGATTGGGAGTAAGCTTCATTGTTATTTAACTGAAGCGACGCTGCCGTTGTTTTTACTTAATATTTACCATTAGGGGAAGGTTTTCAAATTAGTTGGTCCTCTAAGTCATGTCATGGTAAGGATATTGTTTTGATTTTATCTATAAGATGGGATGGTAGGACAATATTTAATTTTGATTAATCCCATTCCTAATTCTCATTGATGAAGTGTGATACTCTTTCTGGTGGATTTTGGGTATTTAGTAATTCGTTTAGACTACTATTGTCAGTTCATCTATTGCTCTAAAAATCTGTTAATTTACCATTATCAATTTGCCACTGGAGATGTTTTTGATAAAGTTGTTTGAGTTCTGTTAGAATAAGGTCCTAGCTTATAGGACTATTCTGTTATTTTGATTTAGTCAATTCTGTTATCTTGATTTCAGCTAGAACTTAGGACTAGTTTGTTCAGTTTGTTTCTACTTCCGTTAAAGGAGTCTGTAAAAGCTATATAATAGCATTTGCTATTCATTGAATAAATAAGTCAGTTTTCACCATTCAAGCTCTGAAATCTTACAATCTGGTATCAGAGCACAGAAAAGTGAGAAGAGAGAGTACTGACTTTAGAAAAGAGAAGAGAGAAAGAGAGTGCTCAGATGGCATCAGAAATAAACAACGGAGGTTTTGCCCAGCCATCAATCCCCAAATTTGACGGAGATTATGACCATTGGAGCATGGTCATGGAGAATCTCCTCCGTTCCAAGGAGTACTGGACTATCGTGGAAACAAGATTCAAGGAACCTACTGAAGGAGAAACCCTGACGCCGGCGCAAACGAAGACTCTGGAGGAGATGCGATTGAAAGATCTAAAAGCCAAGAATTACTTGTTTCAATCAATTGACAAGCAAATTCTAAAGACGATCACGCAGAGGGACACGTCGAAGCAACTATAGGACTCCATGAAACTGAAGTATCAATGGAATGCTCGTGTCAAAAGGGCTCAACTCAATCGCCTTCGCAGAGAGTTTGAGATTTTGGCTATGAAGCAAGGCGAGTCAGTCACTGATTACTTTGGTCGAGTAATGGTGATTGCGAACGACATGAGGAACTATGGAGAAGAAATGCCCGATGTCAAAATTGTTGAGAAGATCTTGAGGACTCTCACTGAGAAATGGAACTATATAGTATGTTCCATAGAAGAGTCAAAGGATATTGAACAACTCTCTGTTGATGCTCTACAGAGTTCCCTTCTTGTTCATGAGCAGAAGTTTAAGAAGGAGGGAGATGAAGAGCAGGCACTGAAGGTGTCACACGATGAGGGTTATGGAAGCAGAGGACGTGGGAGAGGCGGCTTCCAAAGAGGAAGAAGCAGAGGCAGAGGGCGTCAAAACTATAGTAAGGCTACTATAGAATGTTACAGATGCCATCAACTCAGTCACTTTCAATACGAGTGTCCAAATGCAGCTAAACAAGCCAACTATGCTGAGATGGAAGAGACAGAAGAAATGCTGCTGATGGCCTATTTTGGTTCATCTGGGCAGAATCGTGATGTGTGGTTTCTGGATTCGGGATGCAGCAACCATATGTGTGGTGACTCAACTCTTTTCTCTGAGTTCAAAATGGGGTGCATTAAGATTGTCAAACTTGGAAACCACACACATATGAACGTTGTTGGAACATGAACTGTAAAAGTGTTCTTTGCACGAGAAACTTATCTCTTGCAAAATGTATTCTATGTGCCGGAGTTGAAGACAAATCTTCTCAGCGTCAGGCAACTATAAGAAAAGTGTCTAGCCATCCTAATGCAGTCAAATCAGTGCCGCATTTATCACCCTACGAAGGGATTGATAATTCAAACCAACATGACAACAAATAGGATGTTCATACTAACCTCAAACATCCAGCCCTCAAAGCAAGAGAAGAAGGAGGTATGTCTTCAGGCAAGCACTCAGTATCTAGCATATCTCTGGCATTGCAGGTATGGCCATCTTAACTTTAAAGGACAAAGAAATGGTGAAGGGTTTGCCCAACTTCACCAAATGTGAAGCTGCTATCTGCACTAATTGTTTAAAGGGGAAGCAACACAGGGAAATCATCCAAAGAAGAGTATGTGGAGAGCATCAGAACGGTTGGAGCTTGTTCATGCAGATATTTGCGGTCCAATCTCGCCAATCTCCAACAATCAAAAGAGGTACCTTATATGCTTCATTGATGACTTTAGTCGAAAAGCTTGGGTACAATTTCTTGTTTCAAAGACAGATGCATTTGCTTCCTTTAAAACATTTAAGAACTCTGTTGAAAAGGAATCCGGCATGTTCATTAAGTGTTTGAGAACAGATCGTGGAGGAGAATTCACATCCAACGAATTCAATGCTTATTGTAGAGAGAATGGCATCAAGAGGCAGTTGACAACAACTTATACACCCCAACAGAACGGCGTCGTTGGGCGGAAGAACAGAACAGTCATGAATATGGTCAGAACTCTGCTAGTTGAGAAAGCTGTCCCAAGATCATTTTGGCCAGAGGCTATGAATTGGGCATTTTATATACTCAATAGATGTCCAACCACATCATTAAAGGATAAGACACCGGAGGAGGCTTGGAGTGGCGTGAAGTCGTCCATTGAACACTTCAGAGTGTTTGGTTGTTTAGCTCATGTGCCGGATGCCCGTCGTACAAAGCTTGAAGACAAAAGCCAAAGTTGTGTCTTATTTGGTGTGAGTACAGAATCAAAGGGATATCGGCTTTATGATCCTGATGCAAAGAAGATCATCATTAACAGAGATGTAATCTTTGAAGAGGATAAGAAGTGGGATTGGAATGGAAGTCTTGAAGAATCAGCTAAGCTAGATTTAGAGTGGGGAGAAGATGAACAATGTGTACAAGAGGCAGAAAATGAAGGCACAGAAGTTGTGGCTGCTGCTACTGATGTGCAAGATGTTCCCAATATGCAGGTTGTTGTGCAGGCTGCTGCTCCTGATGTCACTGAGGTGCAATCAGAACAGGCTGACAACTCAAGTGGAAGACAAAGTCGCAATATGAGAGCACCTATATGGATGAGCGACTACATAACCGGTGATGAAGATGAGCAGGATCACTTTGCTCTATTTAACAACTCCGATGATCCAACCAGATTTGAGGAAGCAATGAAATACGAAGAATGGAGGCAAGCTATGGATCCAGAAATAAATTCAATTGAGAAGAATAAGACCTGGTTTCTGACTGATTTGCCTGAGGGAGCTAAGAGTATAGGAGTCAAATGGGTTTATAAAACTAAACTCAATCAGCTTGGAGAAGTTGAGAAGCACAAGGCACGCCTAGTTGCAAAAGGCTACGCTCAAGAGCATGGAGTTGATTATGAAGAGGTGTATGCACCAGTGGCACGTATGGATACAGTACGAATGATCCTAGCTCTAGCTGCTCAGAGAAGCTGGACGGTGTATCAACTTGATGTAAAATCAGCCTTTCTTCAAGGAGATTTAACCGAAGATGTTTATATTGAGCAGCCCAGAGGATATGAGTTGAAGAACGAAGAGAATAAAGTGTACAAGCTTAAGAAAGCTTTGTATGGGCTCAAGCAGGCCCCAAGGGCATGGTTCAACCGAATAGAGTCATATTTCAAGAAGGAAGGATTCAAGAAAGATGCCAGCGAGCAGACTCTGTTTACTAAGGTCACCAAACAAGGTAAATATCTCATCATTAGTCTTTATGTTGATGATTTAATATATACTGGAAATGATGAGGATATGATGAGCACTTTTAAGAACTCCATGATGAAGGAGTTTGATATGTCAGATTTGGGCAAAATGAAGTATTTTCTGGGCATAGAGGTCGTACAATTTGATGGGGGAATTTTCATCAGCCAGAAGAAATATATGAGGGAAGTTTTGAAGAAATTCAGTATGGAGAATAGCAATTCTGTTCAGAATCCAATTGTTCCGGGATTCAAGATTCATAAAGATGATAATGGTGCAAAGGTGAATAGTTCATTCTACAAACAGTTAGTTGGGAGCATGATGTATTTAACAGCCACGAGGCCAGATGTAATGTATGTTGTGAGTTTGATCAGCAGATACATGTCCAATCCCACTGAGCTGCATCTTTCAGCAGCTAAAAGGATCCTGCGTTATCTGCAAGGAACCAATGACTATGGTATCCTTTATCAAGAGCAGGAAATCAAGAACTGATTGGCTTCAGTTATAGTGATTATGCTGGCTGTTTGGAAGATAGGAAGAGCACATCAGGATATACTTTTATTCTAAGTGGAGCAGCTGTGGCTTGGTCTTCTCGGAAGCAGCCTATTGTTACACTAAGTACAACGGAAGCTGAATTTGTTGTTGCAGCAGCTTGTGCATGTCAGTTGGTGTGGATGAAAAGAGTGCTGAAGAAACTCAGTTACACTGGAAGTAAGAGTCCTGTCATATTCTGCGACAACAGCTCAACAATCAAGCTATCTAAAAATCATGTGATGCATGGCAAGAGTAAGCATATCGATGTACGATTCCATTTCTTACGTGATCTTGTAAACGAGGGAGAAGTACAGTTAAAATTTTGTGGCTCAAAACAGCAAGTAGCAGACATATTTACCAAGCCACTCAAGCTTGAGACTTTTCAGGAACTCATGAAGAAATTAGGAGTCTCGGTTGCACCAGTGATAAACTAGCTATGGGGATAGTCTAGTTTAGGAGAGGAAATGATAAAGTTGTTTGAGTTCTGTTAGAATAAGGTCCTAGCTTATAGGACTATTCTGTTATTTTGATTTAGTCAATTCTGTTATCTTGATTTCAGCTAGAACTTAGGACTAGTTTGTTCAGTTCGTTTCTACTTCCGTTAAAGGAGTCTGTAAAAGCTATACAATAGCATTTGCTATTCATTGAATAAATAAGTCAGTTTTCACCATTCAAGCTCTGAAATCTTACAGTTTTTGGAAAGACCGACGAAGACTGAAGAGTAAATTGCCAAGAAAAGTTCTTCGGTTGGATATTGAACAAATTTTCTTCCCTGATATATTTTTCTTTGACAATCTTAACCCATGCTTTATTGGGTATAATTTCTATAGTTGCTTCACTTGTAAGAATTTATTATTAACTTTTGATGTCGATACTGATTTTATTGAACACCACCTTCACAAAAAACATTCTATATGTCGATACTAACTTCATTGAATTCACTATCTATTATTCTTGAGGAAGCCAGATGGAGTCTATTTGTCCCATCAATACTACGAAAAGTCAAAAGAAAAACAGACTAAATGAAACGCGTTATAGTGGGACGGACACCTATCATCCCCCCATTGCATCATTGCGAGATACTCCAAAAGTAAAATATACATGGACTTCCTAAAAAGAACGGAGATCGATAAGCATATCAGCGATGACCATTTCAATTTCTCAAGAACAAGTCCAAATGTCTAAAAGTGAGTTAATAAGACATAGGTTATTTCCTTCGATTTCAATCTTGTTAAGGTTAAGGAATATGACTTTTTTGATACTGTTTTTTAAAACCATGGTTTCTGCCATAAGAATGGAAAGGCATCCATATTGTTGGTTGGCCATAGAAATTGGTTCGGCATTGTCATTTCTGATGATAAATCAGGCATGTTTTTAGGCAAATGAATCGATCCGCTGATCATATTGCTAAACTCAGTTTCTCACCCTCCAGAATTGCCTTGAATTCTAATCCAGAACTATGTATTCTCATCCGTCAAGAATCAGGATACTCTAGACCGGACCTTATATCGCTACTAGATCTCGTCTAATTCTTTATAATTATAATATGATAGTACACCCTTATAATTATAATATATTTTTTTTTGGCGGAAGATAATTATAACATATTACAACCCAAGTTAAGTGGAGGAAACGTTGGCGATGACGTCATCAATGAAGCGGCTCAAGGAGCGGTGTGAGGAGCCGCCTTCGAGCAGGGCGTTCTTGGCGGTGTGGCTCATCTCCGCCAGCCTCTTCCTGACGGCGGCCCCCTCCTCCCCCTCCATAACCCTGCGGATCCCTTGCTCCACCTCGGCGGCCTCCACCAGCACGTTGGCCTGGACCTGGGCGGCGTCGTAGCAGTAGTCGATCCGCATCTCCGTGGCCAGCCGGGCCTCCCGGGCCCAGTAGTACGCGTTGAGCTGCTGCTCCGCGAAGAGCGGCCAGGCGGCCACCGGCACCCCCAGCCACAAGCTCTCCATCAGCGAGTTCCACCCGCAGTGTGACACGAACGCGCCGGTGGACGCGTGGGCCAGCACCTCCCTCTGCGGGGCCCACCCCACAACCCTCCCCACGCCCCCCGTGCGCTCCAGGAACCCCTCCGGCAGCACCTCGTTGAAGTCGTCGTAGTCGTTCCCCTTCCCGGCTTCCGGCTGCCGGCGGAGGGACCACACGAAACGGTGGCCGCTCTTCTCCAGCCCGGCGGCGATCTCCCGCACCTGATCCTCACCGAACGCTCCTCTGGTCCCGAAGCAGAGGAACACCACCGAGCGGGGCGGCTGCGCGTCAAGCCAATCGAAAAGGGTCCTTTCTGTCCCTGTTACCGTGGATGAATCATGGCCGTCCGCGTACACTATTGGGCCGATTGGGTAGATCGGAGGGACTTTATTGTTTCCGGATAACGAACGGATGAAATCTGGTTCCAGCTCCGTGAAAGTGTTGGGCAGGACCCCCTTGGATCTGAGAAACTGCTTTGTGTTTCTGAGGAAGATGGCGGCGCTGCTCTTGTTCTTGACCACCGCTGGCCAGGACGCCTCCGGCAAGGGGGTTCGGAACCCCGGCACGTCCAGCGAGGGCGTCGCAGGGAGCTGGCCGCCGAGGGGGCCCTCGAAGTGGAACATGAAGGAGAGCATGCTGGCGCCGGAGGCGAAGAAGAAGTACGACGGGACGCCGAGCTCGCCGGCGACGTCGAGCATGGTGCTGCAGAACATGTCGATGACGAAGCCGGCGAGGCGGCGACGGCCGTTTGAGGCGGCGGCGCGCTCCCGGACCATGTCCTTGACGACGGGCTTGTAGGCCTCCATGTGAGCGGTGAAGAGGCGGAGGAAGTCGCCGGTAGCGGCGACCTCCGGGAGCGGCGGGAGGCGGACGAGAGAGACGCGGGGGTGGAGGGAAGAGTCGGCGGCGGCGGCGTCGATGGATTTGAAGTAGGCGTCGAGGGTGTGGTCGGAGATGGGGATGTCGGCGATGAAGACGACGACGGAGATCCGGGGGTCGTGGGCAGCCAGGCACCGGGCGAGATCCATCTCGATGGCGAAGTGGCTGAATCCGGGGGACGGGATGAGTACCAGCTCAAAATTGGTTTCCATGGCTTGGGTTGTAAGATTTTGGGCTCAACTGTAAGCTTCAAATGGTACTCACGCTTCTTCCAACTTCCAGATCTAGTCTGTGCTCTCTCTGTTTTGAGGGTACTCTGTGGTCTCTAGTCTCTCTATACTTATAGAAAGACATCATCACCCTATCTACTGTGGACCAACTTTCTTATTTTTGTTTTATTGTCAATAATTGCAAAAGGTCGAAAATATTTTAAAATCAACATGGTTTCCATGTGAGCGGGAACGGGATTATGCATTTTAGAAATTTAATGTCCACAAATTTCTTATCTCAATATAAACTTGTCAATTGGGTTGGGCGGGTCGGATTCGAGTCATGTCGGATTCGGGTTAAATCGGGTTCGGGTCGATCGGATTGATAAATTTTTTGGGTCAGACGGGTCGGATTCGGGTTGATCCAGCGGGTCGAACATATCATTTTTTTATGATTATTATTATGATTTTTAACTATAATAAAATAATTATAATAATATAATTAATATTATATTATTATTTAATAAAGTATATTAAAATATTTAATATAAATGAAATAAAATATACAATATAAAGGGGATCCGCAAACTCAGATTTGCGTTCGGGTCGAGTCGGGTCGGGTTTGAGTTCGGATCCTTCGGGTTCGGATCCTTCTTGACCCAGTGACGTTCGGGTCGGATCGGGTCGGGTTTTCGGGTTGAGTCGGTTTTTTACAGGTCTATCTCAATATGCCTATATATTATATTGTATGTACATGACCGTTTAATTAGTTTTGGAGGTCTTCTGTCAAAAGTAAAATAAGTATATATCAATATAAATATAAGTATTTTTTTATAGAAATATTTCAATACCTCCTCAGATCGGAAATATATATTGTTTTGAGGTATTAATCTTAATTTAATTGTGATTCATTTTAGAATTTTTAGGCAATAAATTAGATTTGGATATTGAAAAATATTACTTAAACTTGTTGAATAATTTTATTGCAGACAACTCATTCATTGTTTAAAGGATTGATGAACATTTAATAATTGCTGAGTTTTAGTGACACTAGAAATCGGAGCCCGTGCGATTTGCGTGTATGTAGTATCACGATATAATAAAGAGTTTGTAATATGTTTTTTTTTTGTAATGTGATATATATATATATATATTCTTTGTTACGTATACAAATGTTATATGTAATTATGTTAGGTATTAGATGTCTTTTTTTTGTGATAATCTGTTAAGGAATAAAATTACACTTTGTAAGGTCTCTTTTTCCAATGGATTTGATCTCGAGGAACTTTACAAAAGTGATCCCGCTCTCTCGGTAGGTCTCTTTTGGGCGATTTCTTGCCGGTGACGCAAGCCAACGACTCGGCTGTTTTGGCAGCGATTGATCGTGTATGAGCTCTCTGACGGGCGTGACGACCAGGTTCATGAAGAAGACATGTCGAGGTGATGGTTCGAAGACTGTCTCGTCTTCGAATTCTCTGGAACGGAGCAAAACTGATCCTCCATCGGTGGCGAGGTTAGGTTCTCCGGCTCCGAGTTTTTTTCCGATTTCGGGTGCGAATTTGCCTTTAAATTCGCATGATCACGAACTTCCTGAGATTATGATTGAGAAAAGTGCTGGGAGAAATCATTCAGTTCCTAATTCTGTGCATAGAGAAGTCGATTTGTGTACGAATGATCTGATTCAGGCTAAACCTATTGATCGAAAAGTAGAGGACGCTACTAAATCAGTGATTGATCTGGAATCTGTGATAGATCTTCAATCTACGAAATCCTTTGTGGATGTAGTAGATAAGAAGGAAAAGAAGAGATCGACATTGCATAAACTTGAGTTGATTGAAATTGATGATAAAGAAATTTATGAATTCTCTGAGGAAGAAGTAAAAACTGAAGACGATATCTGGAAATTTACTCTTATTGGAGGAATTATGGGGAAACAAATCTCGCTGGATGAGATGCTTTGTTTTATTAAGGAAAATTGGGGGAATTCTGTCCCAGATGTGCAGGTTAAACGGAATGGTATTTGGACTTTCCGATTTAGTTGTCAAGAACATTTGGAGTGGGTTGAGGAAAATGGTCCTTGGTTAGTAGACGGCATTAAACCTTTGGCTCTCATGAAATGGCTCCCTGGGACTGCTGTAACCTGGTCTAGCTTTGAGGCAGTTCCATCCTGGGTTCAAATTAAGAACCTAGATCCTATTTTTTTCTCGAAACATATGTTGAGTGTGATTGGGAGCTTAGTGGGGCAACCTTTGTGTATGGATGACTTTACAGCTACTGGGAGTAAAGTCTCTTATGCTCGGCTCACCACAGTTGTGGCACTGAATTACTCCGCTGCTCCAACCTGAGCCTCTGGCAGAGTCAGACTGATTTGTCTCGGTCTTAGCACGACCAGACTTTTCAAACTTGGTAGGCGATGCCGGTCGTTTGAATGAACCAACCTGGCAATCCTGTTGCCCACCCTTTCCCTTAACTTGTTTTTCCCGCTTAAGGGCAGACTCCTCCAGTGTGACTTATGTCTTGAAGGCTGCATCCACATATTGTTCTAACGTAGAACAACCATGATGCAACATTAGAGGCTTGATCTCTGGATTCATCCACCCATGGAAGTACTAGATCTTCTGCTCCTCGATTGACACCTCAGGTCCAACGTACTGCATCAAGTGATTGAACTTAGCTGCGAGCTCAGTCACCTTTAACCCATCAGTCTGCGGGTACAGAAATTCCTTATGCTTCTCCTCCCTCATAGCTCGGGAAAAGAAACGATCGGTCATCTTGGTTTTGAACGTGCTCCAATTCAGCTCGGGATGATCAGCCAAACCGGTGCTCTCCCACCATTCGCTAGCCACATCCTTGAGTTGAAGAGAGGCGATGTGCACTTTCCCAACCTCGATGCAATTAATGTTCCGGAGCAACCGTTCCATATGCGAGAACCAATATGTCACCCTGACTGGTTCTCCAGTACCTTCATAGCTGTCGGGCCTCATTGAACTCATGGCTTTTAACGCTTGCCCGTAAGTTCCTCTGTCCCTAACAACATTGATCTGAGGTACTTGCTCCACTGACTCCTCAACTTCAGGAATAGCCTGAGGAACTGGACCACCTTGTGCTTGTGGTGCAACTGGTCGCATAACATCTGTGATTGCCTGCATGACAATTCCTCGAATTGCCTCCACTGCTGCAGCATCAAACAATATCGGAGCGTTGGCATGTGCTTGGCCATTGCCTCCCTGGTTATTGTTAAAGACAGACTCACGTTCTCCTGTTGGGTCTGCAGCATTCCTCGCATTTGGTCTGGGGTCATTACTCAGCCTAGCACCAGCACGGATAACGTTCCTTGTGTTCACCATCTGTTTACCGATCAAATTCCAAGGATTTTATCACATTAGTATCATTCTGATATACTTATTGTAATAAAATCAACTTAGAATAGATCAACTTGGTAATTTCTATTGATGAACTCAAACCGAGTTACTAGGTTCTACAACCTTAACTCAAAATGAGAGAACTGGGAATTCAAGCCTTATTGGGTATGGCAAAACCACCTTGGCTTCTCCCGGTTCCTCTGAAGAGAACAGAATGCACCCATATCTTACGGGGCAACGAGGAAGGAATTAGTCTTTCTAGATATAGAAGCAAGCTTACTATATCAGACCATATAGAAGACAAGACTATGAACGGTGTTTTCAAATTCTTTTCACTTTAAAATTCAGAGTTCTTTGAAAACACTTTTCAATTAAAACGAGTAAATGACTTTCAAATACCCAACCCGTTTTTAAAAAAAACTTTTAGCTCTGATACCACAACTGTAACACCCCCAAAACTTAACCCTTTTGGAAAGGTATTACCGCCAGTGACCCCAGTGTTCCTTACCGAGATCACCCAAGGCTTTACCGTTTAAATATAATTCAAGAAATATAATGATACAAAATGATAACCTTATTTATATAAAACCTGAGTCCCGGGATTACATCCCAATCCTGAATAGGACAAACACAGAGTTTAAATAAATTACAGCGGAAGTCTTAAACAAAGTACAGCGAAAGTCTTATAAAAGATATTACAAACAAGGATCTTGACCACAATGGTCATCTCCTAAGGATCTCAACCCGATTAAAAGAAATTATTTAACAACGTCGAAAAACCACCGTCGACTCCATAGTCCTTCTAGTCTTCTCATCTACACTCTATCTGATGTGCCGAATCGAACGGATGACACCAGCCCACATGCAGAGAACAAAGTTCATGGGTTAGTCTACTTGAATAGACTAGCAAGGGTAAAAAGCAGAGTGGTTCGAGTGATCGTAACCGTTTACTATCATTGTCCCTCGAATAATAACCGAAGGGACGATACATAACCCGACACTTTCACGGAATAACAACAAGAGGTATGCACAAGAGAAGATTCTGGAAGACTTAATCTTCACAGAAATCGACTCGAAAAGAGACTCCAAGAGATTGAGTCTTTAAGGAAATATGACAAATCTGGAATGTTTAACAGAATCAAACAACAATGATTTAAAAGCTGATTGAGATGCTTTGGCTCACAACCAACCTCACTGCTTACAGTGAATCTAGATTGGACAGAGAACGTACTACATTCAAGTCTGGATCTTACAGAACCACATAACGATGATTTAGAAACTGACTAAGATGCTTCGGTTCACGACCAACCTCACCGCTTACAGCGATTCCAGATCGGAAAGAGAACGTACTATGATCAAAGTCGAGACGAGCTTTCCTAGCTGCACTATTTACTTAGCTGCACTACTCGCCCAACGTTTATTAATTATATGCACTCGGGCACATATCTTATTTAATTATAAAACACACATTACTGAAATATATTAATATTATTAAGCGCGGCACAAAGTTTAAATCACAGGGTGACAATTATGTCCACCCAAATTAATACAACACATAAACACACACACACACGCACACACGAGGCTTAATATTATTCCGAGAACAACGGAAGTTATTGTTACACAGGGTGATCTTATGTTCACTCAGATTGCACTGCCACAACGCTTACACTTTAATTTACAGGGTGACAGTTGTGTCCACCCCAATTGCAATAGCTAGGTGCTTAATACACAGGACTGCTATTAAGCTCATCCACTGGCGCTAGCAAGGCGCTTAAACACTTCAGATCCTTAAAGGGGGATAAGAAGCATAGGTCATGACCCTTAAATTATTATTCGGAAATTATCCCGAGGAATATTACGATTTAAAGAAACGACAAATCCTTACTAGGATCAGCGTTCCTACGAACATTAAGTTATAAAGAAATGACTAATCCTTACTTGGATTAGCGTTCCCACAAACACTCGTGTTAACTAAACAGTATAACACATCAATTATTCATATTAAAGCCGTCCAGGCAATCAACTTAAACATAGAGATAATAGAAACAACTAATCCTTACTTGGATTAGTTTTCCTATTAACCCACATGCTATTCTAGCATTAAGATTAATTTCACAACAATACCATCACGGTAATTATCACATATGATAGCGTTGTTCTAACAGATATACAACCTATTATATGATTTTCCAAAATAGTTTATAAAACCAATTCCAGACAAACACAATAATCATTCCAAATTAACTACTCAGATAAACAACTGATAATTAATGTAAATATGGAACGATGAGCAAGAGCGAACCGCCACTTGCCTTAGTCCACAGATCTGGAACAAAGCAGAGACAACGGGATTCCGGGCTCGACACAGGTATAGCTCCGACATCACAATGACCTTCGAGTCGACCCATAAGGAAACCCCAAGTTAGATCCGACATAAACTAGTACGAATCTAAGGAAAGACGAAAGAAATCGAAAGGAACGAGTTCATAACGACGACCACCAAGACCAAGCCAACAAAGGGGCTTCTGGCCACTGGCGGCGGTCGCCGTGTTGATCACGGCGGGCGCCGTGTTCATCACGGCGGTCGCCGCCACGAACACGGCGGTCGCCGTGAAGAACGGCGGCCAACAGAACGGTGAGAAAACTCACCAATACACACACGAGGGTCACTCCTTTGGCCTGGCTTTGGGTTCAGACCTCCACTAAGCTTCCAAAGGGACTTCTAGGCTACAGGAAAACACACCAAACAACACCGGCGATTGCTCCAAAGAACTCCGGCGAGGGCAAGCTTTTCCTGCGAGACAAATTCTGAGATTGAGCTTCTGATTTTGTGTGAAATCCGATCCCTAAGCCTCTCCTTTTATAGCCAGATCACAAGGGAGCATAATGATGGCCTAAATGGAGGCGTGGTGGGGCTAGTTCGGCGTCGTCAGACGCTCGCCGGCGCCCATCGGGCAAAGACCTCCGGACAACAACGACGGCGGGCACCGTCATAAATGCGGCGGGCGCCGTCATCAATGCGGCGGGCGCCGTCATAGGCCTGGCGTCCCCAGCTAGGAGAAGACCCGGCTGCTCCTCGAGCCTTGCGACGGCGGGCGCCGCCATACCCACGGCGGGCGCCGCCACCCTGGCTTCGCCGCCTCCTCAGCTCTTAGATGAAAATGATGTTAACCCGGGATAAAAATTATCGTACGCGAACGAGTATTAACATCCAAAGCACGTCGTCTGTATATTATTTCACTGAGAAAAATATTACAGATACAGAGCACATTACAGAATGCCTCCCACTTTCTAAATTAAATCCGACGTACTAAACAGGTGTTCGGGAAAATTCCAAAAATAATCCTTACAGAATTACGGGGTATCACAATAATGGCAGAGGCTGTTGGCATCAGAGGCGGCAGAATGGGATTCAGAAAACTGGTAACAAGCAAGAGGAGACACATGGGAACAAAGTCTGGGTCCGAAAAGAGAATTTTGATCAGGAGAAGAGTGTTGTTCATGCTAAAGATATGATACCTGAGACTCATGACTGTGTTGAAAATGAAAGTGAAATACGTCATGATGGGAAGTTTGCTTCAAAAGATGGACAAAGTATAGGTCTTGTGCAACAGAAGTTGAAGACAGTTGAGGCTTCTAAACCACCTCAGAAACAACAGAAGAATAAAGGCAAGAATAAAACTCAATCTTATAGCTCTATTTTGCAGACTTCTCAGACTGTGAGTACCTCTATTTCTCCAGGGATTGGGAGTGGTAGCAACTCCAAAGGCAATCCTAATGACTGAGCTTTGTTTTGGTGCTTGGAATACTAGGGGTTGTTGCTCTTCCCCTAGAATAAGGATGGTTAGAGATATGGTTAGGAAGAATAATTTGAGTGTTGTTGCTTTCCTTGAGACTAAGATCCCAAAGAATAAAGAGATGGATGTGGTCAGTCGATTAATGAAACAGTGGCCTTTTGTGACTAATAGTTCCCCTTTGGAGAGAGGTAGATTATGGTTGAACTGGGACTCAACTATTGTGAATGTCTCAGTGCTTTCATTCTCAAGACAGTTGGTTCATTGCATCATTGCTAGTAGAGATGGGCAACTTTCTTTCTCTGTATCTTTTGTCTATGCTTCAAATGCTCTGAGTGGTAGATTGGATCTTTGGAGGGAGTTGGCTAGTATCTCACAGACTATTAATGGGCCTTGGACAATTTGTTGGTGACTTTAACTGTATTCTTAATACAGCTGAGAAGCTGTCCTATAAACATAATGTTAGAATTGGCAATGAGTTGGCTGTTGTTTTGGAACAATTGAATGTCCAAGATCATGTCTTCTCTGGGGCCAAGTATACTTGGAGTAATCAGCAGGGGGGGTGTGGATAGGATTGCTTGCAAGTTAGATAGGATGTTGATCAACAAAGATTGGGAAGATGCTTTTCCTGCCTCAAGGGTGTTCTTCTCTGATCCTAGTATCTCTGATCATTCGCCTTGTGTAGTGCAGGTTAATCCTACCCAAGGATTTAAGAAAATTCCTTTTAAGTTTAGGAATTTCTGGACAAAAGAGGATGATTATGCAGAACTAGTTAGGAATGCATGGCAAAGGCCAATTCAAGGTACAACTCAGTTTGTGGTTGCTGTAAAACTGAAGAGAGTTAAAGTTGATTTGAAGAATTGGCAGAAAGGGCGGTTCAGAAAACTTGAAGTTATGGTTGAGGAATGTGTTGACAAGCTTAAAGTTGTAAATGATAACCTGCAAAATGATTTTTCAAGCATTATGAATCAACAAGCTGTTCAAGAGGCTAAAGATGAGCTTAATCTCAAACTTGAACAGTTGCATAGTTTCACTGCACAGAGTGCAAAGATTGATTGGATCAAGTTAGGAGAGGAAACTTCTTCTATATTCTACAATGGTATTAAAGCTAGCAAGGCTAGGTGTACTATTTTTACATTGAAAGATAACAATGGTCTTACTCTGGATAAACAAGTTGATATAGAGAAGGAAATTCTTGACTTCTATATTGGTCTCTTTGGGAAGGCCACTCCTCATGTTAGCCTTAGTTTTGATAACTATGGGGGTGCTAAGATTCGAGATGAATTCCATGAGAGTTTGTGTGTAGTGCCCAGTCCACAGGTGGTAAGAGAGGTTGTCTTTGGTATGGGAAATCTGAAACCCCCTGGACCTGATGGTTTTGGGAGTTGGTTCTTTAAGAAGGGCTGAGATCTTATTCAGGAAGATGTCTGTGCTGCTATTGGTGAGTTTTTTAGCAGAAGGAGACTCTTAAGGCAAACAAATGCTACATTTGTTTGCCTCATTCCTAAAGTTGTTCATCCCTTCTTGGTTAAAGAATTTAGGCCCATTTCCTGTTGTAATACTATGCTGAAAATCATCTCTAAGGTTCTGGTGCTGAAGTTGAGACCTCTCCTTGATGAGATCATTTCTATCAATCAAGGTGCATTTGTCCCTGGGAGGTCTATCACTCATAATATGGTTGTGGCTGGGGAACTGGTGAAAGGTTATGATAGTGTTAGAACCTCTCCTAGATGCATGCTCCAAATTGATCTTCAGAAAGCATATGATTGTGTGTCCTGGGATTATCTGGAAGAATGTTTGTTTTTTCTCAACCTCCCTAGACAGCTTATCTTATGGATTATGGAATGTGTTAGAACTCCTTGCTTCTCAGTGATTATCAATGGAGAAGCTAGAGGCTTCTTTGAAGGTAAAAGAGGATTAAGGCAGGGTGATCCTCTCTCTCCATTTCTTTTTGTTATTGTCATGGAAATGTTTGCAAGGAAAATGAAATTGATGAGTACTAACAGAGAGTTTAGATTCCATCCGAAGTGTAAACAGCTGCAACTTATAAATATTGTCTTTGCTGATGATCTACTTATTTTCTACAAACCTACCACTCCTTCTCTGAAGTTGATCAAGTAGTATTTGACTGAATTTGGTCAGGAATCAGGTTTGATTGCTAATCCTGCTAAGTCTAAAGTGTTTTTTGGTGGTCTGACTGAAGATAGGCAGAGGGAATGTTATGCTGTACTCAATTTTAGTCAAGGTACTTTCCATGTTAAATACCTTGGAGCTCCTTTGCACTCTAAGAGATTACTGGCTAGTGCTTTTGATCCTCTACTGAACAGAATTAAGAGTGTGATCCAGAACAGAAGTGCAAGAAAGCTCTCTTATGCAGGAAGAGCCCAAGTTATTAGAGCTATACTTGAGGGTATTGTGTCTTTCTGGATGAAGGTTATTTTCATTCCTAAGAAGGTCATTAAAAGGATTGACTCTATATGCAGAGCTTTCCTTTGGTCGGGAGAGGTGGAAAGTCGAAGATGCCTTGTTGCTTGGGAAGAAGTTTGTAGGCCTTTTATTGAGGGTGGCCTGAACTTTAAGGAATTACTTTCATGGAATGACACTCTCATGTTTCACCTTATGTATGATCTGCATAAAGGTAAGGTGAATTTGTGGACCATGTGGGCTAGGAAGCATCTTACTAAAGAGGTTCCAATCTGGCTAGTGGAGGCTCTTCCTTGTAGCTCAGTGGTGTGGAAGCATCTTGTGATGATTAAGAATAAGGTTTTGGAACATAGGGATGATACTATGATTGAGGAGCAGTTTCTTTCCAAAAGCAATGGTAAGATGGATAATCAGTGCCTTTACAATATGCTCAGGAACCATTCCCAGGAGAGTACCTGGTGTAATGTTTTGTGGAATGGTGTTCATCCGAGGAAGTGGAGTTTCATATGTTGGTTGGCAACCCTTGGTCGTCTTCCTACTGCAAGTAAGTTGCACATATGGGGTATCCTTCCTTCAGCTAGATATGTGCTGTGTCATGATGCTGAAGAAGATGAGAATCATCTTTGGTTTGGTTGCTCGGTTATTAAAGAAGTTGTTCAGATTGTTATGCAGTGGCAAGGGGTCAGTACTCGGAAAAATAACTTGATTGAATGGTGGGCTTGGTTTGCTCAGTGTAATAGGAGAAACAACAATATCTACCAGAGTAAACTTTTGGCTTTGACTGGTACTATCTACCATTCCTGGAGGATGAGAAATGAAGTCATTTTCAGAGACAATGGAGAAGCTTCTTCAGTACAGTGTGCAGCTAGAGTGATTGAGGAGTGCAAACTTAGAATTCTGCATAAGATGAAGTCTACAGGTAGAAGAGGGAGAGCTCTTAGAAGGAGGCTTCGAATTTGAGCTATTGTTTCTTTGGTTGGTTTTTGTTGATTTTTTGTATCTTGTTGCTGGTTTTGTTAGCTTGGCATATTTGCTTGTTTTCTGCAGGGTTCTTGTTCCTGTCTGCGTGCAGGACCTATTGTGTTGTTCTGTTTTTTTGTTTCTGATTTTTGTCCTTGTATTGTTGTTATAGTTCTTTTTGTTGTTCTTTGTTTGGTTTGCATTGGTGTGTGTAAACAGGACGTTGGGCCTTTTTCCCAACCTATCAATACAATTTACCGTTTGGCTAAAAAATTACACTTTGTAGTAAATTAAAATTTTGTGTTTGTAGGGATATGTTTTTTCGTAAAAAAAATTTCCTGTAATTTGTAGTTAATAATAAGCATGCATTTTTTGTGCACTAAATTTGGTAATTAAATATCCTAAGTATTTCATTTTTGGTATGAAACCAATTTTAGAGTATTAAACATGTTTAATATGAAGTAGTGAAATAATGGTTAAGAAATAAAGCAACCGTAACTTTTTAAAAGTTTAATCTTTATGCTAAAATACACCATATTGTGTAAAACTATTGCAAAGAAGGTCTCTTGCATTTCTTTTAAACTTATATTTAAGTAGTCGGTTGTGTTTTTTTAAGTTATATTTTAGCTATTGATGTATATATGTAATAGGGAAATAGTCATTTTCATAAACCCTTATTTTTCTTTGATGTCATCTTTATTTTATTCGAATCTTTGTCATAAAATAGATCACTGTCTCTTTTTTACATTTTAGCACTATAATAATAAAGACAATGTCCTTTTTTTCGTCATTCAATGAACCCAGTTGTCACAAAAATCTTGCTTAATTCTCTCATATTCGACCATGCCACCTGCCACACATAGCCTCAGCGCATCGGATTATAATTTGTTTTAGCAAGGCGAAAGCTAATAAACGTTTAAGTCTAAAAAAGATTGTATCAGTGTAATTAAGTATCTTCTCGAGTAGAATGACTTGAATTAATAATGCTTGATTTTTTAAAATATTTAAGTGATAACTGAACATTATCTAAATAGCAATATTTGTAGTAGAAATTTGAGAATGAGACTTCTAATCAGATATCCCTCTTCTAAATAATGAAATACTTATATGGATAGTTGTACGAAAACATTTATAATTACATATTAAATCGTAAATAAAGAATAAAAAGGGAAAGGGACTCCCTCCTCCTCCGGTGAGCATCACTCGATGATAACATATTTCTCTAATTTTATATATATTTTAATCATCAAACACAACAGCTCTTTTTCACACTCTCTTCCTCCATCTACTGATTCCTCTGCTTTTTCTCATCCCTAAAATTAAAATTCCTCCAAAACTCTCCCATCAAATTGTGAATTATGAATGCTCTGCTGTTGTTCCACTCACTCACCTAAAAAATCTTCATCCTTCTCGTTGATATCACCATGAAAGGAAGAGAAAAGGGTAATAAATTACAAGCAGGAAAGGAGATTTCAATACCTTTGCACTTGGTAAGCTCCTAACTATCTTGCTCGCAGTAAAGCTTTCATGGTTGCCATGATTAAAGTATGTATGCGTCTTCAGTTCCAAGAGGTGATACGTATTTGTGAGGGAATGGATTTCCTCGGGGAGAACGCTTTCATCGGCATTATCCTACATCAAAGACCCACCAAGGGAGTAGGAAGGTAATTTAAGGGAGTAAGAAGGTAATTTAAGTAACATCAAAGACCACTTTCCTTGCTCATGCCTATGGCAGACCTTAATACTTCCCAGAGAATGATTCGACTCATTTCACAACTCTCAATTGGTAGACATTTGTGTTCTAACCTAGCTAAAGCCAACAATCTTATGTGCATTTGTTCTTTGTTCATGCTGTTGTGATGCAGAATTTTTTTTGTATGAAAAGATACCCTTACATTTTGATATAAACTGGGTTGGTACTTGGTAGGAAAAGTATGCACCATTCCCATACTAAAGATTTTTATAAGAAATGTGTCAAAAAACTGAAAGGGTCGAAGTGTGGTAGAAGGATGACAAAAGATACATTACTCAGGCACAAAGGGGGTGCAATTTTGTTTATGTTCTATTATTTATTGTTCATTTCAGTAGGCAGGTTTTCTTAGCCTTTCACTAATAACAATACAAAGTAGTATAGTTTGAACCTCTCCACTCTTTCACATGCATGCCAGGCAGGATGAGGACGTAGTTGGGTTGCGCACTAGCATTTCTCTCGACAAATTCATCGCACATGCTGCCCTACAGCGTCACTCGTATCTGTTTGCCTCTGCAAAGATGGGAAGGTAAACATTTCTACATTTTAGTGAGTAGTAATCTAACAATCATAAAGTAATCAAAATTCAATATAGTCATTCAAGACAAACATGGTAGGTAAGAGCATTTGATGAAAGGACAAATCTCATTTCATTATTTAAGCGTACATGTAAAGGAAAAATTTATATTTCTTGAAAAACAAATCCATCTAAACGCTAAGAATTGAATACCAGATTAGTTTACATATGTTTATAAATCAAATGTTGCTACACGTGTCCTTTTTTGGTGGTGATATGGTCTAAAACTCATTATGGTAGTGGTTAAGTACAAGGTGGCTTATTTCTCATGAATGGGTATGTTAATTTGTTCTTTTTTTTCTATTGGCAGAGAATTACTGATAGATTTCTATATCACAAATAATGCACAGGAACAAAATTAGATAATTATTTTCAGGTATTATAGAGTAACTATATTGCAGAGGGAAGCGATAATAAACTCTTAAAAGAAATATGATCATAGAAATAGTTGCTTTTCTAAAACTATCATTTTATTCAATTTTTAAGGCAATCAGTGATGATTTTGACAAAATCACTTATGTATACACACAGTAAATCTCAAAAGAAAGGTCAACAAAGCAACAATGATATTTACACCACATTATATCTTATGTTGCTTAACAAAAACTAACCATGGAATAGACAGTTAGCACCTTATCATCAATAACTTTTCTTTACTCTGCACTATATTGCAAAAGGTGTAAGCAAGTCATGAGAAAAATAATCCCACTTGGTAATGAGAACTAATAAGCACACAATCATCTCACTACTCTAGGGGATCGGTAGTCAAAGCTTGTCCAATGTGGCAATGTCCATTTTATTAGAATTAAAATAATGCATAAATAAACATCAATTCGAGGTCACATGAGTTAACACAAGGTTCCATCTTGTATTGACAAGTTTCTATTTTGAATGAATGAGACTACAACACACAAACAGCAAAGAGAAGCGAGGGAAATTTAACAACCAAGGCTCAAGCCTACACTGAAGATGCATCACATTGATTGAAAATTTAACATATATCCACTAATTGTATTTATATATACGCTGACTAAA
Organism: Rheum nobile; assembly: GCA_027886185.1. Classification (NCBI taxonomy): domain Eukaryota; kingdom Viridiplantae; phylum Streptophyta; class Magnoliopsida; order Caryophyllales; family Polygonaceae; genus Rheum; species Rheum nobile. The sequence goes on from WOAB01000639.1 coordinate 3,059,510, forward strand.
CTCAATCGAGTCTTCGCCCTATTCAGCTTGTACACTAAGTATTATAAATTATTTTGGTCATTTTTTTCAGCAGAGACCAGTTTTGAGAACTATCTAGCTTCTTCTGCATGCAGAGCAAAACATCAAAAAGTAAAGCGTAAATAATAATTGCCAAGATAAATTGAGTAATAACTATTCAGCTTCAAACTGACCTTTATGATGTAATTCTATACCTGTAGAGATATAATGAAATTTGTAAAAGGTGAAAAACAGAAACCAGTAATAGGAAAAACACGTAGTAGTCTAGTCCATAGTAAGAATAGATATTTGAACTCCGTCAGAGCAAATTACAAAAGTACAACAGAAAATGAATTGGAACAACGATTGCACATTACCTGTGAGGTTGTAGAGAATGAAGGATGTTAACGCACCAGTGGTCATGGTTCCATTGATGGTCAAGGTAGCTCCATATATCACCACTACGATGACTGACAAAGTAGATGCTGCATTTAAACCTTCAGAGAATAGACCCACTACTTTCTGCAGAAGATCATGCCAAAATGTTGGAAAGGGCATTTAACAAGATTTGTAGTACTACATCATAACTTATAGCCTGTTTGAGTCCAAGGCTCAGTGTCTCATGCACTTGGTCAGAGTAGCGCTCTATCTCGTAATCTTCTTCAACAAAGGATCTTACTGTGCAGATAGAATCGAAAGATTCCTGAACGTGAGCAAACATTTTGTGTGAATTCTATTGCTGCATAAAGTTTGTTCACAGTAATTATTAAATATGGCCCTAAAACTTCTACATTGTTTGGAAAGTATTGAATGAATCATGCATTAATTACGTGTTTCTGTTGTGATTCTTATAGCTTCATGTTGTCTTTTCAAGAACTAAAACATTTTTCTCTGTGCAGATGTGTACCAACTTCTAACAATATCAAAATCCAGATTAAAGAAGCACCAAAATTTGCCCATTTTAAAGGTAATAAATCAGTGAACTATGACTAAAACAGAGCTGTTGAAGTACGAAAAAGCCAAAAGGCAAGACAGATAAGAGATAACCTTTCTAAGGGAAGCTTAAGCACTATAAGAAACTTGAAATTTAGAATGGTAAGAAAAAACCTCAGAAATTGAAGAGGCAGCTGCGGCTGCAACCTGTGTCTTATGAGACAGGTCACGAAGAAAGCGACCAAATTTATGAACAACCACCGAAATTGCAGGCACAACGGCCAAAGCCAACACTAACAACCTGACAACCACATTGCATTGTGTTCCATTAAAAATGCCGGACTTAAAATGATGTGGCAGATTGCATATAATTAATCGACTTCAATCATATAAGAAAACTTAATTAAGGGTAGAAGTCTAAGACTGAACTAATTCACATGGGATGAGCTTTAAAAAAACATGTAAATTTATGTGCACTCTGCTTGAGTCGACTGGGGAGGAGAAATGCACAGATCGTAGAAGCGGTTGTGCTGTAGAAAAATGGTAAATTTCAGCAACACAATAAATGATTTCCATGTTCGGTTTGTAGTTTATATTTATATATTTATGTAATAGATAATCAGCTTTCAGGAGATTTTTACATGCAAACAAAATTCAACATGTTATATGAAATGAAGTCAGTCCAATTAACTTTGATATCATAAATTCATCCCCTTCAGTAATTCTCAGATTAAAAAAATGCACCAAATCCACTCAATTTTGCCCCAATTCCCCCGAAGCCTACCCAATCTAAGATAACTTATTCCCCAATTATTTTGACCGATAAGCCTTTAACAAATTAAAAATCAGACCAAAAGGGTTGCCATGTAGGATGAATACATATAGGTCAGCCTAACACACAGGCAGTCTAATGGTGTTCAAAATGGATCTTAGCCAATACGACCTTTAATGCAACATTTTCAAAATGTTTGGGACTTCAAATAGCAAATTTTTAAGTTTAGGGAATATGATATGATCATCTAAAAAGTTGAGGACCAAAAATGCATATTACCCAAATTATCAATCATATATTTGTGGTAGAAAGAGGATGCAAAAAACATAGAAGTTAGCTTACAATTAGACCAGCTAAGTCCAACTCATGAACCTCATTGATGAGAATCATTGCAGCCAAGCCACAAAAGGTATAACTATTACAAGGTACACAAAAGCAGGCATGTTTAAAAGACAAATGGCATATATAAATCTACTGGAAAAATAGGTCAATATCGGTCACTTGCAACATACCTGCCATGAGCTTCTGAACCAGGCTCACCACCAATGCCACCTTCAAAAGTTTGACAGCTGGAAAAGCAAGGGAAAAGTTATAATCTGTGTAATTTATGGTAAATGAAAAGGCAAGCATGAAAAAGAAAAACCTTCTAATATAATTTCCAACATTTCTGACCAATTCATCATCCAAGATGTTCAACATACTTGCAACCTAATCAACACAAAACAACCAAATACAACTCTAAAAGAGAGAAAGCATACCACAAGGACTTGTCAAGAGGGCTCTTCGGTGCAAGATTGGGGAGAGAAGATGGCCACCAGCGGCACAGGGCAACGGAGACCACCTTTGAGCGAAACAATACTACCAAAGAATTCATACCTAGAAAAGATCGAAAGACAAATTATAAGAGCTTGAAAATTAGGGGTTGAAATAAAGTTGAAGAGAGACTAGTGCAATGGTAGTGAAACATGAGGAGGGAGTATGCGGCGTGGGGGGTGGAGTCGGCGACGGCGGATTGGCAAGAAGTGAGAATGTCAATGAAGAATAATAACGTATCATCTCGGATCCGTAAATCAACAAAAACAAAAACCCTAAAACTGAACACATAGCCCTAGGTTGGGCCATCCAAGCACACCGAAAGCCCTTTAGGCCCATTTCATGAGTTATTTTAGTGCTCTCATATATTTTGAGGGTTTAAAAGTTAGCTTTTAATGCACCAGAAAGCTAACTTTTAAATATATATTGATGATTGATGATTAGACAGTAATTTACTTATTTATTTCTTAGAAGGTTGTGTGCTAAGAGCTAAAACGAATTGTATAATTTTTTATCTAAAAAATATAAATGATTTTTTTAAATGATTACCTAAATGTACATATACTTTATTGTAAATGTACGTTATTTATATTTTTTAGCACGAGAGCAATCCATTTCATATAATCCAATTTTTATATAATTGTAAATAGATCGAAAAGATTCTAAAATCAACAATAACTAAGATTGGTTGTTAATTTTTTTAAACCTACCTAAATAATAGATGCATTCCTCATACACAAGATCAAAATTAGAATACTTTTAGGATTAAAAAGCCTCGTGTAATATATTAAGTTTGAATGGACCTCAATGCTAGAAAGAAGAAAATGATGGGTACGATGAAAGAATTAAAAATGTTTATATATTAATAAATAGTGGTTATATATAGTTAAAATATAAAAACTATTACATTTTTCATGTTAAATTAGTTGATAAAAAAATATTACGTAAATAGTAAAATCTATATTATAGTTTTAGATTAATTTATGTCAAATTAGCTACATTTATATTAGTGTATCAGAGTTTTTAAATAAATATAAAGGAGAAAAAGAATAAAAATAAAGATACGGGAGAGAAAGTCAAAATCGACAAAATGGGTAACCGTTCTTTCCGTAAAGCTTGATGCAACTAATATTTTAAAACCCACACAATTAAAACATGTATTATATAATAAGTTGAGTAGAATGTATCAATGAGTGAATGGATGGATGGATGGAATAACAATAGTAATTAATAGCCAATCAAAGTTAGAAAATTCAGTTGAAAGATTTTATTAGTAACTATTTTAAATAAGTTGGAAATAAGCTCAAAAAAAGTACAAAAGATTTAATTAAAGTATATACTAAATGAAAAAAGAAGAGGTTGATCTTAATCGGTGGTGTATAACAAAATAGGTTGATAGAATTTAAGAAAAATCAATAGATATTATTATTCTAAAATATATATTCATTGTAGGTTGTTAAGAATCTAAATAATTCAAAAGGAACAAATTTATGAAAAATGAAATTTATGTTCATTTTACCCATCAATAGAATAACCTAAGCCATATAGGAGGCTTGAAAGTGGAGAACGTTAAGATTTCTTTGTCAATTTATATTTTATTAATTATTTGATATAATAATAAAAAAATAAATAATACATCAACAACTTGGACCTAAAATCACTCTCATGGATCAAAAAGTGAGCTGTAATATATATACACGATTTCTATTCAACGCCCGGGTGAAATTGCTATTCCACGCCCCGTTTCGTCCGTCACGGACCAAGTGCATCCGTCCGTGACGGACCAAAGTGCTTCGTCCGTGACGGACGGATCATATTGGTATGTGACACACGGATGCACTTGGTCCGTGACGGACGAAACGAACAATCAGAAAATTAAAAGTTATTTGTCTCCACCTAACAACATTAACTACCCCGTCATACTCATCAATATTACAGCCAAAATTAAACCATAAACCTCTCAATCACTATTTCCTTTCCATCCCACAACACTTCTTTCATTGTCTTCCATTACTTTGATTCTTTTCCATGGCGAATGAAGATGATTTTTCCAACTTTAATGGTGGAGAAGATGTTTCAAGGGATTATCATCACAATGAGGTATGTTTTTTAAGTTTTTACTTTACATGTTAGTAGAACTTAAGAATTTTATGGTTCCTTCTTGTGAATGTCTATATGTTTGAGTTGTTCTTTGGAAAAACAAACACTTTCTTAAGGTAATTCTGAATAGTTGTTACTATATATTCATAAAAACTTCATATTTGATTATGGTGTACTAAAAAGCTGAAGATTTTATGTGCAAAACTATATGTTTGAGTGTTTGGCCTTGTTATATTTAATTTTTACTAGATCATTGCAATTGTAAGAACTTTATTCGTCGACTGGTTTTTGAAAGAAAATCGTCCGTGACAAATGGATAGGTTCCATCTGTCACGAATGGATTGCCTCCATCCGTCATGAATGGAATGCCTCCATCCGTCACGAATGGAATGCCTCCATCCGTCATGAATGGAATGCTTCCATCCGTCACGGATGGAATGTATCCATTCGTCACGGATGGATCTGTTTAACAGAAACTGCATTCTTACATGCTTTTATGCTAACTTGTTTTTTTACTTCAATAGGAGAGCAATTTCGTGAACGACGGTATTAACAATTTGTCCCTGAATGAGTGGGACATGGCACCACCGTCCTTCTCACTTGGGTTTTTCGATGAAAGTTGTGCGCCTTAACAACCTCATATATTGTTATCAGATTGTTTAGCTCGTAGTGGAATTCGGTTCGTAAGGTGGCAAGCTCCACCTCAGTTTGGGTTCCCGACATTACACACACAATCGCGGTTTGATTATCCTGCACCTGAAGAAGTGATTATTTCGAAAGATTATTCAGAGATGTTTACCACGAGTGAAGTATTCGGCTCCAGAGATGATGCAATTAATTGGGCTAAACAAATTGGGTTTGATAATCACTTCTGCATCACTATTGGTCGAGATATAAACCTTGGTAGAGGAAGCCTTCAGAAGACACAACTGTTGTGCGAAAAAATGGGAAACAGAGTAAGGCAAAGAACAAGGAGCAAAAAATGTGATTGTCCATTTAGATTGTTATGTCAAGAAAAACTGAGAGACTCATATACAATCAAGGTAGTTGTTGGAACCCACAACCATGTCATTGGTGATGACTTGTACGGACATGCATTCGTTGGCAGGATGACACTTGAGCAAAAGAAGTTGTGTAAGGTCATGACAGAAAATCATAATAAACCATCCAAGATTGCAACAATACTTAACCAGGACCCAAACAACTGCACTAAAATGAAGCAAGTGTACAATAAAGTGTGCAAGGTTTGACATAGTGGGATGGAAGGAAGAATCGTGGTCCAAGAGTTCTTCCATAAGTGCAAGGAGAACAACTACTTTATGGAGTATAGGTCAGATCCAACGACGAATAAGATCACCGACATTTTCTTTACCAGTCCAGATTCCATGAAACTCCTCAAGGCATTTCCGTATGTCCTTTTGTTAGACTCCACATATAGCACAAATAGGTTAGCATAACACATCTACTTGTTGATATGTTTATTCATTATGCAATGACACATCTACTTGTGCAGGTATTACTTGCCTTTTCTCGAAATTATAGGAGTCACGTCTACATGGAAGAACTACAATGTGGCGGGGGCGTTTCTATAGCATGAGCAAGAAGACAACTACGTGTGGGCCGCACAATAACTTTTTGAAATGTGTAAAAAGTGTCAAGTAACACCGACATGCCTAGTGACATATCGTGAAAAGGCCTTGATGAATGCGTTAGATAGACTCTTTCCAAGTGCAAAGTCTATCCTCTATAGGCGCCATGTGAATAAGAACATAGAGGACAATGCTAAGAAGGTGATGAAGGATAAAAGCTTGGGTACAAAGTTTGCAAATACATACTACAATTTATTCAAGCACAACTGTACCTGAGTACGAGAGGGAGTTGCGTAGAATTGAGTCAGAATGGAGGGCTTGGCCACGTCTGACTCAATATGTAAGAAACAACTGACTGATCCCGTATAGGGAAAGACTCGTGTCAGCTTGGACAAATACTGTGTTCACGCTTGGAACTTCCATGACAAACAGGTTAGTGCATTGTCCAATCTGTACTTCATTCTGTATTCACTCATTTGCTAAATTTTCACTACATTATGTTTTTTGCATAAATTGTCTGTCACGTGTGGATGGAATCCACACGTCACGGACAAGAGTGTTTCGTCCGTCACGTATGAAGTGCATCCATACGTGACAGACAATTTATGCAGAGAGCAGAAAGCTTGCGTATGATCAAACTTTAAACTTTTTTGTACTAAATATAGGGTTGAAGGAGCACACTCTAGTTTGAAAGACTTCTTGACTACTCCACATGGCAGTCTAGACACGATATTCATTCAATATCATTCAAATATGGGTAACCAAGTGAAGGAAATCAAGGGGACTTTTAACGAGAGTGTATAAAACATGATGACTCTTGTGATAGGAGCTGATGTTTTCAAGTTGTTGAAGTACAAAGTATCTAAGGTTGCACTTGACTGCTTGACGAAGGAATACAGAAAAGGGGAAAATCCATTTTATGACAGTACCTGCATATGCCAGATGATGGTGAGAGATGGATTGCCGTGTGTGCATGACATCGCTAAATATGTGACGAGTTCAATCCCTATTAAGCTTTCAGCGTTGCATCCATTTTGGAGACGATTGAGTTTGTCAGAAGTGCAAGACAAAGGTGAGGTTGAGGTGAAGCGCAGACTCACGAGATCTTTGATGGATCAATTTTATATGAATCAGTTCCCCAACCTGTCAACAGATGATCAAGAAAAATGTATCTCGCGACTATACGACATAGCTCGCCCCGAGGGGACTAGTCTGCAAAAGTCGGCTATTATGAGGCATAAGGGACGGCCAATGGGAGCTCCAAACAAAGATACCACTAAAAGATTTCCTTCTTCATGGGAGTACACAGACACAGACATAGAAGGGACACCTCTGAAGAAGCAACGAGGTAGGCCACCAAAGCCCACTTGTACACCTTCACCAAACCCTATAGCTCCTAGCACTCCTTTGAGGCCATCTCATGTTAGAGCTCCCAAGAATCCAATGGGTCAAATGTTTCCACCACCTTATCTGTCTCCACAGTCCTTCATTAAAGACCTTGAGCCGTATAAGGATATAGTTCCGTCGTGTATGCATGAACACTTAAACGATTACTTTGATATTGTTGGTGATGGAAACTGTGGATACAAAGCCGTTGTAGATCAAATAGGCATCGGACACGAACAATGAAGGATTGTCCGACAAGCCATGATTGACAAGGTGAAAGAAATTTGGGAATTGTATGCTAAGACTTGCCTCTTTGAGAAGACACTGGAAAAAGTAATACAACAGTTTACATGGTTTGACTCTGGGATGGCCCCGGAGAAGACTTGGATGGTGCTTCCAGATATGGGTTGTCTGGTCGCTTATGTATTCAATTGTGCAATTGTCGTGGTGGGTGGTCTAAACGCTACTTTCTTGCCTTTGCAAGCGGTTCCACATCATCCCATAGGTGCTAAGTGTTGGGCCTCATTTCTAATGGACCTCCATTAGAGTGGCCCATTAGACGAAGAGTCATTTAATTCTAAGAGGTAAGTTCGGTTGGACGACGAACGAGAATTTCGGCTTCAACAAATGCAAGTATAAAATCCCAGATTGTATGGGTTGAAACGCCAATATTCACATCCGTTATCACCACCATGATTAGTCATGAATATGGTAAGATCGTGGCTATCCAGGGCATTAAAACCAACGAACTCCGAAGATCATGGACACAACGACTAGTCTAGCTAAATCTTTTGGAAATTAAATGTGTATATAAGAGGATTTGAGATCATTGTAAAGGGGATGATTTTTGACATAATATGAACTCCTATCTACTACTCTCTTGCTTATATTCATCAGAACTCTCAAGCTCAAATCTTCATTTCAGTATCGAAGCGATCGACGGTTAAATTCTGTGATTCGACCAGACTCTTATTTTGAGGAGATAAGCTTGTCCTTACATCTTTCTAGTATTAATTTATCTAGATCTTCGTTTGATTTGGATCATTCAGATATAATCAATATTGTTGTTGTCTAGTTGCCCTTCTCAAGGCGATTCTGGTCGGTTCGATCTTTTCGCCCCAAAACAATTTGGCACCCACCGTGGGGCATCTAGCCAATCAATGATCCAATCATCAAACCAACCCTCATCATGACCGGCACAGGAAACACCATGGCCCTCGTCGAAGATCCAGCCCAGGGCAACGTCCAAATCGAAAATCAGGCAAAGGACGTCAATGCCCAGCCAATTGCGGATTCGCAAATACAAGAACATGCAAAATCCATGAACGTCCTTCAAGAAGAGCTAGTTCAACAGCGTACCAGGACCGAAACACTAAGTGCTCAATCCGAATATGAAATCGCGCGACTAACCCGTGAAAATGAGTTTCTAAGGTCACGAGTACACTCAGCAGTATCGGCTCCCAGGGGCTCGAGACGCATGGTCAACATGGAAGGATTATCAACACGACTTGACCTGGATGGAACGGATACGACACCCGTAGTGGAGACCAATGCTTCCCAACCTGCTGGTATGTTTCAGACCCCTCCAGTCACTTTTATTACGACTAATATGCCAAATTTTGTAGCCGAGCCTCCCGAAGCTCGAGCGATCCGTCCACAGGTGACGACCTCTACCGACCTCCAGACCCTCATACAGCAAGCTATAAACGAGCCCATGAAGGCTTTATACGACCGCATCGTGCAGATCCCAGGAGTTCCCCAACCAATCGAGAAGGAAGTAATCGACAGATACGAAGACTCGCCTTTCGTAGAGACGATCGCACGCGTCGAGATTCCAAAAAAGTTCCATGTTCCCAACATGCCCAACTACGACGGAACTGGGGACCCCGACGATCACGTTTTGATTTATAAACAGAAGCTAATGATTATTTCGATCCCGAGAGGGAACCGCGAGGCAGTCATGTGCAAGAGCTTTGGCACGACTCTCGCGGGACCTGCACTAACATGGCTTATGCATTTACCGCAGGGCTCTATTACTTCCTTCGCCGATTTGATCAACTCGTTCAAAATTCAATTTGCCAGCAGTCGACGATTAGAGAAGCAATCAAGCGATCTGTACAGGATCATACAAAGGTACGGCGAGCCTCTAAGAGACTATCTTAACAGGTACAACAAGGAGAAGGTCGCGATCCCGCATTGCGATGTCCCCACATCGATTGAAGCATTCCGACGGGGTTTAGTCAGGGGTAGTGAACTCTACTGCGAACTAACCAAGTATCCATGCCGAAGCTTTGAGGACGGGCATGCCAAGACCATGGCGTAAGTCAGACTTGAAGAAGATGAGGAGCCTTCCAAAGGAAAAAAAGTCCCGATCGAGTCGACCGAAAAGCATCCTCGGATCATCGACGTGATCGACGACATCAACCTTATCCTAAGGGACGAAGCGACCCCAATCAAGTGAACAATTCGTATGACATGAACCAGAGCTGGAAGAATGACCCCGCTCTCCTACCAAAGCTCCATTCCTACAACTTCAACATCTCCGTGTCGGAGCTCGTGAAGAGTTTCGACAGGTACGGAAAGGAGGTAAGGTGGCCCCAGAAGAGCGACAAACCAGACTCAAGGAAAGACATGAACTGGTGGTGCGAATTCCACGGAGACCACGGACACTTGACGGATAAATGTATAGCCCTTCGTAAGGAAGTCGCAAGGCTCCTCGCGTAAGGGATGTTACATGACGTCATCTCCGACAAAGCTAAGGTGACCCTCGATCGAAGGGACAAGGTAACATTTGACAAACCATCCTCATCGGTTCCCACTAAAATTGTTAACACCATTTCAGGAGGGTCGGACGTATGTGGGAACACATAATCGGCCGCCAAAATACATGCTCGAGAGAGCAAAGGCAACAAGCCGATTCAGACGGAGACAAGACAATTGCAGATCTCTGACACTCCCTCCATTACCTTTAACGACTCAGAAGCTCAAGAGTTAGGCGGCCACAACGACGGTTTGGTAATTTCTCTTTCAATTAGCAATTGCCTTATCCGTTGTGTTCGAATCGACACAGGTAGCTCCACCAACTTGTTGACACTAGACGCCTTAAAGGGTATGGGTTTAAGCGAGGATGACTTAACCAAGAACTCTACCCCGCTGGTCGGATTCAGCGGGGAAGTTAAGTATACCCAAGGCGAAATCGTGTTAACAACGTACGCTGGTAGAGTCAATTAACAGGTAAAGTTTTTGATACTCGATTGCCCGTCCCCATACAATGCAATCCTTGCTAGACCATGGATCCATGCCATGAAAGATGTATCCTCCACTTACCACCAGACAATAAAGTTCCCTACTAAGTGAGGGGTACAGGAAATAAGAGGCTACCAACAAGCTGCTAACGAGTGCTATGTCACTTCAATGAAATGGGCAGTCGACAAATCTTCCGCATAGCAATCACAGTGTGGCAAAGGAACCACGTGATACATCGAACCAAAAATGGAACAACTCGACAAGATCGCGCTGAATCCTTCAAAGCGAACACAAACAGTGAAGGTCGGATCGGATCTAAACGATTCGACCAGGGCAAATTTAATTTCTTTTTTATGATCCAACTCTGATTGTTTTGCTTGGTCACACGAAGACATGGTGGGGATCTCCCCAGATATTATTACTCACAAATTGAATGTAGATCTCACATACCCTCCAGTCAATCAAAGAAGAAGAAAGTTCGCGCCAGACCGTAACAAGATTGTAGACGACGAGGTAACAAATTTACTCGAGACAGGTAAAATAAGAGAAGTCATGTATACCGACTGGTTAGTAAACGTCATCGTGGTTCAAAAGAAGAATGGGAAATGGAGAGTATGCATCGACTTCACAGATCTAAATGGGTAAAAAGGTAAATTTTGGTTAGCTCATTGTGACTAGTTTTCCATATTTCACATCCTGTCATGTAGTTTTTAAGTATATGTTCCTTTTGTATTTATTGACCTCGTACAATTTGTATTGTTTAGGGTCATTTATTGAGATTTGAAGGGAAACACTTGATTGAATCATGTAAATCTTGTAAGTACACATTAGCGGTGATCGATGATCGGTCGAGTCGAGGCAATGTCGATTAAGGCGACGGTGTTGGTGGTGGCAGTGGTGTTAGCGCTGGAGGCTAAACGCCATTGCGAGGGGCTGAAGATCTGCAACGTATAGACAGTTGGTTTACCATTACCAATTTGCCAATGAAGTTGTTTTTGGAAAGACTGACAACGACTGAAGAGTCGAGTAAATTGCCAAGAAAAGTTCTTCGGTTGGATATTGAACAAATTTTCTTCCCTGATATATTTTTCTTTGATAGTCCTAACCCATGCATTATTTGGTTCTTGTATAATTTTCCATAGTAGCTTCATTTATAAGAATTTATTATTAACTTTTGATGTCTTGAATCCTAGTCCTCCCTTTTCTTTTGGAGTACAAATACGCTCCCAACTGATAAATGGGTGAAAGCCTGAGGTGTCCAATTTATTTCAGAAGAAGGATTTATTTATTTTTTCTACTTCCTCCAAAATACCTTTAGGGAGGAGGAAACTTTGCATGAGGAAATTTATCTTTCAGATAAGGTTTGCTTGGATAAGGACTGCTCTACCAGCCTGAGAGAGAGAATTTGCTTTCCATTTAGAGAGTTGCTTTTATAGAGAGCTAGTGACGTTGTGAAAGGTATTGTTATTGTGTCTTCCACGGAGAATTGCGGTCCCAAGGTATTTTACAAGGTTTCTTGTTATGGGAACACCTAGGTTACAAGCCAACTTTCCTAAGAGTGATGTTGAAGTGTTTGATGAGAATTGAACAGAGCTTTTGTGAAAAATTAAGTTTAGATATGTCTTTTCCGAAAAGTCCTCAAGAAAAGTTTTGATATATATAGCAGAGGAGCTACAAGCTTCTGCAAAGATAATTGTCGTCTGTAAAAGTTAAAAAGGGGATTGAAGTTTCGTTTTAACCAGCTTAATTCCAATTTTGGGTTGGGTTTTAGGGATTTAGTCGAGTGTTCTTGCCAGGTATTTCATAGCGAGAACAAAAATATACGGATCCATTGTGTCTCCTTGTCTAATACTACAAGAGGGCTTTTGGATGTTGAAATGCAAACACATCATCGACAAATACAAGCCCATTTCGACACATTGCAGCCATGCCTTTAGAAGAAATCCATGCTAAATATGTTGGACACAAAAAGTAAATGCAGTGATGCACTAAAGTCAAACATGGAATATCACATTGACACCTTTACACAGTCCATAACGTGTCAACATATCAAGCCATACACAATAGACAAACATCAATAAAATCATGGAACAATAACATACAAAATATACCTCAAATTTAAAAGAAAATATACAAAGTCAATAAGCCACTCATTTGATGCCACACATGCAAACAAGCATAGGTAGGTGTAAGACAACGAAGAATGCCACAATGCCATAAAAATATGTAAAATTAGGGCTGCTACTACGTTATTTACCCTTTCGCATTACAAAACTCTATGCAGAAACCTGGCGTACGTAAGATTTCTGCGTAGAGCTAGAATATAATTGTTGGAGAAAGGGAGTTGGGGTTTTTTTGAAATTTGCCTCCTACGCAAAGATCTAGCGTACGCCAGATCCTGGCGCAGGAAAAAAAAAATTCCTGGACGCAACCAAGTGAACAATATATATTTTTAAATCTGCATTTGACTCTAGTAATAGACGTTATCAAGTAATCAAGGTTACATGGCAATAAATTCGTTTGTATCATGAGATTTCAATATATTTTTATTCATGTATATTTCTCCACCAATTTGTTTGATATTATCTGTTTGTTATTATTATTCTCGAAAATCATATATAACTATGGTTATATCTTATAGTTATATCCAATTTGGTTGTATCTTATGGTTATATTTCATAGTTATATACTATGGTTATATCCTATATTATATCATATAGTTATATACTATGGTTATATTATATAGTTATATACTATCATTATACCTTATAGTTATATCCAATTTGGTTATATACTATGGTTATATCATATATCTTATAGTTATATAACTATATGATATAACCAATTTGGATATAACTATAAGATATAATCATAGTATATAAGTTATATACTATGGTTGTATCATATAGTTATATACCATGATTATATCTTATAGTTATATCCAATTTGGTTATATTCTATAGTTATATACTATGGTTATATCATCTATCTTATAGTTATAACTGTTGGTTATATGATATAACCAAATTGGATATAACTGTTGAATCGTAGTGTGTTAGACAGAGAACGATGTGATTGTTCCCTGGGCAGCGGAATATAAAGATTCAAAGTAACAAGTAATTTCCCAAAAACAAATACTTGTATTATTAAGAATTGTACAATCTCACAAGTCTTATCTCCACCTATACCCTAGGTTAAAGACCTTGAGTGCAATCAACTCCTAAAGACACAAGAACAAAACAAGACCTTTAGCAAGAACTACCCGTACCTTGCCTTAGACCTTCGATCTCAGTTCTCACAAGAGTTCCTTCGTGTGCTTGATGGTTATAGTTGAGATGTCTTTCATTAAGACCATTCTCATCTATATATATGGTCTAACAAATATCCTATTACCAAATATCTAACAATTGACATATATGGTAACAACGAACAATTTCGTTACCAAATATACTTTTCAGCTTATAAACACATGGTTTCCTTATATAAACTTTCCTAAGACTCATTATCTTCTTCTTCTTCTTAACCAAGCAAGACTCAAAATCTCATTTCCTTGTATAACTGAGTCTCTCTGGGAACAGCTGGCACATATCTGCGGTCCTCATCGTTCCACAAATGTTGTTTCCATATATAGAGTTTTCCTTGTATAGGAACCACGCGTGTTAGATTTCCAATTTGCTTTCGCGTAACAGTTCCTTGTTTTCACAACGTTCCTTAGCTCTTCTCTGCTTTCTCTTCTTTATGCGTTTTCCATTGTTCCCTAATTCTTTCATAAGATATAAAACTCATAGGAACAACAAGAAAACATAAAACCTAATGGTGTTTATCATCATCAAAATCAGAGGGAACGTCAAGGTTCCAACAATTTCCCCATTTTTGGTGATGACAAACCTATTCAAAAATTGTTCGATCAAAACAGAGTAATAAGCAAGGCAATATTAATCAACATGTATCTCAGTTTTAATGTATAAGCAAAATTTTATGTCAAATGAACAATTGCAATTTATACCTTCAAGTTGCATCATCGTTCCCCCTCAACACTAGCATCGCCCAGAAATTCATAACGAATTAGGAACAATGTAAACTGTTACCTCTCATAACTGAGTTATCGCACAATTTCCACACTTCCCCCTTTTGGCATCATTAAAGGATCAAAAGTAAATAATGGAACAACATAACTAAGGCAGCAGGCAAAAGCAAAAGACAAGTTCATATATATCAAGCAGGGAATTGATTACAAAAATGCAGAAACAACTTGACAAACAACCACAAAAAGATTAAAATGCAAACACATAAATAAGATAACATTTAAAATCGAAGAGAAGAGGGGAAGACGGGCTGGATAAGAGAAGGTGTCCACTCAAGACTCAGAATCCTCCTTCTGGGCCTTGTCCTTGTTGAGAAAATACTCAAGAAGCAGTGAAAGGATGTTCTTGATTTCACACAATTCAGTCAACATCTGGCTTTGCACAGAGGCACCTTTAGATGTTCCCTCTCCAGCTTCTCGCTTCAAAATATTAGAGACATGCAGAGTTCCCTTGCTGTCTCCCTGGAACTTCATTTTCTTCACATTTACCATATCCAGCTTAGTGACCAGGGGAACTTCGCCTTCTGCTCTGTAAGCCCCTACTGCTTGTAGAATCAGCTTGATAACATTTGGGTAGGCAAGGGAATGAGTCTTGGCACTGCATTTTGCCATGTGTTGTAGAATGATCCTAGGAAGATCAATCTTCTCCATGTGCCAAAACCTGTCCAACAGCAGCAGATCTGTGGCAGTGATTGTGTTCCTCTTCTCCTGCCTGGGAACAACAACCTTCATAATGATGTGATGTGCTATCCGCTAAGACAGTGTAAGAGCAGACACATGAGTGGCTGGAATTTTGGATTTGAAGAGCCTCTCAACACTAGCCTCCTTGGACATTTTCAAATCATCTGAGTTCTTCTCTCCAGAGATTTCGCAAAACCCTTCAGTAGAGATGGCCAGCAGTCGAGCAACCTTGGACACAGTGAAGGACAGATCGTCATCGTTGATTGACGTTGTTCCCACCATAGTGGCGGCAATGTTGAGTTGGAAGGAATGGTAGAACTCCCGGATCTGATCAGGGTTGGCCATGACTCGATTGGAAAGGAGGTGTTCCCAACCTTGAAATTTGAGTCGCTCCAGGACATCTTCAAAGCCGTTGGTGACTCTGAACCCTTCTGGGATAAGGAGGTGCATAATGATCTTTTTCCCATCAACAGATTTTTCTTCCAGCTTAGCCTTCTTCCTGGGCTCAGTCTTGGCCTCGATCTTCTTTGCAGATCGCAAACGTGCCGTTAGAGTTCCTGGAGTAGTCTCACCGGCGGCAGACTTAGTTGGGGTGGAGAAGTCGGTGGATGCTCATTGTTACCCTAAGTACTCAACATCTGGGTGCTCATCATCCTCAGAGCCGATCGTGTGTTTGCGCTTGCGACTGGGCTCCATAGTTTCCAGGGGATAAAGACCCAGCTCGACCTCTACAGCAGCCATGGCCTCCTCCTCTTCAGCTTCTTTTGATTTAGGAGGGGAGTTGACTTCGTCTTCTGGCTCAGTAATGGTCACCATCTCCTTGGAGGCATCAGTTTCTTGGACCTGTTCCACCGATGGTTGTTCCCCCTGAGGCTGTTCCTCTTGAAGCTCAGCGATTGAGGTGGTGGCTTCTTTGGCTATTTCCACCACATCAGCCATGGTGGTGGTGTCCTTGGATTGTGGAGTCTTAGCAGCCCAGAGCACCTCAATTGAGTCCTTGAGAGCACTGAGTTGCTCCTCAGTAAAGGCAGAGACGTCAATGGCGGGAGTAGAAGAAGATGTGGGAGTAGACATGATGATGTGGTTGTGTTTGGAGAGAGAAGGGATGATGATTTAGGGTTTGAAAATGGCAAAGAGCAAAGAGAAGGAAATTTCAGAGATGGAGAGAGAGAATATGTGAAACAGTGGTGAATCGGGTTGTGGTGAAGGTGAGGTTTATATAGAAGTTGAGATATTGGGAAGAAATGAAATAAGGAAAGGATGAGGATTGGCTTACCAAAAATCTCGCCATTGACATCTTTGAAAACGAAAACCAGATCTTTTCTCTCTCAATAGGTAACTGCCATTTTCTTCTCGTTTCTCGCAATCACACCGTTCCTCGCTGCAGAACTATCAAATCACCATTGAATGCAAGCACCACAGAGAGCAACAGTCACCTGTAACTCTCAACGTTCAGTAGACTGTTCCTATTCACTGTTCCTTTCGCAGTTCCCCCTTAGGCAAAGCCCATACAGATGACTCTGAGTTGCTTAAGTGGATAGAAAGGCTAGTTTGGATATTTTAATGGGTTCACACAAAAATTGCAAAGATATATCCAAACAGAAATATAGGTAGGGAACAATGACGATCCAGATAATGATTCCCAATAAAATGTGGTAAATAAAAATAAGTTCATAGGGAACGTTTACCTGGATCCAAGCTGGGGACGACAGTGCAACCAATTATCATTTTGGCTTGTAATGAGGGTGCAGATAATCAAATCGATTGCTTTGGGCTTGAAAGAAGATGTTATCATGTAAAAATGAAGCACATATGATCAAGAGTAGAAGTTGCAAGAAGTTTTTTGATATAATGTAACACAAAGCACATAGCAAGAGTAATAAACAAGTCATTTGCAAATAGCATGCCACATAGAGATTGTTCCCTAGTTTAAGAATGATCGATCTAGCCAATCACTGAGGGAATAGTGGAAGTGGAGTTCCTTAGTTTAAAGAGATCATCCCAAGGAGCATTCGCAAATACTCAAAGGGTTTTCTATCCAGTATTTTGGTGAAGATATCTGCAACTTGTTCCTCTGTCCTACAATGATCCATTCTAATAAAAAATTTCTCAACATTATCACGAAGAAAATGGTGACAAATGTCAATATGCTTAGTACGTGAGTGATGAACATGATTTTTGGAAATGTTGATAGCACTAGTATTATCACACATAATGGGAACGGTGCCAAGAGACATACCAAAATCCTCCAATTGTTGTTTGAGCCATAATACCTGGACACAACAAGAAGCAGCAGCGACGTACTCAGCTTCAGCGGTTGAAAGGGCAACAAAATTTTGTTTCTTTGAGGCCCAAAAGACAAGACATGAGCCAAGGAACTGTGCCATCCCTGATGTGCTTTTGCGATCCACCAGGTGATCAGCAAAGTCAGCGTCAGTGAAGCCCACAAGTTCAAACCCACTGTTTCTTGGATACCAAAGACAGAGATTGTCGTTCCCTTTCAAGTATCGCATGATCCTTTTGACTTCAGTTAGGTGTGACTCCTTAGGATTTGCTTGAAACCTAGCACAAAGACACAGACTGAACATAATATCTGGCCTACTTGTCGTTAGATAGAGTAAGGAACCAATCATGCCTCTATACATTATAGCGTCTACATCTTGGCCATTCAAGTCTGCATCAAGACGAGTGTTAGAGGAAATAGGTGTATCAACAGGTTTAGCTTTATCCATACCATACTTCTTCAATAGTTCCTTGATGTATTTTTGTTGATGTACCCTTGTTCCCTCAGAGGATTGAGTGACTTGTAATCCGAGGAAGAAAGAGAGTTCCCCAGTCATGCTCATCTCAAATTCACTACTCATTAGATTTTTGAATTTTTCTACAAGGGACGAGTTAGTGGAACCAAAAATAATATCATCAACATAGACTTGAACTACGAGAATCTCACCTTTGTGTTCCAAGAGGAACAATGTCTTGTCAATCTCACCACGTCTGTATCCATTTGAGAGAAGGAATTGTGCCAGCTGATCATACCAAGCTCTAGGAGCTTGCTTGAGTCCATACAGTGCCTTGTCCAGTGCATACACATAGTCAAGATGTTCCATGTTTTCAAAACCTGGGGGTTGTTTCACGTAAACTTCCTCTTGAAGATAGCCATTGAGAAATGTTATTTTGACATCCATTTGATACAACGTGAATCCTTTAAAAGCATCATAAGCGATGAGAAGTCGAATGGCTTCAATGCGAGCTACTGGAGCATATGTCTCATCATAGTCGATCCTTTCTTATTGATTGTAGCCTTGAGCAACCAGTCTCACCTTGTTCCTTGTCACAGTGCCAGAATTGTTGAGCTTGTTTCTGAAAACCCATCGAGTGCCAATAGCATGTTTGTGCTTTGGAAGGGGAACAAGTCTCCAGACTTTGTTCCTTTCAAATTGATGTAGCTCTTCTTGCATAGCAACTATTCAATTTGGATCTTTCAGTGCTTCTTTGATGTTCTTTGGTTCTACAAAAGATATAAAAGCATAGAAAGCACAAAAGTCATATAGTTGAGAGCGTGAACCTCTTTGTTCGTATGGTGTGAGAAGAGCATCAAATGGGTGATTCTTCTTGGTCCAGACGTTTTTGGATTTCGACGGTGGAGGAATAGGAGGAAGAGCAACAATTGTTGCTGCAACTGAAAATGAAGAGGGTGGAACGTCAGCAGCAATTGAAGTAGCTACCTCAGAGACAATTCCTTCAGCAGTATCCATGGGTTCTTCCTCAATAATTGTTACCACATCACCACTTAATTGGCCATCTTGCACAAGTTGTGCATTCGAAGTATCACCACCAGAAGTTCTATTGGGAACAGTGGTAACATCAGTATCGATGGCTAGAGTTGTTGTGGGAGCATCAGGTGTTGGTGTGGACGGTTTGTCATTGTCACTAGTTGTGGTAGCTCCAAGAGAACTGGTAGTGTTCCCACCAGCATTGGGGGCACTGTTCCCTATACGTGGATTACCCTGGTGATTTACATCTTCTTCATCATCTGAATCTTCACGTTGCATGCGTGGAAATTGATCATCAGGGAACTGTGAGTTGGAATCAACACTCGCAGCTTTTGAGTGTTCATCAAAGACAACATGAATGCTTTCTTCAATCTTTCGGGTTCTTTTGTTGTAGACTCTATAAGCTTTGCTTGAATTTGCATATCCCATAAAGATTCCTTCATCACTCATTGGATCAAATTTTCCCAAGTTGTCTTTTCCATTGTTGTGAATAAAGCACCTGCAACCAAAGGCACACAAGTGGGAAACATTGGGCTTGCGTTCCCTGATTAGTTCATAAGCAGTTTTATTTAACAATGGTCTAAGCATGGCACGATTAAGGATATAGCATGAAGTGTTGATCGCCTCAGCCCGGAATATTCGAGGAAGGTTGCTTGCTATGAGCATTGTTCTAGCCACGTCCTCCAATGTTCTGTTCTTCCTCTCGACCACTCCATTTTGTTGTGGTGTCCTAGGAGCTAAGAAGTTATGAGAAACCCCATGGTCCCTACAGTAACCAAGGAACATGGAATTCTCAAACTCCGTTCCATGGTCAGAACGGATGGAGCTGAGTTATTGTCCCAGATTTGTTTCCACACCTTTGATGAAAGATTCTAATGACTCGAATACCTGTTCCTTGGAAGAGAGAAGGATTGTCCATGTAAATATAGAGTAATCATCTACAATAACAAATACATACTTGTTCCCTGCATGACTTCTTATCCTCATGGGACCACAGAGATCCATATGGATCAGTTCCAGAGGACGAGAAGTGGTCACATCCGGTTTGCTCTTGAAAGAGGAACGTGTTTGCTTCCCTCTTACATAGACTTCACAGACTCCATGGAACTCAGGCTTGACATTTGGAAGCCCTCTAACCAGTTCCGTCTTGTGAAGTTTGTGAATGAGTTGTAAATTTGCATGTCCAAGCCTTATGTGCCACAGTTCCGTCTCTTCAGCTAGAGACGCAAAGCACAGTTCCCTTGAAGGCTTGAATGTTGTGTCAACAGTGTATACATCATTGAATCGGACACCCTTTAGTATGATCTCCTTGGTTTGTCTATTCCTTATGTAGCAATCTTTGGTTGTGAACACAGTTTCGTTGTCTCCTTGATCACAAAGTTGAGCTACACTTAACAAATTAAAACCAAGTTGATGAACCAGACTAACCTCTTTTATTTTGATGCTTGAGTTCAAGGTTGCTTCTCCTGTTCCCACTATCTCTCTGCAGCGTTTATCTCCAAGAGAAACGGTTCCCCTAGAGTGTTGTTGAAGTGAGGTAAGGTGATCTTTATTTCCTGTCATATGGCATGAGCATGCGTTATCAATGAACCACTTGTTGTTCCCCCTCACTTCATCCTGCATTAAGAGAGTTAGTGTTTAGCGACCTAGGCAAGCTTGGCTTTACCTGGTCGTTTAGAGACAAAGTGATATTCTCTAGGCTCAGCATTGCACATGTCAGGAGATGCATTATAATCATTCAAATCAATATTGTTACTTCTGTTGTTCCTTCGCTGAGTGTGCTCTTCAGTGAACTTTTGTTTCTTAGCACAGTTTTTCACAACATGGCCGTTGTTCCCACAATGCCAACAAATCTTATAATAGTCTCCCAAGGTGTACTTACGGTTTGGGACAAGCATCCTACGTTGCTTGACTCTAACTAGGTTAGGTGTACTAGGCAAACTTCCCTGGGATTGGATGAGATACATCTTATAGGCAGGTTGACCATGGTACCATGATTGATCTTCACTCAACCCACTCTCCAGAGTTTTCACACGCTCTTCTAGGTATAAGTTCCTATCCCTAGTACTCTGAAGTTCCCTATCCTTCATCTCTCTAAGCTCAGGTATGGTTAACTCATGTTTTTCACTTTCTTGTTTTTCTCCTTTATACCCCAGACCATACTTGGGTGCAACAAAGGAAATTTCTTCTTCCTTAAGGTTTTGCTCAACTAAGATGGAGTGAATTTTATCAATCTGAGCTTTCATCTGAGACAGTTCCCTAACAGTGCTAAGAGAACTAGATTCACTGTGAGTGACATCACTTCTAACATAAGGAACAACAGAGGAACTAGCAATTTTAGATAAGGATTCATTTAATTCAATGCATTTATCCTCAGCATCACTTAGGTCATTTTGGGTTTTAAGATTCTCATTATACATGCTTTTGATAAGAGAGATCAAGGATTTTTTTATCAAAATTGACAAGAGATTCAAAGAAGGTTTCAGGATCTACCTCTTGTTCTTCACTTGATGACTTCAGAGTCATTGCGCACATTCTGTTGTTCCCCCATGACTCAGGCTCGTCATCATCAGAGTTGGCACAATCATCTCCCCAGACAGCAACGAAAGCCTTCTTTTTATCATTCCCAGAATTTTCACCATTGTTGTCTGAGTTGTTCCAGTTTGGACACTTATTGGCATAGTGGCCCTTTTCCTTGCAGTTGAAGCAAGTAACATCCTTGATGTCTCGTTTCTCACCATTTTTCCCATCATTCCTGAATGATCTACCCTTGCGATAGAGAGTTCGCATAGCTTTGGTGAGAAGAGCAGTTTCTGGATCTACACCATCCAAGTTGTCATCTTTGTTGTTTTCTATCATCTCGAAAGCCCTTTCAACCATCAAGGCAATGCCTTTAGGTTTAATATATTTGTCTTCTTCATCATACTTTTTAATCTTCCCAAATACTTCATGAAGTGTGAGTTTGAGAGTATTAGGATTCTCCTTGAGAATTGCTTTAGTCATCTTATTCCTTGGAGGAAGTCCATCAATAATGATGAAAATTTTCTCCTTGGGAAGAAATTCCTTTTCATCGACATCGTGAGCAGTAAGTCTAGTGGTGATTTCCTCAAATCTGGATTGATAAGAGGAAACAGTCTCACCATCGATCATGGCGAAGTTATAGAAGTATTTCTTTGCTTGGAAACGATCAAGCTCTTTAAGATCAGAACTTCCCATGTACATCTCTTCTAAGGCTGCCCACATATCCTTTGCAGTTGCACAATAGTGTAACTTGGATGCATCTTCAATGCTGATAGCGTTGTTGATAAACATACGAGCCTTAGAATTTTTCTCCATGATTCTGAAATCATCTAGGCTCCAAGGTTTTATCCTTTGATTACATCTTCAATAACTTTTTCTTCACCAACTTCAATGACCCTCCAGCATTGGTAGTCATTACTCTTCAGCCAGTCTGTGAAGAGGTCCTTCCAGTGTTGGAACTTTTCACCGATAGGCAGGAACGGTGGTTTGTTGTTCCCAAGCCCAACTTCATGAGTGGAAGACATTGTTATCTGTGAATCTGAAAAGAACACACAATCTAGAGCAAACCTGCTCTGATACCAATTGTTGAATCGTAGTGTGTTAGATAGGGAACGGTGTGACTGTTCCCTGGGCAGCGGAATATAAAGATTCAAAGTAACAAGTAATTTCCCAAAAACAAATACTTGTATGATTAAGAATTGTACAATCTCACAAGTCTTATCTCCACCTATACCCTAGGTTAAAGACCTTGAGTGCAATCAACTCCTAAAGACACAAGAACAAAACAAGACCTTTAGCAAGAACTACCCGTACCTTGCCTTAGACCTTCGATCTCAGTTCTCACAAGAGTTCCTTCGTGTGCTTGATGGTTATAGCTGAGATGCCTTTCCTTAAGGCAAATATCATCTATATATATGGTCTAACAAATATCCTATTACCAAATATCTAAAAATTGACATATATGGTAACAACGAACAATTTCGTTACCAAATATACTTTTCAGCTTATAAACACATGGTTTCCTTATATAAACTTTCCTAAGACTCATTATCTTCTTCTTCTTAACCAAGCAAGACTCAAAATCTCGTTTCCTTGTATAACTGAGTCTCTCTGGGAATAGGTGGCACATATCTGCGTTCCTCATCGTTCCACATATGTTGTTTCCATATATAGAGTTTTCCTTGTATAGGAACCACGCGTGTCAGATTTCCAATTTGCTTCCGCGTAACAGTTCCTTGTTTTCACAACGTTCCTTAGCTCTTCTCTGCTTTCTCTTCTTTATGCGTTTTCCATTGTTCTCTAATTCTTTCATAAGATCTGAAACTCATAGGAACAACAAGAAAACATAAAACCTAATGGTGTTTATCATCATCAAAATCAGAGTGAACGTCAAGGTTCCAACAATAACTATAAAGATATAACCAAATTGGATATAACTATCTATACTATATAATCATAGTATATAACTATATGATATAACCATTATAACTATATGATATAACTATAATATATAACTATAGAATATAACCAAATTGGATATCACTATAAAATATAATATATGATATAGCCATAATATATAACTATAAGATATAATCATAGTATATAACTATATGATATAACCATAGTATATAACTATAGAATATAACATAGGATATAACAATATGACATAACCAAATTGGATATAACTATACGATATAACCATAGTATATAACTATAAGATATAACCAAATTGGATATAACTATACGATATAATCATAATATATAACTATAGGATATAACCATAATATATAACTAAAGGATATAACCATAGTCTATAACTATAGGATATAACTGTAATGCCTCATTTTTTTTGGTTTATTCGGCCAAGTTTCGGGGTCGAAACTTTTTTTAAGGGGGAGGTGATGTAATACCCCTCATTTTAGTAAGGGTATTTGGGTAATTTACTCAACCCTCGTTCTGTGGTCGGATCATTTTTGGAGAAGTTTGGATTTCTGTATCGAGATTGATCTCTGTAAAATCCCCTGAGTTATATAAAATACATTCGACGTATTTTTTGGGGTTTAGAATATTTGTTTGGGTACAAATATATTTAATCCGGGGTTTAAAACCTGTAGAATCGAGATTGTTAGACAAATAACTAAAGAACTAAGAATAGCAATTCTCAGTTCCCTTCGCAGCGGAATTTAAACAATCAAACACAAATGAACAAGTTCCTTATAGTGGAAACCTTCGATTGCCAACTAGCAATCTAGGATAAAAACCACTACCTTTCTTTCGAAAGGATTTCAAGGTCTACTTCTTGATTTCTTATCTCTTTGGTTACAACTTATCCTAGGAACAAACACACAGTTTCTTTGCCTTACACACAGTTAGACAATCCTAGATAACTTAACACAAATTATAAACAATCCAAGAAGCAGCCCTTAGCATCAAGGAACTAACTCACTTACAGTCACAGGAACTAGCACACAGCTCTTCGATTCCTTGACTGGTTCCTCTTGATCTTGTTCTGATTTGATGATCTTGTTTGAAGCTTCACACTTTGATGTTTGCTATGGAGTGTGATTCTATTGTGAATGCTTGAAGATAACCCTTGAGTTAGTCTTCCTTTTATAGAGGATTCTTCGCAGCTTAAACTTCTCTTGGTTCCCACAGATCGAGCTTGCCCTAGGATGTGTGGTTCTCCTTGGTCCACGTTGTCTTTGACATATGCAAACAACCTAGGCAGCTCAGAATCCTTCTAGGTTAGTCAACTACTTCAGCCAAGTCGTTCTCCAGCTTCCTTCTTCCGAGGTTCAACAATCTGGGCACTTGGGAACTGTCTTCTGGACAGCGACAGGTTCCATGTCCTGTCGCTTTCACCTTTATCTGTCCGAGGTTATATGTTCTAGGTGTCTTGTTGTTTTGCTCTGGACAATGGCAGACTTTTGGAAGCTTCGCACAAGTCGTTTTCGACTTTCTTTTTTGTCTGAGGTTGGTGTTCCCAGATTTCTCGGGAATCGCAATATCACATGCTGCATTTCTGGGCACACCTGGGTTCCTTCCATTGTCTTGCTGCTTGGTTCTCTTGTTCTGTTTGGCTTCCATGCTTTCGGTATTTGTCATGTGGTTCCTTAAATCACATCTTTGAGATAAAACATTAGTATCAAAATATTTGTCATCTTCAAAAGTAGAGAAACTGAGGAAAGGAACTCTCAGTAGAACCGAAGTTTTAGAGTTCCGTTTCCTAACAATTTCCCCATTTTTGATGATGACAAATACAAGGAACATGGCAACATTATAGGACTTTGAATTTCATGAGACCGGTTGAATTTTAAGGGATTTACAACATTATAAAATAATGAGAGAATATTCAATGGTTGCAGATTCCCCCTAAGCAGATGAACGAGTTTATTTCAAATTCCCCCTTAGAAGTAGAATGAGTTCATGGTTCCTAATAGTCCAGTAGTTTTCAAAGTTCAAGGTTCCTATCCTTCTTCCCCCTTTTGACATCATCGAAAAAATCAGTGACAAGTTAAGAACGGGATATTCAAGTAAATACACAATTGCAGCAAACCCATAACAGAAACATAATGGAAACTTAAGGCAAAGACAAAGTAATCATAGAAAACGAAGCCAAAAGTAGTCATTAACTTAACAAAAACTTAACATTGTTCAAGGCGGGGTGAGACAAATCACAAAACAACATAAAATCAACACACCAACAACCTACAGAGACAACAACATAGGCAACCTTTAAGAAAGACAACACAAGGATAGAAGAAGGTAGTAGGATCCTAGGGGAACTACTAGCACACTGTGAGGGTACAACACTGGGAATCAGGAGAAGCGTTCCTATGGCAATGCAGCGGCCTCCTCTTCGTCATCCTTGTTGTCGTTAGTTCCTTTATTTTGGCCCGTGGCCTGATTAGTACCGGTTGCATCTTCCCAAGTTTTCTGAAGAACTTCTACCAGACTTAAGACAGCGGAGCTCATCTTCCCCAGCTCATTTACTTGATCACAAAGAGCAACCGTGATGACAGTCGAGCCTTTCGTGATAGCCTTTTCAATACGACCCAGAGAAGAAAGGATCGCAGAGGAGTCTTGAGTGGGGTTGAGCGGTGGTAGGGAACTTGAAGGGCCTTGGGAACTGGCCTTTTCCTTAGGCGAGTTAACTTGAGCTTCAGAGGGGGTGGCCTGGTGATCCTTTGTCTTCAATTTTCGAACAGTGGCTATGGTGAGAACCTTGCTATAGACAGTCTCGGGCAAATCATCACGGTACTGGTGTAGCAGGGAGAGGAGATTTTTGATAAGATGGGGAAAGGGTAGGGCATGGGATGTGTGGGACTTGCAAAACTGCATATGAGCTAACACAATGCGGGGGAGATCAACTTGTACTCTAGATAGTACCTTTTCCATTAGAATGGCATCTGTGATGAGAACGGAGGCTCGGTGCTCCTGCCTGGGAACTAGGTTTCGGATGATCCAGAAGTGCAGAAGCTTGTTGGCGATGGAGAGGTCCTTTGTTTCCAAGGTTGAGGGGTAGTCGCCATCATAGAGTTTCTTCACCACTTCTCCCTTGGACTTATAACCCTTTCCTTTGGGCCATGCCTTTTTCTGATACAGAATGTCAAAGCCAGATCTGGACTCGATCCCAAGATCAGACGCTATGAGGTTGGGGGACAGAGGGTACATGGTTCCCTTCCACTGGAATATGGCGTCGTTGCAGGGAGAGTTATCCTTGGCGGGTACAAAGGTGAGAGACTGGTAGAACAGACAGACAACTTCATCAGAGGCGGAGAAAGTCTCAACCAAAAGTTCATCCCAACCTTGGTACTGCAACAAAGAGTGAAACTCGCTTAGGGCATCACTGAACAATTCCTCATCTTCTTCTTCTAGGGCTTGGGTCCAGAACTCCATGCCGATGATGAGTGGTTTGAGGATCTTTCTCTTAGAGAAGAGAGAGGAGACCTGGCCCAGTGAGGAAGAAGAGAGAGTGGTGGATTTGGCCCTTTTTGTGGATTTGGGCTCATAGGGAACTAGAGCTTGGGAGCTTCTCTTTCTTTGTTTCAGCCTTGTTGCAACAGATGGACCAGGGTTGGAGACTGGTTTAGATTTGTGGCTAGCAGGAGAGGGCACCAGACGGAGGATCTCTTGGGTAGTTTTATCCGAGGAGGAGTCATGAGAACCTCCCTCTGAGACTGATTTAGTCGCCGATGTCGAGGCAGGAGTGATGTCTATCACTTTCTCCTTAGCCTTCGCCTCTATTTTCTCCTCAGGTTGCTCTTCAACTTTCTCCTCAGGTTGGGGGTTTTGGGAGGTGGTGGCAGAAATGGGCTTGGAAGATGATGCTGCCTTCTTTTCTTGGAAGGCTCGGAGAAGGGTAGCTTCCTCCTCGTCTTGGATCAGGTTAGGGTTTTGGTCAACCATTTTTTAGGAGCTAGAAATTTTCTGTGTTTGAGAGAGAGAGAAATAGAGGATCAGAGAGATACGAATGGCAAGTTGTGGGGAAGTTGTGGGGAAGCTTGAACCTCCCTCTGAGACTGATATATGGGAACTTTGATGTGGGTTTAAAACACGGAAGGCTCGGAGAAGGGCAGCTTCCTCCTCATCTTGGATCAGGTTAGGGTTTTGGTCAACCATTTTTTAGGAGCTAGAAATTTTCTGTGTTTGAGAGAGAGAGAAATAGAGGATCAGAGAGATGCGAATGGCAAGTTGTGGGGAAGCTTGGATCAACAAGATACTTTTTAAAGGCGGATGAGGATTGAGGGGACGATGGGAGAAATCTGGCCGTTGAGAAGATCAGGGAGAATCTTGAGCATTGATGTGGGTTGCAACTTTTCCGAACGGTCACAAGCCATTTGAAATATTATTCATTCAGAGAAGGAGGCGCTGTACTGAGACGTGACTGATTTCTGCAGGTTTGCCTTAAATAGCGTCTTGGGGAGTGCCGAATTAGCCGTTGGAAGAGCATTTTATCCTGGTTCCTTTCTGGCGATATATTCAGTGTGCTAGAGGGGTATATGGGAACTTTGATGTGGGTTTAAAACATGGAACCGAAAAGTACGTTCCCATACAAGGAATCAGGGAGGCCATTTATCGCATTGCACAACAATTCCCAGAGAGGGTTTAAGAGATGGATCATAGGGAATTAAATTGAGCAATGAGGCAAGGAGGGTCATAGTACACAATCATCATTTCGACTTATATTGTTGGGTTAGAATATGATCAGATTGTGACTTTTGGGCCAACAAAGAAACTTGAACAAAGACAGAGTTGAAAGAATAATGAAGACCAAAAGATACGAACTAGAAAAATTTATCTAAGCTTTTTTAAGAAACCATTATGGAAAAGAGGGTTTGTAGCAAAAAAATATAACACATAGATATCAAGACTCAACAAGTGAAAAATCTTAAACTAGTCAATCAGGGGAACTGGAAAGGAGCCTTTAAACTAAGGTCATACTAGGTTATAAGAATCATTCCCAGTTCCAATCTAAGGTTCTCGAAGGGAACTCTATTCAAGGCTTTGGTGAATATATCTGCAACCTGATCTTCAGTTCTACAAAATTTCATAATGATGTTTCATTTCTCAACATGATCTCTAAGAAAATGATGTCTTATATCTATATGCTTGGTCCTAGTGTGATGCACATGATTCTTTGAAATGTTTATAGCACTCGTATTATCACAAAGAATAGAGAGGGGACCATAAGACATACCAAAGTCCGCGAGTTGTTGCTTTAGCCAGAGAAGTTGGGAACAGCATGAGGCAGCAGCTATGTACTCGGATTCTGTAGTGGAGAGAGAGACTGAGACTTGTTTCTTTGAACCCCATGACACAAGGCAAGGGCCTAGGAACTGTGCCATTCCAGAGGTGCTCTTCCTATCCACCAGGTATCCAGCATAATCAGCATCAGTGAAACCCATCAACTCAAAGGGACATTCTTTGGGGTACCAAATACAAAGTGAATCAGTTCCCTTGAGATATCAGAATATTCTGTTTACAGCAGCCAAGTGGGTCTCTCTTGGACAAGATTGGAACCTAGCACACAAGCCAACAGGAAAAACAATGTCTGGGCGACTAGCGGTAAGGTACATGAGTGAGCCTATCATACCTCTATAGAGTTTCTCTTCCACTAGAGGACTTGAGTGGTCCTTGTCCAAATGAGCAATGGTGGAGATGGGAGTGGAGAGAGGCTTGCTTGAATCCATTTTGAACTTCTTTAGTAGTTTCCTAACATACTTCTGTTGGTGAATTTGAATACCATCTTCCTTTTGAGTGATTTGTAATCCGAGGAAGAAGGTGAGTTCCCCAATTAAGCTCATTTCGAATTCACTGCTCATCAAGTCTTTGAACTTGTCTACAAGGGACAGGTCAGTGGAACCAAAATAATATCATCTACATAAATTTGAACCACTAAGATGTTACCTTTTTCTTCTAGGATGAAAAGAGTTTTGTCAATAACTCCACGTCTGTAGCCATTTGAGAGTAGGAACTGGGCAAGTCGATCATACCAAGCTCTGGGAGCTTGCTTGAGGCCGTACAGTGCTTTGTCTAAGAAGTAGACATGGTCTGGATAATCATCGTCCTCAAAACCAGGTGGTTGCTTGACATAGACTTCTTCTTGAAGAATTCCATTTAGGAAGGCCGTCTTTACATCCATTTGGAACAACTTGAACCCTTTGTGTGATGCGAAAGCAATCAACAACCTTATTGCTTCAATCCTTGCCACTGGAGCATAGGTTTCATCATAGTCAATGCCTTCTTGTTGATTGTATCCTTGAGCAACAAGTCTTGCTTTGTTCCTTATCACCGTTCATGTATCATCTAGCTTGTTTCTGAAAACCCATCTAGTTCCTATGATGTGCTTATCCTTGGGGCGGGGAACTAGATGCCATACTTTGTTCCTTTCAAACTGATGGAGCTCTTCTTGCATAGCTTGGATCCAGTCTGTATCCTTTAGTGCCTCACCTATGTTCTTTGGTTCCACAATAGATAGAAAGGCATTGAAGGCAAAGAAGGTGAGATGTTCGAACCTGACTGGAGGCTTGATGATTCTTCTTTCTCTATTGGGAGCTAGAGCATTTGATGTGGAAACATTATGAGTTGAGCATTCAGCTTCCTGGTTAGGATCACCTTCTCCATTGAAAATTATGTGAGAGGAAGAATCATTGAAGTCTCCAGAGATGTTGTCGTCATGTTCATGGTTCCCAGAGATGGATTGTTGTTCATTATCCATGGGAACTGGTGGAGGATTCTGTGCGGCAGGGCAGGAGTTTGGTGGAGTGACATCTTCATCTGGATCTTCTTGAGATGACTTGGGAAACGGGTCTTCAAAGGGAGTGGTAGTGTTATGCACAATTCTTCCAAGTGATTTTTCATTAAAAATAACATGAACACTTTCTTCTACCTTTTTAGTCCTTTTGTTGAAGACTTTGTATGCCTTACTGCCTGAGGCGTATCCAATGAATATTCCTTCATCACTTCTTGGGTCGAATTTGCCAAGATTGTCCTTCCCATTGTTGTGCACAAAACACTTGCATCCGAACACCCTCAGATGTGAGATGTTGGGAACTCTTCCTCTTAGGAGTTCATAGGGTGTCTTCTCTGTAATTGGGCGAAGCATGGCTCGATTGATGATGTAGCAAGTTGTGTTGATCGCCTCAGCCCAGAATGATTGAGACAGTCCACTTGATATGAGCATAGTCCGAGCCATGTCTTCCAAGGTTCTATTCTTCATTTCTACTACTCCATTCTGTTGAGGAGTGTATGGTGCAGAGAAGTTGTGATCAATTCCATGTTCACTGCAAAAGGTTAGAAATTCTCCATTTTCGAATTCGGTACCATGGTCAGACCGAATAGAATTGAGTGAGCAATCAAGAGATTTTTCTAACAAAGGAACCAGATCTTTAAAGCGATCAATGACTTCACTCTTAGATTTTATGAAGATAGTCCAAGTGAAGCGAGAGAAATCAATGACAAGGACAAAGATATACCTGTTTCCTCCTAGGCTTTGAACTCTCATAGGTCCACAAAGGTCCATGTGGATGAGTTCAAGGGGCCTAGAGGAGCTTACCATATTCTTGGATTTGAAGGAACTTCTTGCTTGTTTCCCTTTTATGCAGTCTGAGCATGGTTCCGAAGATGTACCACTTATCTTTGGAAGGCCTCGAACTAGTTTCTTTGAGTGTAGCTTGTGGATCAATTTGGTGATGGCGTGACCAAGACGTTGATGCCACAGCTCAGTTTGATCATTTACTGTTGAGAGGCAGAGTTTCTCCTTGGGAACAAATGATGGGTCAACAACATACACATTGTTGAATCTTTTGCCTTTTAGGATGATTTGTCTCGAGGAGTCTAGGACGGTGCATTCACTTGACTTAAATCTAACTTCATTGTCTCCTTGATCGCACAGTTGTGACACACTTATTAGATCAAACCCAAGATTATCAACAAGGTGAACTTTCCTTAATGTGGTCGTTCAGTCTCACAGTTTCTATTCCACAGATTTTCCCTTTGCTTTTGTCTCCAAAGGATATGTTCCCTCCTTGGAGAGGTTGAAGAGAGGTCATTTGATTTCTTCTTCCGATCATATGGCATGAGCAACCACTGTCGATGTACCATAATTGAGGTTGCCTCTCTTCTTTCTGCACATAAGGGAACTAAGATTTCTGAACCCAACGAAGCTTGGCTTTACTGGGGGGATCAGCATTGCGAGTCTGTGAATAGCCAGGGAACTGGTTCCTTTCATGGTAATAAGCACTTTTCTCTTTTTCAAAGTTCCTTTTCTTAGGACAATCAGTCTTGTAATGACCATTCTTACCACAGTAGGTACACAAGCGATTGTAAACAATATGTCCATACTTTCCTTTTCCTGGCCTGAAAGGTTTTTCAGTTTTCCTTTTGTTGAAGTCAACATTGTTTCTAACCTTACTATGAGCCATATCAACATATCTTTTGTGAGCAAAGGAATTAGTGAACCATTGGTTTTCAGGAACCATCTTTTCTTTTCCCTTAGATTTCCTCTTAGGACTTCGAGAACTTTCATTGAGACGTTTGACAACCTCAGCCTTGTTCTCAAGAACCATGATCTTTTCTGATAGGAATTGATTCCTATCACGAGAAGTGGCGAGAGCAGTACTGAGGTTCTCATTCATCTCAACAAGTTCTCGCCTAGCCTTTTCATCTTCATCATCATTGTTCCCTTTGTTATTGACATATCCTATTCCATGACGTTGTCTCACAAAAACAGTTTGATTTATCGTTTTTTCATTTATAGAGTCAGTGAGAATGTCTAACCTATCAATTATAGATTGAAGCATATCATTTTCAGGTAGGTTATCATGCAAGGGAATTCTAACAGAGTCTATACTAGTTTCATCACAAGATTTGTAGATTTTAAGGTGACTAGCATGCACATTTCTAATGTCAATGAGTTTGGAATGAGTTTCAGCTAGGTCTTTCTCAGTTTCATCAAGTTTCTTACTCCATACAGAGTTCTCAACAGTCAAGCAAGCAATTTCATCTTCACAGTCATCAAGTTTTTGTTGAAGGGAACTGGTTTCCTTTCCTAGTTTCTTTATGATCTTAAGAAGTTGTTTCTTATCACAATCAGCTAGAGTTTTTAAGAGATCGTCAGAAGTTACCTCAAGGTCTTCTGAGTCGCTTGAATCTCCTTTTGCCATGAGACATCTTCCTCCAAAGAAGCCACTCAGATCCAGTTCCTCATCTGAGTCTTCTCCCCATGAGGCTACGAGAGCCTTCTTTCTCTGAGGTCTTTCTTCTTCCTTAGAGTCTTCCTTGTTGGGACAATTCTTAGCGTAGTGTCCCTTTTCTTTGCACTCGTAACAAGAAACTTCCTTGAGATCTCTTCTTGGTCCACTGTGAGAGGAACTACCCTTTTGGAACCTTCCATTTACAAAGAATTTTTTGATGTTCTTTGAGAAGAGGGCTGTTAGTTCGTCCTCCTCTTCTTCCAGGTCTGAGTTCTCTTGATCCATCTCGATCCTAGAGAAGGCTTTGGAGATCTTGAGGGCAATTCTTTTCTCCAGTTTCTTGTCGGCATTGGCTTTGGTGTGCTCTCCTTCTTCAACTTCCAGTTTTCCTATGACTTGAGTCAAGGGAAGGGATTGAATGCCTGGAGTGTTCTTCATGATTCCCTTGAGAAGGGTGAATTTGGAGTTGAGTCCATTGATGACCACCAGAGACTTGGAAACTTCATCGAGGTCGACTCCGGCCGCTGTTAGCTTTCCAACCAATCTGTTGAAGCGGGAGTAGTACTCTGAGATGGTATCAGTTTCCATCATTTTGAAGGTGTGGTATTCTCCTTCCAAAGAAAACTTTCTGCTTTGCTTTAGTTCATCACTTCCTTCATGCATCTCCTTGAGAGCCTTCCACATTTCTTTCGCCGTCTTGATGCCTATGACCTTGTCCATGTCCTCTCTGTCCAGTCCATTGAGGATGAACTGCCTGGCCTTGGCATTCTTCTCCATGATAAAATAGTGCTCTGGTTTCCAGTCTTCTTCCTTCATGGTAAGGTCGACATAGCCATCTCCATTTTTGACTATCCTCCAGCATTGGTAGTCGTTGGTCTTGATGTGGCTTTCCATGCACTTTTCCCACCATGTTTCTTCTCCTTTCTTTTGGAGATGTGGCTTGTTGGTGGAGATTTCGAGCTCAAACTTGCTTGGTTGAGACATGATCTGCAAACTTTAACAAAGATCTAGAGCTTTTCCTGCTCTGATATCAATTGTAGGATCGAGATTGTTAGACAAATAAAGAAACTAAGAATAGCAATTCTCAGTTCCCTTCACAGTGGAATTTAAACAATCAAGCACAAATGAACAAGTTCCTTATAGTGGAAACCTTCGATTGCCAACTAGCAATCTAGGATAAAAACCACTACCTTTCTTTCGAAAGGATTTCAAGGTCTACTTCTTGATTTCTTATCTCTTTGGTTACAGCTTATCCTAGGAACAAACACACAGTTTCTTTGCCTTACACACAGTTAGACAATCCTAGATAACTTAACGCAAATTATAAACAATCCAAGAAGCAGCCCTTAGCATCAAGGAACTAACTCACTTACAGTCACAGGAACTAGCACACAACTCTTCGATTCCTTGACTGGTTCCTCTTGATCTTGTTCTGATTTGATGATCTTGTTTGAAGCTTCACACTTTGATGTTTGCTATGGAGTGTGATTCTATTGTGAATGCTTCAAGATAACCCTTGAGTTAGTATTCATTTTATAGAGGATTCTTCGCAGCTTAAACTTCTCTTGGTTCCCACAGATCGAGCTTGCCCTAGGATGTGTGGTTCTCCTTGGTCCACGTTGTCTTTGACATATGCAAACAACCTAGGCAGCTCAGAATCCTTCTAGGTTAGTCAACTACTTCAGCCGAGTCGTTCTCCAGCTTCCTTCTTCCGAGGTTCAACAATCTGGGCACTTGGGAACTGTCTTCTGGACAGCGACAGGTTCCATGTCCTGTCGCTTTCACCTTTCTCTGTCTGAGGTTATATGTTCTAGGTGTCTTGTTGTTTTGCTCTGGACAATGGCAGACTTTTGGAAGCTTCGCACAAGTCGTTTTCGACTTTCTTTTTTGTCCGAAGTTGGTGTTCCCAGATTTCTCGGGAATCGCAATATCGCATGCTGCATTTCTGGGCACACCTGGGTTCATTCCATTGTCTTGCTGCTTGGTTCTCTTGTTCTGTTTGGCTTCCATGCTTTCGGTATTTGTCCTGTGATTCCTTAAATCACATCTTTGAGATAAAACATTAGTATCAAAATATTTGTCATCTTCAAAAGTAGAGAAACTGAGGAAAGGAACTCTCAGTGGAACCGAAGTTCCAGAGTTCCGTTTCCTAACAAAACCCACGCCAAACCTTTCCCCGGGCAAACAGACGCGGAAAAGGCATTTCCGCGACCGCGGAAATATGGGTTTCAGAATGGCTAGGCACAAGAATTTTCCGCGACCGCGGATAAAGTTCCGCGACCGCGGAAAACTCCAACACGCCAACGTCGCGTCGTCTGACTCCTCGCCATTCGCGCCACCGTCGATCTTCTGGCTGGCCATTGATCGGGGCTCGGGGAGATCCTTCTGTAGGATCGTGATTGTTAGATAAAAACTTAAGGAACTCAGAATATCAATTCTCAGTTCCTTTCGCAGCGGAAATAAACAATCAAACAAATGACCAGTTCCTTATAGTGGAAACTTTTGATTGCCAACTAGCAATCTAGGATAAAAACCACTACCTTTTTTTCGAAAGGATTTCAAAGTCTACTTCTTGATTTCTTATCTCTTTTGGTTACAGCTTATCCTAGGAACAAACACACAGTTCATTTGCCTTACACACAGTTAGACAATCCTAGATAACTTAACACAATCAATAATCAATCCAAGAAACAGACTTTTGCACCTAGGAACTATCACTTACAGTCACAGGAACTTAGCACTCAGCTCTTCTTCCTTGACTGGTTCCTCTTGATCTCGGTTTGCTTTGATGATCTTGTTTGGAGGTTCATACTAGATATTTGCTAATGAGTGTGAGTCGTGTTTCAGTGCTTGAAGATAACCCTTGGGTTAGTCTTCCTTTTATAGAGGATTCTTCGCAGCTCGATCCTCTCTGGGTTCCCACAGATTGAGCTTGCCCTAGGATGAGTGGTTCTCCTTGATCCACGTTGTTCTTGGCATGTGCAAACAACCTAGGCAACTCAGAATCTCTCTTGGTTGGTTAACTACCTCAGACGAGCCTTGCTATGTCATTGTCCAAATACTTTCGTCCGAGGTTGAACAAGCTGGCCGCTTGCGAACTGTCTTCTGGACAGCGACGTCTCTATGTCCTGTCGCTTTCGTCTTTTCTGTCCGAGGTTCAGCATCTCTAGGTTTCTTGTTGTTTTGCTCTTGGACAATGGCAGGCTTTTGGAAGCTTCGGACAAGTCGTTTTCAACAACTTTTGTCCGAGGTTGTGTGTCCCCAGATTTCTCGGGAATCGCAATGTCGCATGCTACGTTCTGGGCACACCTGAGTTCCTCTGGTTTCCTTCATCTGTCTTGTTCCTTTGGTTCCCTTGTCTTGTTTGGCTTTCTTGCCTTCGGTATGTTCCTGTGGTACCTTAAAACACATCTTTGAGATAAAACATTAGTATCATAATATTTTTCATCGTCAAAAGTAGAGAAACTGAGGAAAGGAACTCTCAGGAGAACCTAAATTCCAGAGTTCCGTTTCCTAACAATTTCCCCCTTTTTGATGATGACAAATACAAGGAACCTGGCAACATAATAGGACTTTGAATTTCATGAGACCATATTGAGTCTAAGGAATTACAACATTACGGATTAATGATAGAGCATTCAATGGTTGCAAATTCCCCCTAAGCAAGTGAACGAGTTTATTTCAAATTCCCCCTTAGAAGTAGAACTGGTTTAGAGTTCCTATTAGTTCAGTAGTCTCCAAAGTTCAAGGTTCCTATCCTTTTCTTCCCCCTTTTGACATCATCGAAAAGATTAAGTACGAGTTAAGAACATGATATCCAAGAGAATATACAATTGCATCAAACCCATAACAGAAGCATAATGGAAACTTAAGGCAAAGGCAAATTAATCATAGAAACGAAGCCAAAAGATAATCATTAAAGCTTAAACTGATCATTGTTCAAGGACGGGTACGACACAATACAACCAACATAAGCCAATAACAAAAACAACAAACTGCAAAGACAACAACAAAAGCAATCATTAGGAAAGAAGACAAATGGATAGAAGAGGGGAGTAGGATCCTAAGGGAAACTACTAGCACGCTGTGGTGTTTTAGCACTGGGAACCAGAACAAGCGTTCCTATGGCAGAGCAGCGGCCTCCTCTTCAGCATCTTTGTCGACAGTTCCTACATTTTGGCCCGTGGCCTGATGGGCACTGATTGCACCTTGCCAATCCTTCTGAAGAACTTCTACCAGAGCCACAACAGCAGAACGTATATGCCCCAACTCTCTTACTTGATCATGGAGGGCGACCGGGATAGCAGTCGAGCCCACCATGATAGCCTTTTCAATACGATCCAGAGCAGTAAGGATCGCAGAGGAGTCTGGAGAGGGGTTGAGATGTGGCTGGGAACTAGAAGGGGCCTTGGAACTGGCCTTTTCCTTAGGCAGTTGAGCTTGAGCTTCAGAAGGGGGATCTTGTTGTTCCTTTGTCTTCAACTTCCGAACTGTGGCCATGGTAAGACACTTGTTGTAGACTGTCTCAGGCAGATCAGCTGGGTATTGGTGAAGGTTGGAGAGAATGTTTTTGATGATATGAGGGAAGGGTAAAGCATGAGAGTCATAGGATGAGCAGAACTGCATGTGGGCTAAGACAATGCGAGGGAGATCCAATTGAACACCAGAGAGCACCTTGTCCATGTAGATGGCATCTGTGATGAGAACATTGTTTCGGTGCTCCTGTCTGGGAACCAGATTGCGGGTGATCCAGAAGTGTAGCAACTTGTTTGCGATGGAGAGATCCTTTGTCTCCAAAGATGAGGGGGAGGCGCCATCATAGATTTTCTTGACCACTGCTCCCTTGGATTTGTAGCCCTTTCCTTTGGGCCATCCCTTCTTTTGAGGCAGAATGCCAAACCCAGACCTTGGCTCGATCCCTAGAGCAGACGCAATTAGGTTGGCGGACAGAGGATAGCTGGTTCCCTTCCATATAAGAATGGCATCGTTATAGGGAGAGTTCTCCTTCATAGGCACAAACTCCATAGACTGGTAAAACAAATGGACAATCTCATCAGAAGCAGAGAAGGGCTCAAACAGCATCTCGTCCCATCCTTGAAACTGCAGCAGAGAATGGAACTCATTCAGGGCTTCTCCAAACATTTCCTCATCTTCTTCTTCCAGTTCTTGGGTCCAGAACTCCTTGCCGATTATGAGAGGCTTAAGGATCTTCCTCTTAGAGAAGAAAGAGGAGACCTGACCCAGGGAGGAGGAGGCAGAGAGGGTGGTGATTTTGGCTCTTTTTGTGGATTTGGTTTCATAGGGAACTATGGCTTGGGAACTCCTCTTTCTTTGTTGCATTCTAGTGGCGACAGAGGGACCAGGGTTAGAAGTGGTTTTCGATTTGAGGCTTACTGGTGAGAGCTCTTGGAGAAACTTGTCAGGCAAGGAGTCATGAGAGCCCCCTTCGGAGACGGTTTTGGTAGCCGATTCCGAAGCCAGAGAGATGGCCATGGCTTTCTCCTCACCCTTGGGCTTTGTTGGCTCCTTGGGTTCCTCTTCGGCATTCTCTTCAGGTTCCTCCACTATTTTCTTCACAGGTTTCTCTTCCGGTTGGGATTTATGAGAAGAGATGACAGAAACGGCTTTAGAGGATGAAGCTGCCTTCTTTTCTCGAAAGGCTTTGAGAAGGGCAGCCTCCTCTTCGTCTTGAACAAGGTTAGGGTTTGGATCGGCCATTTTTGAGGAGCTTAAGGATTTCTGTGTTTGAGAGAAATGAGAGGCAGAGGATCAGAGAGATGGTGAGTTGTGGGATCAGCTTGGAGCAAATGTGCAACTCTTTAAAGGCGGTGAAGGCTGAGATGACCATAGAACCAAATCCAGCCGTTGAGAAGATCAAGGTAAATCTGGGGCATTGAATACTCTTGCAGCTTTTCGGAACGGCTAACCAATTTTCAAAACTTATCCATTTAGAGAAGAGGGATGTCTGCCATTTGATAAGACCGTTCTGAGCCTCTGCAGTTTGCCATAAATAACTTCTGGGAAGTGCCAATCTAGCCGTTGGAGAGACGTTTAATCCTGGTTCCTTTCTGGCGAAGTGTTCAGCGTGCTAGAGGAACATATGGGAACCTTTGATGTGGGTTAACATAACGGAAGCAAAAAGTATGTTCCCATAAAAAGAATCAGGGTAGGCTCTTTATCGCAGTGCACAATAATTCTCAGAGAGGGTTTTAGAGATGGATCATAGAGAATTAACTTGAGCAATGAGGCAAGGGTGGGTCTTAGTACACAATCATCATTTCGGCTTGTATCGTTGGGAAAGAAATATGATCAGATTGTGACTTTTGGGCCATGAAGAAAACTTGAACAATGAGGAATTAAAAGAATAATGAGGACCAAAAGGAGACGATCCAGACAAATTTAATCTAAGCCTTTTTTAAGAAACCATTATGACAAGAAGGGTTTGTAGTAAAAGATATAACACAAGAACATCAAGACTCAACAAGTTAAATATCTTAAACTAGTCAATTAGGGGAACTGGAAAGAATTCTTTGAACTGAGGTCACTACTGAGTAATAGGAATCATTCCTAGTTCCAATCTAAGGTTCTCGAAAGGAACTCTATTCAATGCCTTGGTGAATATATCTGCAACCTGATCTTCAGTTCTACAAAATTTCATAATGATGTTTCCCTTCTCAACATGATCTCTAAGAAAATGATGTCTTATGTCAATATGCTTGGTCCTAGTATGGTGCACATGATTCTTAGAGATGTTTATGGCACTAGTGTTATCACAAAGAATAGTGAGAGGGCCATAAGACATACCAAAGTCCACGAGTTGTTGCTTTAGCCAGAGAAGTTGGGAACAACAAGAGGCAGCCGCAATGTACTCGGATTCTGTGGTGGAGAGGGAGACTGAAACTTGTTTCTTTGATCCCCATGACACAAGGCAAGGGCCTAGGAACTGTGCCATTCCAGAAGTGCTCTTTCTATCCACCAAATATCCAGCATAATCAGCATCAGTGAAACCCATGAGCTCAAAGGGACATTCTTTGGGGTACCAAATGCAGAGATCGTCAGTTCCCTTGAGATATCGAAGTATTCTCTTCACAGCAGCCAAGTGGGTTTCTCTCGGACAAGATTGGAACCTAGCACACAAGCCAACAGCAAAGACAATGTCTGGTCGACTAGCGGTTAGGTACATGAGTGAGCCTATCATACCTCTATAGAGCTTCTCCTCCACTAGAGGACTCGAGTGGTCCTTATCCAGATGGGCAATGGTGGATATGGGAGTGGAGAGAGGCTTGCATGAATCCATTTTGAACTTCTTCAGTAGTTCCCTGACATACTTTTGTTGATGGATTTCAATACCATCTTCCTTTTGAGTGATTTGTAATCCGAGGAAGAATGTGAGTTCCCCAATTAAACTCATTTCAAATTCACTGCTCATCAAGTCTTTGAACTTGTCTACAAGGGACAGGTTAGTGGAACCAAATATAATATCATCAACATAGATTTGAATCACTAAGATGTTACCTTCTTCTTCTAGGATGAAGAGAGTTTTATCAATGACTCCACGCCTGTAGCCATTTGAGAGTAGGAACTGGGCAAGACGATCATACCACGCTCTGGGAGCTTGCTTGAGGCCATAGAGTGCCTTGTCTAGAAAGTAGACATGATCTGGATGATCGTCGTCTTCGAAACCAGGAGGTTATTTGACATAGACTTCTTCTTGAAGAATTCCATTGAGGAAGGTTGTCTTTACATCCATTTGGAATAACTTGAATCCTTTGTGTGAAGCGAAGGCAATCAACAATCTTATTGCCTCAATCCTTGCCATTGGAGCATAGGTTTCATCATAGTCGATGCCTTCTTGTTGATTGTATCCTTGAGCAACAAGTCTTGCTTTGTTCCTTATCACAGCTCCTGTATCATCCAGCTTGTTTCTGAAGACCCATCTAGTTCCTATGATGTGTTTATCCTTGGGACGGGGAACTAGATGCCATATTTTGTTCCTTTCAAACTGATGAAGCTCTTCTTGCATAGCTTGGATCCAGTCCGCATCCTTCAGTGCCTCACCTATATTCTTTGGTTCCACAATAGACAGAAAGGCATTAAAAGCAAAGAAGGTTAGATGTTCATACCTTACTGGAGGCTTGACGACTCTTCTTTCTTTGTTGGGAGCCAGAGCATTTGATGTGGAGACATTCTGAGTTGAGCATTCAGCTTCCTTGTTAGGATCACCTTCTCCATTGAAGATCATGTGGGAAGATGAATCATTGAAGTCTCCACAGATATTGTCGTCATGCTCATGGTTCCCAGAAATGGATTGTTGTTCATTATCCATGGGAACTGGTGGGGGAGCCATTGGAGGGTTCCGATCAGTGGGACATGAACTGGGAGGAGTGACATCTTCATCTGGATCTTCTTGAGATGACTTGGGAAATGGATCTTCAAAGGAACTGGTGGTGTTCTGCACAATCTTTCCAAGTGATTTTTCATTAAAAATAACATGAATACTTTCTTCTACCTTTTTAGTCCTTTTGTTGAAGACCTTGTATGCCTTACTGCCTGAGGCATAACCAATGAAGATTCCTTCATCACTTCTTGGGTCGAACTTGCCAAGATTGTCCTTCCCATTGTTGTGCACAAAGCATTTGCATCCAAACACCCTCAGATGTGAAATGTTGGGAACTCTTCCTCTTAGGAGTTCATAGGGTGTCTTCTCTGTGATTGGGCGAAGCATGGCTCTATTGATGATGTAGCACGCTGTGTTGATCGCCTCAGCCCAAAATGATTGGGAGAGCCCACTTGAGATCAGCATAGTTCGAGCCATGTCCTCCAAGGTCATGTTCTTCCTTTCTACTACTCCATTATGTTGAGGAGTGTATGGTGCAGAGAAGTTGTGATCGATGCCATGCTCACTGCAAAAGGTTAGAAATTATCCATTTTCGAATTCGGTACCATGGTCAGACCGGATAGCATTTAGTGAACAATCAAGAGATTTTTCTAACAAGGGAACCAGATCTTTAAAGCGGTCAACAACTTAACTTTTCGATTTAATGAAAATGGTCCAAGTAAAACGAGAGAAGTCATCGACAATAACAAAGATATACCTGTTCCCTCCTAGGCTTTGAACTCTCATGGGTCCACAAAGATCCACGTGGATGAGTTCAAGAGGCCTTGAGGTGCTTACCATGTTTTTGGACTTGAAGGAACTACGAGCCTGTTTCCCTTTTACACAGTCAGAGCACAGTTCCTTAGATGTGCCACTTAGCTTTGGCAGCCCTCTGACTAGCTCCTTTGAGTGTAGCTTTTGAATCATCTTGGTGCTAGCATGACCGAGGCGTTGATGCCACAAATCAGCTTGGTCATTCACAGTTGAGAGACAAAGTTTCTCCTTGGGAACAAAGGATGGATCAATTATGTAGACATTGTTGAATCTTTTCCCTTTTAGGATGATTTGTCCCGAGGAGTCAAGGACTGAACATTCGTTTGATCTGAATCTAACTTCATTGTCTCCTTGATCACACAGCTGTGACACACTTATTAGGTCAAAACCAAGATTATCAACAAGGTGAACTTTGTTTACCTGAATGTGATCGTTGAGTTTCACAGTTCCTATTCCACAGATTTTCCCTTTGCTTTTGTCTCCAAAGGATATGTTCCCTCCTTGGAGAAGTTGAAGAGAGGTCATTTGATTTCTTCTTCCGGTCATATGGCATGAGCAACCACTGTCAATGTACCATAGTTGGGGTTGCCTCTCTTCTTTATGCGCACAAGGGAACTAAGATTTTTGAACCCAACGAAGCTTGGCTTTACTGGGGGGATTAGCATTCCGAGTCTGTGAATAACCAGGGAACTGGTTCCTTTCATGGTAATGAGTACTTTTCTCCTTTTCAAAGTTCCTTTTCTTAGCACAATCAGTGTTGTAATGACCATTCTTACCACAGTAGGTACACAAACGATTGTAAACAACATGTCCATATTTTCCTTTTCCTGGCCTAAAAGGTTTTTCAGTTTTCCTTTTGTTAAAATCAACATTGTTTCTAACCTTGCTATGGGCCATGTCAATATATCTTTTGTGAGCAAAGGAATTGGTGAACCATTGGTTTTCAGGAACCATCTTTTCTTTTCCCTTTGATTCCTTCTTAGGACTTTGAGAACCTTCATTGAGACGTTTGGCAACCTCAGCCTTGTTCTCAAGGACCATGATCTTCTCTGATAGGAATTGATTCCTATCACGAGAAGTGGCCAGAGCAATACTGAGGTTCTCATTCATCTCAACAAGTTCTCGCCTAGCCTTTTCTTCTTCAGCATCATTGTTCCCTTTATTATTGACATATCCTATTCCATGTCGTTGTCTCACAAAAACAGTTTGATTTATCATTTTTTCATTAATGGAATTAGTGAGAATGTCTAACCTATCAATTATGGATTGAAGCATGTCATTTCCAGGTGGATTAGCATGCAAGGGAACTTTGACAGAATCTATGCTAGTTTCATCACAAGATTTGCAAGTTTTAAGGTGACTAGCATGCACATTCCTAATATCAATGAGTTTTGAGTGAGTTTCAGCTAGGTCTTTCTCAGTTTCATCAAGTTTCTTATTCCAAACAGAATTCTCAACAGTCAAGCAAGCAATTTCATCTTCACAATCATCTAGTTTCTGTTGAAGGGAACTGGTTTCCTTTCCTAGTTTCTTTATTATCTTAAGAAGTTGTTTCTTATCACAATCAACTAGGGATTTTAAGAGATCGTCAGAAGTTACCTCAAGGTCTTCTGAGTTGCTTGAGTCTTCTTTTGCCATGAGACATCTTCCTCCAGAGAAGCCACTGAGATCCAGTTCCTCATCTGAGTCTTCTTCCCATGAGGCTACGAGAGCCTTCTTTCTTTGAGGTCTTTCCTCTTCCTTGGACTCTTCTTTGTTGGGACAGTTCTTAGCGTAGTGTCCCTTCTCCTTGCACTCGTAACAGGAAACTTCCTTGAGATTTCTTCTTGGTCCATTGTGAGAGGAACTGCCCTTTTGGAACCTTCCCTTCACAAAGAATTTTTTGATGTTCTTTGTGAAGAGGGCTGTTAGTTCGTCCTCTTCTTCTTCAAGATCTGAGTTGTCTTCCTCCATCT
This sequence comes from Rheum nobile, assembly GCA_027886185.1. Classification (NCBI taxonomy): domain Eukaryota; kingdom Viridiplantae; phylum Streptophyta; class Magnoliopsida; order Caryophyllales; family Polygonaceae; genus Rheum; species Rheum nobile. Next base: position 3,103,708 of record WOAB01000639.1, read on the forward strand.
CGAGCCTAGAGAAGGCTTTAGAGATCTTGAGGGCAATTCCTTTCTCCAGTTTCTTGTCGGTATTGGCTTTGGTGTGCTCTCCTTCTTCAACCTCCAGTTTCCCTATGATTTGTGTCAAGGGAAGGGATTGGATGCCTGGAGTGTTCTTCATGATTCCCTTCAGAAGGGTGAATTTGGAGTTGAGTCCATTGATGACCACTAGGGACTTGGAGACTTCATCAAGATCGACTCCCGCCGATGTCAACTTTCCAATCAATCTGTTGAAGCGGGAGTAGTACTCTGAGATGGTCTCAGTTTCCATCATTTTGAAGGTGTGGTATTCTCCTTCCAAAGCAAACTTTCTGCTTTGCTTTAGTTCCTCACTTCCTTCATGCATCTCCTTGAGAGCTTTCCACATTTCCTTTGCCGTCTTGATGCCTATGACCTTGTCCATGTCTTCTCTGTCCAATCCATTGAGGATGAACTGCCTGGCCTTGGCATTCTTCTCCATGATGACATAGTGTTCTGGTTTCCAATCTTCTTCCTTCATGGTAAGATCAACGTGGCCATCTCTATTTTCGACTATCCTCCAGCATTGATAGTCGTTGGTCTTGATGTGGCTTTCCATACACTTTTCCCACCATGTTTCTTCTCCTTTCTTTCGGAGATGTGACTTGTTGGTGGAGATTCCGAGCTCAAACTTGCTTGGTTGAGACATGATCTGCAAACTTAACAAAGATCTAGAGCATTTCCTGCTCTGATACCAATTGTAGGATCGTGATTGTTAGATAAAAACTTAAGGAACTCAGAATATCAATTCTCAGTTCCTTTTGCAGCAGAAATAAACAATCAAACAAATGACCAGTTCCTTATAGTGGAAACCTTTGATTGCCAACTAGTAATCTAGGATAAAAACCACTACCTTTCTTTCGAAAGGATTTCAAAGTCTACTTCTTGATTTCTTATCTCTTTTGGTTACAGCTTATCCTAGGAACGAACACACAGTTCCTTTGCCTTACACACAGTTAGACAATCCTAGATAACTTAACACAATCAATAATCAATCCAAGAAATAGACTTTCGCACCTAAGAACTATCACTTACAGTCACAGGAACTTAGCACTCAGCTCTTCTTCCTTGACTGGTTCCTCTTGATCTCGGTTTGCTTTGATGATCTTGTTTGGAGGTTCACACTAGATATTTTCTAATGAGTGTGAGTCGTGTTTCAGTGCTTAAAGATAACCCTTGGGTTAGTCTTCCTTTTATAGAGGATTCTTCGCAGCTCGATCCTCTCTGGGTTCCCACAGATTGAGCTTGCCCTATGATGAGTGGTTCTCCTTGATCCACGTTGTTCTTGGCATGTGCAAACAACCTAGGCAGCTCAGAATCTCTCTTGGTTGGTCAACTACCTCAGACGAGCCTTGCTATGTCATTGTCCAAATACTTTCGTCCGAGGTTGAACAAGTTGGCCGCTTGGGAACTGTCTTCTGGACAGCGACGTCTCTATGTCTTGTCGCTTTCATCTTTTCTGTCCGAGGTTCAGCGTCTCTAGGTTTCTTGTTGTTTTGCTCTTGGACAATGGCAGGCTTTTGGAAGCTTCGGACAAGTCATTTTCAACAACTTTTGTCCGAGGTTGTGTGTCCCCAGATTTCTCGGGAATCGCAATGTCGCATGCTGCGTTCTGGGAACACCTGAGTTCCTCTAGTTTCCTTCATCTGTCTTGTTCCTTTGGTTCCCTTGTCCTGTTTGGCTTTCTTGCCTTCGGTATATTCCTGTAGTTCCTTAAAACACATCTTTGAGATAAAATATTAGTATCATAATATTTGTCATCGTCAAAAGTAAAGAAACTGAGGAAAGGAACTCTCAGGAGAACCTAAATTCCAGAGTTCCGTTTCCTAACACCTTCCTTGGCCTATAAAAGGAGCTCGATCTGGAGGGTTGAAGGGCACTCCATCTGATCAAATCTCTCTCAGATCTCTCTCGTTTTTCTTGTTCGCCGGAGGTCGAAGCTCTCGCAGGAAATCTTCAAGCTTTCGCCGGAGCTCTTGTTGGAGGTGGTGGTGCTCTCAAGGTGGTGCATTGGAGGTGCAAGGTGCCCAGGAGTCGAGCCCCATCCGAATCGAGCCTCGTCGCGTCGCCCCCGGTGAGATTTCTCCCTTTCGAGTCATCGGAGTTCATGTCCGCAGCCGCTGTCATGACACCCGCGGTGGCCTTGTCCTCGACGACCGCGACCCTGGCAGTGCCCACCGCGACCGCGGATTGCCTGGGCAATCGCAAGATCGTGGCTTTGGGCTTATCGGTCTCGGTCGGGGCCTTCGTTCCTTCGATTTGGTTCATTCCTTCTTCAATTCGTATCATTTTAAATGTCGAATCTAACCTAGTGTTTCGTTATGGGTCGTTCCATAGGAATCTATAATCCGAGTTCTGTTCCCGTTTCGGACCCAGAAACCCGTCTTCGTCAATCGTTCGTCTAATCTAAGGCAAGTGGCGGTTCGCTCTTGCTTATCATTCCATATTTCTATTAATTATCAATTGTTTTAATTGTTAATTAAATGGGATGAATATTGTTTTCGTTGGGAACAGTTTTGATAAACGTATTGGATACGATTAAAAGAGATATTATAATAGGTTGTATATACTGCTAGAAACAACGCTATTATAGATATATATATATTGTTGCCATGATGGCATTGATGTGGATTATTATGTGGTTTTAACTGTTTAGTTAGAATGAGTATTCGTAGGAACGCTATGTACCTTGCGAGGTCTAGTTGTTTCTTTATAACTGGTGCTAGGAGGATTATTTCCCTAGTATTCTCTGGTCATGACCTTGCCCTTACTCAGGGTATGTGCACACAGCTGGTGTCGATTCTCGAGATTTATTCCCTTCAATATCTCTCGCGATGAGATGATATATAAAAGCTTATAATGTGAATGTACGCTTTGTCACTAAGATAAGATAAGTGCCGCTATGCACATAATTAATGAACCTTGGGCGAGAAGTACAACTTGGAAACTCATCTGGACTTCGACTAAAGTAAGTCCTCCTTCCAAATCTGAATTCGCATTATGCGGTGAGGTTGGTCGTGGCCTAAATGGGCAAGTCTTTTTAAACGCTTGTGTGAAACTTTAATGTTCCCAAACACATGTCATACTTTCCGATAAGACTCAATCTCTTGGAGTCTTCTCTTCATATGTTTCCTTTAGACTCGATCTTTAGGAGTCTTCTCTTGATCATTCTACTTTGAATCATTCTGTAGAGGTATTGAGGTTTACTATTGTCATCGGCTTTCATTCGAGAAGCGATGGGTCTAACCTAATACGCCTACCTTAGAACCTTTCTGTTTTACCCTTGCATAGTCTTTCATTAGACTAACCAACCGGGTTTTATTCCTTGCATGGTTGGCTGGTGTCATTCGTCTCATACAGCACATCAGGTAAACTCCCATCCCGTGAAGGCTAGAAACGACGATGAAGGCAGATGGAGTTTTTAAGAGTTTTATCAAGGTTGAGATCCTAGGCGGTGATCGCTCCGATCAAGACAATTGTGTTATTTATTTAAAAGACTTCTGTTGTACTGAAACATATTATGTATTTTGGTTGTATTTGGAATTGTGGATGTAATTCCGAGACTTTGATTTAATCAAATGGTATGACATTTCGTATTATAAATGTTGTTTTATGATTTGTATAAATTGGTTAAGCCTTGGGTGGCTTCGGATGTGGAATCTAAGGTCACTGGCGGTAATACTTTCAAGGTTATATTTTTGGGGGTGTTACAGATCTGGTATCAGAGCCAAACTTTTTTTAAAACGGGTTGGGTTTTAAAACGTTTTATTAAAAATGAAGATTTTATAAACCGGATACTCGTTTGGAACTAAGAAGTTTTTTTTTTTAAATTCATTAGACCATTTACTCGTTTTGAACTAAGATTTTTTTTCTTTCTCAAAAATTTTGAATTTCCAAATAAAATCATACTTTACTAGAAAACGTGTCGCTTGACAAACTCTGCCGTTCTAAGTCGTGCCTTCTTTCCAGTCTGATATAGTAAGTTCACTTCTATATTTAGAAAGACTAATCCTTTTCTCGTCGCCCCACGGACTATGGGCGCATTCATCTCTCACCAAAGGAACCCGAAAGAAGCCGAGGTGGCCCTGCCATCTCCAGTCATGCTTGAGTTCCCGGTTCCCCCGCCGTGCTTTGAGGTCGGGGAGCCCAGTAGTCCACCCGAGGAGGTGAAGACCGTACTCGAAGAGTCGGTGGTGTTGGTGTCTGTTAGGGCCGAGGTTCCCGAATTGGAGCCGGAAGCGGACCCAAGGGAAGACACAAAGGAAGAGGAGGAGCCGGCACAGTACCTTGGAGGTTACTACGATGACGACTTCGAAATCGAGGAAGATCCGGAGGAGGATCCATAAGAGGATCCCGAGGAGGATCCGGAAGAGGATCCTGAAGAAGACCCAGAGGAAGACCCGGAGATGGAATTTATCCTTCCGAGTCCGGTGTCTCCATTTGAGCGGGAGTATTCGCCATTGTCCTCTGCCGCTTGGGAGACACTTAGTGGTGAAAATACCGCCAGGAGGAGGCCAGTGATGAGTCCTGACTCGTGACCGATGTTTCGCCAGAGTCAGATGGCTTCCTCTAAAGAGCGTCGCCTGGTGGACGAGGCGGTTGAGCATACTCACTTGAGGGCAAGGCCGTGGGAGTCAATGGGTACACCGAGGGTGGTCCCGACTCAGCAGGCTAGGCCAAGGCCCCGAGTACGGGAGGAACGACTGGAGGAGTGGTAGAACGCCCTAGACGACATGGAGGAGAGGACATACGAGGCTGAGGTAGGTCTCTCCCGAATGATTATGGACGTCCGCGAACTCCAGGAGTATATCCGCCAAGCAAGATTGCTACTTGATCCTTTGTACGAGGTGAACATTGCAGACTTCCAACCAGGATTTCTGGAGGAGTTTTGCCAATCACCGGGATCTGATAGGGTTGGACCAAGTGTTCCCATGCCTAGAGAAAGGCTGAGGGCACCGAGGCTGAGGGATGAGCCATGTGCTCCAGGGCCGAGTAGGTCAAGAAGTCTGACACTAGACTCCGATGGTGAACCCCGTGCGAAGAAGCAGTGCATGAGAGTTCCCGATTATTTGAAGTATTTCAAGGCGCCATGATTAGGCCAGTGCCGAGTTTGGCAGTTTCTTTTCTAGTATTTCAGTGTTCGTTTTGATTAGCATGGTAGTCTCCGAGCAATTTTGTCTTGCCGCTCGGGAGATTCCTTTTGTAACCCTTTCAAACTCAGTTTGAGTTCATCAATGAAAATTTACCAAGTTTGATCTATTCTAAGCTGACTTTATACGTTGTACATATTGGAATGTTATTAATGTTATAAAGTACTTGGAATTTGATCGGTAAACACAAGGAATACCATTCGTGTTGGTGCTGGGCCAAGCAATGACCCCAGACCAAATGTGAGGAATGTCGCAAACCCATTGGATGAGAACGAGTCAGTTTCTCACAACAATCCGGGGAGCAATGACCAAGTTCCAATCAACGCTCCAGTAGTGTTTGACACTGCGGCAATTGAGGCTATTCAGGGGATTGTGATGCAAGCAGTCACCGACATTATGCGACCAATCGCGCCTCAGGCACAAGGTGTGCCAATTCCTCCTGTGGTTCCGAGATTCGAGGAGCCAACTATCCATGTACCTCATGAGGAAGTTGTTAGGAACAGAGGCAATTATGGCAGAGCGCTGAAGGCCATAAGCTCTATGAGGCATGACAGTTATGATGGAAGGGGAGAGCCAGTCAGAGTAGTATATTGGTTCTCGCACATGGAACGACTATTGCGAAACATTGAGTGCACATAAGCTGAGAAGGTGCACATTGCTTCCCTTCAGCTGAAGGAGGTTGCTAGCGAGTGGTGGGAAGGCACCGGTCTAGCTGATCACCCTGGATTGAACTGGGGAATGTTCAAGGCGAAGATGACTGGTCGATTCTTTTCCCGAGCTATGAGGGAAGAGAAGCTTAAGGAGTTTCTCTATCCAAGGACGGATGGATTGAAAGTGACTGAGCTTGCGGCCAAGTTCAATCACCTGTTACAGTACGCTGGGCCGGAAGTGTCCAGTGATGAGCAGAAGATCTGGCATTTCCATGAGTGGATGAACCCAGACATTAAGCCACTGATGGTGCGCCATGGATGCTCTACTCTGGAGCAGTATGTGGACGCTGCGTACAAGTTGGAGGTGACTCTGGAGGATTCAGCGAAGAAGCGCAATCGCGAGAGGCCAGCACAGAGCCAGCCTCAGGCAAGTGGGTTTAAGCGACCCGTGCCACCGTCTAATTTTGCCAAATTTGGCCGAGCGAGAACAGAAATGACTCATGGAGGGTCTACACAATGTTCGGGTCAGGGCAAGAATCTGATCCAGTGCTACAACTGTCGCACACCCGGGCACAAGAGTAATGAGTGTCCGAAGGAAAGGAAGACGTGCTTTGGTTGCGGGAAGGTGGGGCACTTGCAGTCATTTTGTCCGCAGAGGAGGCAGAAAGGAGCTGAGTCACAGCAAGGGTCCGTTAATCATAACAATCGACCCAGATTCAGACCAGTAGAGGCTCCTAGTCCTTTAACACAGACAACTGCGCAGAACAAGGGGAAAACCCCAGCTGCTTCAGGAGGTCAAGGTCAGCGACTCTACGAGATGCGTGAGGTTGATGGACCCAATGCTCCAATTGCTCAAGGTACTCTATACCTTCATTCTTCTCCTGTGTGTATATTGTTTGATTCGGGTGCTACCCATTCTTTCGTTTCGGAGAGTTGTGTCAGTAAGCTAGAATTAGTATGCAATGAGGTTTGTGAGCCTTTCGTAGTCAATCTTCCCAATGGTGAACAATTGGTTGGAACCAAGCGTCTGTCAGAATTTCTGATTACCATTCAGGGTAAGAAGTTCGAAGCAGATTTGATCTATATAGCCATGGCTCCATACGACATTATTCTCGATATGGATTGGCTGACACGTCATAGGGCGGTGATCGATTTCAGCTCTAGGACTGTGACGGTGTCATCTGGGGGCCCGTTTGTATACAAGTTCAAGGGTCGCAATGACGCTGATAACGACAAGCTCATCAATGCGATGGCTGCGTTTAAGCTACTTCGACAAGGATGTGTCGGGTACCTGTGCTACCTGGACGAGCCCAAGAAAGATAAGCCTTCAATTCTAGATATTCCGGTCATTTGTGAGTTCTCGGATGTCTTTCCGGAGGAGATTCCTGGTTTACCCCCGAGTCGTAACGTAGAGTTTATAATCGATCTCGAGCCTAGTACCGCGCCAATCTCCAAGGCACCGTATCGGATAGCTCCAGCAGAGATGCAAGAGTTGAAGAAGCAACTCGAGGACCTTCTTGACAAAGGTTATATAAGACCAAGTGCATCGCCTTGGGGCGCTCCTGTTTTGTTCGTCAAGAAGAAGGATGGATCGTTTCGACTTTGTATCGACTATCGAGAGTTGAATAAAGTCACGATCAAGAACAAGTATCCGTTGCCAAGGATTGATGATCTGTTGGATCAATTGCAAGGAGCAAAAGTCTTTTCCAAGATTGATCTGAGATCTGGTTACCATCAGCTCAGGATTCGTGAGGAAGACATTCTGAGGACTGCTTTCCGGACGAGGTATGGCCACTACGAGTTCGTAGTCATGCCATTTGGACTTACTAATGCTCCAGCAGTATTCATGGATCTGATGCATCGATGTTTCCACCAATATCTGGACAAGTTCGTGGTGGTCTTCATCGATGATATTTTGATCTATTCCCCGAGCAAGGAAGCTCACGAGGAATATCTTTGGATCACCTTGTCAGTCCTTAGACACAATAGGCTGTATGCAAAGTTGTCTAATTGTGACTTCTGGATCAAAGAAGTGGCTTTCTTAGGCCATGTGATCAATGAGAATGGGGTCATGGTTGATCCTCAGAAGATTGAAGCGGTAGCCGACTGGAAGCGGCCTCAGAATGTGAAGGAGGTACGCAGTTTCTTAGGACTCGCTGGATATTACAGACGGTTCGTGGAGGGATTTTCTAAGATCGCTCTACCTATGACCGGTTTGCTCCGCAAGGTCCACAAGAAGTTTGTCTGGGATGACAAGTGCGAGGCCAGTTTTCAGAAACTGAAGAAGTGTCTGACCTCTGCACTAGTTTGGGCGCTACCGGAAGGGAATGATGGTTATGTGGTCTATAGTGATGCTTCAAAGAATGGGTTAGGGTGCGTACTGATGCAGAAAGGAAAAGTTATTGCGTACGCATCTCGGCAATTGAAAACCTATGAGGCAAACTATCTGACGCATGATCTGGAGTTAGCAGCTGTAGTATTTGCGTTGAAGATTTGGAGACACTATCTCTATGGTGTGAGGTGCCAAGTCTTCACCGATCATAAGAGTCTCAAGTACGTGTTCACTTAGAAGGAGCTGAATATGAGACAACGTCGCTGGTTAGAGCTACTCAAAGACTACGACATCGAGTTGTTGTATCATCCGAGCAAGGCTAATGTAGTAGCCGATGCATTGAGCCGGAAGACACCGCACGAGACTGTAGTGGCTCTACTCACTGCTCAGACCAAGCTGAACCAAGGGTTGTGCGAGATTGAAGTCTTGTACAATCAACGTCGAGGATACCTGAGTATGCTTGAGATTCAGGCAACACTACTTGATCAAATCAGGGAAAAGCAGGTTGACGACGTGGTCTTGGTAAAGCTAAGCAGTGAAGTGATGGACGGAAAAGCTCTCGGATTCGTGATTCAGGATGATGGATCACTCTGGTTTCAGGACCGGATTTGTGTGCCTGGCGTTGATGGTCTTCGCTAGTTGGTGATGAAGGAGGCCCATTCGTCAGCTTATTCTGTACATCCAGGCTCTAGCAAGATGTACAAGGACCTAAGAAAGAAATTTTGGTGGCCCAACATGAAGTGGGATGTAGCGGAATTTGTGGCGAAATGCTTGACTTGTCAGAAAGTCAAGATAGAACACCATAGACCAAGTGGCGAATTGCTACCTCTTCCAGTGCCAGAATGGAAATGGGAGGATATCGCTATGGATTTCGTCACAGGGTTGCCAAAGACTCAGACTCAAAAGGATGCTATATCGGTAATCATTGACAGGCTCACGAAGAGTGCTCACTTCATGGCTATCAAGTCAACATGGGGAACCCAGAAGCTATCAAAAGTGTTCCTACACAAAATTGTCCGTTTTCATGGTACTCCAAAGACCATTGTATCGGATCGTGATGGCCGATTTATGTCGAGATTCTGGAAGGAACTCCACAAGGCCATGGGAATCGAGTTGAGGTTCAGTACTGTGTTTCATCCTCAGACGGATGGACAGTCTGAGAGGACCATCTAGACCTTGGAAGATATGTTGAGAGCTTGTGTACTTGATCGTCCAACTAGCTGGTAGAACAGCCTAAGTCTAATTGAGTTCACGTACAACAATAGCTGGCATGCTACCATAAAGATGGCTCCATTCGAAGCTTTATACGGTCGAAGATGCAGATCTCCAATTTGTTGGGATGAGAATGCCGATAAGGTTCTGCTCAGACCAGAATTAGTCGAAAGGACTGCTTCGGACATTGCGTTGATTAGACAGAGGATGTTGACACCTCAAAGTCGACAGAAGTCTTACGCAGATCTGAAGCACAAGAATATCGAATTTGAGGTTGGTGACAAGGTGTTTGTCAGGGTGTCGCCATCCAAGGGCGTGTTCAGGTTCGGCAAGCGTGGGAAGCTTAACCCTCGCTACATGGGACCGTTTGAGATCCTTGACAGGGTGGGGTCTCTAGCGTATCGTTTGGCATTGCCGCCATCGGCACATCCGGTGCATAACGTGTTCCACGTATCCTTGTTGAGAAAGTACGTGCCAGATGTGTCTCATGTGCTAAGTTATGAAGACATCGAGATTTAGGCAAATGGTACCTACGAGGAGATACCTGTGCGTATTCTCGAGCGTCGCGAGAAGCAATTGCGGAACAAGGTAGTACCATTAGTACGGATTCTTTGGTCCAAGGCTGGATCTGAAGAGGTTACTTGGGAAACCTGGGAGACTGAGGAGGATATGCTTAGCCATTTTCCCGAGCTATTTTCGGCCTAGTTTCGGGGTCGAAACCTTTTTAAGGGGTAGTGTTGTAACGCCTCATTTTTTTTGGTTTATTCGGCCAAGTTTCGGGGTCGAAACTTATTTTAAGGGGGAGGTGATGTAATACCCCTCATTTTAGTAAGGGTATTTGGGTAATTTACTCAACCCTCGTTCTGTGGTCGGATCTGTGATACCCCGTATTTTTGTAAGGTTATTTTGGGAATTATGGAATTTTCCCGAGTACCCGTTGTGTACGTCGGATTTAATTCAGGTAGCTTGAGACATTCTGTAATGTGCTCTATATCTATAATATTTTTCTCAGTGAAATAATATACAGATAAGGTGCCTTGAATTTTAAATTGTCGTTCGCGTACGATAATTTTTATCCCGGTTTATCGTCATGCTCGTTCAAGCCGAATGGGCGGGAAATGGGGAAAACGGCGACCGCCGTTCAGAAACGGCGACCGCCGTGGTTGGGCCCGAGGAGTCAGCTTGTCAGCTTCTAGCTAGCCGCGACAGACCTGACAACGGCGACCGCCGCGTTTACGGCGACCGCCGCGTGCCCGCCGTAGGCAAAAACGGCGACCGCCGTGATTGTCCAGTGGGCATTGCCCGTTGGTCGCCGGCGGAAATCAAGGGCGCCGATCTTGCTTTCGGCCGCGTCTGAGGGTTTGGTTGATCGCTTCAGACACTTTGGCTACAAAAGGAGGTGTTGGGGGTGAGGTTTTGAGCCATCCCATCACCAAACCTCTGCCAAATTCGCCTCTCGCCGGAGTTTTGTTTTTGCCGGTTTTCTTGTGCTCGCCGGTGTTGTTTTGGTGTGTTTCCAGAGTGCCTTCGTGAAGCTTTTGGTTAGCCTTGGAGGTTAGAAGCCAAAGCAAGTCGAAGGAGGCCAAACCGCTCGTGTTTTAGGGGTGAGTTTCTCTCGTTTCAGTCGGTCGTGTTCTTAACGACGACCGCCGTGTTCTTCACGGCGACCGCCGTGTTCTTCACGGTGACCGCCGTGATGAATACGGCGACCGCCGCCAAGAACGGCGACCGCCGCCAGTGCCCAGAACGCCTTCGTGGCTTTGGCTTGGTCGGTTGTCGTCGTGGCGTCTTTCCTTTCGTGTTCTTTCGCCGTGTTTAGATTCGTACTGTTTATGTCGGATCTAACTTAGGGTTCCTTTTATGGGTCGACTCGAAGGTCGTTGTGCTGTCAGAGCTGTACCGTGTGGAGCCCGGAATCCAGTGACGTCTTTAGACTATTCTGCGGAGTAAGGCAAGTGGCGGTTCGCTCTTGCTCTTTCGTTCCATATTTACATTAATTATCAGTAGTTTATCTGAGTAATTAATTTGGAATGAATATTCTGTTGTCTGGAAACGGTTTTGATAAACTGTTTTGAAAATCATATAATAGGTTGTATATCTGCTAGAACAACGCTATTATCTGTGATCGCCTTTCGGGCCTTTATGTGGATTTATCCTGTAAATGTGGTGGTGATGTAACTGTTTAGTTAGCACTGTTAGATAGGAACGTTACTCGGACTCTGTCCAGTCGTTTCTTTATAATCTGGTAGAGGGATGGCTCGTCCCCATCCAATACCATTCTAAGATCATGATCGGTCTCTTACACATGTGTGTAGAGACAGGACACTTAGCTGGTGTCACAACCCTTTCGGTATACGTCACTCTCGACGAAACGTATACTAAGATGTGTCGTCCCATTGGTGGGGTATACATGTAAAAGTCTATAACGTGATGTGTGTTTTTGGAACATAAATCAGATAAGTGCTACCTTGACGCACATAATTAATACACCTTGGGCGAGTAGTGCAGCTAAGTTCAGTGCAGCTAGGAAAACTCGTCTTGACTTGAATGTAGTACGTTCTCTTTCCAATCTGGATTCGCTGTAGGCGATGAGGTTGGTCATGAACCGAAGCATCTCAGTCAGTTTTAAATCATGGTTGAATGATTCTGTAATATTCTAGATTTGTCATTTGCTTCCTTAAAGACTCATTTCAGTTGGAGTCTTCTTTCGAGTCGATTTCTGTGAAGATTCAGTCTTCCAGAATCTTCTCTTGTGCATACCTCTTGTTTATTCCAGTAGGAGTATGGTGGTTGACAAGCGTACTCGATTATTATTCGAGGGACGAAGAGTCTAACCTAATACAACTGCTTCGAACCATTCTGCTTTGTTCCCTTACTAGTCTATTCATTTAGACTAACCAACCAATATTTTCCCTTGCATGGTTGGCTGGTGTCATCCGTTTGATTCGGCACATCAGTTAAGAAGTAGCTCAGAAGATTAGAAGGACTATGAAGTCGGCGGTGATTTTTGAATGTTTTAATTATTTCTTTAATCAGGTTATGATCCTTTGGACAATAACTCCGATTGTAACTTACTTTCTTAGTCTTCCGCTGTGTTTGGTTTAAACTATGTTTTGACCTATTCGGGATTGGGTTGTAATCCCGTAACTCTCAATTTTTCCTTGACAATGTTATGTTTTGGAATTTAATGCTTGATCTTTGTGTATCAATTGCATTTCATAAATTGTATTTATTTGGTAAAGCCTTGGGTGATCTCGGTAAGGAACACTGGGGTCACTGGCGGTAATACCTTTCCAAAAGGGTTAAGTTTTGGGGGTGTCACAGTTGTGGTATCAGAGCCAAAGTTTTAAAACGGGTTTGGAATTTTTACCAACCATTTATTCATTTTCAAAATGCTTTAAAGAAGGCTCTGAATTTTCATTCTGAAAAGAATTTAAAAACATCGTTCATAGTCGTGTCTTCTTTATAGTCTGATATAGTAAGCTTGCTTCTATGTCTAGAAAGACTAATTCCTTTCTTATTGTTCGATAGGATGGGTGTCTGCTTTTCTATTGGTAGGGGGTCGGAAGACGCCAAGGCGGATCAGCCGAGGCTAGACTTTCCGTTACCTCAGGGATGTTTCGAGGTTGGAGGCCCGAGTAGCCCACCCGAAGACGTCAAGCACGTTCTCCCCGAGTCGGTTGTCCTTGTAGCCATGAATGCTATGGTCCCTAGACCTGCACATGTGCCGCCACCAAGGGTGGAGGGAGTACAGGAATGGGAGCAGGAAGACGAGTTGTCAAGGTATGAACAAGGGGTTTACCAAGACGACTTTCTGTTGGGACCAATTCCCGAGGAGATCGAGTACGAGGAGGAGGAAGAGGAGATGCTTGAGCAAGATCCTGTCGAGGACGAGGAGATGATCGGGGATGATTCCGAGGATGAGGATCCCAGCGAGGATGATCCCGAGGAAGAGGATCCCATCGAGGATGATCCCGAGGAAGAGGATCCCATAGAGAATGACCCAGAGGAGGATCCAGAGTTGGACCTTGGAGGGCAGATTCAGGAGCCCGATACAGGATTGTCACCAGTGCCAGAGTACGCACCCATGTCAGAAGCTGATTGGGAGGCACTGTATACCGAGTACGGTATTGGGAGAAGTGACAGGGAATCTCAGCCTATCCCTACTCCAAGGAGATGGAGGTCGGAATCCGAGCTGCAGGAGATTCTCCGCCAGAGCGAGGAAATCTCCGCAGAACAGCAGCATCAGAGGGATGAGCTGATCGCCAGTACTCAGAGGAGGGCTGGAATAGAAGGACCAGTCATGGACGACCCATACTTTTCTATGGCTGAGCTAGGACTATGTGCTTCAGGGTCAAGCAGGGTGCGAAACCCATCGCCAGAGCTCGATGGTGAGCCTAGCCCAAAGAGACCATGCACGAGTAGCCAGTCGTATGGGAGACGTTTTGGAACGCCTTGAGGAGGAGTGGCGTTGCCTATCGTAGTAGTTCGTTTCTTAGTATTCCAAGTTGTACTTTGTGTAATATTTCAGTATTGCGGCAAGTACTTTGAGAAACACTTATATTTTCGAGCAATGTTGTCCTAATGCTCGAATGATAAACTTATGTGTAACTTGTGTAAGAATTCGAAGGTTCATCTATAAAATGCCAAGTTGATCTATTCTGAGTGATTTATTTACATTGATATATTGCATAAGTATGTTGCATAATATTAATGTATTGAATGCTTGGAATTGGATCGGTAAACAGATGGTGAATCCAAGAAGCACAAGAAACTCGACTCGAGCCGGTGCTGGGACCAGCCAAAACCCCAGACCAGCAGGAAGAGGTGTTCAGGATGAACACGAGTCTGAGTCTCGCATCCAGCAGAGGCGTGAAGGTCAGGATCAGACCCAGGCGCCGATGTTGTTTGACGCTACAGCTGTTGAGGCGATCTGTGGGATCGTGATGCAGGCTATTACTGATGTCTTGAGACCAAGTGCGCCTCAAGCACAAGACGTGCCTATTCATGCAGCGGTTCCTGATGTTGTGGAACCCAGAAACCCTGTGACTCAGGAGACTGCCGTTAGGGCGAGGGACAGCTATGGTCGTGCTCTTAAGACCATTACTTCCATGAGACCCGACTGCTATAACGGGAAAGGGAAGCCAGTGGCAGTGACTCATTGGTTCTCCCATATGGAGAGGCTGTTCAGGAACGTGGAGTGTACAGAGGCCGAGAAGGTCCATATCGCGTCTCTTCAGCTGAAGGAGGAGGCTAGCGAGTGGTGGGAGAGCATTGGTTTGGCTGAGAGCCCAGTGTTGACTTGGTCGATGTTCAAGACCAAGATGGTTGATCGCTTTTTCTCTCGTGCTATGAGAGAGGAAAAGCATAAAGAGTTCTTGTTCCCTCAGACTGATGGTCTGAGAGTGACCGAGTTGGCATCTAAGTTCAACCATCTTCTACAGTACGCCACTGTCGAGATCACCAGCGAGGCTCAAAAGATCTGGTACTTCCACGAGTGGATGAACCCGGATATCAAGCCATTAATGGTGCACCACACATGCTCTACCTTGGAGCAGTATGTGGATTGTGCCTATAAGTTGGAGGTGACTCTCGAGGAGTCGACCAAGAGGCACAACCGACAAAAGTCGATGCAGAATCAGAACCAGGGAGGTGGTTTTAAGCGCCCTGCGCCACCGTCTAACTTCGCCAAATCCGGCAGAGCTAAGACGGAGATGACGCAAGGAGGACCGACTCAGCAGTCAGGGCATACCAGGAGTTCAGTTCAGTGTTATAACTGCGGTACTGCTGGACACAAGAGCACTGAGTGTCGGAAGGAGAGGAGGTCATGCTTTGGGTGTGGACGTGATGGTCATTTGCAAAAGTTCTGCAAGCAGGGGAAGCAGAAGGGAGTAGAGTCGCAGCAAGGGTCAGTTCATCAGAGCAACCGACCTAGGTTTAAGCCTGCCGAGACTCCTAGCCCTTCAGTGCAGACGACTGCTCAGAACAGGGGAAAGGCCCCAGCTGCTTCTGGAAGTCAGGGCCAACGCTTGTACGAGATGCGTGAGGCAGATGGACCCAACGCTCCGATTGCTCAAGGTACTCTATACCTTCACTCTACTTCAGTGTGCATTCTGTTTGATTCTGGTGATACGCATTCCTTTATTTCGGATAGCTGTGTTAGCAAGTTAGACTTAGTGTGCAATGATTCGTGCGACCCTTTCGTCGTTAATCTTCCTAATGGAGAACGTTTGGTGGGAACCAAGCATTTGTCCGACTTTCCGATTACCATTCAGGGTAAGGAATTCGAGGCAGATTTAATCTGCATAGCCATGGCTCCATACGACATTATTCTCGGTATGGATTGGCTGACGCGTCACAAGGCGGTGATCGACTTCAGTTCAAGAACGGTGACGGTGTCATCCGGGGGCCAATTCGTGTGCAAGTTCAAAGGTCGAAATGACGCTGATAACGGCAAGCTGATCAATGTGATGGCTGCATTTAACCTACTACGACAAGGATGTGTCGGGTACCTTTGCTACTTGGATTCGCCTGAGAAGGATGGACCTGAGGTTCTTGATATTCCTGTAGTTAGGGAATTTTCGGATGTCTTTTCGAAAGAAATTCCAGGATTACCCCCAAATCGTGACGTAGAGTTTTCAATTGATCTCGAGCCTGGTACGGCGCCGATTTCCAAATCCCCGTATCGGATGGCTCCAGCTGAGATGCAAGAATTGAAGAATCAACTTGAAGATCTTCTTGACAAAGGTTATGTCAGGCCGAGTGCATCGCCGTGGGGTGCTCCGGTTTTATTCGTCAAAAAGAAGGACGGATCGTTCCGACTTTGTATCGACTATCGAGAGTTGAACAAGGTGACGATCAAGAACAAGTATCCTTTGCCTAGGATTGATGACTTGTTGGACCAATTGCAGGGAGCAAAGGTGTTCTCCAAGATCGACTTAAGATCTGGATATCATCAACTCAGGATTCGTGAGCAGGACATTCCTAGAACTGCGTTTAGGACCAGATATGGTCATTACGAGTTCGTAGTGATGCCTTTTGGGCTTACAAATGCTCCAGCTGTCTTTATGGATTTGATGAACCGATGTTTTCACCAGTACTTGGATAAGTTCGTGGTGGTCTTCATCGATGACATTTTGATCTACTCTCCGAATGAAGAAGTCCACGAGGAACATCTACGGATTTCCTTGTCGATCCTTAGACAACATCAGCTTTATGCTAAATTGTCTAAATGCGAATTCTGGATGAAGGAAGTGGCTTTCTTAGGCCACGTGATCAATAAAAATGGGGTTATGGTTGATCCCCAAAAGATTGAAGCGGTGGCTAAGTGGACACATCCCCAGAGCGTGAAGGAGGTGCGCAGTTTTCTTGGACTTGCCGGGTATTATAGAAGGTTTGTAGAAGGATTTTCAAAGATCGCTCTACCGATAACCAATCTACTCCGCAAAGTCCATAAGAAGTTTGTCTGGAATGACAAGTGCAAGGTCAGTTTCCAGGAGTTGAAGCGACGGTTGACCTCGGCACCCGTGTTAGCACTCTCAGAGGGGAATGACAATTATGTGGTCTATAGTGATGCTTCCAAGTGTGGTCTTGGTTGTGTTTTGATGCAAAGGGGCAGAGTCATTGCTTACGCATCTAGACAACTCAAGACTTACGAAGAAAACTATCCGACCCATGATCTTGAGTTAGCAGCGGTTGTCTTTGCGCTGAAGATTTGGAGGCATTACCTCTATGGTATAAGATGCCAAGTCTTCACTGACCACAAAAGTCTCAAGTATATATTTACTCAGAAGGAGTTAAATATGAGACAACGCCGCTGGCTAGAGTTGCTCAAAGACTACGACATGGAGTTGTTGTATCATCCGGGCAAGGCTAATGTAGTAGCTGATGCGCTAAGCCGGAAGACAACGCACGAGACTGTGGTTGCGTTGCTTACTGCTCAGACCAAGCTAAACCAAGAGTCATGCGACATTGAAGTCTTATATGACCAGCGTAGAGGGTACCTGAGTATGATGGAGATTCAGGCTACACTGCTGGATCAAATCAAAGAAAAGCAAGTCGATGACATCATCTTGGTAAAGTTAAGCAGTGAAGCGATGGATGGGAAAGCCCCCAGTTTTGTGGTTCAAGATGATGGATCACTTTGGTTTCAGGATCGGATTTGTGTGCCTGACACAGAAGGTCTTCGTCAGTTGGTGATGAGAGAAGCTCATTCATCTACTTATTCTGTGCATCCTGGCTCTAGCAAGATGTACAAGGATCTCAGAAAGAAGTTTTGGTGGCCAAACATGAAATGGGACGTAGCAGACTTTGTGGCAAAGTGCTTAACTTGCCAAAAAGTCAAGATCGAACACCGCAGACCAAGTGGTGAGATGCTACCTCTTCCCGTGCCAGAATGGAAATGGGAGGACATTTCCATGGACTTCGTCACTGGGCTACCCAAGACTCGAAGTCAGAGAGATGCTATTTGGGTAATTGTGGATAGGCTTACGAAGAGTGCTCATTTCATAGCCATCAAGACCACATGGGAAACCCAGAAGTTAGCCGAAGTTTACCAGAAGGAGATTGTCCGCTTACATGGCATTCCTAAGACCATTGTATCGGACCGAGATGGCCGTTTCATGTCAAGATTCTGGAAGGAACTTCATAAGGCTATGGGAACCGAGTTAAGGTTCAGTACATCGTTTCATCCTCACACAGATGGCCAGTCTGAAAGGACCATCCAGACTCTGAAGGATATGCTTAGAGCTTGTGTGCTCGATCGTCCGACTAGCTGGGAGGACAGCTTGAGTCTGATTGAGTTCACATACAACAATAGCTGGCATGCTACAATCAAGATGGCTCCGTTTGAAGCTTTGTATGGTCGCAGATGCAGATCTCCGATTTGTTGGGACGATAATGCCGACAAAATTCTGCTTGGACCAGAGTTGGTCGAAAGGACGGCTTCAGACATTGCTTTGATCAGACAAAGGATGTTGACCGCTCAGAGTCGACAAAAGTCCTACGCAGATCGGAAGCGCAGGACTGTCGAGTTCGAGGTCGGTGACAAGGTTTTTGTCAAGGTGTCGCCTTCCAAAGGAGTTTTCAGATTTGGTAAGCGTGGAAAGCTTAACCCTCGCTACGTGGGACCTTTCGAGATCTTGGATAGAGTGGGATCTCTAGCGTACCGTTTGGCGTTGCCACCATCGGCTCACCCGGTGCATAACGTGTTCCACGTGTCTTTACTCAGAAAGTATGTGCCAGACGAGTCTCATGTGCTTAGTTATGAGGACATCGAGATTCAAGCTAATGGTACTTACGAAGAGTTGCCCGTGCGCATTTTGGAGCGTCGGGAGAAGCATTTGCGCAACAAGATCGTACCTTTGGTACGAGTGCTGTGGTCCAAGTCAGGGACCGAAGAAGTTACTTGGGAGACGTGGGAAACCGAGTCAGATATGCTCAGGCGTTTTCCCGAGTTATTCTCGACCTAAGTTTCGGGGTCAAAACTTCTTGTAAGGGGGAGGAGATGTGATACCCCGTATTTTTGTAAGGTTATTTTGGGAATTATGGAATTTTCCCGAGTACCCGTTGTGTACGTCGGATTTAATTCAGGTAGCTTGAGACATTCTGTAATGTGCTCTATATCTGTAATATTTTTCTCAGTGAAATAATATACAGATAAGGTGCCTTGAATTTTAAATTGTCGTTCGCGTACGATAATTTTTATCCCGGTTTATCGTCATGCTCGTTCAAGCCGAATGGGCGGGAAATGGGGAAAACGGCGACCGCCGTTCAGAAACGGCGACCGCCGTGGTTGGGCCCGAGGAGTCAGCTTGTCAGCTTCTAGCTGGCCGCGACAGACCTGACAACGGCGACCGCCGCATTTACGGCGACCGCCGCGTGCCCGCCGCAGGCAAAAACTGCGACCGCCGTGATTGTCCAGTGGGCATTGCCCGTTGGTCGCCGGCGGAAATCAAGGGCGCCGATCTTGCTTTCGGCCGCGTCTCAGGGTTTGGTTGATCGCTTCAGACACTTTGGCTATAAAAGGAGGTGTTGGGGGTGAGGTTTTGAGCCATCCCAGCACCAAACCTCTGCCAAATTCGCCTCTCGCCGGAGTTTTGTTTTCGCCGGTTTTCTTGTGCTCGCCGGAGGTCTCGCCGGTGTTGTTTTGGTGTGTTTCCAGAGTGCCTTCGTGAAGCTTTTGGTTAGCCTTGGAGGTTAGAAGCCAAAGCAAGTCGAAGGAGGCCAAACCGCTCGTGTTTTAGGGGTGAGTTTCTCTCGTTTCAGTCGGCCGTGTTCTTAACGGCGACCGCCGTGTTCTTCACGGCGACCGCCGTGTTCTTCACGGTGACCGCCGCCAAGAACGGCGACCGCCGCCAGTGCCCAGAACGCCTTCGTGGCTTTGGCTTGGTCGGTTGTCGTCGTGGCGTCTTTCCTTTCGTGTTCTTTCGCCGTGTTTAGATTCGTATTGTTTATGTCGGATCTAACTTAGGGTTCATTTTATGGGTCGACTCGAAGGTCGTTGTGCTGTCAGAGTTGTACCGTGTCGAGCCCGGAATCCAGTGACGTCTTTAGACTATTCTGCGGAGTAAGGCAAGTGGCGGTTCGCTCTTGCTCTTTCGTTCCATATTTACATTAATTATCAGTAGTTTATCTGAGTAATTAATTTGGAATGAATATTCTGTTGTCTGGAAACGGTTTTGATAAACTGTTTTGAAAATCATATAATAGGTTGTATATCTGCTAGAACAACGCTATTATCTGTGATCGCCTTTCGGGCCTTTATGTGGATTTATCCTGTAAATGTGGTGGTGATGTAACTGTTTAGTTAGCACTGTTAGATAGAAACGTTACTCGGACTCTGTCCAGTCGTTTCTTTATAATCTGGTAGAGGGGTGGCTCGTCCCCATCCAATACCATTCTAAGATCATGATCGGTCTCTTACACATGTGTGTAGAGACAGGACACTTAGCTGGTGTCACAACCCTTTCGGTATACGTCACTCTCGACGAAACGTATACTAAGATGTGTCGTCCCATTGGTGGGGTACACATGTAAAAGTCTATAACGTGATGTGTGTTTTTGGAACATAAATCAGATAAGTGCTACCTTGACACACATAATTAATACACCTTGGGCGAGTAGTGCAGCTAAGTTCAGTGCAGCTAGGAAAACTCGTCTTGACTTGAATGTAGTACATTCTCTTTCCAATCTGGATTCGCTGTAGGCGATGAGGTTGGTCGTGAACCGAAGCATCTCAGTCAGTTTTAAATCATGGTTGAATGATTCTGTAATATTCCAGATTTGTCATTTGCTTCCTTAAAGACTCATTTCAGTTGGAGTCTTCTTTCGAGTCGATTTCTGTGAAGATTCAGTCTTCCAGAATCTTCTCTTGTGCATACCTCTTGTTTATTCCAGTAGGAGTATGGTGGTTGACAAGCGTACTCGATTATTATTCGAGGGACGAAGAGTCTAACCTAATACAACTGCTTCGAACCATTCTGCTTTGTTCCCTTGCTAGTCTATTCATTTAGACTAACCAACCAATATTTTCCCTTGCATGGTTGGCTGGTGTCATCCGTTTGATTCGGCACATCATTTAAGAAGTAGCTCAGAAGATTAGAAGGACTATGAAGTCGGCGGTGATTTTTGAATGTTTTAATTATTTCTTTAATCAGGTTATGATCCTTTGGACAATAACTCCGATTGTAACTTACTTTCTTAGTCTTCCGCTGTGTTTGGTTTAAACTATGTTTTGACCTATTCGGGATTGGGTTGTAATCCCGTAACTCTCAATTTTTCCTTGACAATGTTATGTTTTGGAATTTAATGCTTGATCTTTGTGTATCAATTGCATTTCATAAATTGTATTTATTTGGTAAAGCCTTGGGTGATCTCGGTAAGGAACACTGGGGTCACTGGCGGTAATACCTTTCCAAAAGGGTTAAGTTTTGGGGGTGTTACAGGATCATTTTTGGAGAAGTTCGGATTTCTGTATCGAGATTGATCTTCATATGTTTCCTTTAGACTCGATCTTTAGGAGTCTTCTCTTGAATATTATACTTTGAATCATTTTGTAGAGGTATTGAGCTTTACTATCGTCATCGGCTTTCATTCGAGAAGCGATGGGTCTAACCTAATACGCCTACCTTAGAACCTTTCTGTTTTACCCTTGCATAGTCTTTCATTAGACTAACCAACCGGGTTTTATTCCTTGCATGGTTGGCTGGTGTCATCTGTCTCATACGGCACATCAGGTAAACTCCCGTCCCGTGAAGGCTAGAAACGACGATGAAGGCATATGGAGGTTTTAAGAGTTGTATCAAGGTTGAGATCCTAGGCGGTGATCGATCCGATCAAGACAATTGTGTTATTTATTTAAAAGACTTCCGTTGTACTGAAACATATTATTTATTTTGGTTGTATTTGGAATTGTGGATGTAATTCCGAGACTTTGATTTAATCAAATGGTATGACATTTCGTATTATAAATGTTGTTTTATGATTTGTATAAATTGGTTAAGCCTTGGGTGGCTTCGGATGTGGAATCTGAGGTCACTGGCGGTAATACTTTCAAGGTTATATATTTGGGGGTGTTACAATAACGATAAGATATAACCAAATTGGATATAACTATAAGATATAATCATAATATATAATTATAGGATATAACAATATGATATAACCAAATTGGATATAACTATAAGATATAACCATAGTATATAACTATAGGATATAACCATAAGATATAACCAAATTGGATATAACTATAAGATATAACCATAGTATATAGTTATACGATATAACCATAGTATATAACTAAAGAATATAACCATAGTATATAGCTATATGATATAACCATAAGATATAACCAAATTGGATATAACTATAAGATACAATCATAATATATAATTATAGGATATAACGATATGATATAACCAAATTGGATATAACTATAAGATATAACCATAGTATATAACTATAAGATATAACCATGGTATATAGTTATACGATATAACCATAGTATATAACTAAAGAATATAACCATAGTATATAGCTATATGATATAACCATAAGATATAATCAAATTGGATATAACTATAAGATATAATCATAATATATAATTATATGATATAACGATATGATATAACCAAATTGGATATAACTATAAGATATAACCATAGTATATAACTATAGGATATAACCATAAGATATAACCAAATTGGATATAACTATAAGATATAACCAAATTGGATATAACTATAAGATATAGCCATAGTATATAACTATAGGATATAACCATAAGATATAACCAAATTGGATATAACCATAAGATATAACCAAATTGGATATAACTATAAGATATAATCATAATATATAATTATAGGATATAACGATATGATATAACCAAATTGGATATAACTATAAGATATAACCATAGTATATAACTATAGGATATAAGCATAAGATATAACCAAATTGGATATAACTATAAGATATAACCATAGCATATAACTATAGGATATAACCATAAGATATAACCAAATTGGATATAACTATAAGATATAACCAAATTGGATAAAACTATAAGATATAATCATAATTTATAATTATAGGATATAACGATATGATATAACTAAATTGTATATAACTATAAGATATAACCATAGTATATAACTATAGGATATAACCATAAGATATAACCAAATTGGATATAACTATAAGATATAACCAAATTGGATATAACTATAAGATATAACCATAGTATAAAACTATAGGATAAAACCATAAGATATAACCAGATTGGTTATAACTATAAGATATAACCAAATTGGATATAACTATGAGATATAATCATAAGATATAATTATAGGATATAACGATATGATATAACCAAATTGGATATAACTATAAGATATAACCATAGTATATAACTATAGGATATAAACATAAGATATAACCAAATTAGATATAATTATAAGATATAAGCATAGTATATAACTATAAAATATAACCATAGTATATAACCAAAAGATATAACCAAATTGGATATAACTGAAGGATATAACCATAATATATAACTATAAGATATAACCAAATTGGATATAACTAAAAGATATAATCATAATATATAATTATAAGATATAACGATATGATATAACCAAATTGGATATAACTATAAGATATAACCATAGAATATAACCATAAGATATAACCAAATTGGATATAACTATAAGATATATAACCAAATTGGATATAACTATAAGATATAACCATAGTATATAACTATAGGATAAAACCATAAAATATAACCAAATTGGTTATAACTATAAGATATAACCATAGTATATAACTATAGGATATAACCATAGTATATAACCAAAAGATATAACCAAATTGGATATAACTGAAGGATATAACCATAATATATAATTATATGATATAACGATATGATATAACTATAAGATATAACCATAGTATATAACTATAGGATATACCCATAAGATATAACCAAATTGGATATAATTATATGATATAACCAAATTGGATATAACTATAAGATATAACCATAGTTATATGTGATTTTCGAGAATAATAATAACAAACAGTTAATATCAAACGAATTGGTGGAGAAACGTACATGAATAAAAATATATTGCAACCAAATTGGATATAACTATAAGAATATTGCGTAGAAGATATAACTATAAGATATAACCATAGTATAACTATAAGATATAACCAAATTGGATTTAACTATAAGATAAAATCATAGTATATAACTATATACTATGATTATATCTTATAGTTATATCCAATTTGGTTATATCCTTATAGTTATATCCAATTTGGTTATATCATATAGTTATATAACTATAAGATATATGATATAACCATAGTATATAACTATAGAATATAACCAAATTGGATATAACTATAAAATATAATATATGATATAGCCATAATATATAACTATAATATATAATCATAGTATATAACTATGAAATATAACCATAAGATATAACCAAATTGGATATAATTATAAGATATAACCATAGTTATATGTGATTTTTGAGAATAATAATAACAAATAGATAATATCAGACAAATTGGTGAAGAAATATACATGAATAAAAGTATATTGAAATCTCATGATACAAACGAATTTATTACCATGTAACCTTGATTACTTGATAACGTCTATTACTAGAGTCAAATGCAGATTTAAAAAAATATATTCTTTACTTGGTTGCCTCCAGTTTTTTTTTCCTTCTGCGCCAGGATCTGGCGTACGCCAGATCCTTGCGTAGGAGGCAAATTTCAAAAAAAAACCCAACTCCCTATCTCCAACAATTATATTCTAGCTCTACGCAGCAGGTGCGTAGAGAAATTTGATCTTCTACGCAGAAATCTGACGTACACCAGGTTTATGCGTAGAGTTTTGTAGTGCGAAATGGTAAATAACGTAGTGCATATAGCGGGGGCGAAAATTAATGAATATACACTCACTCTTTTTAGATATATTTATGATATCCACACTGCCATAGAAGAGGGAGTTGGCCATCAGATATATTAGGGGTGTTCATCCGATCTAGATCGGATCGGATTTTTTTAAAATGGTGGACCGGAGACCGGATTGGATCAGACTTTATTTTTTTTTAAAATAATTTAATTCTTATTTAAAATCTATAAAAAATATCTAAAAAACATATATACTCCTAACTTATTAAATTTAAAAAAATATCTATAAAAAAATACATATAAATCTCTAAAAAAATATATAAATTAAAAATTAAAAATCCAATCCAGACCAGTTTTTTTCCGGATTTAGACCGGACCGGAACCGAATTAAGGAAAATCCTTGGACCGGACCGGAATTCCACCGGTTCGGTCCGGTCCGGACTTTTCCGGTCCGATCCGGTTTTTCGATCCGGATTTTTCCGGTCCGGTTTTTCAGTCCGGACTTTTTCGGTCCGGTCAGGGCCAATTTTAAACAGCCCTAAGATATATATGCATGTTTTGATTAAGCTAACTGATAAGCTGTCAACCTCTAAGTTTATCCAGCAACTCATGCATACATACGTGTTTCTTGGTAATTGGTGTCCTCAATTTTTTAATTTTCCATTATTATGATTGAATTTCCTTTTATCACATTTCCCTGTTTTCCTCTTTGTAATAACACCGGGATTTCCGTAATAATTACCCCTGTGCCACGAACACACGTCTCCCGTTCCAGCCTGCAAATTCAACCCCTCTTCTTGAATGTCTCCACCTGTGTACATCGTCTATCTGCTTTGTTCTTCTTTTTCGCTTTCATCCGCCTATATCTCGCTTTCACAATTTCTTCGTCGGGGGTGGCTTCTCCTTTACATGTCCGCAAGGCTGCAACCCACCATCCCAGCCCATCATTTGAGTTAGATAAATGATGATTTGATAAAAAAAATTTTAAACTAATAAATCTTTAATAAAAATAGACCTCTTTTTCTAAACTTTACTCCATATACCATAAATCCTATCCTTAAATTCTAAATCCAAAAAAAAATATTTAAAAAAAAAAAAAAAAAAAAAAAATTAATAGAGATAAAAAAAATTACATAAAAACTAATAAAAATAATTTTATTAATTACAAACTCTTAAAACCAATAGGCCCAAAATCCTCCCATGACAAATCCACATATAAAATCCACTTCTATTTTTTCTTCTTCTTCCTTTTATACTTTCTTTGATTTCTCGTCGTCGGCGACGAATTCGATCATCGGACCGTTGTTTCCATGTCACTTTTCTTAGAATCCGTGGTTGGCGGCTCTGCTACCGATCTGGACGGATTTTATTGGCGCCGCTTGATAAAGACCACCCCGCCAGATTCCTCGGCCGTACAGGGTATTTGGGGGACCAGAAGGGACTCTCTGGAGGCGGTGGCCGGAGAGAGGAGATGGGGTTTCTTTCAAGTCTTACTGGTGTGAGGTCTTAAGTTGCCGGATCCGAAGAGGCTACATCAGCAAGTTCACCGATTGGCGCTCCCAACGACAGCGACGAAGAAGAGACTGGCTCCGGCGACGATAGGTGGACACGATGTCTCTAGACGCTTGCTTGCACTGATGAAGCTTCAGATCCTTCACAATGCCACTGATGAAGCTTGCTTGCACTGCATTAGAGCGAGTTCCTCTTACACGGCCTAAGGTCATAGGCAATTTGATGAGCAGGTTCAACCAAGATTTAGTGTTTTGTCGTGCTCAGACGACAATGATCCTACCGCTCCAGGTAGCCAGGTATTATGCTTCATTTCTGGACTGCCTTCATCTTGTTCTTGCTTAAGAGTCGAGTAACTTTTACATTTTGCATTGTGGTTAGTTGTTGGAATTGCTCAATTTCCTTGGTTTTTGCTCGTCCTTTGAATGAGCAACACTTAACTATACACATTGTTTAGACATCTTCATATCATGATCTGCAAATTTGAACTTGCTTAATCTGCAAAGTACTACTGTAGGGTGCCTCTGGTATGAGATGCAATGTCACAACCAAGGCCCAGTTAAATAAGGTTGTCCTAACCAATCGTAAACACTCCAAGGTCTGTTTTCCAAGTTTCAATAGCTCTTCCAAGACCCTTCTGGTGCCATTTCTGTCAAGGTTGGTGTCGATAATTCGTTGGACGCTGCAGCTACCAAGCCAGAAAGCAGTTTTTCTTCTTCAGGGGCATTGGTTTCTCAGGAAACCATATATGAGCTTATCACTCAGGTGACAAATCTTGTCAAGTAAGCCCATGTAACTGTCTGCTAAGAACAAATTTCTAAGAAATTATTCTCTCGAATATTGTAAAGGAAAAAATCTGCAAAAATGGCTCCTCCAACCCCTTTGAATTCGAACCACACGCATCACCCAAATAAAAATACCATCACCCAAAAACCGAATCCACTTCAATTCCAACAAAATCATCAAACTAATCTGTACCCTAATTTAGCAGTAGCCAAAGAAATCTAGCCCTCCCCTGACCGCTATATCGAAGCAATCTAATTCCAATAATAGTATATTTCAGGTAATTCTATATTACGTATGCTGCAAAATTAGCTCGATCTCCCTCCTCTCACTCAGTTTTTATCTTTCTCACTTGCTCTTCTCTCTGTGTTTTTTTCCTTTTGAGAATGCTCCAATGGAGCTCACTACTCTGATGAAGAACAACATCGCACCATGCTTCACCTCTGTGTTGGCGGTGTTGCTCTCTCGTGAAGAACAGCTCCTCCATCCAGATGCGCAACTTATGGAAATTTCCATCATTTGATGGGATTGGGCCCAAATCAGTTGTTGGGCTATACTTAAGAAGGCCAATGAGCATCACATGCTTGCTTGAATGTATCAGTAAATGATGAGAAGTGGAGGGTTTTGGGTCATTGACCCTTTAAGAGTTTTCAATTAATAAAAGAGATTTCTATTAATTTTTATGTATTTTTTCTACCCTTACTAGCTTTTTTTTTTCCCTCTTTGTTTTTTCTCTCTCTAAAATATTGTTTTTTGGGGGTTAGGGTTTAAGGAGTAGGGTTTAAGGATTAGGGAGTAGGGTTTAGGAAGAGGGGTCCATTTTTGCTAAGGGTCAGTTAGTTTAAAAAAAGGTTTGTCAAAAGGTCATTTACCTAACTCACCGTGAAAAGTGCCGAACAATATTAAACCCAACTAATTACACAAAGAGGCCTAGAGTTTGGAAAAAAAAGATCACGTGAGGATGGCTTAGTAGGGTAGGAATGAGGATGAATCATGGCCACTCGTTCTTTTCCCTCTCCATCTAATCCTGGTCGTTCGTTTGTTTTTTCCCTGTTTCGATAAAACAGATTTGAGGCTGCTCGCTCGTTCGTTTTTCTATGTTCCCTCTCTTCTTCATGGTAATCCGTTCTTCTTCGTGATAAAACTAATTCTTCTCTCCACAAACTAATCCGTTCGCTCGTTCTATCGGCCGATCGTTTCCGTCTTGCCGCCGGTGTGCTTTCTCTTCTTCGTGTTTATTCTCGTCGTTCTACCGGCCGATCGTTTTCGTTTTATTCTCGTCGTTCTTAGTCGACATGGCTACTCCTTCTACTGATTCAGGTATAGATATGTAACGTGTTGTTGATTTGTTTGTTGTTTAGGTAATTAGGTATGTGCTTTCAACAGAATCTCTCAATTTTTGGGATTTAGGTATGTGCGTTTCAACAAAATCTCTCAGTTTTTGGGATTTAGGTATGTGCTTGGTTGAATTTTAGGTATGTGCTTGGTTGAAATTATGATCTGTGTATTGCAATTTAATCAGATTCAAAATTCACTAAATTCAGTGCCTCATGCACTTTCTTACTAGTTCATGCGTTTTTGTCCACTGGTTAATGCACCTTTATTCTTTATTCCATGCATTTTATTTCAGTCAGTGATACACATAACCTAACCATTGTTGATTGTGTGACTATTGCATAAAACTAACTACCTCATGCACTTTACTCCATTTGTTCATGCACCTTTATTTATTGGGTCATGCACTTTCTTCCCGTCAGTCATGCACTTATAAGCTCATGCACTTTACTCCATTGGTTCATGCACCTTTATTCCCGTCAGTCATGCACTTATAAGCTCATGCTCTATTATTAATTTGACTCTTTCATGCACTTTCTTCCCGTCAGTCATGCACCTTTATTCATTGGGTCATGCACTTTCTTCCAGTCAGTCATGCATTTATTAGCTCATGCTCTATTATTAATTTCACTCTTTCTTTTGTCAGGAGATGAACATCAAATGAAGAATAATATTATATCTGTTTCCCCAAGCATTACCTCTAAATATATTATTCCTGAGTGCAATGATGCATTGAAGCCGTATCTTGGGCAACTTTTCCCAACTCTTAATGACGCTATTGTCTTTTACGAAGCTTATGCAGCGGCATGTGGTTTTACTGTCCGTGTTTGTTCTACCAAGAAAAACAAGGATGTACCGTCGACTGTTATTTGGAAGCACCTTTGTTGTAACAGAGAAGGATACAAAGTTGTATCTCCATATTCTGAGTTCAACCAGGCTGTCCCGACAAATGGAGATGTTGTGAAAAGGAGGAGAATATCTAATAGATGTGGATGTGAAGCTAAGTGTTGGCTCAAGTACGAAGGTAATGATGGTTATCGTGTTACAAAATTGGAGTGTGGTCATACACATGCTATGTTGGAGGTGTCTCATATGGTATTCTCAAAAGGGAACAGGCAAGTGACTCTATTTCATCAAGAAATTATGATGAACTGTATTAAATTCAATATTGGTGTCACTAAGAGTTACAAAGTGTACAAGAATCTAGTGGGTTCATATGCTAACGTAGGCGCCACTGTTGTTGACTTCAAGAACTTTATAAGGGGTTTGAACTCATACATGGAAGGCAGTGACGCTCAAATGATCATCAATGACTTTTTGAAGAAGAAAGAATGTTGTAATGTATATTACTTTGATTATGACATAAACAAGGAGGGCCAGCTATGCCGTTTGTTTTGGTGTGATCCTATCAATCGGAAGAGTTTCTCTTATTTTGGTGATGTAGTGTCGGCTGATGCTACATACCAATTGATTAGGTAATTTTATTTTCATGCATTTACTTATGTAATCTGATTTTATGTATTTCAAATGGTTTTCCCATGTACCTTGAGTAACTCATGCACTTATAATGAGTAACTCATGCACCTGTACTCATCAACTCATGCACTTATAATGAGTAATGCATGCACTTATAATGAGGAATGCATGCACTTATAATGAGTAACTCATGCATCTTTACTGAATCACTCATGCACTAACATGCTCAAACTCTTGCACCCCATATTGCAGATATAATATGGTGTTCATACCATTTACTGGAGTGGACAATCATAAGAGGTCTATTACATTTGTTGTTGCTTTGCTTTTGCATGAAGACATTGAGTCTTATGTGTGGTTATTTGAGAATTTCAAGAAGGGGATGGGCCATGAACCTCATGTCATTATAACTGATCAAGTTGCATCTGCCAAGGCTGATGTTGAACGAGTGTTTACTCATTCTGTCCACCGGTTGTGCATGTGGCATATAATGATGAAGGTTGTTAACAAGGTTAAGTTCCCTCCAAATACAAATCCTTCTATCATTGATTCGTTTCAAAAGAAGTTCAAGAAGATTGTTTGGAGTGACGAACTCACTCCAATTGATTTTGAAAATGAGTGGTTCTCGGTTCTTGAAGAATTTGGTTTCCAAGGGCATGAGTGGCTAGGAGTAATGTTTGAACTACGGCGTTATTGGATTCCTGCATTTTTTCATGATGTGAGAATGTCGTCCATATTGAGGACGACATCAAGGTCTGAGAGTCAAAACAGTTTTTTTTGGAAATTTCATAGGGTCTCAATCAAGTCTAATAGTGTTCATGATGCAGTATAGCAGTGCAATTGAATCGCAGTGGCATAATCAGAAGAAGTGTGATATGGATTCTGCTACTTGCACTCCACGGATGAAGACGCCTTACCAGTTTGAAAAGAACCTAGCAGCTATTTACACTATCAACGTATTTTATGATGTCCAGGAGGCGTTTGTTAGTGGTACGTATCATTACAGCCTTGATGAACTGAAAAAAGATGCTGATATCCATCACTTTAGGATTGAAGACGAATTTGGTAAAATATGTTTTGTTCAGAAAGTGGTTACAAGTAATGAGTATCATTGTTCTTGCAATAATTTCCTCACTCTGGGCTTTCCTTGCCGATATATTTTCTTTGCTTTAAAGAATACACATGCAACTGTTTTGCCTCCTACCCTCATCAACACTCGTTGGACGAAGCAAGCGATTCTACAACCAATTTTTGAAGTGGATGGTGCAGTGTATGATGCTAGTGTTCAAATTGATGAAAAGAAGAGGTTATTGGCTGAAGTGATGACAGAAATGTACTCTTGTGTCGACATTGTTGGTGATGACATGGACAAATTGAAAGACTTTTTAGCTATTTTAAAGGAACAAAAGGTTGCACTCACAAGGTCACAAGTAGTTGATCCTTCTGCCTCAACATCAGCTAGCAACTATAAGTTTGAGATATTTATAGGCCCGTTACTGGATCAAGTGAATGTCCATCCTCCTGAAATGGCAAAGAACAAGTTCAGGAAGATGCGCATTAGAAGTGGCCAAGAGGTTGGAATGGAAAATTCCAGGAAGAAGACAAGATTATGTACTCTTTGCAAAAGGTCGGGACACAACATCACGACTTGTCCTCAATATGTTAATTAGCTGTTTCAAATTTTATATGTATTCAGATATTAAGAAATGCACTTATATATACTCACTCATGCACCAAAATACAGTGACTCATGTACTTTTCACAAATTCACGACTTGTCCTCAATATGTTAATTAGGTCTGCAGCAGGTTTGTTGGTGCATTAGTAAATATGTAAAAGTGTATGAGTTATTATTTCTGGTACAACACCAATGACTCATGCACTTTCCACATACTACCCATGCACCAATATAAAATCACTAATTCTGTTCCATGTTCCAACACATAATAACTCATGCACCAACAAACAATGACTCATGCACTTTCCACATACTACTCATGCACCAAAATCACTATTATGTTCCATGTTCCAACAAATAATAACTCATGCATTTATACATATTTACTAATGCACCAACAAAACAATGACTCATGCATTTTCCACATACTACCCATGCACCAATACAAAATCACTAATTCTGTTCCATGTTCCAACACATATTAACTCATACACTGTTTACAAATCAACTCATGCACCAACACATAATAACTCATGCACTTTCCACATACTACCCATGCACCAATGCAAAATCACTAATTCTGTTCCATGTTCCAACACATAATAACTCATGCACTTTCCACAAAATCACTAATTTTGTTCCATGTTCCAACAAATAATAACTCATGCACTTTTGCATATTAACTCATGCACCAACAAACAATGACTCATGCACTTTGTTTCAACACTTGAATGAGCATTGATCTTTTAATGAGAAATATTCAAACAAACAAATACCTACTGTTTCTTTTCACAAAAACTCATATACTTACAAATACCTACTGTTTCCTGAAAACATTCAAACCAAATTCCTACATTCAACCATTACCTAAAATGTTCACTAGATTAGCCAAATTACATAGAAACATTCTTTTTCCCACGCCCACGCACAACTGCTATATTTCCAGCTTTCTTCTCTTGAATAATTTGTTCAACTCTAGCCTTCCTTTCATTAAACTCGCTGGTTAGGAGGGCATAACAATACTTGATCCTAACCTTTGCCAACTGGCATTTGTCTCCCATATTCAGTTTAGAATTCCAGCTTGACAGTCCATTGCCCATATATGTCTCCATGTGTCTTAGTAGAAAGACCCCACAGTCAACTTTGTTTTTTCCATCCCTTCATTTCATTTGCAGCCTTTCACATGGGACATTTGCAATGTCTTCAATTGATTTAGCTTTGGCTTCCATATCAATATTCATGAAGAAACTGACCATCATACTTCTCTGCACAAATAAAGCGGTTAAATTCTATCACATTTCTGTATATGAAAACTTTTAATTGTTATAAAATCATTATACTCAATGTCTACTCACTAGAGTAGATGGTACTTTTCCATACTTGTCATCGCCCCCACTTGATGAGTTGTCTATGATATGGAAACTTGGGTTCTTGACATTTATTGCAATCAAATAGTAATGCCCATGGTCAAGAATTGGGCAAAAGAACTGTACAAGTAAAAGAAAAACAGATTGTAAGTTATCTAATAACAACATGGACTTACTCATGCACATTAATGCAGTTATCATGCACATATATCCACCCCCTCATGCACTCACAACTATTCCTTCAAATTAACTCACTGATTCACCCAGAAACACTAGTTCATGCACTCTACAAACAATACTTTATGCACCTGCAAGCATTGGTCCATGTACTTTTGAGCATTGTCTCATGCACCAACATACAAACACTGTCTCATGCACCAACATACAATCACTCATGAACTTTAACCTACTAACTCATGCACTAATAATAAAAACCTCATGCAGTTTGATAAACATACTCATGCACCAGTAAAAGCTGAGTGTAAGATAATTACCACATCAACATTTTTAATTGTGTAGTTTTTGTTCTTAAAACCCTTGACAGCAACAAATGTTTCTAGCATTGTATCTGTGAATAGGTTAGATCTCTCCTCCATTGTGTATAATGTGTCATCACAAGCAAAAGTCTGCGAATACAAAAAAATGGAAATTAATAAATTAGAGCACCAATTAACATAATATTCTTGCAAAGCTGTGACTTACCATAGCTATTGACGGTAGAAAGAATCTCAATGGTGACATACGACCCCTATATGTTTCATTTTCATTTAACATGACAGTAAAAGCATCAATTAACAGACTGTCTACTTCAGCATTTTCAGCCAATGTAATCAAGTCCTTTTTCTTAAGAGTGGTATCTTCCATTCGGAAAACTTCCTCACTGCAACACATAAAAAAAATCAATTCGTTAACTAGCTACATGTTATTAAATTTTATAACCAAATTCATATAATTAAATATGTACTTACTTTTCCCCTCCTTCTTCAACAGTTATCCAATTGTAAAGGATCCTTTCATCAGCTGTTGTTCTTTCTGAAATGTTAACTTCTCTCTCTTTAAATGGCAAAACTGTGTTTTCAGAAGGAAAAATGTTCCTTTTCTATGATGGTGTAGCTTCAGCTATACCTTTTGGATCAGAACTGCACACAAATTTCACCTGACAAATCCCACATTCACAAGTTTTTTAATTAGGAAATTGTTTAAAAATCGATATCACTTAGTTAGACAATGAATAATTCACATATAAACATCTTGTTTTCTATACCTTTTTTGGTTGAACATCTTTCTTATTTACATTATCCTCTTGGACTTTTTGCTTGGTGATGTTCTCCTACAACACATACAAAAAAAAGCTATTAACAGATGCACCAAAAAGCATTCATTCATGCACTCACAGTTATTAACTAATATTCATTAACTCATGGATTCATTGATGCACCAATAAGTATTCATTCATGCACTAATATTCATTGACTCATGCACCCACAGTATTTTGTTTTACAATATCTTCAGCATCCTTGTGCTCTTAAGCTACAATATCTTCCATCCCTTTGTCTGTCCCCATTCCTTCCTTATCAACAACTTCCTTCTCAGCAACGTGCTCCTTCTTGGTCTCCTTCTCTTGATCTACCTCCTTTTGTTGTACAATCTCTCCAGCCTCCTTGTCCTCGTTCTCTGTATCCATTCCTACTTTATCATCAATGTCTTTATCAGCAACGGCATCCTTCTCCATCTTGTCTGTGTCTTTTTCATTTTTGTATCCTTGTCCTTGTCAACAACGTCCTTCACAACAACAGTCTCCAATTGGTGTTCCAATTCCACCTTCAAAAAATAGTATTTTTGTTAACTATATTACATGTAACCTAGAAACAAATTTACTCATGCACTCATGCACTCAGTGGCCTTTAATAATGCACTCATATTCTCTGACTCATGCACACAGATATATTCATGCATATAGAAACAAATTTACTTATGCACCAAGGTTCATTATCTTATGCACCTATAAACACTTACTCATGCACCAATCAATTTTCAGTCATGCACCTATATAAATAGGCTCATGCATCTACACCTCCAACTTTATATACAATAATAATTTTAAAGGTGATTTACCTGTGTATCCGTTGGTGATAGGCCCACGTCAAAACTAGGGATTTCTGGACCCATCTGCAATAATAAAGAAAAAGCATCGGTATCATACATTAAAGCTTAATGTCATTCATGGAGAATCATGTACCAAATAATTTCGTAGAGTCACTTACCCTCCTGTCTCGATCAACATTGCTTGTAGAAGCCCCCCTATTTTCTGCCTCATCTGTATCTTTTTCTTTGTTGTCCTTCTTGTCCTTACCCTCATTGTGCTTCTCAACAACATCCTCCATAGCCACTTCTCCAGCAACGTCCTTCTTAACAACGTCCTCCACATCCACTTCTCCAGCAACGTCCTTGTCAGAAACCACCACTTCTGCATCAACCTCCATGTGAACAACATTCTCAGTAGCATCTTGCACATCATTCTCAGCATTTTCTTTTGTGATTGTATGAATAAAATCTGAAAATCCTGGAATAAACATGTTTCCGCTGTGTTCTTTCTGTTCATTAATTGTCTTCTCAACCTCTTTCATGCATTTCACAGCTAAATCCTAGAACTCAGTATCTTGGGTTGCTTGTTCCTCAAACACCTCATCTTCAATTCTTAAGGTAAGCCTTACATTGATAATTTTCTCAGCTTGATTATTCACTGTCTGCAAGACACTGTTTCTTTTCAGCTGTGGGGGGATTTGTTTCTTCTTCATTAAAACTGCTCGTACACTTCGAGCCATGCCTTCTACCTCTCTCAAGTATTCCTCCATGAAAGCCTTCATCTGCTCGTCTGTTTCAACTACATTTGCTGGTTGAGTTGGAACTTCAATATATGCTTCTTCAACTTCATTCACAATCCTGCTCCCGCTTGCTTCTACATGGTCAATGAAGGTTGGTCTACCCAGCAGAAATCCATTCCCAAAACCACCATGCAGGATCTCCTGATCCTCCCTATCCTTCAACATCCTGGTGGTCCAGTTCTTGATTATTGGGAATGTTCTCTGTACATTAAGACCTTTCCACTTAAGTCTGTCCACGTAAATCAGCTAGAAAACATAATTCAAAAAGAAATTAGTCATAGAATAGTTGTAAAGAGCAAACACATATATTACTAGATAATGATTGACTCATGCACTCAGTGGCCTTTACTAATGCACTCATATTCTCTGACTCATGCACACAGATATATTCATGCATCTAGAAACAAATTTACTTATGCACTCATTAGCTTACTTATGCACACATATATTACTTATGCATCTATAAAAACTTTACTTATGCACACATATATTACTTATGCATCTATAAACACTTACTCATGCACCAATCCATTTTTAGTCATGCACTTGTACAAATAGGCTCATGCATCTACACACTACTAACTCTAGCACCTACATACACAGACCAAGGCACATAGACATATAGTTACTCATGCACCATCACAAACTAAGTCATGCACCTATAAACACTTACTCATGCACTCATATTCTCTGACTCATGCACACAGATATATTCATTCATGCATCTAGAAGCAAATTCACTTATGCACCAACGTTTATAAGCTTAGGCACCTATAAACACTGTCTCATGCACCAATTCATTTTCAGTCATGCACCTATACAAATAGGCTCATGCATCTACACACTCTTAACCCTTGCACCTACATACACAGACCAAGGCACCTACACACATAATTACTCATGCACTATCACACACTAAGTCATGCACCAACACTCTTTTCAGTCATGCATCTATACACATTAACTCATACAGTTATCAAAACACCAAAATGAGAATATTTACCTGCAGTAAAAGCAAGCTCCCATTGAAAGTCTTTTGTTGTTTATTTGCCCATACAACAGAGCAATTGATAAGTGCCTTGTAAAGAAAAGAGCTCTAATTGAAGTTCCTTATTTCATCAACATTCTCCAGCAATTGAAGAATCTTCAGATTTATTTTCCCACTGGAATAAGATTCAACAATTGTGTTGACAAACAGCAGAATGAAATATCTCTTAAACCATGGCCCTCCATCATATTGTTTCATTTTCTTCAAGATGTCGGTGGCCGTCAAATTCCTGATATCCTTCCCTGGAAAATCATCTTTCAGTCTCTCCAGAATCTCCTCATTTGTGAGTGATTTAGGTAAGTCAATCTCAACCTCTCCCTTTGGAATGCCAAGATAATCATAGCCATCAGTATCCGTAACTGGTATCTTTCTCCCATCAGTAAGTTTTATTGTAGAATTGAGAGGGTGAAACCTGCTGCAGACATAATGGCCTAGCCTCATAGGCATGTCTTTTATATCCCAGTGGATCACACTTTCAAAGCCCATTTCCACTACAACATTTCTCTGGTTGGGTGTGAAATCGGATTGGGAAAGCACGTAGGTGGAAATAACAGAGGGCGATGTTCTACACACCAGCATTGTGTAGTCCTTCCTCAGTTCTAGAATTCCTCTTTTGTTCCCCAGCTTTGGGATCTTGGATTCTAAAACAAACACATTCTCCACCTTCTCTCTATCGCCCCTCACCTGTTTCTTTGTTTTCTTTGTCTTCCTCTCCTCATCAATCTCCATCTTGGCCTTCCCTTTTCTGTCTGTAGCAGCCTTTTTACCAGCAGACTTCTTTTCTCCTGCATCTTTCCTCTCTATTTTCAAAAACATCTCAGCAATAGGTACATCCTCACTATCACTGTTATATTCATCCAAGACCCTTGGCCTTTTTTGATTTCTGAGGCCCCTTTGCCTGGCTCTTTTTTCTCTTCCCTGTGTTCAAAACTCAAAAGCATTAGATATTGATTAACAAATCCATGGTGATTAAAAATTAAAGAGTTATGATGAGCATTAGCTTACCAGCCAGAGAAGTGGGAGGGTATGTATCTCCATGCATTGTCGAAGGTTGCACATTTTGTTGTTCTTCACTCTCTGTTAATTCATGGTGCACAAGAATTTGTTCATGCATACATTTTTAAACACAAGCACAAACAGTTATTCATGCACCTTTGCAAACATACTTATGCATGAGTGCTTGTTTATTGGTGCGTAAGTGTGTTTGTAAAGCTGCACATATAAGTGCTTTTGCTTGTGACTGATACTGTAAAAGTGCATGAGTGGTTGTTTATTGGTGCACAAACATACTCATGCACCAACAAGTAATTAGTCATGCAATATCAGATATTAAGTCATGCACTAACATACCAACTCATGCACCAATAAGAAATTACAAAGAAATAACTCATGCACCAATAAGAAATAACTCATGCATTTTCAGTTATTAATTACTCATGCATTTGTATTTCTATTTGACTCATGCATTTATATTTCTATTTGACTTACCAATGTCTATATATTTTTGTGATCTTGTTACTCTTTTTGTTATTGATGGTGATGGTGAAGTTGTATTTGTAGTAACTGGATCTAGTTGTTTTGTTTTAGCTTGAGATCTGGATTTCTTTTGAGTTTTGCTTGGTGATGTAAGCTGGACTGGTGTTTGACTAATGATTATTGTACCATATCTTAACTCCTTCACTATATGGGGTGGATTTTTGTCATCACCATGTTTGCTTTTTCCTACATATTATACACATATATCATTCATAATGGACAGTATTATTCACATAACCACAAGTTAGGCTCATGCATCTACACACTCTTAACTCAAGCACCTGTATACAAAGACCGAGGCACATACACATATAGTTACTCATACACCATCACAAACTAAGTCATGCACGTAGAAACACTTACTCATGCACTCATATTCTCTGACTCATGCACA
This sequence comes from Rheum nobile, assembly GCA_027886185.1. NCBI lineage: Eukaryota > Viridiplantae > Streptophyta > Magnoliopsida > Caryophyllales > Polygonaceae > Rheum > Rheum nobile. The sequence continues at coordinate 3,142,551 of WOAB01000639.1, forward strand.
CAGATATATTCATTCATGCATCAAGAAACAAATTTACTTATGCACCAACGTTCATTAGCTTATGCACCTATAAACATTGTCTCATGCACCAATCCATTTTCAGTCATGCACCTATACAAATAGGCTCATTAGCTTATGCACCTATAAACACTTACTCATGCACCAATTCATTTTCAGTCATGCACCTATATAAATAGGCTCATGAACTATTGCATCTACACACATAGTTACTCATACACCATCACACACTAAGTCATGCACCTAGAAACACTTACTCATGCACCAACACTCTTTCAGTCATGCATCTACACACACATGTTAGAGCAAAAGCAGCGAGTCATGCACTTTTTAATGATCTATTATGCACAGAGTTATATTCAGTCACATATATAGAAGCAAGTTCAAATCAGAGTATGTATTTAGTGAGAAATCTCTACATCTACCTTTGCATACTGTATAAAATGCATACCGAAATCGCGACGATTCATCAACTGAACAACTGAAAATATACCTTGTGTTCCACTTGCAATCTTTGACCTCATTGTGTTCCACTTGCAATCTACCTTTTCTAGGGTTTAGGGTTTCGAATCGCTGGAAATCGCCTCGAAATGCTTGAGTGATCCGTTGTAGGTGCAGCGTAAGTTCGATTTCAGAAATTGAAAGAGAGAATCGAGAAGAGAGCGAACGGTTTGTGGTTTGATTTGAGGAATTGAAGGGGAGAATCGAAAAGAGAAGAGAGTGAACGGTTTTTCTTGGAAGCCCGCTATTTTTCAATCCCAAAACCTGGATATTGCACGCGCGGGCCCACCTCCTATACATAGCTTGTGGCCTTTGGATCAATTTCATCCTACGGATGGAGTTCATCCTTATTCATTCTCTAAGAGGCCTTTCTCACCGGAATTTCACCCTAGAGTTTTAACCATGTTTGCAATCTTTTTTACTTTCATTAATTTTTCTGATTTTAATTTTAATTAGTTATAGATTTACTTTCTTAAAGAAGTTTTGTTAGCAACCATAGATATTGTTTTTAAGTTATAAGCTCTAATTTATTCCTTCTACAGTGAGATGGGATACAAAATATATGATAAACCTAAATTAACAATCTTGTTATTACTCTACTGGCCATAACTTCGACTAATTTTCACTTGTGCATAATTTATTAATTTGTGAATAATTTGGAATATTTCTATGATAAATTATCATTTTATACTTTTGTTGTTTTATTATGTTGTATTGTATGAAATTAGTTTTCAACTGCTCACATACATGCATAAGATAAGATGGTAGTTATTTTTCATTATATATGATTCTTTCATATAGGGAATGCATGTATACATATAAACCTTCTATGATATTATAGCCGATTTGTGTTCCTGTACCAATGGGTTTTTAGATTGTTTGTCCGTATTAGTTTTTCATTTCATATGATCGAACTTTCTATTTATATCATACATATTTTCCCATATTATATTTTCGTGGTATACCAGCAAGTTTATTCATTTATTTTTCGATAAGAAAATATTGTTCCATAGTGGAAAGAGGGATTTTAATTGAATATATTGTATTGTTTTTCATTTCATAGAAAATAACCTCTTTTCTCTTACAGACCCTAATTTTGCTACAATATGCATTCCTCTTGTCCTCCAGTTGAATCTTAAAAAAGAAAGAGATTTTAGTCTCACATGCCAGTTCAACTTGTGTATAAAGCTATTGGTTTTGACTATATACCGATAAGACCACTTAGACCGCCATAAAGTTTGTCTTTGAATGTTCGACACTTTGTTGTTTTAATGTTGAGGTACCTCTAGCAACAATTGAACCTTGTGCTGAAATCATTGATCTTTTTAGAAAGGTTGACGAATTGGGAACATTCGTCGGACAATATGCTAGGATATACCACAACTTTTTTTTCTTTTAGTAGCATTGGTGATAACATACTAACATAAATGCATACACTAAAAAGGGTATTCATACATTCACATTACATGGCCAGTTGTATCACTTCATTCCAAATCTATTGCTTATATATAATAATTCTAAATGTATTCAGATGTATTTCTGTAATGCTGCTTCAAAATTTGATACTCAAATGAATTATTTTGATGACCTAAAATCAGAAGTAATATCACTTTTCATTTTTGTTGTGAATGCAAATTCTTATGCTTACTTTTTTCGTTCTCTTCATGTAATTAATATACATAAAATTGAAAACTCAGAATTTCCAAAAAATCCTTTTTTAGACCGAAGGGTGTTCAATACCACTTTTAATGAGGTTGCAGCTATCTTAGTTGATGATTCTTTCTCAAGTCCAGTGAACAGTCCGCATATATTAGTACATGGGAAAGCTAATGATGAACATGAAATTATGCACTTTTATGGTTGTTATGATCCGCTAAAATACTCTCTCTTATTCAATAAAGCAGTTAGTGAACAATGTTATTTCCTTTGATATTTTTACGAAAGCATAAATTGATTTGAGATTGATGTTAGCATACACGAAATTTTGCAAATATCTAAATAGACGGAAGTAAAGATTGGATGTAATTCTTTAAAATTTGATGTTATTTTCTATTTTTATTATAATCGGGTGTGATATCGTAGTTTGAAATAAATCAAGTCTTATAATACATCAACCACATTGACCATATTAAAATCAAAACTCTTCGAAGATTATCCCCACAACCCAAAAAATGTAATACAACAAAATTTCAGTGAGCCAAAAAAGGTGAATTCATTAATTAAATCCTAAAAGATGGGAGTTAACGAATGTATTGACCTTGAAGAGGAACGCTCCGGTAAAACGAGAGTTATGGTAAAACGAAAGTAATAATCTGGAGCGTTGGATTGATGGTGATGGATGGTTGGATGATTGGGCCTTACAATAGATAAGGTAGGGGTGTAACCACCAAATCTACTCTAATAAGGCAATTATTTAATTTTTAATTAGGAAAAGATAATAAATAAGGTTGTTAGATGAGAGAGAAAATACAATATTTTCTCTTTCCTAAAACCGTCCCATTTTATTGATAATTTTCTTCTTCTTCAATGATTTTTTAGCGTTCATGAATATCGATCACGTTTTTATGAATATCGTTCATGCTTTTATGAATATCGATGGATGTGAATATCTTTACTTAAAACATGAATATCACCACTTGATTTTTTCAGTGTCCTAATGATTTGCAAATTCATAGATTTGCAAATTTGTTCTTGTTACTTTTGTCATTGTTTCTTAAATATTGTTCATGTTTGTATGAATATCTTTGTTTAATATGTGGATATCACCAATTAAAGACATGAATAACACAACTTAAAATATGAATATCACCACTTAATAATATATGAATAACATAATCAATTACACCATGAATATCATTCTATATTAATATGAATATCACTACGTTTCACCATAAATATCATAACCCAAACAAAAAATAATCACTTCACACTAACACAGATAGTTATACACGGAAAAATGTACATGAACATCAGTATTGATTACATGAATATTATGAATGACAAACATGAATATCACTATTACGCATTGACTTGTGCTTTTTTAGACGAGCATGAAGCTTCAAACGTCTCTTCATCGGTGAACAGTTAGGCCTGAAAACAATGTTGAATATCAACAACATCATAGTGAATATCAACTACTCAGATCATGAAACGTACATACAACATGAATATCAAAAGCATTTATATGAATATCACATATTCACATCAAACAATTTGAATATCAATTGCAAACAGTACAAACAACACCATCAACAAGCAATTTGAATACCATAATAGCGATATTTATTCCATATGTGATTATATTCACGTATTTTGTACGCATAGTCATACAAGTAAGTAGTCAATATTGATAAAAACAGTGTCCATATTCAGAGTTTAATTCGTACATGATGATTATTAAGAGTTTAGGTGAATATTAAATCATAAATATCAAATACTCAACGCATGAAACCTACATCCAATATGAATATCAAAAGCATTTGTATGAATATCACATTAAACAATTTGAATATCAATTGCAAATAATACAACACCTCAAAATTAACACCAAAACTGATCCAACATGAATATTAATAACATTATAATGAATATACATCAACGATCCCGAGCTAATCAATATACATCTACATCTAACAACAATTTTGCAAATTGTCTCAGTTGTCATAATTGAACCAAATTAGGTTTCTTCTTTCTATGGATTCTGAAATTAGGTTTTGTTACGTTTGGCTGATAAAACAAAATAATAATATAAAAACATAGTACCGATCGTACGAAGGTCTTAGAAGTGGCCACGCATAGCAATCTCCTAATTAAGGATCGAATCGAAGGGTTTAGTGGAGTGGTGGGATTCGGAAGAGGCGTAGAGCGCTTCGCGAAGTCGATCGGCGCCGATCCTAATGTCGGCAATGAGGCGAGAGGCTTGCCCCAGCTTCTCCATAGCCATCGCCACCTATTTCGGCGGAGCCTCTGCACACGGATCCATCATCGTCCTTGCGCCGGTTCCAGTCGGCGGTTTCCAGATCTGAACCCAGATCCACCGCGTATTGCGGTGCGACCAAGCCGCTACCCAACACCATTGGGGAGAGGTCAGGATGATGACGGAGAGAGTCGAAGCAAAGTTGGGAAGAGTGGATGACGATGGCTGCAAGACGAAACCGGGGAGACGACTCGAGAGGTTGAAGACAAAGAGAGAGTAAATGCGAGATCTTGTGAATGAGAATATGGAAAGTGAACGATATTGGTAAATCAAATCCCAAAAATCATGGTAATTTGGGTCAAATCAGGTGTGTGCATCCTATTGTACAATATGTGCACTCTCCTACATCCAATACGGGCCATTACTTTGGTTCTAATCTAAAGGCCCCTATTTGTACTTCCGTTTTACCATAAAGGGTTGTTTTACCAAAACCAAATTCTGACCTTGAATTACCAAAATTCGGATGATTAAACCCGGATGTAAAAACAACCACAAAATACCACCATTGTCAACATAGAGTATATTTGCCCGAGAGTTGGAATTTATCGGGAACACGAAAGATCATCACATTGTATATCTTTTTCTAGGAATCCAAACAAACCAGTGGATTATGTAAGAAAACTTACTCCAGATGATTCGCCTTTTCCAATCTTCCCTCAGCATCAACATGAACAACATCATATAGACAACATATTTCGTGTAGCTCTTTGTCATAGACTGCCTCTTTATTTCCTTTCTTGCTCCTTTATATCTGATGAAATCGTGCACTTTTTGACAAGGGCTGGCCAAGGAAGGATGCAATTGTAAGACTCAACAAGAGAGCTCCAGACTAATTTGAAGTACGACATTAACAATTATTAGATTTGAGAGCAGGTATTCTGGAACAAAAAATATTGGTTCTTGATTAACCACATTACATAACAATCTTATAACAAATCTGTGAGACTGATGTCATCAATTTTGAGCAATGACCTTCAAACTCACATCACTTTTCTTGTACTGAGGTTAATATACTGGTGGTATGTAATTTAAAGATGTTCATAATGCCACAAATATATATTAGAAATTTATCACAGTGTATCATTAGGATCTAAGCAAAACAACTGTAATATCACAAGCATGTTGGTCAATTTATCTCTTGTAGTTGCTTAGATTTTGACAACATTTGGTCTTGTCACTTGTGTATGCCATTATAAATAAGAGAAAAGAAAAAGTTACAATTAATAAATCTCCTTACAAAGATTTCTCTAATGAGAAATATACTTCCATAGAGAAAGTCGAAAGGTAATCAAGGAAGCTATACAATGCAAGAAGACCAACAACTCAACACACAGGAACTATGAAATCATAAGCAATTAAGGGAAAAAAAGGGAGAGCTTACATTCTACTTCCTGAAAGAGTGTGTTGCTATGTTATTTGTGCTGAATCTATGATGTGACCCTGGTCACGACCTTACTCAGCACTACGAGTGCCATCTGAGTATTTTAGACATTCTGAGACATTTATTATTTTTAGCAGTTTTTCGGTATTTTGCAATTTCCTTTCTTAGTAGTTTCCATTCTTAGAATGTTTCTATGTTTGGAAAGTTATCGTTTTAGTATTTAATATTTTTAGACGCTTCCGTTTTTAGAAGGTTTCTATTTTTGGATGTCGGGCCTCTCTTGTGCCAAGAGGGCCGGTCCATTTATGCTTTAGGCCCATTAGGGCAAGAACTTTGTTTGACTGCTATATAAGCCAGCCTTAAACCTAATTAATGATAAGTTGAATTGAGAGTTAAAGCCTAGCCCTGTCGTTGAGCCAAGCTCCCACCCCCTAGGTCTAGCTCCTTCAACTAAGCCTGCACCGAGCCTTCCTAACCGATTCCCGAACCACAACCAAACCACCACCGAACCCACATCACTGCACATGAACCACACTTCTCCCATCGTGGCTCTCGGCCCTAGCCGAGATCCCCTTCAGCGAACCACGCTCGAATCGCACAGACGCAACAACAACAGCATTTTCCGCGATCGCGGCTCCAATTCCGCGCCTGCGGAAATCGCCCAGTTCGTCCCCGAAGTTCAGCAAACGTTCGTTTTCCACAGCGAGCAAGATTGTTTTGTCCGCCTTCTACCTAGATCCGCTCTGACTGGTGTCTTGGGAGACCAAGACACATCAACTGGTATAAGATTTTAGGGGTACAAGGTTGGTCTTTTCTTTCTCGCTTAGTTCCCACGTTAAAAATTCAGTTTTCCCTTGCTTCCGCACTCGTTTCTTTCGTTGCCTTCGTTTATTCCATACCCTAGGTTGAATTTGTGGTTTCCTAAACCCTTGTTCACGGCCGAGAATTTAAAAAAAAAAGAGAGATCTTTGTGAGAAACCCTAACCCTAGTTATGGACTTTGCTTGCCTTAAATCATATTTATCTTGCATATTTGGTTTGCTAAAGTTCTTGATTATTGTTAGAATTTTCTCTATTGTTATTTCCTAGTTTTCATACAAAAATTCATTCTTTCTAGTATCTGCATCAATTGTTCATCGTCTACAATCAAAACTTGTGTCAATCAAAACAAACAAATTGAAAAAGGCATTCGGATAAAAAACAAAATCAGCCACCCGAAATTGAAAAATCACAAGCCTCAGGCGATCTCGGCGAAGCCGATTCACTATTCACACAGGTCCATTAAGCTTATCTCTCCGTATTCTTTCTTCCTGGACTCTAGGATTTGCATGCTGGAATACTTCTTGCGTAGTCACTATACTTCCGCTTCTAAATTGTGAGATTTGTGTGGTTTTTGTGTTGGTTTAGTCCACGCTGAGTCGCCCAGCCACTCCGCCCTCACGTCTTTTCCCAAATTAGTGTCTTACGTGAGACTTTGTGGGATTGATTTGATCTAGTTTGTCCTTTGTTTTTTGTTCCCTTTTGTGTTTGTTTCTGCTTTTCTTGCGCTTGTCATGGTGTCTACAGGGACAAAAACGGATGACACACTCGCACCGCGCCAGGCCGCTGACGATGCTCAAGCCCCGCACGAGGCGATCCTTGCCCGACTCGACCAAATGGAGAAGAACGTAGCCTCCGATAGAGCCACGTTCCTCGCTGCACTAGCAGCGCTCACCTCACCGAAAACCGCGACTGCGGCACAAACCGTGCCCGTAGACCCGATCCCCGCGATCACGGAAATTCCCGTCCCTGCCGACATCGATCCGGTTGATCCCCTGCTGGCTCTCGCGCTCACTACCGACACTACGCGACACCTCGACAAGGGAAAGGGCACGATGCCCTCTAGTTCGCAACTCCAGCCAGGTCTACGTCGCTTGGACTCCATCATTGAGTCCCACCAGGAGGACCATGGCTTCAACAAATACAAGCCCCTGCGCTCGCCAGCAGACGAACTCGCATATGACTCTGTCGAACACGAGTCCCCCGCCACAGACTTGGGTCTCCACCCATACGTCGATACCACTGACCGACGTCAGTGTTTCGCGACCATGCAACGCGAAGAGGCGCGCCATGATGCCTTCTTTGAGAGCCGACGAGACGCAGCTCGTGGCACCACCAGCGGACGAGCACAACCGACGGCGCCCACACGTCCTACAACTAGCCGCGACCCAGGGACTCTTCCCCGTGCTGCACCTGCCAGGTATGTACCTCCTATTCCTTTTACTGAATATGATGAGGAGGGTTTTGAAGTTGCAGGTGTTCCTAACCCGGGAAACTTTCATCCCCCCTTGGGTGACCAAGTGGAGAGCCAGCTCTACCTGATGGACTACATCCCGTCGCGGATTCCTACGCCCCCGCGAAGGCCTGTGCGTGACGGACAGCGACCCCGCGCGGATGATCACGACCGTCGACGCCAGCGTCAACCTTGCCCCAACCAGGATGACTTTGATCTATACGATGACGACCTGGATGAGCCATTCCTTGCACAGAACCCTGCAGCTCGAGGTTTCCAAGACCGCAGATGCGCCCCCAACCCCTATGCTAGTCGTCGCGAGGTCAAGGTAACTATCGAGCATTTTCATGGTGATTATGATCCTACTGTGTTTTTAGATTGGTTGCAGGCTATGGAGCACGCCTTGCGACACTGTCAGTATGAGGAGTTCGAAAAGGTCGATATCACCACTCTCCAGTTTTGTGGCGCAACACGCTCTTGGTGGTATCGTTTCTGTACTGACAGGGAACGACGGGGCATGGACCAGATTGAACAATGGCACCAGCTGGTGTTCATTATGCGCCGCAAATATGTTTCGGATGACTTCCAGAACCACATGAGGATGGAGATAGCGCTCGCTCGCCAGGGCACCCAAACACCAATCGAGTTCTTCGCCAAACTCGAGGATCTGTATTATAAGGCGGGCATGAGCATTGGTCATGCAACTCTGCGGATCAGATTTTTGAGTGGGTTGAATCCAAACATACGCGACCAGCTGGATATACTACATATTCAGGACCTGAACCAGCTCACTCACACGGCGATGATGATCCACGACCGCGGCGACCCTTTCCGCGACCGTGAATTACCTACTGTTGTCTCCACATATTACAACGGACACCGCGACTGTAGCTCTCCTCCCCGCGACCGCATCATTGCGTCTGGGCCATGAACCCGATACGTCTCCAATACGAAGCCGTGTCCCACCGCGCGCTTTACTCATTGGCTCTCGCGCATCTACTCCTATTTTTCAGGGACGTTCTCCTAATTCTTCTACTGCATGTCTTTTTTATAAGAGAACCCCTATGCCTTATACCCGTTTGTGCGCCCAATATTACAGGCTTTTGATAATGTACCCTCGGATGAGCCTCCACCCGCGTCCAGCATTGACCAGGCTTTGGACTTGCACCCGGATACGAAGCGGATAGACGGACTTGCAGCCCGTGTTGGACCTGACAAGAGCGGAGCGGCACTGCATGGCGACACGCGGACTGACGCAGTGCCGCTGCTCACGGATCCCCCTGAGTACCATATACACCACGACGACTTGCTTCCCCACGAGCCCCGGGACCGCGACATTGGCGAAACGGGGACGTTTTGCAGTCAAGTGGGGGAGGATGATGTGACCCTGGTCATGACCTTACTCAGCACTACGAGTGCCATCTGAGTATTTTAGACATTCTGAGACATTTATTATTTTTAGCAGTTTTTTGGTATTTCGCAGTTTCCTTTCTTAGTAGTTTCCATTCTTAGAATGTTTCTAAGTTTGGAAAGTTATCGTTTTAGTATTTAATATTTTTAGACACTTTCGTTTTTAGAAGGTTTCTATTTTTGGATGTCGGGCCTCTCTTGTGCCAAGAGGGCCGGTCCATTTATGCTTTAGGCCCATTAGGGCAAGAACTTTGTTTGGCTGCTATATAAGCCAACCTTAAACCTAATTAATGATAAGTTGAATTGAGAGTTAAAGCCTAGCGCTGCCGTTGAGCCAAGCTCTCGCCCCGTAGGTCTAGCTCCTTCAACTAAGCCTGCACCGAGCCTTCCTAACCGATTCCCGAACCACAACCGAACCACCACCGAACCCACATCACTGCACACGAACCACACTTCTCCCATCGTGGCTCTCGGCCCTAGCCGAGATCCCCTTCAGTGAACCACGCTCGAATCGCACAGACGCAACAACAGTAGCATTTTCCGCGATCGCGGCTCCAATTCCGCGCCCGCGGAAATCGCCCAGTTCGTCCCCGAAGTTCAGCAAACGTTCGTTTTCCGCAGCGAGCAAGATTGTTTCGTCCGCCTTCTACCTAGATCCGCTCTGACTGGTGTCTTGGGAGACCGGGACACATCAATCTAGAACCATTATTAGAGCCAGTTTCCCGGAGCAAGTAAAAGTACATAAGAGCATAGATAAGAAAAGTTACTACACATTTAGAGTCAAACGAAGTGTGACTGTAAGTAGACTAACCAATTATAATCGGATAACACAAGTTAATAAATAGTCATAATATGGTTTGATATAAATTCAGCAACTTACACACCAAGCCTAACTTTGATTAAGGAACTGACATAATAATGTTCCATATAACTGGAAATTCCAAACAAGCATTATTCGTAGGGAATGAGATCGAAAATCTGATGAAACTGTTCTGAGAACATTAAAGGATCTCATTCATGCGCCTGCCAAATTCAACTAATGGTACAATTGAATTCACAATTGTAACATTGAAATTCCATATTTCCCCCCAAAACAAAGCAGTAGGGTTCCAAATTTCCAATGAAGAATATCGATTAACACATAGAGGAAGGAACAATTCCGAATAAACAACTCACCCAGATAAAGAGTCAGACATTGTTGAGGCCGCCAGAACAGAAGACGACATGTGAAGGGGATCTCGATAGACATGGCAATCGCTCTCTTTCTATTTCAATTGATAAATATTAAGTACGTGAGAAGAAGAGATAGCATAGTACTGAAGTTGGAGAAGAGGAAAAGTGTGGAGAAGAAAGAGGAAGGAAGGAGATGAATAGTGGAGTTGTAGGCGGTGGACAGAGTACACGCGGAGGGTGGAGAGGAAGGCGGTGATGACATTGTAAGAATGGGAAATTCATAAATCCTACGAAAGAACAAGTGTATTTACAAAGCACAAAACTAAATTATAGGAAAAAGAAAATTTAATTATGAATAAGGTAAAACATGAAACTACTACAACCAATAAATGCGTAACACACAGGACTAAATTATTTGGTGGCAAACTCACAATGTAACACGTTATATGTAGGAGGAAGTTATGCATGCATTTCAATTCGAATTACAACTGAGGTTTGTTTGCGGAAGGGCTTCTTTCACGTGTTGACTTGACAGCCATGACTCACCGCTTACTCCATCCTCTTGCTCCCTATATATGTAGCGTGTCTCTTTGATCCAAATCATCTTCTATGCGCGTCATGACTCACCGCTCCCTCCATCCATTTGTTGAACCCTTCTCCATCAACACCTACACATTCCCAACCGTTGCCATTATAACCCTCTTTAAACTCTCTGACATTCTCTCCATCGTCACAGCCCGTCTGGGTCGACCGGTACTTCCCCTAGCTACAAATGTTTGTGGTAGTACTGGTCGTTGTGTAGATGGCTAATCTAGAACTAATATCTCTTAGTAGGAGGCCATAAGCTGAGATCTAGGTTCGAGTTCTCGCACAAGGATGCAAAATAAATCATTAAATTACTTACATGTCCAACAAGATCAGAAACATGTGACACAGTGGTACCAGAAGTAGCTCCAAGGTAAAGCACTCGAGAACCGAGTTTCCGACAATAGACAAAATGGCACTCATACTTATAGCCATACTAATGCCAAATAATAGTTAAGTTAATGAAAAGATTGAAGCAAACTTACAATCCAAACATTGTCCACACCACCCAGAATAGCAGCAGCTAATTTGGATCTGAAAGGATTCTAGACCCTGTACGCAACTTTGGTTCCATCTTCATTCTGCAATTAATAATCATGTCATATAAATATCTATAAATCCAACACATTAAGATCACCAAGCTGAGATCTAGGTTCCATGTGAGAGCTCTTCTGTAAGTTCATATAACAATTAAGATCATATTCAAGTAGCCTATTTAGTTAATTGCCACTTTCTTTACAATTAATTATATAGAAACGTACTTGAATAAACTGTATTTTAAAACCCAGTAACCCTAAGGGTTTGATTTTGTACAATTTTAAGGTTTAGTGGTTGAATGATAGTATCTTGGTTTTGGCTCGGCTATAGAAAAGTCCCAAATTGAGTTTTGGCCTACGGCTTGTACAAGTGGTGCGAAGACGAAGATATCAGACAGGGGATGAGGGAGTTAAGTGGCGCCGAAGGATGGTGCTTGGGTGGCCAATGGACGCTGCCGCCGTCGGTGGCCGCGAAGCGTCGTGAAAGAAAGCCCATGAAGCATTGCATCGTGGAAGATCAATTGGTAGAAAGGGGTTGGTTTGCTGGGGTTAAATAAAAAAAATCAATGAAAAATATGACTTAAAAGTATATGCAAAACAGTTTACCTTCAAGGTCAAGTGATGTTTGTTTCACAGGAGACGGAGAACTTTTCCTATATGTTGAATCATCGAGCACATAGATAGGACTAGGATGCTCTGGACAAATTACAGCAACATCTTCCAGTAACTCATATTCACTTGATTTGGTGCTTCAACTCTGCAACCAAAATGGAAACAAAAAAACAAGAGAATTTGACTAATCAATCCCAAGGTTGTTCATAGCACATGTAACATCTGTGAATTATTTTTCATTTGCCTTTTTTTGGCTTCTTTGGTGTATACATGGGCTTCCATTTCCTCTTCTCCCATTGACTATATAATGCGTCCATTAGCATGCTTTGTTTCTCGTGGTGCGTTGTTCCGTTGCGTTTTGCTAGGTTTTAATTTGAAGATTCTTAGACGTGTAATATACTTGTAGTCAGCATGTGTTTCAAGCTTATTTAAAATTAATATGTATATGCTTATAGCTAGGCGTTGCTCTCTTTTATGTGTATGTGTGCGTTACTGCTTTTTCCCTCCTTTGTGTTCGTGTTACAATTTATTGGTAGATGTGGTGTTCATTTACTATGTATGGAGAGCAACATCCAAACCAAAAAAGTCTCCCAAGAAGGGGAAAAAAGTTATATTAGCATTATTTTCTTGGGAAAGTCGAATTCCTGTAATTTTGGAATTTTAGAAAATGGAGCATCATATGATGTTTATCATATTTAAATTATGTCTTTTATTGTTGTGAAATGTGAACGTATATGATATTATTTTAGAAGCATCTTCAATTACGAATTTCTGCTCACAGTCAAATAAACTAATTATATATTTGATTCTAAGATAGAAAATATATTTTGTATGAGATGCTTATCATATTCATATAGAGTTTTTTATTGTTTTCTGCTTCATTATGTTAAAATAAATATTCATTGCATCCATTTTTTGTTAAGTAATTATTTACTATAATTACACGTGCAAAAACTCAGATTTTCAGAAATACTAAATTTATTGAAATTGTATATCCCCGTGCGATCTCAACTTTCGGTTCACTTGTGGGATCCGAGCAATCCGGGGGGACCACTATGGCTCCTCTTTTCTCGAGAATCCATACACCTTTTATTAGTGTATGGACAACTATCTCTTGAGCACATGATATACTTACATCCCAAATGGGCTATAATTGGAGATACCATAACCTACAACTTATAACATGATTTGTAATAGTTTGATTTACACATAAGCTTGTTAAATTTCTCTATGCTCTTTATGAGGAGATTGGAGAGCATAGATATTATATCTTTATGTTCTTATCTTAATCTGAAGGAACACGACTCTATACTCCCATAATTCACTAGCGTAAAATTTGTGCATGAGGTACTCTTAGATAGACATGCTTAATTAATTACTTTAATACTATGTTTAATACTCTCTACATCAAGAACATAAGTCTTTTTACCACATTTGTTTGGTATTACAATGCAATTCATTTTGGTGTTTCCAAAGCTCTACAATTACAAGAAGTGATAACTAATCTTAATAGTTAATATTCACATGTTTACTATATATATAGCTTCTTATTGATCACTTGTGTACCGAATGGAGAGTACTCAGTTTGAAACATGTATACCATGCTTTTAAGTTTAAAATAGAAAAAAGGTTCTCTATATAACAAAGTAGCACAAACCTTATTCCATACTTGGTCCACATGTGATGTTTCTGATATCCACATCAAAGTAGCCAGACCCAATGGGGATGCACAATCATCCCTTACAGAGGAACATCATGAATTTATTCATTGTTATTGAAAGTAAGAGCGGTTTAATGTTGTTATCTGAGGGGAAGAAGGCAAAACAAGGTGTATTCTTTCTTGAAGCTCACCATTGGATATACGGAGTTGTATATTTCAACATTGTTGGTGTGCTCAATGTGTATTCTATATGTGTTGGGACTCAAGGCGGGGGCTGTTATGAAGATTGATTCAATGTGGACGTTCTTGCAGTTGTCGAATCTGACAATCAAGTTGGGGCTCATGAAGAATCTAATGGCCTGCAACAATATAATGTTTTAGTAAACATAACATGCACAATTCAACATTTTTTTAACGAAAAGTTTGAAGATTCAATATACTTACATATGGACTATCACAAGGTCCTGCCATTGTTGGTCCATTTACTCCATGTGAGAGATAATTGTTCATACCAGAATACAAGGATTTACGCATTACATTTTGTTTAAATAATTTTTTTTTTGTCCTGTGGGGTTTGCAAGGGAGATCCCACCATTTCTCTCCTTTTCCATTTATGAGACCTCCTTCTTGGAGTGACAACTCATTCACTCTGTAAAACACAAGCCACTGGTGCCTGCTGATGTTCTTAGGCCAAGAATCAAGCCCATCAGGTGCAATAAGAGATCCCACAATCTGCTCGACAACCAATTGATTGTCAAATTATGAAGTGCATAAAGATAAAAAGTCTAGAAATCAAATCGAGTAATAGATGTCCGCTACTTCGTCCCAATTCAAAGAAAATAGAGTTATATATGTCGATTACTTTGCCCTCAACATCGTAGCAGACAAGATGGATATACCCAACTGGATTTGTAGTGGACCAGATCGAAACACTAATTTTATTCTCCTGAGTTCGTTCGTCATAACATAAACATGAAACAGTCATGTAATAATTAAATCTGATTAATCTAAGCATACTTTTTGCAAAGGTTAAACAATTTAAATAGAAACGAATAATTTTCAATGTCGAAATTTACTCGATCAGGTTGAATTCGAACTTGGAGAGGCCATCATCCAAAAGGAATTAGTATTACCTTAGATAGTTACTTTTGAAGAATTCATAATAAATTCAGGTGAAGTGTAATTTTGTCTACAAAAACATTATTACGGTGATCCTTAATCTTAGACACATTTATTCCATTAGTTTTATTTCTTTTTTTTGTATTATTCTTTATCTTAGTTATTGAGTTGTACTAGCTTCTATTAGAGATGTCTTATCTATTATTCAAGAGGCGAAACAAATATAATATTTTGAGAGCTCTAACTGAACTTGTGCACGAAAAAACCACTTATTTTTGACATATTTAGTATGTTATCACTACATTTAATATATCAACTACGAGAAATACTACAATTTTAAAATTACATTTTCCCCGTGCAAAGCACTGGGGTCGACACCTAGTCAATTAGAACAGTCGATAACAATACGATTTGTTTAACTTTGTATAAGAAAAATGAAAAGTTTTGAACTAGGTGATTGGGAGTGGGGACAGCATGTATTTTGGAAAAGGAAAAAAAAGAAAGGGGTAATTTTAATGTATTTAAATAATTGATAAATTACACCAATAAAATTTGTGGTGTAATGTGTAGGTAAGTACTAAGAGGAATAGAAGATCCACTTTCCCGTATTACCACTTCAGCCTTTTTATTTTTATTATTAATTCACATATATGACCAGCCTAAAGTTATAAATTTTCACTTAAACAATTTATATTTTAAGTTTACATGCTCATAAGTTAAAATAGAAAGTTATCTTTGAAATATTCCCTAAAAGAGATTGAATAAACCCTTAATAAAAAAATTAAACTAATGGCTAAAAAAATTATTTTCTTTAAGTTATTACTACTAAATAAACACTAGAAAAAACCTTTAAGTTATTATGTATAATACAAATACGCTTTTCTTATTTTCTTTAGATTAATTTTTTGATACAAATTTAATAATTTAATAGATTAAATTAAATATTTTTGTTATTCAAGTATACATGCGATATTGTTATTCATATTTGAGTATTTTACATTACATGTAGGATAAATTGTTATTAATATATCATATTTAAAATTTGATAGTCCAATATACACGAAATATTAGGTTAAAATTTCTTTATTCAATATTCAAAAAGTTTCCTAATATATCTAAAAACTATATTTAATTGAACACATATGGTATGACTTTTCGGTCGTTATTGTTTTTCCTATAATATAATAATTTTATAAATATTGATGTACATAAATTTAATATCTTCCAAAAGTATTAAGAAACATAGTTGATTTTACAATTTTGATGTTATGTTAGTATAAATATTTATTAAAGCCTTTATGAACAAAAAAAAATTTATTAAAGCCAATTTCATGCTATAATAATCCAATACTAATAGCTAGTACGTGATTAGTGTTTTGGGCGAAAAAGATCGAACCGACCTGAATCGCTTAAAGAAGGACAACTAGACAACAATAAGATCAATAATATCTAAATAATCCAAATCAACTAATCAATCAAGAGAATGAGATTAAACGAATGTAATATAAACTTATCTCCCTTGAATGAGAGACTAATCAAATACAGAAATTTAGCCGTCAGTCGCTTCAATGTTGGAGTAATGGACTGAGTACAAGAATGATCTCGTATTTCGAGTAGAACAATAGTAGAAAGCTGCTTGAATTAAGTAAGAATGACAATGTGTCTTTACAAGATAGTTTTTTTCTATATTTATACTAGTTTTAGGCTTGAATCGGTTGGCAAATCCGCCCGAGATTCATGGAAGAGGTTATCCTGCACGTGGGTCGGTTAAAATCATCCGAGATCTGTGGGAGTCGTATAACTGCGTACTGGTCGCTCCGAAATCCACGGAGGTCGTCGCTCTAACCACTGGTCGCCCCGAGATATCTGGAGGTTGAACTGACCGGACCAAGATCTATGGAGGTTGTTTCTGACCGGATCTTCTAGAAGGTAGCTTTGGTTGAAGTTATTGGGCCGATCTAATGGGTCGAAAAATCGAGGCCCAACAATTGCCCCAAAATTAAACTGGGCCAGAGCGTCAAGTGATGGGACGGTTTGATTTTATAACTTCTCTCGATTTTGCTATAGGCGTTCTGGCGACGGGGCCGACATGTGTATTGCTCAAGCTGAGAGTCAGCTTAATATAGCCAATAATCGTGTGAAGACGGATGAGGGAGTCTCTTGTGATGATGAAGGGTCAGGAGACCGCTCATTGTTTGTCATTTGCTTTGTTTTGCAGTTGGACTCGTCAGTCGCTTCCTGGTCAAGTCGTGTGACGTTGGTCGAGTAGACCTGTAATTGTGTGTGACATGTCGTGTAGTTCCAGGGAGGAGCATTGTAGTATTTGTATAAGATGTGTACCTCAAGTGGGACAGGTCTTGTAAAAATGTGTCGTGTTTTTGTTCCTCTATTCCCTGTGTACCGATCGATCGTGTAATGTGTAAGCGCTATGTGTGATTGTGTTTTGTGTATGTTGATCAACTTGATTTTGTCTTGAGGCCTCTTGTCGTGTTCCTGTTGAAGACACTTAAAAAGTATAGAAAAGATCAAAGGATGACCGTTGGGTGTGAGCCCAACGGTCCTCCGATGCTTAAGTTAGTAAACAGTTGGATAAGTATAATCGACTGAATCTAAATGAAATACAAAGTATAAGTGTTCAAAAGTAAGACGACTCCCAATGGGTCGTGTTCCAGTTTGGTTGGTCGTCTTTTGTGGACTCTTCATCTTCTTCTAGTCTGACATGGGCCATGGCTTTGGCTTGTACATCTTTGAAGCTTCGACATGGGTATTTGGTCAGCTCGCGATAAAGTTCATTTCCCCTGACCAATCCCCGACGAAAGGCTTCAATAGACGTTGGGACGTTGCAATGCGGGATCGCGACCTTCTCTTTGTTGTACATGTTAAGATAATCCCTTAAGGGCTCACCGTACCCTTGCACGATCCTGTATAGGTCGCTTGATTGCTTTTCCAGTCTCTGACTGCTGGTAAGCTGGATTTTGAATGAATTGACCAGATCGGCAAACGAAGCGACCGAACCCTGCGACGGATGCATGAACCAAGTTAGTGCGGGTCCTGCGAGGGTCATGCCAAAGATTTTGCACATGGCCGCTTCACGATTCCCTCTTGGAATAGAGATAGTCATTAGTTTCCGTTTGTAAATAAAGATATGATCGTCGGGGTCCCCGGTCCCATCGTAGTTGGGAATGTTGGGGACGTGGAACTTTTTAGATATCTCAATGCAAGCGATCGCCTCTACGAACGGCGAGTCTTCATATCCGTCGATTGCTTCCTTTTCGATCGGCTGCGGGACTCCTGGAATCCGAGCGATGCGGTCGTCTAAGGCCTTCATATGTTCATTGATGGCTTGTTGTATGAAGATTTAGAGGTCCATCGGAGTAGCAACCTATGGAGGGGCTACTCGAGTCTCAGTGGGCTCGGTCGCGGAAACTGGAACGTTTGTCATGAAAGTACTGATTGTAGGAGTTTGAAACATACCAATGGGTTGAACGACGCTTTGAGTGACCAGAGCCATGGGCGTCGAGATTGCCCCATTTATGTTGAGACGTGCTTGGAGGCCTTCAGTGTTGGCTACGCATCTTGATCCCCCTAGGACCGATGCGGCCGAATTCATTTGCGATTTCAAAAGTTCATTTTCACGGATTAGTCTTGCAATTTCAACTTCAGATTGGGTACTTAGAGTTTCGGTTCTTAGGCGTTGTTGAGCCAGTTCCTCTTGGAGGATGCTCATGCTTTTCACCAGCTCTTGGATCTGGACGTCCAAGATCGGTTGGTTGGCGATATCTTCGGTTTGACCTACGATCGGGAGGTTGGCTTGAACTTAATCTTCAACGGCGATCATGGGGATTCCAGTACCGGTCATGATTGGATGTGAGATGGATCATTGATCGGATCGTTGATTGGCTAGATGCCCCATGGTGGGCGCCAAATTGTTTTGGGCGAAAAAGATCGAACCGACCTAAATCGCTTAAAGAAGGACAACTAGACAACAATAAGATCAATAATATCTAAATAATCCAAATCAACTAATCAATCAAGAGAATGAGATTAAACGGATGTAATATAAACTTATCTCCCTTGAATGAGAGACTAATCAAATACAGAAATTTAGCCGACTGTCGCTTCAATGTTGGAGTAATGGACTGAGTACAAGAATGATCTCGTATTTCGAGTAGAACAATAGTAGAAAGCTGCTTGAATTAAGTAAGAATGACAATGTGTCATTACAAGATAGTTTTCTCTATATTTATACTAGTTTTAGGCTTGAATTGGTTGGCAAATCCGCCCGAGATTCATGGAAGAGGTTATCCTGCATGTGGGTCGGTTAAAATCGTCCGAGATCTGCAGGAGTCGTCTAACTGCGTATTTGTCACTCCAAAATCCACGGAGGCAGTCACTCTAACCACTGGCCGCCCCGAGATATCTGGAGGTTGAACTGACCGGACCAAGATCTCTGGAGGTTATTTCTGACTGGATCTTCTAGAAGGTAGCTTTGGTTCAAGCTATTGGGCCGATCTAATAGGCCGAAAAATCGAGGCCCAACAATTAGAAAGGAGAACTTCTATTACAATCTCAGGTGAACACCGCCATCACATAATACACTCTGCATGTCGATACTGACTTTATTGAATTCGCTATCTATTATTCTTGAGGAAGCCAGATGGAGTCTATTTGTCCCATCAACACTACGATAAGAAAAAAAAACACCACTGGTCGCCCCGAGATATCTGGAGGTTGAACTGACCGGACCAAGATCTCTGGAGGTTATTTATGACCGGATCTTCTAGAAGGTAGCTTTGGTTCAAGCTATTGGGCCGATCTAATGGACCGAAAAATCGAGGCCCAACAATTAGAAAGGATAACTTCTATTACAATCTCAGGTGAACACCGCCATCACAAAATACACTCTGCATGTCGATAGTGACTTTATTGAATTCGCTATCTATTATTCTTGAGGAAGCCAGATGGAGTCTATTTGTCCCATCAATACTACGATAAGAAAAAAACACCACCTTCACAAAATACACTATGTATGTCGATACTGACTTTATTGAATTCGCTATCTATTATTCTTGAGGAAGCCAGATGGAGTCTATTTGTCCTATCAACACTACGATAAGAAAAAAACACCACCTTCACAAAATACACTCTGCATGTCGATACTGACTTTATTGAATTCGCTATCTATTATTCTTGAGGAAGCCAAATGGAGTCTATTTGTCCCATCAACACTACGATAAGAAAAACAGACTAAATAAAGCGCGTTATAGTGGGGGACGGACACCTATCATCCCCATTGCGTCATTACGAGATACTCTAAAAGTAAAACATACATAGTACACCCTTATAATTATAACATTTTTTTTGGCCGAAGATAATTATAACATATTACAACCCAAGTTAAGTGGAGGAAACGTTGGCAATGACGTCGTCAATGAAGCGGCTCAAGGAGCGGTGTGAGGAGCCGCCTTCGAGCAGGGCGTTTTTGGCGGGAAGCGAGGACCTTCCGACTTTCAACTTCCCATCCTCAGGGAATACACGGGAAGAGAGGACCCTACTGACTACCTCTCAAAGTATCGTTACGCGATGCTTGTCAGTCGTGCCGACGAAGCAACCATGTGCAAATCCTTCCCCAATGCCTTGGCGGGCCCAGCGTTGATGTGCATGGTAAACCTGCCCCCAGGAAGCATTGAGTCGTTCAAACAGATCGAAGACTTGTTCATCGCGCATTTTGGGAGTGCACAAAAGAGGAAGAAGGGAATGCAGGAGATCCTCACGATGAAGCAACGAGAAGGAGAAAACCTAGCCGCGTATGAGCAAAGGTTTACCACAGAAGTTATGCAGGTGCACGACTTCAATGAGAAAATCGCTTGTATGGATTTCATACAAGGCTTGGCCAACTCAGCTTTCAAATTCGCCGTTAGCAAGAAGGCACCAGAAACCTACATGAAGCTCCTCGAAAAGGCAAACACTCATATCCGAGCGCAAGAGCTTTCACGGGGGATTCCTCCTCTCTCGCTAGGACAGAAGGGAAAACAAGAAACTAATAAGAGATATGCACCCAACTGGGAGCCTCATCGCCATCAACACCAAGACAGGGGGAAGGCATCAACGAATCCGCCAGGGATGGTAGAAATGAATACCAGGGAAGTAAAGCAAGTATCCCCTCTAAGACCTCAAGGGTGGACTCAGTACAGAGCGCCAGCTTCGCGTAGCGGCATTCCTCCACCGGCTCCGCGCAGAGGTGGCATAAAATTTTGCTCGTACCACCAGTCTTCAGGGCACGATGCTCGAGAGTGTTTGGGATACGGCTCCCCGAGAAAGAAACCTACTCCCCTGCCCGGAATGCCACGTCCCCAGAGGCCCCCAACAAGAAGGGCACCAAGCTTCCCGAGACCAGTTGGGCACGTCGGAACCATTGTGGGAGGTCATGTGCAGGAATATCCGAGCAAACGAGAAGCCCGAAGAATAGCAAACACTCCTCTCCTCGAAGGCCGACCAGTGATGAGCATAGATAAGAATATTCTCGAACACCATCAGTTGACGTTCACACAGCAAGACGCGTTGAGCGCGGAGGCACACTGTTATGATCCCTTAGTCGTTCATGTCCAGATGGAGACAAAGATTGTAAAGAGAGTGCTCGTGGACACGGGTAGTTCAGCCGATATCCTTTACTGGGATGCTTACAAACAGTTGGACCTGGACCCAACACGCTTAAAGGCGACAGAGTGCACCTTGGTCGGTTTTGCAGGGGAGCGAGTAAGGGCGGTTAGCTCCGTGACAATCAACCTCATCCTAGGTGACGAGGAAGGTAGACGACGGGCCGAGAAAGTTGACTTTGTGGTGCTAAAAGCTCCCTCCGCGTATAACACCATCATGGGCCGAACCTCCCTTAACAAGTTTCAGGCAGCTGTGTCCGTGTACCATTCCTTAGTAAAATTTCCAGTACTCATGGGCACTTTAATATCGCAAAGTCACCCAGCTGAGAGCCATGCATGTTACCTGCTAGCTCTCAAAGGAAACGAAGGGCATGTCCTGGCATTACAAGAGGTGACCATGCCTGACCCTTTCGCGAATGAAAACACAGAACTGGATGAAGAGGCGGAGCTGGAAGTAAGGAGTCGCCTAGAGAAGGTAGTGACAGAAGAAGAGAGGAAGTGTCTCACACCATTTGAACACAATGATGAAAAGTTGTACACCGACAAAACCTTTGACCCTTGCATACAAGAGCAGTTAGAAGCACTACTGGCTCAATCGCGAGACATCTTCGCGTGGGCACCCCGTGATCTCCGAGGTATTCCTGTAAAACTCATGACTCACTCTTTAAACATAACTTGCGATGTGAAACCCGTCAGGCAAAAGAAACGAAAGCAAGCACGCGACAGAGCACAAGGCGCAAAGGAGGAAGTCGAGAAGCTTCTGAAGGCAGGATTCGTGAGAGAGGTCCAGTACCCAAAGTGGCTCACGAACGTAGTCATGGTACGAAAATCCAATGGAAAGTGGAGGATGTGCGTGGATTTCACCGATTTGAATAAGGCGTGTCCGAAAGATAGCTACCCCCTGTCGTCTATAGATCAGTTGGTGGATTTGACTGCAGGCCATGAAGCCCTCTCTTTCCTCGACGCATATTCGGGGTACAGCCAGGTGAAAATGAATCCAGCAGATAAAGAGCACACCTCATTCATCACAAAGCGGGGAACTTTCTGCTATAAGGTGATGCCTTTCGGTCTAAAAAATGCAGGTGCGACATTTCAAAGGTTGGTAGACACTATCTTCCGTGAACAACTTGGAAAAACTGTGGAGGCCTATGTAGACGACATCGTTGTCAAGAGTCGGAAAGAAGTAGATCACCAAGCCGACCTCTGCGAAGTGTTTGATACGCTGCGGAAAAATGGGATGTGCCTCAACCTCGAGAAATGCATCTTCGGCGTGAAGGCTGGCAAATTTTTGGGATTTCTCATCAGCTCTAGAGGAATAGATGTCAATCCAGAGAAAGTAAACATCATTGTCATGATGACAGCTCCGCGGAACCAAAAAGAAGTCCAGAGGTTCATTGGGTCCGTTAACTATTTGGCCCGTTTCTGCTCCAAGCTAGCTGAAAAAAGTTTGCCCTTCTTCAACGTCCTCAGAAAGCCGGAAAGATTTGAATGGTCTCTAGAGTGCGAAGAAGCATTCGCAAAGTTGAAAACACACTTGACAGAATTACCGACCTTGACATCTCCAACGATAGGGGAAGACCTCCAGCTCTACATATCGTCCAGCTCAAGAGCGATCAGCGCTTTCTTGGTGAGGCAGCATGAGCAACCAATCTACTTTGTGAGTAGGGTGCTCATACCCGCGGAAACCCGCTACCCTCTTGTGGAGAAGATTGCACTCGCTATTGTGATAGCTGCCAGGAAGCTACGACCATACTTTCAGGCTCACCCTATCCAGGTCTTATCTGATCTGCCGTTGCGCAGCTTCTTTCATAGGCCCACAGTATCCGGGTGACTCACCAAGTGGGTAGTAGAGCTATCAGAGTTCGAGATCGATTACCGCCCAAGGCCTGCAATCAAGGCGCAAGCCCTTGCAGATTTCATAGTTGAGACTAGCTTCCGCGAACATAGCAAAGAAGGATTACCCGAGGATCAATCCGCGTGGACTCTGTTTGTAGACGGGGTTGTAAGTGAAGAAGGTTGTGGAGCAGGAATCATTCTGACCTCTCCAGGAGGAGAGTGTTTCGAGTACGCCTTGTCTTTAAACTTCCAAGCGACAAATAATGAGGTTGGGTACGAAGGTGTAATCGCCAAGATTGAGCTGGCATTAGCAAACGGGGCAAGGAACGTGAAGTGCTACAGTGATTCAGAGGTTATAGTAAAGCAGCTCCGCGGAGAGTATGAAGCCAAGACAGGGAGCCTACCAGCCTATTGCCAAAAAGCCACAACCCTCCACTCCGCGCTAGACCATTTTGAAATCCATTCAGTACCCAGGGCAGAAAACGGGAAAGCGGATGAGCTAGCTAAGCTGGGATCTCGAGTAAAACTGCAACCGAGGGAACGTGTGTGGCTAGAAACTAGAACACAGAGGGCAGTCGGACAAGATGTCATGCCAATAGAAGAAGAGATGCAACTAGATGACTGGAGGATGCCGATCCGCGAATATCTCCTGAGGGGGACAGGGCCCGCGGACCCCAAGGAAAGGAGGAAACTGCAAGTCAGGGCTTCGTGATTCTACATAAGCTGTGGAATCTTGTACAAAAAAAGATACATGCTGGCGGGTTTGAAATGTCTATCCTTGGCCGACGGCTATAACATGATGTTAGAAATTCATGGGGGAATCTGTGGAAACCACTCGGGTTGGAGAGCCATGGTATACAAAACAACGAGGGCATGCTATTTTTGGCCCACCATTAAGGCAGACGCTATGAGGGTATCTCAATCCTACAAAGGGTGTCAAACTCACGCTCCGGCTTCACACCAGCCAGGAGTCCACATGCAAGTCATAAGTTCTCCATGTCCCTTCGCGAAGTGGGGGATGGACATCCTGGGCCCTTTCCCGAAAGCACCTGGGAAACTATAGTACATACCGGTAGCAATCGACTACTTTACTAAGTGGATAGAGGTCGTTCCGTTAGCGTCGACAACCGTCGAACAAGTAAAGAAGTTTCTCTGGCAAAGTATCATATGCAGATTTGGGTTACGGCAAGACATCGTAACTGACAGAGGTCCTCAGTTCAACACTGACAAGCTGAAAGATTTCTACGAAGGCTTAGGAATCAAGCTACACTTTGCCTCAGTCTCACGTCCACGAACAAATGGCCAAGTAGAGAACGCCAATGAAAAGATCCTACACGGACTGAAAAGGAGGTTGACTAAAGCACAAGGGAGGTGGGCAGAAGTACTGCCATTGGTGCTGTGGGCCAACATTAGGACTGAGCACGGTTCAGGTAAACCGAAATTTTTAACCGAACCGAACCGAAAAAACCGATCCAAACCGAAACCGAAATATTTCGGTTCGGTTTTCGGTTCATGTATTTTAGGTTTTCGGTTTTCGGTTCGGTTCGGTTTAATTTCGGTTCGGTTAAACCGAAATAAAAAAAAATAAGTGAAAGGCAGGCCCATATGAAAAATAAGTGAAAGGATGCGGTATGCCCAATTGCCCATATGAAGAAATGAAGAATCCTCAGCCGGCCCTACCTACTCGGCTACTCCATCGTCTTCTTCAATTCGAAGTTTCGATTTTTGCCAGCTAAAAAGAAGAAAATTTTCGGCTAAAAATCCAGCCAATCCTGCATATTATCATATATGCAGGATTGGCTGGATTACAGGTAAAAAGAAGAAAATTAAGTTCGCCAGCTAAATTATATGCATAAGGCAATTCGGTTTTTTCGGTTTTTAGCCGAACCGAACCGATCCAATATAGTTCGGTTTGGTTTTCGGTTTAGGATTTTGGTGTTTTCGGTTTTCGGTTTTTTTCGGTTCGGTTTGGTTTCGGACCGATGCTCACCCCTAGCCAACATGACGACGTCAAAAAGGGGAACCGAGGAAACTCCCTTTTCGTTGGCATATGGGGTTGAGGTTGTGGTCCCCGTGGAACATCTGTTCCCAAGCGAGCGAGTTCTACAATACGACGAAGAAGAAAATGATGAAAAGATGAAGCTAGAATTACAGCTCCGCGAAGAAATGAGAGAAATGGCCAAAGTCCGCGAGCAAGAGTACAAGAGACGCATTGCCGTATATTACAACAAGGGAGTAAAACTCAGAGGGTTCGCAAAAGGGGATCTCATCCTACGCAAAATGGAGGGCGGGAAGCTGGACCCCAACTGGGAAGGCCCTTATATTGTTGTCGAAGAGGTGGCCCCTGGCGCCTACAGGCTAAAAGACCACGCAGGCAACCCAAAACCCAACACGTGGAATGTGATGAGACTCCGCAAGTATTACCCCTGAGGTACACGCGGAGAGGCAACCAAGTATGTTGGCTCAAGCCGCAAACCAACACATTTTTGTCTTATCTCCTCTCTTTCTTTCTCCTTTAAAGTAAGAAAAAGCAAGATGCCATTTCCGTTACTAAAACGGAACCTGGCTAACGACAGGCCTAGCAATAAAAAAAAAGCAAAGCAAGCACCAACAAAAAGAAGTGGGGGGAGAAGATGAGCAAGGATGCAAGGGAAGACAAGGCAAAGCAAAGCAAGCCAGACCCCGTAAGCAAAATTTGCAATGTGTCAATAAAAAAGAAAGCAATGAAATGTAGTGCGTAAGCCCGTCCTAACAAAGCAGTGAATGTTATGCAGGCAAGTTCAATGAGAAAGCAAGTATTCTCGGGGCTAAGCAAGGCCGACAAGAGAGAGCAAGTGATCCCATAGTTACGCAAAGCAAACAAAAGAAAGCAAGACGCATAGTTGAGCAAGGCAAGCACCACCGTACCGAGGTTCACGAAACTAAGCCTGTAAAGCAAGGCAAAAAAAGTACAAGGTAACTGTCCAAATTACCACAAGCAAGTTGAAGAGTCTTCGTGTACAAAAGCAATTAAATTTTGGCACTAAATGCAGGTTAAGTTCGTGAAGCACTACCGATAGAGAAGCAAGTAGAGTTTGTGATGCAAAGAAACTCGGAAGATAGCTCAAGCACATAAATATAAGAAACCAGGAAGTCTCCTTTTATGCAAACTCAAAGAAGTGAAACTCGTTTTGTAGATACAAACAAAGACACATAGCTAAATGAATATTTCTGCAACATCATCCAATACACGCCATTCATTTTTCTTCATTTTTCAACCACACAAACCAAAAACTTGCAAACGAAAGAAAAATGAAAGTGGGGGGAGATAAGAGACGATGAGGCCCTAAAGACCTATATAACGAAGACTCCGCGGAGAAAAGCCGGGTGGAGGTGGAGGCTCAACATAAAGCGCCATCGGCCCAGCCGCTCCCAGGGTAACAATGGGGCCATATCTTCATCATCAATCACTTCGCGCAATCGTCGGGGCTCCTCACTAGAAGGAAAATAGAAAACGCGTCCAATCCCTGGCCAAAAATCATGGAACACAAAAGCAATGAAATCACCATAATCATATTGAGTAACCTCACCCATCACCACCACATTCCGAGTCCCGCCAACGTAGCGGTGAACCGATCCCAACCGACGATCCCCCGATTACAAACAATACGGCCTCCATGATGAAAATCTAGCACCAAATGCACCATCTCTCCTTAAGGATGGCAAAATCAATAAAGAGGAAGGACAACGAACTACTGCTAAAAGAAAACCCAAAAGAGCAGAACATTTATAGAAAGAAAAAATAGATAACCGAAGGAAGTTAAAGCAAAAGTTAATGCAACAAAAACAACGGTCAACATGAAACTGAAAAGGCTACAAAGTAGGCAAGTCAGAGAAGTACAACTAAACACAGCAAAAGTCTAATCAAAAGTCCAATCAAATAGACGCCCAAGAGACAAGTTTACGGAGGAGTAGCAGCACTAACACCCTTAGGGCGCTCCCTTTTCCTCGAAGGAGGAAAGGCAGAAACAGCAGGGCCTGCGCGAAGGGGCTCACCATCGGGAAGAGCACTAACCCCCCAAGCCTCTAGAGTCCCCTCACAATCTCCCACCACATCTCCCAGTTTTGGCGGCATATACCCTTTCCAATTCGCAGGGCAAAGACCATAGTCATGAGGAGGGTCGAACTTAATGGCTTGAACGCCGTGATGCTCTTCCATCTTCTTGATCCCGACATAGCCACCCAGAACATCCCATGTAAACAAAAAGGGGTGGAAAAGAGGTGCCAACAGTTACACATCCGAAAACCACTTCAAAATTTAAAAAAAAAAAGAAGAGAAAGAGAAACCTATTACTAAAAGAAGACCACGTACGCGAAGGTGATTCCCAAGCTTTCGTCCCATTAGCATTCTGAGCAAAAGGCTTGGGGGGATGGTTGTGGGATCATGATTTTGTCCACGTACGACACCACCCTCAATCTCCGCGGAGACTCTTCGCGAAGGAGGACTACCCAGGCTTCCGAAGAAAAGTTAGGCCGGCCCATAGAGGCCCACCTAAGGTTTGGATCGTCTGTGAGTATTAATATGACCGAAAGAGGAAAGCGGAAGGGATCTTTTTCTACTTTTTCTCCCTTCACCAATCCCAAAAACCCTAAAAAGGGCAAAGGAGAATGGCGGCTGCCATTAATGCAGTATTCCAGCTCTGCTGAGCTCTGCTTCTCTATCCGATCTCACACCTCATCGTCCTTCCGAAACCAATCTTTAACATTCCCCGTTATTGTCTCATTTCTTTCATTCTGCTGGTTTGTTGACTTGGGAGTCAGAGAGTTTTCTTCCGGAGACCCATTTTCCAAGATCATTTCAGGTCATCGCCGCCAGAGAAGAGCTGATTCCATCGGGAGAGGAGTCCCAAGCCATCGCTGTCCATCGCATCCAGGGTTCGAGCCGCATCGACGAGCCTCAGGTGAAGGGAGATTAGAGGAAGTCCAACCCGTAGTGGTCTGGAGTGCTAGCCAGATCGCAGCCTAATTCGGGATTCTGCACTGGCGCCGATCGTGGGGACCTCCTCACGCAGCTAGATCCGGATCCTGGAAGATGGATTATTTGGTATAATTTCCATAGTAGCTTATTTCGTATAATTTCCATAATAGCTTCATTTGTAAGAATTTATTATTAACTTTTGATATCCTAAATCCTAGTCATCCCTTTTCTTTTGGAGTATAAATACGCTCCCAACTGATAAATGGGTGAAAGCCTGAGGTGTCCAATTTATTCCAAAAGAATGATTTATTTATTTTTTCTATTTTCTCCAAAATACCTTTTGGGAGGAGAAAACTTTGCATGAGGAAATTTACCTTTGAGATAAGGTTTGCTTGGATAAGGACTGCTCTACCAGCCTGAGAGAGAAAATTTGTTTTCCATTTAGAGAGCTGTTTTTTTTAGAGAGCTAGTGACGTCGTGAAAGGTGTTGTTATTGACTCTTCCACGGAGAATTGTGATCCCAAGGTATTTTTCAAGGTTTCGTGTTATGGGAACACCTAGGTTACAAGCCAACTTTGCTAAGAGTGTTGTTGAAGTGTTTGATGAGAATTGAACAAAGTTTTTGTGAAAATTTATGTTTCGATATGTCTTTTCCGAGAAGTCGTCAAGAAAAGTTTTGATATATAACAGAGGAGCTACAAGCTTCTGCAAAGATAATTGTCGTTTATAAAAGTTAAAAAGGGGATTGAAGTTCCGTTTCTAACCAGCTTAATTCCAATTTTTGGGTTGGGTCTTAGGGATTCAATCGAGAGTGTTTTTACCAGGTATTTCATAACGAAAACAAAAATGTACGGAGTCATTGAGTCTCCTTGTCTAATACTACAAGAGGGCTTTTGGATGTTGAAATGCAAACACATCATCGACAAATACAAGTCCATTCAGACACATGGCAGCCATGCCTAGGGGTGAGCATTCGGATCGATCCGATCCGTTATATCGGATATCCGGTTATTTATTTTAGTGAAACAGCGATCCGTATTCGATCCGTTACAAGCCGGATATCCGGATATTCGGATCAGATCGGATTATTATACCGGATATCCAAAATATCCGGATTGTACAATTCCAGATTAATTAACCATTTAATTGTGATCATGTGACTGAAATTAAACCAAATACCCGTTTAATCCACTTCTAAAACAACTAATTCAACATCATTCATAATACACAATAGTGACAATACCTGTTTAATTACAAATCATATATTACAAATCTTAAGTTGCTGCCAAAACAGAATAACTAGTCTAGTTGATGCCAAACTGCCAAAGTGCCCAAAACACATACATATAACATTACATATAACCTTTGAAAGCTGCAAAAAACAAAACAAAAACAAATAACCAACTAGTGTAAAAAAGAAAGTACATAGATGAAGATGACTAGCTGCTGCAAAACAGATTCAAATAATGAAATTAGTAACTTTAAACTTCATTCAAAACAGAATAACAAAATAACAAGATATAAGTAACCTTTGAGAGTCAAGGATCAGAAGAAGCAAGAAAAACCAAAACCCTGAAATGCCCAAGTTTAGTGAAAGATGGCTTACATTCTGAATCTCTGATGTTGCCTGAAATGCCCAAGTTTAGTGAAAGGTGGCTTCTGAAGTCGGCGAGTGAAGGAGACGAACTCGAGCGAGGAAGACTCTAATGAGGAAGACTCGAGCGAGGACTCGAGCGAGGAAGAGAAAGACTCGAGCGAGGTTTCCTGGTAAGATGCGAAGACTCGAGCGAGGAAGAGAAAGATAGATGAAGGAGACGAAGAAAGCGGCGGAGGAAAAGTGAGGAGATTAGGTTTGTGTATAATTGGACAATTGGTATATAACTATATGGGCTATTGGGCTGTACTCTGTAGTGTAAGTAACTAAGTATAATTGGGCTTGGGTTGTACGTTGCCTGAAACAAAATAATGTTATTATTGATTTGTATTTGTTCAAAATATTAGATAATAAAACACTTATATGTATCATTTTAATTTTTAAAAATATATTTATTATACGTAATATTTTCGGATCGCGGATATCCGGTTAGATATTCGTATCCGGTTCGGATATCCGGAAAAATGATCCGGATCAGAGCGGATAAAAATTAAACGGATTTTTTAGAATACGGATTTTTCGGATTCGGGTTGACGGATTATCGGATCGGAGCGATCGGATCGGATTTTTTTGCTCACCCCTAGCCATGCCTTTTGAGAAGAAATCCATGCTAAATGTTGGACAAAAAAAAGTAAATACAAATTAGGCACTAAAGTCAAACATTGAATATCACACTGACACCTTTACACAGTCCATAACATGTCAACATATCTAGCCGTACACGATAGACAAACATCAATAAAATCATGGAACAATAACATACAAAATATGCCTCAAATTTAAAAGAAAATGTACATAGTCAACAAACCACTCATTTGATGCCACACATGCAAACAAGCATAGGTGTAACACAACAAAAAATGCCACATTGCCATAAAAACATGCAAAATTAATGAATACAAACGCACTCTTTTTTTATATATATATTTATTTATGATATCAATTAGAAAAGTCGATAACAATACGACTTGTTTAACTTTGTATAAGAAAATTGAAAAGTTTTGAACTGGGTGATTGGGAGTGGGGACAGCATGTATTTTGGAAAAGGGGGAAAAGGGGGTAATTCTAATGTATTTATATAATTGATAAATTGCACCAATAAAATTTGTGGTGTACTGTACGTGTAGGTAAAGTACTAAGAGGAGTAGAAGATCCACTTTACAGTATTACCATTTCAAGCCTTTTTATTTATTAATTCACATATATGACTAGCCTAAATTTATAAAATTTCCACTTAAACAATTTATATTTTAAGTTAAGGCTTTTCAGTGTATATCCATGGACATATGTTAACAAGTTAAAATAGAAAATTATCTTTAAAATATTTATAAAAAAATGCGTAAATTCTTAATAAAAAAAATAAACTAATGCCTAAAAAATTATTTTCTTTAAGTTATTACTAATAAATAAACAATAGAAAAAACTTTAAGTTATTATGTATAATAACAATATGCTTTTCTTATTTTCTTTAGATTAATTTGTTGATATAAATTTAATAGATTAAATAAATATTTATGTTATTCGAATATACATGCGATATTGTTATTCTTATTTGAGTATTTTACATTACATGTAGGATAAGTTGTTATTAATATCTTCACATTTAAAATTTGATAGTCAATATACAAGAAATATTAGGTTAAAATTTATTTATTCAATATTCATAAAGTTTCCTAATATAACTGAAAACTATTTTTAATTGAACATCATGGTGTGACTTTTCGGTTGTTATTGTTTTTTCCATAATAGAATATTTTTATAAATATTGATGTACATAAATTTAATATCTTCCAAAAGTATTAAGAAACATAGTTGATTTTACAATTTTGATGTTATGTTAGTATAAATATTTATTAAAGCCTCTATGAACAAAATAATATTTATTAAAGCCAATTTCATGCTATAATAATCCAATACTAATAGCTAGTACGTGATTAGAAAGGAGAACTTCTATTACAATCTCAGGTGAACACCGCCATCACAAAATACACTCAGCATGTCGATACTGATATTATTGAATTCGCGATCTATTATTCTAGAGGAAGCCAGATAGAGTCTATTTGTCCCATCAACACTTCGATAAGAAAAAAACACCACCTTCACAAAATACACTCTGCATGTCGATACTGACTTTATTGAATTCGCTTTGTTATTCTTGAGGAGGCCAGATGGAGTCTATTTATCCCATCAACACTACGATAATAAAAACAGACTAAATAAAGCGCGTTATAGTGGGACGGACACCTATCATCCCCCATTGCGTCATTGCGAAAGATACTCCAAAAGTAAAACATACATCTTATAATTATAAGATTTATTTTTTTGGCCGAAGATAATTATAACATATTACAGCCCAAGTTAAGTGGAGGAAACGTTGGCGATGACGTCATCAATGAAGCGGCTCAAGGAGCGGTGTGAGGAGCCGCCTTCGAGCAGGGCGTTCTTGGCGGTGTGGCTCATCTCCGCCAGCCTCTTCCTGACGGCGGCCCCCTCCTCCCCCTCCATAACCCTGCGGATCCCTTGCTCCACCTCGGCGGCCTCCACCAGCACGTTGGCCTGGACCTGGGCGGCGTCGTAGCAGTAGTCGATCCGCATCTCCGTGGCCAGCCCGGCCTCCCGGGCCCAGTAGTACGCGTTGAGCTGCTGCTCCGCGAAGAGCGGCCATGCGGCCACCGGCACCCCCAGCCACAGGCTCTCCATCAGCGAGTTCCACCCGCAGTGTGACACGAACGCGCCGGTTGACGCGTGGGCCAGCACTTCCCTCTGCGGGGCCCACCCCACAACCCTCCCCACGCCCGCCGTGTGCTCCAGGAACCCCT
Organism: Rheum nobile; assembly: GCA_027886185.1. NCBI lineage: Eukaryota > Viridiplantae > Streptophyta > Magnoliopsida > Caryophyllales > Polygonaceae > Rheum > Rheum nobile. Next base: position 3,175,715 of record WOAB01000639.1, read on the forward strand.
CCGGCAGCACCTCGTTGAAGTCGTCGTAGTCGTTCCCCTTCCCGGCCTCCGGCTGCCGGCGGAGGGACCACACGAACCGGTGGCCGCTCTTCTCCAGCCCGGCGGCGATCTCCCGCACCTGATCCTCACCGAACCCTCCCATGGTCCCGAAGCAGAGGAACACCACCGAGCGGGGCGGCTGCGCGTCAAGCCAATCGATAAGGGTCCTTTCTGTCCCTGTCACCGTGGATGAATCATGGCCGTCCGCGTACACCATTGGGCCGATTGGGTAGATCGGAGGGACTTTATTGTTTCCGGATAACGAACGGATGAAATCTGGCTCCAGCTCCGTGAAAGTGTTGGACAGGACCCCCTTGGATCTGAGAAACTGTTTTGTGTTTCTGAGGAAGATGGCGGCGCTGTTCTTGTTCTTGACCACCCCTGGCCATGACGCCTCCGGCAAGGGGGTTCGGAAACCCGGCACGTCCAGCGAGGGCGTCGCAGGGAGCTGGCCGCCGAGGGGGCCCTCGAAGTGGAACATAAAGGAGAGCATGCTGGCACCGGAGGCGAAGAAGAAGTACGACGGGACGCCGAGCTCGCCGGCGACGTCGAGCATGGTGCTGCAGAACATGTCGATGACGAAGCCGGCGAGGCGGCGACGACCGTTTGAGGCGGCGGCGCGCTCCCGGACCATTTCCTTGACGACGGGCTTGTAGGCCTCCATGTGAGCGGCGAAGAGGCGGAGAAAGTCGCCGGTAGCGGCGACCTCCGGGTGCGGCGGGAGGCGGACGAGAGAGACGCGGGGGTGGAGGGAAGAGTCGGCGGCGTCGATGGATTTGTAGTAGGCGTCGAGGGTGTGGTCGGAGATGGGGATGTCGGCGATGAAGACGACGACGGAGATCCGGGGGTCGTGGGCAGCCAGGCGCCGGGCGAGATCCATCTCGATGGCGAAGTGGCTGAATCCAGGGGACGGGATGAGTACCAGCTCAAAATTGGTTTCCATGGCTTGGGTTGTAAGATTTTGGGCTTATCAATTAAGAGAGAGTTTGATGAATGAATCAAGAGAGAGTTTGATGAATGATTTTCTTGATTCATTGATTATGAGAATTACAATATATATAGCATATACAAGAATGTCTTGGAGAATAAGGAAGATTGATATAGCTTTCCTAAGATAAGATAATACAATAATATCTTTTCTTAATACCCCACAAGCTCATGTAGGGGAACACACATGTAGCTTGGACCGAAGAGTCAAGAATTGGTGAAAACATCAATAATCTGGTCAAGATCCCGAACATGCCGAACTATAAGAGATCTATTAGCAACTTGTTCCCGAACAAATTGAAAATCAATCTTGATATGCTTGGAACGCTGATGAAAAATAGGATTCGCAGACATATACGTTGCACTCAGATTATCACAAAGGAGAATAGGAGGGAGAGTGACCGGAGCCTTAAGTTCCTGAAGGAGTTGATGAATCCAGATAAGCTCAGTAACTGCAAATGCAATAGCACGATACTCTGCTTCAGAGCTAGACTTAGCAACAACATGTTGCTTTTTAGAAGCCCAGCTAACCAAATTACCACCATAATAGATGGCATAACCATGCTGAGACCGACAATCATCACCATCAAATGCCCAACCAGCATCAGAGAACGCTACAAGTCGTGAATCAGAGCAAGGCTTGAGGACTAACCCAGTGTCAATGTTGCCCTTGAGATATCAGAGTATGCGTTTCATGGCTGCCCAATGTGTTTATGTGGGTGGATGCATAAACTGACAAACCCGATTAACAGCGTAGGATAGCTCAGGGCGAGTGATAGTCACATACTGGAGAGCCCCAACAACACTGCGGTAAAGATGAGGATCAGGTATATGGTCGCCGTCATGAACCAGATGAGAACTCGGCTCGGCAGGCGAACAGATGGGCTTGCAATCCTCCATGTGAGTCCGCAGTAAGAGGTCCTTAATGTACTTCTGCTGAGATAGAAAGACTTCCTACTGAGATCTACGGAGTTCAATACCAAGAAAATAATGAAGATTACCGAGATCACGGAGAGCAAAGGCACGGTTCAGAGAGTGCACTAAAGCGTCTACAACAGAGGCATCAGACCCTGTAATAATGAGATCATCCACATAGACGAGAGCATAGAGAACTGAGCTGCCAGATGTCTGTATAAACAGACTGGTGTCGGACCCGCACGGCCGAAAGTGATGCTGGACGAGGAAGGCCGTGAGCTTGGTGTACCACGCACGTGGGGCCTGCTTGAGGCCATATAGGGTCTTAGGAAGACGACATACATGATTCGGTCTCGTACTGTCAATAAACCCAAGAGGTTGAGCCATATAAACCTGCTCAGACAAGTCACCATTGAGAAATGCATTATTGATGTCCACCTGACGAAGACACCAACCATTAGTAATAGCAAGAGTAAGAATAATGCGTATAGTGGTTGGTTTAACAACAGGATTGAATGTATCAAAGTAGTCAACGCCCTCCTCATGGTTAATACCTTTGGCAACAAGGCTGCTTTTTTAGAGAGCTAGTGACGTTGTGAAAGGTGTTGTTATTGACTCTTCCACAGAGAATTGCGATCCCAAGGTATTTTTCAAGGTTTCGTGTTATGGGAACACCTAGGTTTCAAGCCAACTTTGCTAAGAGTGTTGTTGAAGTGTTTGATGAGAATTGAACAGAGCTTTTGTGAAAAGTTATGTTTAGATATGTCTTTTTTGAAAAGTCGTCAAAAAAAGTTTTGATATATATAGCAGAGGAGTTATAAGCTTCTGCAAATATAATTGTCGTCTGTAAAAGTTAAAAAGGATTGAAGTTCCGTTTCTAACCAGCTTAATTCCAATTTTTGGGTTGGGTCTTAGGAATTCAGTCAAGAGTGTTCTTATCAGGTATTCCATAACGAGAATAAAAATATAGGAAACCATTGGATCTCCTTATCTAATACTACAAGAGGGCTTTTGGATGTTGAAATGCAAACACATCATCGACAAATACAAGTCCATTAAGACACATGGCAGCCATGCCTTTGAGGAGAAATTCATGCTAAATATGTTGAAAAAAAAATTGCAAATGAGGCACTAAAGTCAAACATGGAATATTACACTGACACATTTACACAGTCCATAACGTGTCAACATATCAAGCCATACACGATAGACAAACATGAATAAAATCATGGAACAATAACATACAAAATATGCCTCAAATTTAAAAGAAAATGTACAAAGTCAACAAACCACTCATTTAATGCCACACATGCAAACAAACATAGGTGTAACACAACCAAGAATGCCACATTGCCATAAAAACATGCAAAATTAATAAATATAAACTCACTCTTTTTTTATATTTGTTTATGATATCAATTAGAAAAGTCGATAACAATACGACTTGTTTAACTTTGTATAAGAAAATTGAAAATTTTTGAACTAGGTGATTGGGAGTGGGGACAGCATGTATTTTGGAAAAGGGAAAAAAAGGTTAATTTTAATGTATTTATATAATTGATAAATTACACTAATAAAATTTGTGGTGTAGTGCGTAGGTAACTACTAAGACCATCCATAATGGTGGTTTTTTAGCATTAAAATATAATAAGTTTTTTAGTTATAATGTACTTTTATTAAAAAAATATTCTCTATGGTTTCTTATTAAGAAATTGTTAAAAAAATCATTCAAGTTGAAAAGTTGGATTTTACAGCTATTTTAGTCATTTTCAGCTGAAATTTAGTTTTGTTTTTTTTAAAAAAATTATCCAATACTCATAATTGACTTTTATCTAATCCATAGACACCCATTTTGATACTTTTTTCTCAAAATTTATAGAGTGAACAAATCTCGGTTAAAAAATTATGAGTATGAAAAAAAGAAAAAAAAAATTTAGATGATGTGGTAGAAAGAGAAAGTTGAAAAGTTAGCTCAAAAACTTTGTTAAAAAACCAACCATTGTGCATGCTCTAAGAGGAGTAGAAGATCCACTTTACCGTATTACCATTTCAAGCCTTTATTTATTTATTATTAATTCACATATATGACTAGCCTAAATTTATAAAATTTTCACTTAAACAATTTATATTTTAAGTTACGGATTTTTAGTGTACATTCATGGACACATGCTAACAAGTTAAAATAAAAAATTATCTTTAAAATATTTCCTAAAAGAGAATGCGTAAACCCTTAATAAAAACAAAACTAAATTTTACATTATGGTGTGACTTTTCGGTCGTTATTGTTTTTTCGACCAAAAAAAAAAACTAATGGCTAAAAAGAATATTTTCTTTAAGTTATTACTAATAAATAAACACTAGAAAAAACTTTAAGTTATTATGTATAATAAAAATATGCTTTTCTTATTTTCTTTAGATTAATTTGTTGATATAAAATTTATAATTTAATAGATTAAATTAAATATTTATGTTATTCGAATATACATGCGATATTGTTTTTTTTATATATATATAACAAACAAACATTAGGGCCCATCCAAAAGAAAGGCTACCATAAATCATCCGAATGGATGATTTTTACAAACTGCGTTCCAAAAGAATCAAAAGTAGAGTTCAGCAGAAGGAACTCATATCTATCAGAAAGAACTGGATGTGCTACTCGTTCTGAAGCTTGCTTGGAGAGCAGCAGTTGAAATTGTTGAAGAGCAGATGGAGGGATGGGATGAGTTGCCAAGAAGTCAGCTGCACGGTTAGCCTTCCTGAAACAGTGGAATACCTAACAAGAATGAAAAGACAAAAGCAAAGAAGAGATATCCAAAACAATGGAGTGAATTTCCCAAGGAATTTTCCAGATTCCTCGTATTGAATTAATAACTACTAGGTTGTCACCTTCAATAATTAATTGATTAATATGGAGTGATGTCGCAACACGAAGACCTGCAAGTGCCGCCAGTGCTTCACATCTGAGTACAAAGGTTGATGGAATTTGTTCTCGATGAAAAGAAACAATCTCACCATTATGGTCTCTCATGAGGAAACCAAAATGGGAAGAATTGTCACCTTTCCTAGATCCGTCGAAATTTAATTTAAGCCAACTGGAAGGAGGTTTCTTCCAAGTACGGTTCGTATGTAGGGTATGGTTGCGTCTTATTGTTGTTGTGGTATTGTTGGTAGTGGTAATTGTCCAGTCTTGGAGCAAACGCCAAGCTTGATCACATGGACATCCCATGGCCATGTTGTTCGTTTGACGGAAAATGATGTTGTTGCGGTGAGTCCACAACGACCACCAAAGAAAAAGTAAGGGGATAGGATTAGAATTAGAGTTCCTGAAGAGTTCAAAATTAGATTGAAAATCAACACTGTCTTGAAATGAGAAAGAGAAATTAAGTTTGGATTCTAATTTTGAAATCATTGATTGGGTAAATGGGCATGTGAAGAAAAGATGATTAAGATTTTCATGAAAAGTGTGGCATAGCGAGCACGTGGAGTAAACAGAGTAGTAATGGCGATTAAGACGTTCCGTAGTTGGGATAGCATCAATAAGTGATTTCCAAAGAAATGTTTTAAGTATACATGCGATATTGTTATTCTTATTTGAGTATTTTACATTACATGTAGGATAAGTTGTTATTAATATCTTCATATTTAAAATTTGATAGTCCAATATACAAGAAATATTAGGTGAAAATTTATTTATTCAATATTCAAAAAGTTTCCTAATATAACTGAAAACTATTTTTAATTGAACATCATGGTGTGACTTTTCGGTTGTTATTGTTTTTTCCATAATAGAATATTTTTATAAATATTGATGTACATAAATTTAATATCTTCCAAAAGTATTAAGAAACATAGTTGATTTTACAATTTTGATGTTATGTTAGTATAAATATTTATTAAAGCCTTTATGAACAAAAAAATATTTATTAAAGCCAATTTCATGCTATAATAATCCAATACTAATAGCTAGTACGTGATTAGAAAGGAGAACTTCTATTACAATCTCAGGTGAACACCGCCATCACAAAATACACCCTGCATGTCGATACTGACTTTATTGAATTCACGGATTTGCATATATACCCCAAATGAATTAGTGAGTTGCATATATATCACTTTGACTTTTTTTTTGGGAAATAGCACCCAATACCCCATTTTCATATAGGCTTTGCAAAACTACCCTACCCCTTTTGGTTTTTGCAAATCTACCCCAAATACTTTTTTTTCCCTTGTTTTTTGCAATTATACCCCACAAATAAAAAGTTAAATGAAAATCTGACTTTTCCTTTTCTTTTCGAAAAGAAATTCTGACATGGCACTATTTTAATTGAAAAAAAAAATGAAACCCCAAATCATTTTGAATTCCAAAATGAAATGTGAAAAATTTGCTACAGGTAAAAAAAACCCAAATCATTTCCTTTTCTCTCCCAGAGGTTTCCTCTTCGCCGGCGAAATCTAGATTTATTTTTTTCGGCGAGATTCACCGATTCCGGCGTGAAGCTTTCTCTTCCAGGTTTGTTTGCTTGAAACCCTTCGTCACCGTTCGAGGTAGCTTAAACCCTTCTTCACCGTTCGAGGTAGCTTAATCCCTTCATCGCCGCTTGAGCTCCGAGTAAGGCCCTTGCGATTCTGCTTAAGGCTCTTGCGATTCTGTCGTGATTCCGATTCATCTGCCTCTTCTGTCTATCTCCTTCGAGCCTTGTTGTTCGAGGTAGGTATGTCAAGTTTTTCAGAGTTCAAGTCATTTAACGCCATTTTAGGGTTGCTCCGTTGCTGTTCATTTGGTTTTTAGGGTTGATTCACTGTTGTTTGAGCTGAAATGAAGTGAGGAAGTGAGGTTGAATGCAGCGAATTGTATCAACCTGTGAAATCCGTGTTTGTAAAATGAGAATATCAGATTATGTTTGTTTTTGTCACAATTGCAGGAATTACCATTGTATGAACATTTCTTGTCAGCGTTGATGAAATATTTGTCACATCGTATAGTGTTATTGTTGAAATGATTAATTTGGTTGTCATGAATGTCAGATTATGTTGTGTTTTGAAATTCTAATGTTGTTATTTTCCTGACATTATAGCTCTCTTACTCTTGCAACTTCCTTGTCTTCTCGTGTGATCTGTACATCTGGGTATGTTGAGTTGAGTTAGGTGCTTAGAAAAAGCTTAAATGTTGATATTTTTTATTGTTTGTCTATCTCCCCCAGTGCAGCTGAAGTGGTGTAGTTCTTCATATTGAAACGAAAGAGATTAAAATGGGTAAAAAGGTAAATTTTGGTTAGCTCATTGTGTGTAGTTTTCCATAGTTGACATCCTGTCATGTTGTGTTTAAGTATATGTTCGTTTTGTATATATTGACCTTGTATAATTTGTATTTTTAGGGTCATTTATTGAGATTTGAAGGGAAAAAATTCATCGGCAGAGTCAACCAAAACTGTCGGCGTGAATTGCTGAATCTTATTGAGAAATGCCTCTCCCCTGTGGACTGGTAGAGGATAATAGATGGTCCATTTGGACCTACTGTGAAGATGGTTCGTCGACAAAACTTTTCATGCCAGCTTGTACATTACGTTTTATTCCGTCAAGTAGAAACGAAGAAGTTGTGGGAGACGTGGTATGACCTGCAAGGACAGCTGGTGCATTTTTCAATGAAGGAATTTGCACTTGTGACGGGGTTATGCTGTCACAGAATGAAAGATAATGAGCTGAACCCGGATAAAAATTCCGTGAAAGAGTTATTTGATGTACATAATTTGACGTTGGGTGAGCTTGAGTCTTTATTTATGCGTACACAGCTTGATAGCCCTTTGAAATATAAGATGGCGTTATTGATTATATTAGAGGGCGTCATTCTTGGGGCAGGGTTAGCTACATTGAAACTCACCAGGGATTGAGTTCAACGGTGAAGAATAGATTGGAAACGGTTGAAACAAGCAGAGACTCAAGTGCAAGGTTGGGTTACAAACTCAAGGGGTTGCCAATGACCTTTCAGGTAACATGACAGGATGTAATGTATATTGTTTTGAAGTTGGTATTGTAGTTACAATATATTGATGGTTTGGTTGTTCAGGTTTGGTTGTTTGAAGCTGTTAAACCAATTGCTTCAGCGTTTGCACATTTGGTGGATAAGGAGGCCTACCCACGCGGTCTACGATGGTCATCAGATTCACAACCTGATGCGACGGCTGTGGAGTCTTTCTTAGGGAAGGCCACATCCCGTTTTATTCCAAATGTGGTGTTGATAGAGGAAGAAGCTGAGGTGGAGGTCTTAAAAAATGCAAATTTTATGGGGAAGTGAAGGACACTTACTTTGACAAGGCAGTTGAGAAATTCGAGCTAAGTAATAAGAGGTCTATCAATGATAGAAGAAAAGGAAAGAGTGATTCGGACTCTGCCCCTGCTACAAAGTCCTCAGGCCTGGATGCAAGACAAGTGATGTGCGCTATGAAAGAGCTTCATGAGCGTATGATTAATTTGGAAAACCAAGTGGACCCAGGGTTTTGTGCTATGAATAAAACCTTGGGCATAATGCAACAGATGATCAAGGAGAAGGTATTCAACAAGTCAGGTTCAACAAATGATGAATAAGAGGAATGGGAGGTAAGATAACTGTCAACAATCGTTATTAAGTTATGTTTGGGAACTTAGATATATATTTCGTGGAAGCTGAAGCATTTTTACTTGTGTAGAATAGTAATGTCATTTTGAAAAGGCAAAATGTCACTTTGTTAAACTTGAGATTGGCAGTTACTTGTATTTGTTGTCAGTTTAAGCCTTTTTTTTGACAGACATTATAACAGGAATGTCATAGTTAGTTAATAGAAAAAGGTAGTTTTATAAGTTGGATGGATGCATAAAGCTCTGTTTTTGACAATCAATATAGAATGGTGCACTTACTTATTATTCTTTTGAGTTAAATCTAAATTATAATTTATTGAAGCAGAATGTTGTACATGGTCGTGATGAGGATGTCGAAATGGATAGAATGAGGGGGGGGGGGGGGGGGGTCTGATTCAAATCCCCTACAGGATGACGATGATGAAGGTGCCACTAAAGTCGACAATGGCAATTTAGGATATATGGTTGTTTATCGAGAGCAAAAGGATGATGAAGATGGTGCAGTTCAGAGCGATGATGTTGAGGGTGCAGTAGAAGATGATGGGGAAAATGGAGAAACGATGACAAAAGAAGAAGACGATAAGAAAGAAGGAAAGCAAGTTGCAAGGAAGACTCGTTCAAAAAAGAAGAAGGATGATAAAGATGGTGCAGTTCAGAGAGATGATGTTGAGGGTGCAATACATGATGAGGGGAAAAGTATTTGCAAGGAAGGAAAAGTATTTACAAGAAAGACTCGCTCAGAAAAGAAGATGGGTGATGAAGATGGCACAGTTCAGAATGAGGCGAAAAATAAAAAAAAGGGAGGACAAGAGGAGTTGAGGTATGCATCAATAAATCTTCCTGACAGGATGGTCCCTCAGATCACCAACATGTTATTTATGAAAAAACTTATTTACAGACGCTAAAACAAGCCGAGGTGAAAGGAGAGTCTACCAAAGAATCAATTGGACTCTCAACAAGAAAAAGCAGCTCAAAAAAAAACAATTGATCATACAACTGGTGAACTGAAGGACCATTCTGTCAGGAAGAGAGGACTGTCCAGAGAAGCCGATAATCCCAAACGATGCAAGGTTTCAACGTCCAAAGGATTTTCAAACATGAATAAATTGCAGCGTTGGTTAGACTCGAAGGAAAGGTTAGGAAGTTGTCCCTCCTGTCTTGGTGATATGAACCTGTCTTGAAGATATGAATGCGTGTTTGAGGTGTTAATTAAACCATGTTATGATGCAGTGAGGAAATTGTTTCTCCAAGTGGAGAAAATCTACAGAGGGAGTTTTTTGAGCCATTGTTGCAACCAAAGGGGTGGCTGAAATCTAAGGTAAGCTCCTTTCAATTTTTATATAAATTATCGTGGCATGCAGCAAATTTCTGGTATGACATATATTTTTGGTTTGTAGCACTTGGACGAATGTATGTATTATCTTGGTTGTCGTGTGCGTGATAAACCAGTGACAATATTGGACACCTGGTTTCAGCGTAATTTGGACAAGGAAATGAATAGATGGTTATCAGATAAGCAAAGTTATGTTGCTGATGGATCTAAGATGAGATACCTACGTGGGGAACTGCCTGCAATTTATGGGAAGGATTGGAAGGATGTGGATCGTATATACCCCCCCTTCAATTTCAAGGACAAACATTGGGTAGCTCTGGAGATACAACTTAGTAAATGGTGTGTCACTGTATACGATCCCGACGTCAATTTGTTCAAATTGTCGGAAGTCCATAGGCTCCTTGCAGAGTTGACATATATTCTTCCTGTCATGATAGCACAATATGAGCCTTTGGCAACAATTTATGAATATAGGCGGGGAAATCCCCTAAATGTGACTCGTGTTCCTACATTGGAGAGAAACAAGAGAGGGTAAGTTGTTTACAGAAATTGTTCATTTGTTTGTGTGAAATTGGTTATAATATCAGCAAACCAACTACATTTTTTACTTGTGTGCAGGGGCGATTGTGGCGTCTTCACGATCAAGTACATAGAAATGCTAAGTTCCGGACGTCAAAACATCGTGAACGTGGGTGACAAATTTGTGGATGAGTACAGAAAAAGGATAGCCGATAGTTTGTTCGATATGAACTGGTTTGACTAGTGGAGGATATGTTATTCACTTTCATGTAAGCTTCACTGTAGTTGGGATAGTGCTAGTGTTGTATGATTCCTTGTTGGGTGGTTTTCGCTAGAATTGACTTGTATTGTTGACAATAACTTGTGTTGAAATTGTTTTGGAAATCTAGCAAAATTGGTTGGTGCATTTCTTGTTCATAATTCCTGCCAGTGTTGTTCATAATTCCTGTCAGTGTTGTTTTGGAAATCTAGGGTAATTGCTACTTTGTTGTAGATGCATACTTCGTGTCAGTGTTGTTCATAATTCCTGCCAGTAAAGTTTCTTTTTAATTTGCGTACATATGTTTTTTGTCACATTGTATAATCCTATTGTCGGAAATATTATTTTGTAATATTATTTGTTCATCGATTTGACCGTTTTAATAATATTTAATTTAGAATAAAAAGCGTAAGACATACACCGATTTACCTTTCTTCGAAGTTCGAATTCTCCCAAAAGCCCCTCCGTGTTTACCTTCCAAAATTCCCTCCATATTTCTTATTTTTCCTTCCCAAGAAGGCGACTCTGCAAACATCCATCATTGTTATCAGACATTTTCTTCTTCCCCAGAAGGCGACTCTTCAACTCCTCCATCTTTCTCGATTTTTGCTTACTCTTGAAGTCCATCTCCACATTTTCTTACTTACTCCCTCCTCCATCTTTCTCCATTAACGCGTTACAAAAGAACCTTAGAAAATGGCAGTGCTTAGAGACCGTAAAGAATCGAGCCCAAAGAAGAGTGGAGAGAAAAGGAAGAGAAAAGAAGACGACAGCCAGGTTCGAAAGAAGAAGAAGCAGGGAGACGAAGTGCAGGTGAAAGGCTGAAAAACTTCTAACAGTTCCATAGGGAAAAAAGCCGCGAAGGGCAGGTCGAGGCCAAAAGCAAAACCAGTAGAGGGGAATAAACCCTTAATCTTTAAAGAGGATGTAAGTTGTCTAAATTTTTTTGTTTAGGGCTTAGCGTAATTTTTCAATTGTCATGTCACCCATCTGAAATGGTTTACTTTGTATCAGGAGTGTTTTTTTAGGGTTTTATGTTTTTTTATCTGTCGTTTGAGGCTTCTGAAATGGTTCGATTGCGTTTCTTTATGGTTATTTTCATTTGGCTTGCAGATTAGGTACAGTTATTTCAGAGGTGAAACTTTCTATGGCAGAATTAACATCAACTGTAGGGTGCACTTTGTTCGTGAGATTGAAAACAAGTTGACACATGTGGATTGGCAACGGGTTTTGGATGGCCCGTTTGGAAAAGTTTTGAAAATGTTGCAGCAGGTATCATTTTCTTCACAGACATTGCATGCAGTTCTATTTAAGCAACTTGAAACAAAAAAGAAGTGGGAGTCTTGGTATGAGGTGGCAGGAAAAGAGTTGAGGTTTTCAATTAAGGAGTTCTCTCTCATAACTGGACTGAATTGTGGTGAACTTCCATTTGTGGATACTAAAGCAGACGGGCTAGTAATGGAGCATTTTTTTGGTAGTCCTGGTGGTCCTAAGACGACCATACAAGATGTTTACAACAGATTTAAAGAACATCGTTAATTGGAAAACTACAAAATGAAATTGGCACTGTTGTTGATAGTTGAAGGTCTGTTGCTGGGAGGGGATAAGAAGAGGCTAGTGAAGCCGCTGCATGTTAGGCTGCTGGAGAATATGGATTACTTTTGGGATTATCCATGGGGAAGGGTTGCTTATGAAGAGCTTCACAAGTCATTGACCACAACATTGGCCAAAAGGATGCAAACAGTAGAGAAGGCAAAGCTACTCTCCGACACACCAAGAATTCCATATTCCATTCAAGGCATGTCAGTTGTGTTCCAGGTAGTTTTATTGCTTCAAATATTAATTACTTTATGCTATACTATGACAGGATATTTGAGTACTGGGTGCCAGGATCGTGGTGAATATGCAGGAAGTTTTTCTTGTTTGATTGACACTACATAGTAGTATTCCAACATACTTTTATTTGCATTCCAGATTGTTTTAGGGTGACCTGATCTAAATTTGTAATGGTTGAAATATGAATTACTGAATGTATTTTATTTGCAGCATAGTAGTATACTTTATGCTATACTATGACATGATATTTGAGTACAGGGCGACAGGATAATGGTGAATATGCAGGAAGTTTTTCTTGTTTGATTGACACTACATAGTAGTATTCCAACATACTTTTATTTGCATTCCAGATTGTTTTAGGGTGACTTGATCTAAATTATAGGGTGACAGGATAAAATGAAATAATGTATCTTAATTTGCTAATTCTCAAACCGCTTGTTATTGTAGATATGGGTATGGGAAGCTGTGCCAACATTTGGTCTCCAATTTGCATCAAAGTTGAGTGATTCTGCAATGCCTCGAGGTCTTCGTTGGTTTTCAGATGACGCCCCTGAACATGGAGTGTTGGAGTTGTCTTTGGCTGATCCTACACATGTGGTTAAGCCCATTCTTATTCCCGATGAGGATGAGGTGGATAAGCTGTCCGACTGCTACTATGTAGTTGAATTTGATGACCCGCATTTTGATAAAATTGTGAAGGAAGCAATGAAGGGTTTGAAAAAGAAGGGGAAGGGGAAGCAAGGAAAAGATGGAGCGAGCTCAAGTAATGCATCTGTGCAGTCATCAGAGGTGATAAGTCAGATGTTCAGAATGATGAAGAGGTTGGAAAAGGGAGTGCTTGACAGGATGAGAAGGCTGGAAAAGTGGGTATCAAAGGAGGAGGAGGTGCCTAAGCTCAAGAGTACTAGGAAATCAAAGAATTATTCGGATGAGGATGAATCCTATGATAAGTCTGATGAGGAAGAGGATGAAGTTTATAAGGATGATGAGGTGGAGGATAAGGAGGTTGAGGGTGTTTTATCTGAGAGTGATGAGGTTGAGAGTGAGGATAATGATGATGATGATGATGATGATGATGATGAATCTGGTGATGGTGATGAGGCTAATCACAATGAAGAACTTCGGCAGGGTGGTGACAAACCGAAGGAGGATGACAAGGTAGATGTTTCTGATGAGGAGGAAGTTTCTGATGAGGATAATGAGACTGATGGTGAGGAAGTTAAGGAGGCTGTGGTGGAGAAGGTTGCGGTGGAGAAGGTGGAGAAGGTAGAGGCTGAGGTTCAGGAGGCTGCGGTGGAGAAGGTAAAGGCTGAAGGAAAAGAGGTATGAAAATTATCAAATTTTCATCACTACTATGACATTATTATTTGTACGAATTGACAAGATTTCTAGTGTGTGAGTTTTTATGTTTTACAAGAAAAGGCTGGCATGGTGACAGGATTTGTACGCATGTATGACATGGTTATTATGATTGCAGGATTTTGATAATTCCATTGAGGCTAACAATGATGTTGAGGGTGCGTATGGTGTTATGGCCCTTGTCAAAGACATAAATGAAAATGCTGGCGTTGGTGAAAAGGATCAGGAGCAGGATTTTACTAACGACATTGAAGGAGCACCGGAGGCTACCCAAGCTGAGGTAGAGGAAAAAGAGGAACCTCTTTCAGTGCTAGCCGTTGTGGTTACTGCATCCAAGAAGGCAAAACCCAGAAATAAACGAGAGCAGAATCTCCAACCGAGGAGGGTTCTTCCTAGTCGTATGGTGAAGCCATCCGCTAAAAAACTAACACCTTACACAGATGAGAAAAAGGGGGAAATTGTGAAGAAGATAACCAAGAATTCACAGGTGAAGGAGATGACTGCTTTGCTGGAATGGATGAATGATGAAAGGTTAGTATCTCACGGATTTAATAATGTTCAACTATCTTTCATGGATTGAATTACGCCTTCTTTGTTTTTCAGCTCTAAGCCAATAGTTGGACTGTGTGGTGAAGAGATGAACAAGGACTGGTTTGGCCTACTACTGGAACCAAAGGCTTGGCTGGAAGATGGTGTAAGCTATTTAATTATGATGTCAACTTAGTTTACTGTTGGGATTTATTGCAATGCTTGACAGGATGAATTATATTTTTTTGAAGCAAATCGATGAAGTTTGTTGTTATATCCGTAAGGCGCTTTTAGAGTCCGAAGTTAAAAGTAAGGCCACAATATTGGACGTTTTCTGGACTGCTGATTATACGGATGCATATAGAGACTATATCAAAAATGACTGTGTTGTTCCACCTGCATCTGAACGTGCACTCGCATACTTTAGGGGAGATCGGCCTAAACCTTATGGGTCCAGTTGGGATGATCTGGACTTCATTTATTTCCCCCTCAACATCGATAACAATCATTGGGTGGCTGTTGAGATCGATCTGCAGCAATGGAAGGCAAATGTATATGATTGTAATGTGGATTTGAACCCTAACTTGGCCATAGAGAACTAGGTGCATGGGATTTGTCAGTTTCTTCCTCACTTCATGACACAATACCCCCCGCTTGCCAAGAAATTTGAACATCGGGGTACTCAAGAGATTAAATTTGAGAGAATTCAAGGACTGAAGCAGAACAAGCGTGGGTAAGTCGAAATATCAATCCCCTTACGGATTTTATTACATACTTCATCTGAGTAACAAAGTGCATATTGTGTCCATAGTCATGACTGTGGGCTATACACTCTGAAACACATGGAGTTGCTAAGTGCTGGTTGGAAAAATCTGGACGTTGTGGCAGACAAATTTATTGACGGCTTCAGGAGTGACATGGCTCATAATGTGTTTGACGGGGTCTGGAGGTCGAGCCTAACGAAGTGCATCATTTAGATTACATGCAATGTTATTTGGATATTTGGATTACATACAATGTTATGACTACTTCAACTTGTTTAGATTGCATACCAACTATTTCTGTATCCTGTCAATCTTGTCAACCGTCATGAAATTATCATTAACTGCCCACCAACTTCCGTCAATCAGTGACAGGATATTAACCCAATTAATTAAATTAAGCACCCTCATAAATGTAACCCTAACCGCCACCAACCCAAAAACCTCTTTATATACCCCCTCATACGAAACCATATTTCCTCATCCACAATCCGCTCCAAAACTTCTTCCACTTCCTCACCCTAAAAACTCTAATTTCCCTTCTCTTGTTTCGTTTGTTTCCATGGCTTATGAGCCTAACGACTATGAATGGGGCCTTAACGATCACATGGTTTACACAACTGTCGATACCGGTGGGAGACTCATCCCTTCAAGGGGACAAAATACCAGGATTTCAAGCCATGTCTACCAAGGCGGGAGGACCCAAAACTGGAGGCCCTCGGCTGATATGGTACAGGATATCCATTGGTTGCTCAACCAACTGTTTCGTTTTAACGATTACGAACAGGATGCCGCTTACTTCTTCGATGTTGTGCCCCCCCATGGCGGGCCTCGTACCTTGAGGGCCTTACATCGCCGCGGAGACGCCATCGCCCTTGCCGCCCAAGGTAGATCTGTTGCCTTCATAAACATATATGTCGTCACTGGAGATGTTGTTGATGAACTTCCGCAGCGCGACGGCCCAGAATCATATGTCTCATCCGCACATATTTAGTATCTGATAAAGTAATCGAGGTTATGAAGTCTGTTGTTTTATGATAGGTATGTCAAGTAGGAGAAGGATAATGTCATATAGTGACTATATATAGTCAGTAGGTTATGGTATAGTATGTTATGGTAATGTCGCATGAATTAATATGTTATGTCAAGTAGGAAGATGATAATGTCATATTATGTAATTCTATTTTATATAATATAGTATTTTATGGTAATGTTTTATTATGTAATTCTGTTTTTCCTGTGTATTATTCAGATACCACTCATGTCGGTCTGTTGGTTATTTGAAGTCATGATAAATATGGAAGAATAATAAGTGGGAAGAAGTGTTAGGTACAGAATGGAGTGAAAGTTCTTTCATATAAATATAACCAAAAGTAGTCAATATTGACAATGTCGGGGTATATATATATAACGATGACAGGATAATATTACATTAACATACGGATGCATATTAACAAAATACATACCATTTATACGAAAAGTAATATGAGTGGTAAGAGATCCTTCATCCATGTGGAACTCTTACTACACATATTAACAAAATAGTAACACAATTAACGACATCATGGGCCGGCTGAGGGGTTAGGACAGTTTCGTGAGTTATGGCCGACAGCACCACAACTTCCACACCTTCTCCTCGGGCCCCTGTATTCTCCCCGTGACGGGATCCTTTTCTTCCTTGGTCTTCCGGATTTCCTCATAACAACCGGGGACAAACATGCTCTATTCAAGACTGTGTCAGGAACTTCCCAACGCTCAAATGCAGGAACCGGATATATAGTTTCCTTGTACACTTCCTTCCATATTTCAACAGTAAAGAAGGGATGAACAAGAGTGACATGATCCACACCACAATCCTTCGCGGCCGCTATAGCATGCGCACATGGAATTTGGTCAACTTGGAAGACGTTGCAACTCATATTGATTTAGCCTACTCACAACCATTGTCAACGATTTCAAATAATTACCTTCTAGCTCAGTACAAACTGTCGGGGTCAGAATATCCACATGTCCCTTTCCCTTAAATCGCCTGTCACAAAACCAATTACTCATGACATTCAGTATACCATCAAGCAACCCAATCAATGGCATTAGACGCGGGCCCAGTAAGCGACTATTCACGGATTCTGCGTTGTTGGACGTCATAATGTTGAATCTGTTTGCGGGCATATGCGACCTTGTCCACGCTTGAAATCCAACACCCCTGAGGTACGTACCGACTGTAGGAGACTGGTTGCAAAGTCTTGCAAATTCACGATTAAAGTCCTGTTTGGTGTACGCTTGATTTGCCTTTTGGTACAGAATCCACAAGTCATTTCTTTTAAACATCGTCTTCACGTTACCCTATAGGTGAAGTGTGCAACAACCATGCTTTGCGAAGATATAGCACTCTCTTAAACCTTTGTATATACTTCCATGACGGTCAGACACAAATACGAGGTCATGATCGTCGGCAACAACAGAGCGTAGGTGTCGGAAGAAATACGACCATGAACTATCATTCTCGCTGTCAACAACAACAAAAGCCACTGGATATATTTGTCTGTTTCCGTCTTGTGCCACTGCAACTAGAAGTGTGCCTCTGTACTTTGATCCTAGATGGGTACCATCCACAGTTATGACCTGCAGTAGTTTTCAATCAGCTCTACAATGTCATGTATCGATTTGACAATAGAATCGGGGAACGTGACAAGATGGAAATATACCTTTCTTAAAAACTGCATTCCATTGCGCCAAGCACCCAAGCTGATGAAACAATACTTGAATCGACGATTAGAGTCTACTTCAACATGTGTGACTGTCCCTGTATTCATCCTTTCGAGCATGTACATGTATCCATGAATCCTATTGTAGCTTTCTTCAACTGTGCCTCTTATCCTGTCAATGGCGGTTAAACGTGATCTGTTTGCCTTGTCATAACCAACTGCCACTCCCATTTTCTTCATGTTGTCTTGAATTTCGGCAGCACGAGGTCTGGGACATGTACTGGCTGTGTTAAATTTGTAACAGGATTGTATATGTAACATGCTAAGGTTAGTTCATATACATGCTCATATATGATCGTACTGACAGGATTGTTTACTTACCTTGAAATAATATGGTCAGCAATTACGCTTGAACTTGCATGTCTGTGGTAATTATGCTTTAGCTTCATGCCACATGTATGCTGTCCACAATACTTCCTTACTTGAAACAATCCTGTGCTGCCAAGAGCGGTCCCACGACAAAAAAATGTGCAACTAGGATCAATGCACCTTACCACATATAACTTCTTATCAGACTTATGGACGTGCATCTGGAAGCGCCTCTGTAATGCCATCAAGGATAAACGATCCTTAAGATCCTTCTTGCAATTGAAATGCTCTCCAACTTTTATTTCCAAATTATTGCCGCTCACCCCATTATCCTCCATTGGCTCATCCAATTGCCTTTTACACAACCGTTTGCTACGATAGTACTCGGCTTCAATCTGTTGTAGAACTTCCTCATCAATGTCTATGAATAAGTTTTCGACTTCATTAGTGTCATCCAACAACGTCCCTTCTTCAACATCCTCCTCAACATCATCCTCAAACTCATCCTCAAGGTCATCCCAATCAAAATCTCGCCCAACGTCTTCCCCATAATCACTCCCATCAGTTTCCGAGTCTGCCTCAGATTGGATCACCAAGTCAACTATTTGTACTTCCCCATTGTTTACACGACAAATTTTTTGTTTAAGTTCATACATGTCACAATCAACGATATCCCGTAAAGCTTCAGTGGGATAATTGTCGCTTACCATATTGCTCTTGTCGGATTTGGTACGATCAGTGACAGGATGACAACCTACCACAGCCTCGGGCTCTGCCTCTTGAGTTTGTGTTAACGGTGGCGGAGTCAGACACGCTGTTATGTCCTCTTCATCACTTCTACTTGGATGGCAACCTACCACAACCTCTGGCTCTTTGTTTCCCTTCTTTTTCATACTCGCATATAACTCGATAGGCCAAATGTTATCGTGCGAGTGTGCGTTCAAAAACTTCAACGCACCAAGGTCCTCGTCATCTTTGACATCGATTGGTTGTGCCAGTGGTTTCCACGGTGACATATATTTTATCTCCATTTCATCTATCTCGTCAATGCATTTAATCTTCTCAGCTAACTTTTTCCTGAGATTTGAGTAATTCATATCTGCATACAAAAGAAGTCCTATTGTCGTTGTGATCCCATCAAAAACCCACTTGTTTCCCTTACATGTCCATTCACCACCTGTTTTCAGAGTCAAGTAGTATGATGTTGAACCTGTTACACGAAGAAAAAGCAAACACAAGTTCAATAGTTTATTAGGGCCAAACGGGGACCCCCGAATGATAATGCCCTAACACCGACATTTAAGGGTAAGCAAGACCACAAAAGAATTTACTGTAAAGAAGAATAGGAATAAGAACGTGAAAGTCAGAACTCACCCATTATTAAACTTCTTCTATTCCAAAGACATTGAAGACGCTGCACAATCTATTTTGAAGCTTTGTGGATTTAAGGTCTTGGGGTGTTACGGAAGTTTTGTGCAGGTTTACAGGTTGGGTTATGCTTGGATAACAATCCCTAACACGTGGGTAAAGGGGTAGAAATTGGAGGGAAATTTTAGAGGGAAAATAGAGGTTTTCCCTCTAAGTGTGTACTACATTTTCAGAGGTCATATCAGGTAAATAGTTATGAAGCAATATTGAACAAAAAAAGCTAAATAATCTCAGTGGGGACCGCCTACCATTCCTTCTCATTTTGCCTCAACAATCCCTAAACCCTCTCTGCGCCAAACTTGAAGGTAACCCTCTTTGTTTATTGTGTGGTTTTCACACTGGATCAGTAAGCAAGCACGTATCACTTCTTTTTTGCTGGAAATCTTTCTTTGTTTCTGCAGTACTCGAGTACAATGTCATCTAGCGACACCTCAAGTTATCAAAGCGGGGACCCCCGTAAATATGAACATCCACCTTCATCTCCTACACCTTCTCAATTAGAGGAGAACTTGCAAGAAGAGTTAGACATGTTGCTAACGAATAGCCCACGTTCCAACATGTTGGGTGAAATAATCACACGCCTACGTACTGAGATACATGAACTTGGACAGAGAATCATGGAACTCAATACAACTGATATGCAATTCGATCATGCAATTTGGCGACTAAATGCAAGGGTGGCAGAACTTGAAGCTGAAAACAAAGCACTACACTCCCAGACAAACTTCAGAAACCATGTAATAGTTCCTATTTCTGCGTTTGGTGCTGGTGTGATTCTAGGGATTAGTGCTTTCAGCATTTGTAATCGAGCATGTAGGCATGGTTGAGGATGAATTGACTATGAAGTATGTACCTCATGACTTTGGTTTTTTATGTAAGAGGATGAATTTTATTTTCGAATAGTTTTAGAAAGCATGGTTGATTCTACATGTGAGATTGCCAAAATATTAATGTCGACACTACACACACCGACAATTACCTTACTAGAATAGTTGTCAACTGGATACTATCATTACATTCCTACAATATTGTAGCATGGGCTACCATTACATGTCTACAAAAAGGATAGTTGTCAACTGGATGCTATCATTACATTACTAGAATCACAACTACCTACTCACAACCTCCTCATGCACGAGGAATGCACAACCTTCATAGGCGCTATTTAAAACACAATCCTTTAGGATTTCTTGCCAGTGCCAATCCTGCCAAAGACCAAAAACACGATAGTTAATCAACCTTGTTAATCCTGTCAATGACCAACAACAATGACCAACTCTTAGGATTTTTTTACCGGGAATTACCTTTTCTAAAATATAAGGGTTTCCAACTATAATAAGCAATGATCGGGCACGAGTCAGGGCAAAATTTAACCTCTTCGGGTTGCTCATATATCCCATACGGAAAGTCTTGTCATATTCATCGTGGTTAGCGGTCGATCTGACGGTTGACAGGATGATCACTTCCTTTTCTTCACCCAGAAACTGCTCAACCCCGCCAATCTCAATATCCCTCATACGTAGAGACATGAGAGCCTTCCTTATCTTTAGTACTTGTTGTGGGAAAGGGGTAATAATCCCGATGTCTTGCTCAGGCACATTCCTTCTTATCAGCCTCTGTACGAGCTCAACCACCTTGCTAGCTTCAATCCTATTAAACCATGATGGGCTGCCCTTTTCCCTCTCATCAAAGCCTTGGATGCCACAGAACATGAAAGGGAAGTTCATATTGGGAAGCATATCAGCCCAAGGTAAGAAACATGTCTTACTATCTTCTCGATATGGCCTCAATGCTCCACTATAAAATAGTCTTGAAGGAACATTGACAATAACAGGGTGGCTCCGGTAATTGTTCAACAACATTGTGACATAACTACGATCCCCTGATCTGTAAACTTCAAAGTCCAACAACCTCTCTAGAAAAGATCTTCCCAAACCATAAGCCTCGGCTTGCTTTGAATAAATATCAGGCCCAAGTTGTTTGGGATCACCACAAAGAACAATAACTGTGTTCTTTTCTATGAGGGTTGATATGGGGATCATTGTCTCTGGCTCTGAAACTTGGGTTGCATCATCTAAGATGATGTGGGAGAAGTGGCCACGGTTAACCCTTTCAGCATGATAGAGGTAAGATGCACTCGTGTATGTCGTTATTATTATCTTGTACATGCAGAGTGCATCTCGAGAAGGGCAAGTGAAGAAACCAGCACTGTAGGTGCAGAACCTCAATAATGAAGCGTTTATTTTTTGTAAGGGACGATGTGTGGCATTCAACCTATAAATATCTTCCTCCCTAAGTGAAGGACACTCACCAAGGATTTTCTCTAATATGTGATCTGCCGCGCAATTTGAATAAGCACATACAAGTATATGAGAATCACGTCTAGTTGTATAGAGTTGTAGGATCACCTCCACCAGTGTTTTTGTCTTTCCTGTTCCCGGGGGTCCATAAATCACATAAGGAGCTCCTCCTCTGTAGCCTAAAATTAAGCGAACAACATTTTTTTGGTCCTCATCAAGATGAAGTGAGATAGGCACAAAATTGTTGGTTGTAATCCTCCGTTTTGACTGATACTCATGGGGAAAGAGGAAGTTTTCATGTAATGCCTCTGCAGATAGAATGGCTTCATGAAGCTTACGGAAATTTGTCCCATTGAACACAAAACAGATTTCATACGCATTGCTATCTATATGCCTTTGGTAAAATTCATCATTAAATTGCAATAATAATTCATCAGCCTCAACACGGTCGATCAAGCCCTGTTCAAAGAACATTAGCAAGTTCAACATGAGAACATAACATTGACAACGATAATTCGTGCAATTTCATAATTCATACCGACAATAGTATATTACACTTTGACAAAAAACATAAGATACCTAACATTATTAACATACCTGATGGACAAAATATTCTCCATAAACATTCACCATATCTCCACTGACAACTGAGGGCCTTCTTTCACCTACTCCTGGCACTTTAAGTGCTACAAGCCTGACATTATACCTTTGTTTCAAAGTAACAAACTTCATATTATAAGCTTTGACATACTCCTGTAAACAAATATAAAAAAAATTCATTCAACAACTTGGTACTACGACAGAACGATGCCATTTAGCTATCCCCTCAGTCCCCCAACCCCCATACATAGAAAACATAACACTTACCATAATCAAAAGTTCCTCCATCCCTAACAACTCATTGAAATACGACACTTAATTTTCCTCTGTTAAGCCTTGTAAGACTGTTAGGAAATGGAACTCTGGAACTTAGGTTCCCCTGAGAGTTTCTTTTCTCAGTTTCTCTACTTTTGAAGATGACAAATATTATGATACTAATGTTTTATCTCAAAGATGTGTTTTAAGGAACCACAGGAATATACCGAAGGCAAGAAAAACAAACAGGACAAAGAGAACCAAAGGAACAAGACAGAAGAAGGAACCCAGAGGAACCCAGATGTGCCCAGTAACGTAGCATGCGACATTGCGATTCCCAAGAAATCTGGGGACACACAACCTCGGACAAAAGTTGTTGAAAACGACTTGTCCGAAGCTTCCAAAGGTCTGCCAATGTCTAGAACAAAACAACAAGATACCCAGAAACGCTGAACCTCGGACAGAGAAGGTGAAAGCGACAGGACATAGAGATGTCACTGTCCAGAAGACAGTTCCCAAGCGCCCAGCTTGTTCAACCTCGGACGAAAGCATTTGGACAACGACATAGCAAGACTCGTCTGAGGTAGTTGACCAACCAAGAGAGATTCTGAGCTGCCTAGGTTGTTTGCACATGCCAAGAACAACGTGGACCAAGGAGAACCACTGATCCTAGGGCAAGCTCAATATGTGGGAACCCAGAGAGGATCAATCTGCGAAGAATCCTCTATAAAATGAAGACTAACTCAAGAGTTATCTTCAAGCACTGAAATACGACTCACACACATTATCAAATATCCAGTGTGAACCTTCAAACAAGATTATCAAAGCAAACCGAGATCAAGAGGAACCAATCAAGGAATAGAAGAGCTGAGTGCTAAGTTCCTGTGACTGTAAGTGATAGTTCCTAGGTGCGAAGGTCTGTTTCTTGGATTGATTATTGATTGTGTTAAGTTATCTAGGATTGCCTAACTGTGTGTAAGGCAAAGAAACTGTGTGTTTGTTCCTAGGATAAGCTGTAACCAAAAGAGATAAGAAATCAAGAAGTAGACCTTGAAATCCTTTCGAAAGAAAGGTAGTGGTTTTTATCCTAGATTGCTAGTTGGCAATCAAAAGTTTCCACTATAAGGAACTTGTCATTTGTTTGATTGTTTATTTCCGCTGCGAAGGGAACTTAGAATCGATATTCTGAGTTCCTTAAGTTACTATCTAACAATCACAATCCTACAATTGGTATCAGAGCAGGAAAAGCTCTAGATCTTTGATAAGTTTGCAGATCATGTCTCAACCAAGCAAGTTTGAGCTCATAATCTCCACCAACAAGCCACATCTCCGAAAGAAAGGAGAAGAAACATGGTGGGAAAAGTGCATGGAAAGCCACATCAAGACCAACGACTACCAATGCTGGAGGATAGTCGAAAATGGAGATGGCTATGTCGACCTCACCATGAAGGAAGAAGATTGGAAACCATAACACTATGTTATCATGGAGAAGAATGCCAAGGCCAGGCAGTTCATCCTCAATGGATTGGACAGAGAGGACATGGACAAGGTCATAGGCATCAAGGCGGCCAAGGAAATGTGGAAAGCTCTCAAGGAGATGCATGAAGGAAGTGAGGAACTAAAGCAAAGCAGAAAGTTTGCTTTAGAAGGAGAATACCACACCTTCAAAATGATGGAAACTGAGACCATCTCAGAGTACTACTCCCGCTTCAACAGATTGATTGGAAAGTTAACAACGGCGGGAGTCAATCTTGATGAAGTTTCCAAATCCCTAGTGGTCATCAATGGACTCGACTCCAAGTTCACCCTTCTCAAGGGAATCATGAAGAACACTCCATGCATCCAATCCCTTCCCTTGACCCAAGTCATAGGGAAACTGGAGGTTGAAGAAGGAGAGCACACCAAAGCCAATGTCGACAAGAAACTGGAGAAAGGCATTGCCCTCAAGATCTCCAAAGCATTCTCTAGGCTCGAAATGGTGGAAGAGAACTCAGACTTAGAAGAAGAGGAGGACGAACTAACAACCCTCTTCACAAAGAACATCAAAAAATTCTTTGTGAAGGGAAGGTTCCAGAAGGGCAGTTCCTCCCACAATGGACCCAGAAGAGATCTCAAGGAAGTCTCTTGTTACGAGTGCAAGGAAAAGGGACACTACGCTAAGAACTGTCCCAACAAGGAAGACTCCAAGGAAGAAGAAAGACCTCAGAGAAAGAAGGCTCTCGTAGCCTCATGGGGAGAAGACTCAGATGAGGAACTGGATATGAGTGGCTTCTCTGGAGGAAGATGCCTCATGGCAAAAGGAGACTCAAGCGACTCAGAAGACCCTGAGGTAACTTCTGATGATCTCTTAAAATCCCTAGTTGATTGTGATAAGAAACAACTTCTTAAGATCATAAAGAAACTAGGAAAGGAAACCGGTTCCCTTCAACAGAAACTTGATGATTGTGAAGATGAAATTGCATGTTTGACTGTTGAAAATTCTGTTTGGAGTAAGAAACTTGATGAAACTGAGAAAGACCTAGCTGAAACACACTCCAAACTCATTGATATTAGGAATATGCATGTTAGTCACCTTAAAATCTGTAAATCTTGTGATGAAACTAGCATAGATTCTGTCAAAGTTCCCTTACATGCTAACTTACCTGGAAATGACATGCTTCAATCCATAATTGATAGGTTGGACGTTCTCACCGACTCTATTAATGAAAAAACGATAAATCAAACTATTTTTGTGAGACAACGTCATGGAATAGGATATGTTAACAACAAAGGGAACAATGATGCTGAAGATGAAAAGGCTAGGCGAGAACTTGTTGAGATGAATGAGAACCTCAGTACTGCTCTTGCCAACTCTCGAGATAGGAATCAGTTCCTATCAGAGAAGATCATGGTCCTTGAGAACAAGGCTGAGGCTGTCAAACATCTCAATGAAAGCTCTCAAAGTCCTAAGAGGGAACCTAAGGGAAAAGAAAAGATGGTTCCTGAAAACCAATGGTTCACCAATTCCTTTGCTCACAAAAGATATATTGACATGGCCCATAGCAAGGTTAGAAACAATGTTGATTTTAACAAAAGGAAAACTGAAAAACCTTTTAGGCCAGGAAAAGGAAAATATGGACATGTTGTTTACAATCGTTTGTGTACCTACTGTGGTAAGAATGGTCATTACAACACTGATTGTGTTAAGAAAAAGAACTTTGAAAAGGAGAAAAGTACTCATTACCATAGAAGGAACCAGTTTCCTGGTTATTCACAGACTCGCAATGCTAATCCCCCCAGTAAAGCCAAGCTTCGCTGGGTTCAGAAATCTTAGTTCCCTTATGTGCAGAAAGATGAGAGGCAACCTCAACTATGGTACATCGACAGTGGTTGCTCATGCCATATGACTGGAAGAATAAATTAAATGACCTCTCTTCAACCTCTCCAAGGAAGGAACATATCCTTTGGAGACAAAAGCAAAGGGAAAATCTGTGGAATAGGAACTGTGAAACTCAACGATCACATTCAGGTAAACAAAGTTTACCTTGTTGATAATCTTGGTTTTGACCTAATAAGTGTGTCACAGCTGTATGATCAAGGAGACAATGAAGTTAGATTCAGATCAAACGAATGTTCAGTCCTTGACTCCTCGGGACAAATCATCCTAAAAGGGAAAAGATTCAACAATGTATACATAATTGATCCATCCTTTGTTCCCAAGGAGAAACTTTGTCTCTCAACTGTGAATGACCAAGCTGATTTGTGGCATCAACGCCTCGGTCATGCTAGCACTAAGCTGATTCAAAAGCTACACTCAAAGGAGCTAGTCAGAGGGCTGCCAAAGCTAAGTGGCACATCTAAGGAACTGTGCTCTGACTGTGTAAAAGGGAAACATGCTCGTAGTTCCTT
Source organism: Rheum nobile (assembly GCA_027886185.1). Lineage (NCBI taxonomy): Eukaryota > Viridiplantae > Streptophyta > Magnoliopsida > Caryophyllales > Polygonaceae > Rheum > Rheum nobile. The sequence continues at coordinate 3,202,411 of WOAB01000639.1, forward strand.
CAAGTCCAAAAACATGGTAAGCACCTCAAGGCCTCTTGAACTCATCCACATGGATCTGTGTGGACCCATGAGAGTTCAGAGCCTAGGAGGGAACAGAAAAATCTCTTGATTGTTCACTCAATGCTATTCGGTCTGACCATGGTACCGAATTCGAAAATAGAGAATTTCTAACATTTTGCAGTGAGCATGGAATTGATCACAACTTCTCTGCACCATACACTCCTCAACAAAATGGATTAGTGGAAAGGAAGAACAGAACTTTGGAAGACATGGCTCGGACTATGCTGATCTCAAGTGGACTCTCTCAATCATTTTGGGCTGAGGCGATCAACACAGCTTGCTACATCATCAATCGAGCCATGCTTCGCCCAATCACAGAAAAGACACCCTATGAGCTCCTAAGAGGAAGAGTTCCCAACATCTCACATCTGAGGGTGTTCGGATGCAAGTGCTTTGTGCACAACAATGGGAAGGACAATCTTGGCAAATTCGACCCAAGAAGTGATGAAGGAATCTTCATTGGATACGCCTCGGGTAGCAAGGCGTACAAAGTCTTCAACAAAAGGACTAAAAAGGTAGAAGAAAGTGTTCATGTTATTTTTAATGAAAAAACACTTGGAAAGATTGTGCAGAACACCACCAATTCCTTTGAAGACCCGTTTCCCAAGTCATATCAAGAAGATCCAGATGAAGATGTCACTCCACCCAGTTCCTGTCCTGCTGCTCGGAACCCTCCAATGGCTCCTCCACCAGTTCCCATGAATAATGAACAACAATCCCTTTCTGGGAACCATGAGCATGACGACAACATCTATGGAGACTTCAATGACTCATCTTCCCACATGATCTTCAATGGAGAAGGTGATTCCAACCAGGAAGCTGAATGTTCAACTCAGAATGTCTCCACATCAAATGCTCTAGCTCCCAACAGAGAAAGAAGAATCATCAAGCCTCCAGTCAGGTTCGAACATCTCACCTTCTTTGCCTTCAATGCCTTTCTATCTATTGTGGAACCAAAGAACATAGGTGAGGCACTAAAGGATACAGACTGGATCCAAGCTATGCAAGAAGAGCTCCATCAGTTTGAAAGGAACAAAGTGTGGCATCTAGTTCCCCTCCCCAAGGATAAGCACATCATAGGAACTAGATGGGTTTTCAGAAACAAGCTAGATGATACAGGAACGGTGATAAGGAACAAAGCAAGACTGGTTGCTCAAGGATACAATCAACAAGAAAGCATTGACTATGATGAAACCTATGCTCTAGTGGCAAGGATTGAAGCAATAAGGTTATTGATTGCTTTCGCATCACACAAATGGTTCAAGTTGTTCCAAATGGATGTAAAGACGGCCTTCCTAAATGGAATTCTTCAAGAAGAAGTCTATGTCAAGCAACCACCTGGTTTTGAAGATGATGATCATCCAGACCATGTCTACTTCTTAGACAAAGCACTATACGGCCTCAAGCAAGCTCCCAGAGCTTGGTATGATCGACTTGCCCATTTCCTACTCTCAAATGGCTACAGGCGTGGAGTTATTGACAAAACTCTCTTCATCCTAGATGAAAAAGGTAACATCTTAGTGGTTCAAATTTATGTAGATGATATTATTTTTGGTTCCACTGACCTGTCCCTTGTAGACAAGTTCAAAGACTTGATGAGCAGTGAATTCGAAATGAGCTTAATTGGGGAACTCACCTTCTTCCTCGGATTACAAATCACTCAAAAGGAAGATGGTATTCAAATTCACCAACAGAAGTATGTTAGGGAACTACTAAAGAAGTTCAAAATGGATTCAAGCAAGCCTCTCTCCACTCCCATCTCCACCATTGCTCATTTGGACAAGGACCACTCAAGTCCTCTAGTGGAAGAGAAACTCTATCGAGGTATGATAGGCTCACTCATGTACCTAACCGCTAGTCGCCCAGACATTGTTTTTGCTGTTGGCTTGTGTGCCAGGTTCCAATCTTGTCCAAGAGAGACCCACTTGGCTGCTGTAAAGAGAATACTCCGATATCTCAAGGGAACTGATTCACTCTGTATTTGGTACCCCAAAGAATGTCCCTTTGAGCTGATGGGTTTCACTGATGCTGATTATGCTGGATACCTGGTGGATAGGAAGAGCACCTCTGGAATGGCACAGTTCCTAGGCCCTTGCCTTGTGTCATGGGGTTCAAAGAAACAAGTCTCAGTCTCCCTCTCCACCACAGAATCCGAGTACATTGCGGCTGCCTCCTGCTGTTTCCAACTTCTCTGGCTAAAGCAACAACTCGCGGATTTTGGTATGTCTTATGGTCCTCTCACTATTCTTTGTGATAACACCAGTGTTATAAACATTTCAAAGAATCCTGTGCATCACACTAGGACCAAGCATATAGATATAAGACATCATTTTCTTAGAGATCATGTTGAGAAATGAAACATCATTATGAAATTTTGTAGAACTGAAGATCAGGTTGCAGATATATTCACCAAATCCTTGAATAGAGTTCCCTTCGAGAACCTTAGATTGGAACTGGGAATGATTCCTATAACCTAGTAGTGACCTTAGTTTAAAGGCTCCTTTCCAGTTCCTCTGATTGACTAGTTTAAGATTTTTCACTTGTTGAGTCTTGATATCTATGTGTAATATATTTTGCTACAAACCCTCTTTTCATAATGATTTCTTAAAAAGGCTTAGATAAATTTTTCTGGTTCGTCTCCTTTTGGTCCTCATTATTCTTTCAACTCCTTCATTGTTCAAAGTTTCTTTGATGGCCCAAAAGTCACATCTGATCATATTTCTAACCCAACAATACAAGCCGAAATGATGATTGTGTACTAAGACCTTCCCCTGCCTCATTGCTCAATTTAATTCTCTATGATCCATCTCTAAACCCTCTCTGAGAATTATTGTGCAATGCGATAAATGACCTACCCTGATTCCTTGTATGGGAACGTATTTTCTTAGGTTCCATTGTTTAAACCCACATCAAAGGTTCCCATATGTCCCTCTAGCACGCTGAATATATCGCCAGAAAGGAACCAGGATGAAACGTTCTCCTAACGGCTAGTCTAGCGATTGAATTTCCCAAGACTACATTTATGGCAACTTCTCAGTACTCAGACGCGTCTCGTCAGTTGGCAGAACCCCCTCTTCTCTGCATGAGTTAATTTTGAATATATGTTGGCCGTTCCAAAAAGCTGCAAGAGACTTCAATGCTCAAGATTTTACCTGATCTTCTCAACGGCCAGATTTCTCCCATCGTCCCCTCAATCCTCATCTGCCTTTAAAAAGTATACTGTTGATCCAAGCTTCCCCACAACTTGTCATTCGCATCTCTCTGATCCTCTATTTCTCTCTCTCTCAAACACATAAAATTTCTAGCTCCTCAAAAATGGCTGACCAAAACCCTAACCTGATCCAAGACGAGGAGGAAGCTGCCCTTCTCCGAGCCTTCCGAGAAAAGAAGGCAGCGTCGTCTTCCAAGCCCATTTCTGCCACCACCTCCCAAAACCCCCAACCTGAGGAGAAAGTTGAAGAGCAACCTGAGGAGAAAACAGAGGCGAAGACTAAGGAGAAAGCGATAGACATCACTCCGGCTTCGACATCGGCTACAAAATCAGTCTCAGAGGGAGGTTCTCATGACTCCTCCCCTGATAAGACTACCCAAGAGATACTTAGCCCAGTGCCTTCTCCTTGTTAGGAAACGGAACTCTGGAACTTAGGTTCCCCTGAGAGTTCCGTTCCTCAGTTTCTCTACTTTTGAAGATGACAAATATTATGATACTAATGTTTTATCTCAAAGATGTGTTTTAAGGAACCACAAGAAATTACCTAAGGCAGGAAAGCCAAACAGAACAAGGGAACCAAAGGAACAAGACAGCTGAAGGAATCCAGAGGAACCCAGGTGTGCCCAGAAATGGAGCTTGCGACATTGCGATTCCCAGGAAATCTGGGAACACACAACCTCGGACAAAAGGTGTCGAAAACGACTTGTCCGAAGCTTCCAAAAGTCTGCCAAGGTCCAAGAGCAAAAGAACAAGATGCCTAGAGAACCTCTACCTCGGACAGAGACGATGAAAGCGACAACACATGAAGACGTCGTTGTCCAACAGACGGTTCCCAAGCGGCCAGCTTACTCAACCTCGGACGAAAGCGTTTTGACAACGACACCACAAGGCTTGTCTGAGGTAGTTGACCAACCAAGAGAGATTCTGAGCTGCCTAGGTTGTTTGCAAATGCCAAGAACAACGTGGATCAAGGAGAACCACTAATCCTAGGGCAAGCTCAATCCGTGGGAACCAAGAGAGGATCGAGCTACGAAGAATCCTCTATAAAAGGAAGACTAACCCAAAGGTTATCTTAAAGCACAAAAACAAGAACTCACACTCATTAGCAAATATCTAGTGTGAACCTCCAAACAAAGATCATCAAAGCAAACCGAGATCAAGAGGAACCAGTCAAGGAAGAAGAGCTGAGTGCTAAGTTCCTATGACTGTAAGTGATAGTTCCTAGGTGCGAAAGTCTGTTTCTTGGATTAATTATTGATTGTGTTAAGTTATCTAGGATTGTCTAACTGTGTGTAAGGCAAAGGAACTGTGTGTTCGTTCCTAGGATAAGATGTAACCAAAAGAGATAAGAAATCAAGAAGTAGACTTTGAAATCCTTTCGAAAGAAAGGTAGTGGTTTTTATCCTGGATTGCTAGTTGGCAATCAAAGGTTTCCACTATAAAGAACTTGTCTTTTGCTTGATTGTTTATTTCCGCTGCGAAAGGAACTGAAAATCGTTATTCTGAGTTCCTTAAGTTTTTATCTAACAATCACGATCCTACACTCCTGCTAGCCTCAAATCTAAACCCGTCTCCAACCCTGGCCCCTCTGTCGCCACAAGGCTGAAACAAAGAAAGAGAAGCTCCCAAGCTCTAGTTCCCTTTGAGCCCAAATCCACAAAAAAGGCTAAATCCACCACTCTCTCTTCTTCCTCCCTGGGTCAGGTCTCCTCTCTCTTCTCTAAGAGAAAGATCCTCAAACCGCTCATCATCGGCAAGGAGTTCTGGACCCAAGCCCTAGAAGAAGAAGATGAGGAACTGTTCAGTGATGCCCTAAGCGAGTTTCTCTCTCTGCTGCAGTATCAAGGTTGGGATGAGCTTTTGGTTGAGCCTTTCTCCGCCTCTGATGAAGTTGTCCGTCTGTTCTACCAGTCTCTCACCTTTGTACCCGCCAAGGATAACTCTCCCTGCAACGACGCCATATTCCAGTGGAAGGGAACCATGTCCCCCAACCTCATAGCGTCTGCTCTTGGGATCGAGTCCAGATCTGGCTTTGACATTCTGCATCAGAAAAAGGCATGGCCCAAAGGAAAGGATTACAAGTCCAAGGGAGAAGTGGTGAAGAAACTCTATGACGGCGACTACCCCTCAACCTTGGAAACAAAGGACCTCTCCATCGCCAACAAGCTTATGCACTTTTGGATCATCCGAAACCTAGTTCCCAGGAAGGAGCACCGAGCCTCAGTTCTCATCACAGATGCCATTCTAATGGAAAATGTACTATCTGGAGTACAGGTTGATCTCCCCCGCATTGTGTTAGCTCATATGCAGTTTTGCAAGTCCCACACATCCCATGCCCTACCCTTTCCCCATCTTATTAAAAATCTCCTCTCCCTGCTACACCAGTACCCTGATGATTTGCCCGAGACTGTCTATAGCAAGGTTCTCACCATAGCCACTGTTCGAAAATTGAAGACAAAGGATCACCAGCCCCCCCCCCCCCCCCTCTGAAGCTCAAGTTAACTCGCCTAAGGAAAAGGCCAGTTCCCAGGGCCCTTCAAGTTCCCTTCCACCGCTCAACCCCACTCAAGACTCCTATGCGATCCTTTCTTCTCTGGGTCGTATTGAAAGGCTATCACGAACGGCTCGACTGTCATCACGGTCGCTCTTCGTGATCAAGTACATGAGCTGGGGAAAATGAGCTCTGCTGTCTTAAGTTTGGTGGAAGTTCTTCAGAAAACTTGGGAAGATGCAACCGGTACTAACAAGGTTGTTGAAGAGGAGGCCGCTGCATTACCATAGGAACGCTTCTTCTGATTCCCAGTGCTGTAACCTCACAGTGTGCTAGTAGTTCCCCTAGGATCCTACTACCCTCTTCTATCCCTTGTTGTCTTTCTTAAAGGTTGCCTATGTTGTTGTCTCTGTAGGTTGTTGGTGTATTGGTTTTATGTTGTTTTGTGATTTGTCTCACCCCGCCTTAAACAATGTTAAGTTTTTGTTAAGTTAATGACTACTTTTGGCTTCGTTTCTATGATTATTTTGTCTTTGCCTTAAGTTTCCATTATGTTTCTGTTATGGGTTTGCTGCAATTGTGTATTTACTTGAATATCCCGTTCTTAACTTGTCACTGATCTTTTCGATGATGTCAAAAGGGGGAAGAAAAGGATAGGAACCTTGAACTTTAGAAACTACTGGACTAATAGAAACTCTGAACTAGTTCTACTTCTAAGGGGGGATTCGAAATAAACTTGTTCATTTGCTTAGGGGGAATTTGCAACCATTGAATGTTCCTCATTACTCTGTAATGTTGTAAATCCCTTAAAACTCAATATGGTCTCATAAAATTCAAAGTCCTATTATGTTGCAAGGTTCCGTGTATTTGTCATCATCAAAAATGGGGAAATTGTTAGGAAATGGAACTCTGGAACTTAGGTTCCCCTGAGAGTTTCTTTCCTCAGTTTCTCTACTTTTGAAGATGACAAATATTATGATACTAATGTTTTATCTCAAAGATGTGTTTTAAGGAACCACAAGAATATACAGAAGGCAAGAAAACCAAACAGGACAAAGAGAACCAAAGGAACAAGACAGAAGAAGGAACCCAGAGGAACCCAGATGTGCCCAATAACGTAGCATACGACATTGCGATTCCCGAGAAATCTGGGGACACACAACCTCGGACAAAAGTTGTTGAAAACGACTTGTCCGAAGCTTCCAAAGGTCTGCCAATGTCCAGAACAAAACAACAAGATACCCAGAAACGCTGAACCTAGGACAGAGAAGGTGAAAGCGACAGGACATAGAGATGTCACTGTCCAGAAGACAGTTCCCAAGCGCCCAGCTTGTTCAACCTCGGACGAAAGCATTTGGACAACGACATAGCAAGACTCGTCTGAGGTAGTTGACCAACCAAGAGAGATTCTGAGCTGCCTAGGTTGTTTTCACATGCCAAGAACAACGTGGACCAAGGAGAACCACTGATCCTAGGGCAAGCTCAATCTGTGGGAACCCAGAGAGGATCAAGCTGCGAAGAATCCTCTATAAAAGGAAGACTAACTCAAGAGTTATCTTCAAGCACTGAAATACGACTCACACACATTAGCAAATATCCAGTGTGAACCTTCAAACAAGATCATCAAAGCAAACCGAGATCAAGAGGAACCAGTCAAGGAATAGAAGAGCTGAGTGCTAAGTTCATGTGACTGTAAGTGATAGTTCCTAGGTGCGAAGGTCTGTTTCTTGGATTGATTATTGATTGTGTTAAGTTATCTAGGATTGCCTAACTGTGTGTAAGGCAAAGAAACTATGTGTTTGTTCCTAGGATAAGCTGTAATCAAAAGAGATAAGAAATCAAGAAGTAGACCTTGAAATCCTTTCGAAAGAAAGGTAGTGGTTTTTATCCTGGATTGCTAGTTGGTAATCAAAGGTTTCCACTATAAGGAACTTGTCATTTGTTTGATTGTTTATTTCCGCTGCGAAGGGAACTTAGAATCGATATTCTGAGTTCCTTAAGTTACTATCTAACAATCACGATCCTACAAAGACCACTTCAGGGATTTCCTCAAAATCTATCGCTTTTCTGATCTGTGTTGGTATGTTATATGGTCTCTGAGGTGCCAAAGCTTTGGATACCTCATCTTCAGCCAAGAGGAAGACAAGTCGTTCAATAATCCCCTGATCAGTTTGGATATGCAGTATAGATGTGAAAAGGCCAATCTCCTTGGGCACACAAGACATCCATATAGTCAAGCTACCATGTGGGTTCAAATTTCGTTCCTCCATATCAAAACAAGGGACAAAATCCTCCTCGGGTATGTCATCTGGCTGGCCAGATGGAGGTTTCATCAATGACAACACAAATGAATCTTCAGGATTTGAAGCATAAATCTTCACACCCCAAAGTAAAATATATTCATCTGTGGTGTTTTCTATGGTGAATGACGCTACGGCAACCTCGTTCACAGGAACCGATTGAGGCTTTCCTCCAGCGAATGGAAATGGCACAGACACCATGACAGGACCCTCCTCAGTTGGCGATGATGTTGTGACTGAAGGAACATCGATGAAGACAACCTCTCCCTTGTCTCCAATGGTGGAGTATTCATCGTCCATACCTATTTGCCACTCAATTAAAATCCAACAGAAATTTGTGAGTCCACAGGAAAAGAACACAACCACACGAGCTGCTCTAAGGAGAGGAAAGAGATGAAGAGTAGAAAGAGATGGGTAAACAACACACACTCCAATGAGATGGGGTAGATGAAGTGCCATTATGGAGATAGTAATGGAACTTCATCTACCCCATCTCATTGGAGTGTGTGTTGTTTACCCATCTCTTTCTACTCTTCATCTCTTTCCTCTCCTTAGAGCAGCTCGTGTGGTTGTGTTCTTTTCCTGTGGACTCACAAATTTCTGTTGGATTTTAATTGAGTGGCAAATAGGTATGGACGATGAATACTCCACCATTGGAGACAAGGGAGAGGTTGGCTTCATCGATGTTCCTTCAGTCACAACATCATCGCCAACTAAGGAGGGTCCTGTCATGGTGTCTGTGCCGTTTCCATTCGCTGGAGGAAAGCCTCAATCGGTTCCTGTGAACGAGGTTGCCGTGGCGTCATTCACCATAGAAAACACCACAGATGAATATATTTTACTTTGGGGTGTGAAGATTTATGCTTCAAATCCTGAAGATTCATTTGTGTTGTCATTGATGAAACCTCCATCTGGCCAGCCAGATGACATACCCGAGGAAGATTTTGTCCCTTGTTTTGATATGGAGGAACGAAATTTGAACCCACATGGTAGCTTGACTATATGGATGTCTTGTGTGCCCAAGGAGATTGGCCTTTTCACATCTATACTGCATATCCAAACTGATCAGGGGATTATTGAATGACTTGTCTTCCTCTTGGCTGAAGATGAGGTATCCAAAGCTTTGGCACCTCAGAGACCATATAACATACCAACACAGATCAGGAAAGCGATAGAGTTTGAGGAAATCCCTGAAGTGGTCTTACAAGGCTTAACAGAGGAAAATTATGTGTCGTATTTCAATGAGTTGTTAGGGATAGAGAAACTTCTGATTATGGTAAGTGTTATGTTTTCTATGTATGGGGGTTGGGGGACTGAGGGGATAGCTAAATGGCATCGTTCTGTCGTAGTACCAAGTTGTTGAATGATTTTTTTTTATATTTGTTTACATGAGTATGTCAAAGCTTATAATATAAAGTTTGTTACTTTGAGACAAAGGTATAATGTCAGGCTTGTAGCACTTAAAGTGCCAGGAGTAGGTGAAAGAAGGCCCTCAGTTGTCAGTGGAGATGTGGTTAATGTTTATGGAGAATATTATGTCCATCAGGTGTGTTAATAATGTAGGTATGTTGAATTCCTTAGGTTTTGATGGTTACAAACACTCAACTAATATGTGTACCAAGTGTTTAAGGGACAAGAAGAGTTTTCCCAGGGAGCGTTGCAGCAGAGGATCTCAGAGGGAACAAAGACTGAGCAAGTGCTTTGTTACCTCTCCCGGAACTGAAGTGACATACCAAGATCGAGGCTACAAAAGGAAAGAAGTCATACAACGTGCAGAATTAAGGAAACAAATCAAGAAGCCATGCGGTAGAGGATGAAGACTTCGGCTCCAAGGATCAAGCCGGATTGCGCAAAGATATGGAAAGAGAGAAAAGACCCGATCGTGTTATCCTAGGAATCTTTCCTAAGATAAGGCGATTGGAGAGAGAAGAATAATACCCAATCGGTTGGATTAATTAGGGAACTCCTTCCTTAATTAATATAATCGGTTGTGATATCTTATCTTCCAAACAAAATCATATCTTTGTAATCCGATTCTAGCATTTCCTAATTTGTGTCAATTAGGGTTTCTGCCGAGTTGTATTTAAGTAAAGTGAGGATTCATTTCTTAGCGACGACTTCACGGCTGAGAACGACTTTGAACGAGAAAAAAAGAAAAGAAGAAAAAGAGAGTGAGGTACGTGTGAGTCTTTGAGAGTTGAGTTTGATTCATCGTTGTAGAAGAGGTTTCGAGTCTAGCTGGTTGTTTAGAGGTCGAAGTCCAGGATACAAGTGTAATCAATCAAGAAACTAATAAGACAAGTACGCAGTTCAAAATCCTCTCAAGCGGAAGCTTGAAGGTAGTGGTTTTTCCTTGAGAAGCTAGTTTTGCTAATCAGGGTTTCCACTATATATCGTTAGTTCGTTCTATTATCTTTCTTGCTATTTAAATCCGTTGTGCCTTCTGTGGGAATAAAGCTTTTGTTCCCTCAGACGTAACTCTAACGATCCAACAATTGGTATCAGAGCCTGGTGCTCTAGATTGTTTTCGTTACAGAATTTACAGGAAAGATGTCGTCATCAAGCAACGCAATCGGTGATTCATTCTGGAAACCACCAACTCTGAAGTCTGGTGAGTATAGCTGGTGGGTGGAGCAAATTGAGTCCCATATCTGTTCCCTTGATGGACAGCTCTGGAAAGTTATTAAAGTCGGACCTTTTGTGATCAAGAACGAGACAGATGAGACAAAGCCAAAACCAAAGGTCGACTACACCGATGAGGATTGGAAGAAACTGGAGAAAAACAACAGGGCTAAGAAGATCCTTCACATGGCCCTTCTTCCCTCCGATCTCAAGAAAGTCATGAGCTATAAGACTGCCAAGGAGATCTGGGATGCCCTGAAACGTCTTCATCAAGGAAATGAAGACTCGAAGAAGAATAAGATCCTTTCCATGTTCAAGGAGTACGACCAAATTTCTCAAGGAAAAGATGAACACATTCAAGAGTACTACTCCAGGTTCCATGGGCTAGTTGGTCAGCTTCAGTACCTTGGTGAAACAATGCCAGACTGGAAGTTGACTCATCACTTCATGCAAGGTCTCAACACTCAGTGGGATGCCATTGCTCTTGCCCTCTACTCTCAAACAGACATCAAGACTCTTACTATGGAAGAGGTGGTTGCTAAGCTGAAAAGCAACGCCTCTGTCTATAACCATAAGATAAACAAGAAAGGAGAGGAGAAGGCGAAGAGCATTGCCCTGAAGGTGGAAAGGGCATTTGATCTGTCTCAAACGGGCGATGAAGATGTTGCTCTTATCACAAGGTCAATGAGGAAGATATGGTCTCAGAACAAGGACTCGCCCAGTTCCTCTGAAGGGAACAGAGACATGAAAGATGTGGTTTGTTAACACTGTCAGAACAAGGGACACATGGCCAGAAACTGCTTCAAGAAGAAGGCAGGAATGCCTCCAGCAAATGAAGGGAAGCAAGCAATGGTTGCCACCTGGGGAGAATCAGACTCAGATGACGAAGATTTGTCACATTCCAGGGATGTATGCTTAATGGCCGTTGAAGTTCCAAACGAGACAAAGGGAGAGGTAATCAACGATGAGGTAACTGAATCTGATCTTATATCAAGCTTAAGATGCAAATCTAAAGAAAGCTTGATCTCTATCATTAAGAATCTCGTTCGCGAGAGTAATCTTTTCAGTGAGCAACTCGAAGAGAAAGATGAATCGATCTCAGGTCTGATCGAAGAAAATCAGGTTTGGGCTGAAAAAGTGCTCACGCTTGAGAAAGGTTCATCTTCCTCTTCAAACACATGCTCTGAGTGTCCAGAACTCACTGAAAAGATTAAGTCTCTAGAGTCCACTGTTTCCTCACTCGAGGCTGAGTCTTTAATGTTAAAACTAGAAAATGCAAAACTTTCTAGTGATCTAACCAAACTTAGTGAGGAACAGAAGGACGAGCAAAAAGGTATTGTCTTTGTTGCAGCCAAGAATGAAAAGAAACCTGAAAAGAAGGAAGTACCTCGCTTTGGAATTGGCTATCAACCTAAGTTTCTTGTTGATGACACTAAGAAAAAAGGCTCCAAAGTCGAAGGAAAACAGTCTGTAAAAGAAAAGGGGGAATGTTCCTCCGGAGGGAACAAAGACAAAGACTGTTCTAATTCGACTGAGGAAGGCAAGGCTTGGTATCATGGATAGAAGGCTCATGCAATTTGGCTGAAGCAATCCCAAAGTAGTAAGTCCAATAATATTGATTTTCAGTCAAGGATTGCTAACAAAACAATTTGGCCAGGACATAGCAAGTATGTAGATCTGAAGTGTCAAAGGGTCTGTTGGTATTACGGGTATTCTGGTCATTACAAGCAAGAGTGCCTGCTGAAGCAACATAATGAGGAGATTGCTCGCACTACTAGGGAACATATAGAAGTTAAACCTCCTAAGATTAGATATGTTGCTCCCAAACCCAGAAAGCATAAGCTTGTCTGGGTTCGCAAGAACTAACTCTTTCTGTGCAGGATAAAGTGAGGAATGTTCCTAGTGTTTCATTCATTCAAGGGTCAGTTACTTGACAGGGAATAAAGTGAGTCTCACCTCACTTCTGCATGAAATACTTGAGACTCAAAGACCTGGTGTCAAAGGTAAAGAAAATAGGGATAAGGACTTATTGACTAATATGTTCCTTGTGTGAAAATTCCAGGTACCATGTACATCTAGGAAGGACATCACTGTGTCGAGAAAGATTGGCAAACGGGGATCAAACGCCAATTTTCTCATTGGAACACCTATTGGGGAACTCTGTATTCAGTTCCATACGAAGCCTGGTTTGTTCCCCTAACTACATGTCTATGTGTTGTGTTCCCTCGATGATTGGCTAGATTACGTGGTAAACTGTGAAAGACGAATCTTCATGCCTTATTATGCATTAGCTTCCTTGGGTATTAATTTTCGAAAAGCTTGACTATGTGCTTTTACTTCCTTTATGTACTGAATGTCTTGCATGGTCATCTATGTTATCATATGTCACATGAATCAGCTCTATTTCGGCCCAAAAGAATCAACTTGATGTTTTGTTTCCTCATCATAAGCCCAAATGATAGTTGATTCTACAGCTTACCCAGACCGCCGTGCTTAAAGTCTCCTATGAACCCCTCTTATCATCCTCAACTGGAGACCTCTTATGCATGATGAAAAATTCAATCACAAAAACACATATACTTTGGTGTGATGGTCTTTTGTACCCTCTCTGGTAACTAACCCCCAGCTTCACACCTTACTACTCTTTTGGATTGGCGGGAAACGATTCGGCTTCTGTGTCTGTAGGTTGAGTTGACATGTTTGCAGGTTGTAATGATGGCAATTTGTGTTGAGCCGCATCGTGCATTTAGGGCTGTGTTGATGAAAGAGAGTTGGGAAGAGAAATTCAGCCGGCTCAGTTGGATTCGGACGAGATTTTGAATTATTTTTGGGAAGTTGGAAGATCGCGTTCATTATCTCTTGGAAACAGATTGATTTGGTCTTATCTTTGGAAACCTTTGAAGATCTTGTGAGAGCTATATATATTGTGGCTTCCGGGTAAGTTTCCTCCTTACTGTTTCCTTATCTTCCTCAAGTTATCTTCCTCTTCCTCTCTGCCTCTCGTCTTCCCAGTGCTCTCTCTCTCTCTCTCTCTAAAAAATGGCCTCAAACACTTACCTTGCCCAAGACCTCCAAAACCTCTTTGCCAAACTTTCCTCCATGGGGACAGACCCCGCTCTCCTCGCCGCCATTACCCAGTCCCTACCTTCCACCTCCACCATCCCATCGACCACCACTGTTACCCCTCCACCATCACCCACCCAGGACCAACTCGCCATGGTCCCCTACATAGCCCCAATCGCCCCAAACTCAGACCCCGCTCCACAAAACCCTAACCCTAACACCGCTCCTGCCGCCCCCACAGCCATCTCCTCTACTAACTTAGAGGAGGTACATTCCTCGCCTACCCATCCCGATCCCATTGAGGAGGAGACAGAGGAGTTGCCCGATCAAGGGACCCCGGTCACGGTGGAGGAGCACCTGGCCGTCAAGGAGAAGATTTAGTCAGTGGTGAGAGACCTCTCCAGGGAGCTCGCTGAGGAAGAGGACGTGGAGGAGCCCCCAAAGGCCCCTAAGGCGTCCGGCAGGGTGAAGACTGCCTACTCCTCCAAGCGGAAGACACACTCTCAGAGGAAGTCTGAGAAGGCGATAACGGTGATCTCCAATGAGGAGTCGGTACCCCTCTCAGGGAACAAAGCAAAGAAATCCAAGGTGTCTGTCGCTCCCGTCCGTCAAAGCCAGCGTCGTCTGCCGGCCAAAGCCAAAGGAAAGGCAGTGGCGGCTGATGATGTTAAAGATGTGAGCCACAAGTCTGTGGTGAAGGAGCTGCTGCTGGACCCTGAGTTCCTCAAGGAGAACTTTCTGGATGGGGTGCTTGACATCTTGAAGGCTCAGAAATGGAGCAAGCTGTTTGTAGATGAAGTGGAGATGGATGAGGAGTTGTTGAGGGAATTCTATTCCACGTTTGCTATGGAGGTGAGGCCCCATGCTGTTCTGGGGAGCTAGAAGTTGAATGGGGAAGTTCATGTTTTCTCAAGCATTGAACTAGGCATGGCTCTGGGAGTTCCTCACGAAGGATATGGAGAATACCCAAAGGGCAGGTGGCCAAAAGATTTCACCTACTCAGAGTCTGTGCTGGCTGTTGCAGGGATTGAGAACGCTCAAGGTAGTGCTGATCTCGACATCTCTGAGATGTCTGCTGTTAACAAAGTACTGTACCACTTCCTCATCAGCAACATCACACCAATGGGACAGAAGAGGAACCGGCTTCTGATCTTAGACATTGTCCTTCTGTCCCTACTGCTGAAGAAGGAGCCCGTTTGCCTCCCTATGATTCTGATGCAGTACATGGCCCATACCAGGAACACCACCCAGCATGCTCTTCCCTTCCCTCGCGTTGTCAAGAAGATCCTTGAGTACCACAAAGTATACAACGCGTCGGAGGAAGTGAGCATCTTCTCCCGCCCCTTCAATGCGAGTAATCTGCACAAGATGTAGTTTGTTCTTCAAGAGGACGAAGGCTGGGTGAAGGTTGAGGGTGCTCCTGCAGTTTTTGAGGCGGTGGAGGAGTCTGAGGCTGAAAGCTCTGAGGGGGAACTGAACAAGGAGTCATCTCTTGGGAAGGACGTGAGAAGTCTCTGCAAGGATGTGAGGACTCTCATGGAAGATGTGCGCGCGCTCATTTCTCACCACGCATCGGCTCAATCGGCTGGTCACAGTGGTGCCTGATCGCTTACCTGCCATCCTATCCTCTTTTGTTCCCTTGTTGTCTACCCCTCCTTGTTCTGTTTTCTTGTTATCTGGTTTATGTGCCCGTTGTGGCAATTGACAATGGTTGATGTTTTGTCTGTTTTGGTTGTGCTTGCATGTTTTCCAGTTTTTTTTTTAAATTAATGACAAGGGGTGTTTTTGTTTATCTGGCATTGATCTTTCTTCTCTAACTCTTTACTATGTTTTTGATGATGCCAAAAGGGGGAAAATGACAGGTAGCATTATCTGAGGGGGAACAGAACAGGTCAAACGTATTGCTGAACTAAGGGGGAACTAACGGTGTTTTTAGTGGGAAACTTTCTTGTCAGCTCTGTCTTGTTCTAGTTGGTATATGCTTTATTGTTAAGGGTGTTTGTCACCATCAAAAAGGGGGAATTTGTTGAATTCCTTAGGTTTTGATGGTTACAAACACTCAACTAATATGTGTACCAAGTGTTTCAGGGACAAGAAGAGTTTTCCCAGGGAGCGTTGCAGCAGAGGATCTCAGAGGGAACAAAGACTGAGCAAGTGCTTTGTTACCTCTCCCGGAACTGAAGTGACAGACCAAGATCGAGGCTGCAAAAGGAAAGAAGTCATACAGCGTGCAGAATTAAGGAAACAAATCAAGAAGCCACACGGTAGAGGATGAAGACTTCGGCTCCAAGGATCAAGCCGGATTGCGCGAAGATATGGAAAGAGAGAAAAGACCTGATCGTGTTATCCTAGGAATCTTTCCTAAGATAAGGCGATTGGAGAGAGAAGAATAATATCCAATCGGTTGGATTAATTAGGGAACTCCTTCCTTAATTAATATAATCGGTTGTGATATCTTATCTTCCAAACAAAATCATATCTTTGTAATCCGATTCTAGCATTTCCTAATTTGTGTCAATTAGGGTTTCTGCCGAGTTGTATTTAAGTAAAGTGAGGATTCATTTCTTAGCGATGACTTCATGGATGAGAACGACTTTGAACGAGAAAAAAAAAGAAAAGAATAAAAAGAGAGTGAGGTGCGTGTGAGTCTTTGAGAGTTGAGTTTGATTCATCGTTGTAGAAGAGGTTTTGAGTCTAGCTGGTTGTTTAGAGGTCGAAGTCCAGGATACAAGTGTAATCAATCAAGAAACTAATAAGACAAGTACGCAGTTCAAAATCCTCTCAAGCGGAAGCTTGAAGATAGTGGTTTTTCCTTGAGAAGCTAGTTTTGCTAATCAGGGTTTCCACTATATATCGTGAGTTCATTCTGTTATCTTTCTTGCTATTTAAATCCCATGTGCCTTCTGTGGGAACAAAGCTTTTGTTCCCTCAGACGTAACTCTAACGATCCAACAAGGTATCTTATGTTTTTTGTCAAAGTGTAATATACTATTGTCGGTATGAATTATGAAATTGCACGAATTATCGTTGTCAATGTTATGTTCTCATGTTGAACTTGCTAATGTTCTTTGAACAGGGCTTGATCGACCGTGTTGAGGCTGATGAATTATTATTGCAATTTAATGATGAATTTTACCAAAGGCATATAGATAGCAATGCGTATGAAATCTGTTTTGTGTTCAACGGGACAAATTTTCGTAAGCTTCATGAAGTCATTCTATCTGCAGAGGCATTACATGAAAACTTCCTCTTTCCCCATGAGTATCAGTAAGCGGCGTCCTGTTCGTAATCGTTAAAACGAAACAGTTGGTTGAGCAACCAATGGATATCCTGTACCATATCAGCCGAGGGCCTCCAGTTTTGGGTCCTCCCGCCTTGGTAGACATGGCTTGAAATCCTGGCATTGTGTCCCCTTAAAGGGATGAGTCTCCCACCAGTATGGACAGTTGTGTAAACCATGTGATCATTAAGGCCCCATTCATAGTCGTTAGGCTCATAAGCCATGGAAACAAACGAAACAAGAGAAGGGAAATTAGAGTTTTTAGGGTGAGGAAGTGGAAGAAGTTTTGGAGCGGATTGTGGATGAGGAAATATGGTTTCGTATGAGGGGGTATATAAAGAGGTTTTTGGGTTGGTGGCGGTTAGGGTTACATTTATGAGGGTGCTTAATTTAATTAATTGGGTTAATATCCTGTCACTGATTGACGAAAGTTGGTGGGCAGTTAATGATAATTTCATGACGGTTGACTAATTTTTTATTGTCAGTCAATGGCGTTGGGGGCAGTTAATGATAATTTCATGACGGTTGACAAGATTGATAGGATACAGAAATAGTTGGTATGCAATCTAAACAAGTTGAAGTAGTCATAACATTGTATGTAATCCAAATATCCAATCCAAATATCCAAATAACATTGCATGTAATCTAAATGATGCACTTCGTTAGGCTCGACCTCCAGACCCCATCAAACACGTTGTGAGCCATGTCGCTCCTGAAGCCGTCAATAAATTTGTCTACCACAACGTCCAGATTTTTCCAACCAGCACTTAGCAACTCCATGTGTTTCAGAGTGTATATCCCACAGTCATGACTACGAACACAATATGCACTTTGTTACTCAGATGAAGTATGTAATAAAATTCGTAAGGGGATTGATATTTCGACTTACCCACGCTTGTTCTGCTTCAGTCCTTGAATTCTCTCAAATTTAATCTCTTGAGTACCCCGATGTTCAAATTTCTTGGCAAGTGGGGGGTACTGTGTCATGAAGTGAGGAAGAAATCGACAAATCCCATGCACATAGTTCTCTATGGCCAAGTTAGGGTTCAAATCCACATTACAATCATATACATTTGCCTGCCATTGCTGCAGATCGATCTCAACAGCCACCCAATGATTGTTATCGATGTTGAGGGGGAAATAAATGAAGTCCAGATCATCCCAACTGGACCCATAAGGTGTAGGCCGATCTCCCCTAAAGTATGCGAGTGCACGTTCAGATGCAGGTGGAACAGCGCAGTCATTTTTGATATAGTCTCTATATGCATCCGTATAATCAGCAGTCCAGAAAACGTCCAATATTGTAGCCTTGCTTTTAACTTCGGACTCCAAAAGCGCCTTACGGATATAACAACAAACTTCATCGATTTGCTTCAAAAAAATATAATTCATCCTATCAAGCATTGCAATAAATCCCAACAGTAAACTAAGTTGACATCATAATTAAATAGCTTACACCATCTTCCAGCCAAGCTTTTGGTTCCAGTAGTAGGCCAAACCAGTCCTTGTCCATCTCTTCACCACACATTCCAACTATTGGCTTAGAGCTGAAAAACAAAGAAGGCGTAATTCAATCCATGAAAGATAGTTGAACATTATTAAATCCGTGAGATACTAACCTTTCATCATTCATCCATTCCAGCAAAGCAGTCATCTCCTTCACCTGTGAATTCTTGGTTATCTTCTTCACAATTTCCCCCTTTTTTCTCATCTGTGTAAGGTGTTAGTTTTTTAGCGGATGGCTTCACCATACGACTAGGAAGAACCCTCCTCGGTTAGAGATGCTGCTCTCGTTTATTTCTGGGTTTTGCCTTCTTGGATGCAGCAACCACAATGGCTATCACTGAAAGAGGTTCCTCTCTTTCCTCTACCTCAGCTTGGGTAGCCTCCGGTGCTCCTTCAATGTCGTTAGTAAAATCCTGCTCCTGGTCCTTTTCACCAACGCCAGCATTTTCATTTTTGTCTTTGACAAGGGCCATAACACCATACGCACCCTCAACATCATTGTTAGCCTCAATGGAATTATCAAAATCCTGCAATCATAATAACCATGTCATGCATGTGTACAAATCCTGTCACCATGCCAGCCTTTTCTTGTAAAACATAAAAACTCACACACTAGAAATCTTGTCAATTCGTACAAATAATAATGTCATAGTAGTGATGAAAATTTGATAATTTTCATACCTCTTTTCCTTCAGCCTTTACCTTCTCCACCGCAGCCTCCTGAACCTCAGCCTCTACCTTATCCACCTTCTCCACCGCAACCTTCTCCACCACAGCCTCCTTAACTTCCTCACCATCAGTCTCGTTATCCTCATCAGAAACTTCCTCATCATCAGAAACATCTACCTTGTCATCCTCCTTCGGTTTGTCACCACCCTACCGAAGTTCTTCATTGTGATTAGCCTCATCACCATCACCAGATTCATCATCATCATCATCATCATCATCATCATCATCATCATCATCATCATCATCATCATTATCCTCACTCTCAACCTCATCACTCTCAGATAAAACACCCTCAACCTCCTTATCCTCCACCTCATCATCCTTATAAACTTCCTCCTCTTTCTCATCAGACTTACCATAGGATTCATCCTCATCCGAATAATTCTTTGATTTCCCAGTACTCTTGAGCTTAGGCACCTCCTCCTCCTTTGATACCCACTTTTCCAGCCTTCTCATCCTGTCAAGCACTCCTTTTTCCAACCTCTTCATCATTCTGAACATCTGACTTATCACCTCTGATGACTGCACATATGCATTACTCAAGCTTGCTCCATCTTTTCCTTGCTTCCCCTTCTTTTTCAAACCCTTCATTGATTCCTTCATAATTTTATCAAAATGCGGGTCATCAAATTCAATAACATAGTAGCAGTCGGACAGCTTATCCACCTCATCCTCATCGGGAATAAGAATGGGCTTAACCACATGTGTAGGATCAGCCAAAGACAACTCCAACACTCCATGTTCAGGGGCGTCATCTGAAAACCAACGAAGACCTCGAGGCATTGCAGATTCACTCAACTTTGATGCAAATTGGAGACCAAATGTTGGGAAAGCTTCACATACCCATATCTACAATAACAAGCGGTTTGAGAATTAGCAAATTAAGATACATTATTTCATTTTATCCTGTCACCCTATAATTTAGATCAGGTCACCCTAAAACAATCTGGAATGCAAATAAAAGTATGTTGGAATACTACTATGTAGTGTCAATCAAACAAGAAAAACTTCCTGCATATTCACCATTATCCTGTCGTCATGTACTCAAATATCTTGTCATAGTATAGCATAAAGTATACTACTATGCTGCAAATAAAACACATTCAGTAATTCATATTTCAACCATTACAAATTTAGATCAGGTCACCCTAAAACAATCTGGAATGCAAATAAAAGTATGTTGGAATACTACTATGTAGTGTCAATCAAACAAGAAAAACTTCCTGTATATTCACCACGATCCTGTCACCCAGTACTCAAATATCCTGTCATAGTATAGCATAAAGTATACTACTATGCTGCAAATAAAATACATTCAGTAATTCATATTTCAACCATTATAAATTTAGATCAGGTCACCCTAAAACAATCTGGAATGCAAATAAAAGTATGTTGGAATACTACTATGTAGTGTCAATCAAACAAGAAAAACTTCCTGTATATTCACCACGATCCTGTCACCCAGTACTCAAATATCTTGTCATAGTATAGCATAAAGTAATTAATATTTGAAGCAATAAAACTACCTGGAACACAACTGGCATGCCTTGAATGGAATATGGAATTCTTGGTGTGTCGGAGAGTAGCTTTGCCTTCTCTATTGTTTGCATCCTTTTGGCCAATGTTGTGGTCAATGACTTGTGAAGCTCTTCATAAGCAACCCTTCCCCATGGATAATCCCAAAATTAATCCATATTCTCCAACAACCTAACATGCAGCGGCTTCACTAGCCTCTTCTTATCCCCTCCCAGCAACAGACCTTCAACTATCAACAACAGTGCCAATTTCATTTTGTAGTTGTCCAATTCACGATGTTCTTTAAATCTGTTGTAAACATCTTGTATGGTCGTCTTAGGACCACCAGGACTACCAAAAAAACGCTCCATTACTAGCCCGTCTGCTTTAGTATCCACAAATGGAAGTTCACCACAATTCAGTCCAGTTATGAGAGAGAACTCCTTAATCGAAAACCTCAACTCTTTTCCTGCCACCTCATACCAAGACTCCCACTTCTTTTTTGTTTCAAGTTGCTTAAATAGAAATGCATGCAATGTATGTGAAGAAAATGATACCTGCTGCAATATTTTCAAAACTTTTCCAAACGGGTCATCCAAAACCCGTTGCCAATCCACATGTGTCAACTTGTTTTCAATCTCACGAACAAAGTGCACCCTACAGTTGATGTTAATTCTGTCGTAGAAAGTTTCACCTCTGAAATAACTGTACCTAATCTGCAAGCCAAATGAAAATAACCATAAACAAACGCAATCGAACCATTTCAGAAGCCTCAGACGACAGATAAAAAAACATAAAACCCTAAAAAAACACTCCTGATATAAAGTAAACCATTTCAGATGGGTGACAGGACAATTTTCTAAGCACCTAACTCAACTCAACATACCCAGATGTACAGATCACACGAGAAGACAAGGAAGTTGCAAGAGTAATAGATCTATAATGTCAGGAAAATAACAACATTAGAATTTCAAAACACAACATAATCTGACATTCATGACAATCAAATTAATCATTTCAACAATAACACTATACGATGTGACAAATATTTCATCAACGCTGACAAGAAATGTTCATACAATGGTAATTCCTGCAATTGTGACAAAAACAAACATAATCTGACATTCTCATTTTACAAACACGGATTTCACAGGTTGATACAATTCGCTGCATTCAACCTCACTTCCTCACTTCATTTCAGCTCAAACAACAGTGAATCAACCCTAAAAACCAAATGAACAACAACGGAGCAACCCTAAAATGGCGTTAAATGACTTGAACTCTGAAAAACTTGACATACCTACCTCGAACAACAAGGCTCGAAGGAGATAGACAGAAGAGACAGATGAATCGGAATCGCGACAGAATCGCAAGAGCCTTAAGCGGAATCGCAATGGCCTTACTCGGAGCTCAAGCGGCGATGAAGGGATTAAGCTATCTCGAACGGTGAAGAAGGGTTTAAGCTACCTCGAACGGTGAAGAAGGGTTTCAAGCAAACAAACCTGGAAGAGAAAGCTTCACGCCGGAATCGGTGAATCTCGCCGAAAAAAATAAATCTAGATTCCGCCGGCGAAGAGGAAACCTCTGGGAGAGAAAAGGAAAAGGAAATGATTTGGGTTTTTTTTTACGTGTAGCAAATTTTTCACATTTCATTTTGGAATTCAAAATAATTTGGGGTTTCATTTTTTTTTTCAATTAAAATAGTGCCATGTCAGAATTTCTTTTCAAAAAAAAAAAAAATCAGATTTTCATTTAACTTTTTATTTATGGGATATAATTGCAAAAAACAAGGGAAAAAAAAGTCTTTGGGATAGATTTGCAAAAACCAAAAAAAATAGGATAGTTTTGCAAAACCTATATAAAAATGGAGTATTGGGTGCTATTTCCCTATTGATTTCGCGATCTATTATTCTAGAGGAAGCCAAATGGAGTCTATTTGTCCCATCACACTACGATAAGAAAAAAACACCACCTTCAAAAAATACACTCTGCATGTCGATACTGACTTTATTGAATTCGCTCTGTTATTCTTGAGGAGGACAGATGGAGTCTATTTGTCCCATCAACACTACGATAAGAAAAACAGACTAAATGAAGCTCGTTATAGTGGGACGAACACCTATCATCCCCCATTGCGTCATTGCGAGAGATACTCCAAAAGTAAAACATACATCTTATAATTATAACATTTATTTTTTTGGCCGAAGATAATTATAACATATTACAGCCCAAGTTAAGTGGAGGAAACGTTGGCGATGATGTCATCAATGAAGCGGCTCAAGGAACGGTGTGAGGAGCCGCCTTCGAGCAGGGCGTTCTTGGCGGTGTGGCTCATCTCCGCCATCCTCTTCCTGACGGCGGCCCCCTCCTCCCCCTCCATAACCCTGCGGATCCCTTGCTCCACCTCGGCGGCCTCCACCAGCACGTTGGCCTGGACCTGGGCGGCGTCGTAGCAGTAGTCGATCCGCATCTCCGTGGCCAGCCCGGCCTCCCGGGCCCAGTAGTACGCGTTGAGCTGCTGCTCCGCGAAGAGCGGCCATGCGGCCACCGGCACCCCCAGCCACAGGCTCTCCATCAGCGAGTTCCACCCGCAGTGTGATTAGAAAGTACGTGATTAGAAAGGAGAACTTCTATTTATTAAATATTTATTAAAGCCTCTATGAACAAAATAATATTTATTAAAGCCAATTTCATGCTATAATAATCCAATACTAATAGCTAGTACGTGATTAGAAAGGAGAACTTCTATTACAATCTCAGGTGAACACCGCCATCACAAAATACACTCAGCATGTTGATACTGATATTATTGAATTCGCGATCTATTATTCTAGAGGAAGCCAGATAGAGTCTATTTGTCCCATCAACACTTCGATAAGAAAAAAACACCACCTTCACAAAATACACTCTGCATGTCGATACTAACTTTATTGAATTCGCTCTGTTATTCTTGAGGAGGCCAGATGGAGTCTATTTATCCCATCAACACTACGATAATAAAAACAGACTAAATGAAGCGCGTTATAGTGGGACGGACACCTATCATCCCCCATTGCATCATTGCGAAAGATACTCCAAAAGTAAAACATACATCTTATAATTATAAGATTTATTTTTTTGGCCGAAGATAATTATAACATATTACAGCCCAAGTTAAGTGGAGGAAACGTTGGCGATGACGTCATCAATGAAGCGGCTCAAGGAGCGGTGTGAGGAGCCGCCTTCGAGCAGGGCGTTCTTGGCGGTGTGGCTCATCTCCGCTAGCCTCTTCCTGACGGCGGCCCCCTCCTCCCCCTCCATAACCCTGCGGATCCCTTGCTCCACCTCGGCGGCCTCCACCAGCACGTTGGCCTGGACCTGGGCGGCGTCGTAGCAGTAGTCAATCCGCATCTCCGTGGCCAGCCCGGCCTCCCGGGCCCAGTAGTACGCGTTGAGCTGCTGCTCCGCGAAGAGCGGCCATGCGGCCACCGGCACCCCCAGCCACAGGCTCTCCATCAGCGAGTTCCACCCGCAGTGTGACACGAACGCGCCGGTTGACGCGTGGGCCAGCACTTCCCTCTGCGGGGCCCACCCCACAACCCTCCCCACGCCCGCCGTGTGCTCCAGGAACCCCTCCGGCAGCACCTCGTTGAAGTCGTCGTAGTCGTTCCCCTTCCCGGCCTCCGGCTGCCGGCGGAGGGACCACACGAACCGGTGGCCGCTCTTCTCCAGCCCGGCGGCGATCTCCCGCACCTGATCCTCACCGAACCCTCCCATGGTCCCGAAGCAGAGGAACACCACCGAGCGGGGCGGCTGCGCGTCAAGCCAATCGATAAGGGTCCTTTCTGTCCCTGTCACCGTGGATGAATCATGGCCGTCCGCGTACACCATTGGGCCGATTGGGTAGATCGGAGGGACTTTATTGTTTCCGGATAACGAACGGATGAAATCTGGCTCCAGCTCCGTGAAAGTGTTGGACAGGACCCCCTTGGATCTGAGAAACTGTTTTGTGTTTCTGAGGAAGATGGCGGCGCTGTTCTTGTTCTTGACCACCCCTGGCCATGACGCCTCCGGCAAGGGGGTTCGGAAACCCGGCACGTCCAGCGAGGGCGTCGCAGGGAGCTGGCCGCCGAGGGGGCCCTCGAAGTGGAACATGAAGGAGAGCATGCTGGCACCGGAGGCGAAGAAGAAGTACGACGGGACGCCGAGCTCGCCGGCGACGTCGAGCATGGTGCTGCAGAACATGTCGATGACGAAGCCGGCGAGGCGGCGACGGCCGTTTGAGGCGGCGGCGCGCTCCCGGACCATGTCCTTGACGACGGGCTTGTAGGCCTCCATGTGAGCGGTGAAGAGGCGGAGAAAGTCGCCGGTGGCGGCGACCTCCGGGAGCGGCGGGAGGCGGACGAGAGAGACGCGGGGGTGGAGGGAAGAGTCGGCGGCGGCGGCGTCGATGGATTTGAAGTAGGCGTCGAGGGTGTGGTCGGAGATGGGGATGTCGGCGATGAAGACGACGACGGAGATCCGGGGGTCGTGGGCAGCCAGGCGCCGGGCGAGATCCATCTCGATGGCGAAGTGGCTGAATCCAGGGGACGGGATGAGTACCACCTCAAAATTGGTTTCCATGGCTTGGGTTGTAAGATTTTGGGCTCAACTCTAGTCTCTATAATTAAAGAAAGACATCATCACCTTATCTACGGTGGACCAACTTTCTTATTTTTGTTTTATTGTCAATAATTGCAAAAGTGCAGTTAGGTTGTAAATAGGTCGAAAACATTTTAAAATCAACATGGTTTCCATGTGAGCGGCGACGGGATTATTGCTTTTTAGAAATTTAATGTCCACAATTTTTTTAGGGTCAGTATATATACACACCAAACAGTGTCTAAATGCACACTATTTGGTGCGTTAACACTTAACGCACACTTTGGTGCGTTAAGTGTTAACGTATAAAAATTATAATAATTATTAAATAACAATTAATTATAGGGGGAAGATTATGGAGATTATTTTCGTACTGTCCTAGAGTGGGGGAGTAAGAATGAAATGCTTGAATGGGCTAGAGCTAAAGCAAAAGAGCTGATGATAGTTTTGGTAAAACGTACTTCAAATGCGTACGTGGTTAATTTGACATGCGATAGATATGGTGAGCCGAGATCTTGGAGGCGTAAAGTTAATGTACAAAATCCAAAGTTGTCGGTTGAAAGGATTCGAAAACGTAGATCGAAGAAGTGTGGTTGTAAATTCGAGCTATACGGGTGTCGTTTCCACAAGAAGACAGGATCCCTTACTGAAAAATGGGTGTTGGATGTTATACATGGCACCCACAACCACAAGCTTTATGCTAGCTTTCATGGGAATGCATTCATGGGTCGAATGACCCAAGAGGAGGAGGTCATGGCTAGGAAATGGGGTGATGGTCGGAAGACTCCGAAAGAGATTGTTTCGAACTTGAGAAAACACTTTCCGGAAAATGTGACATCAATGAAGCAGGTTGCAACTTTTTGCAGAAGCTCCAGTACGAGGATCGTGGGGAATTGACGATTACCCAGTGGTCTCTGACTTTTTTGAAAGAGAACGGGTATCTTTTTTATCCTCTTAGGAATAATAAGAAAGGGCAAGAGGTAGAGATCCTGTTTTTTGCTCACCCGGAGTCGCTACGCTTGTTGAAGAAGTTCCCGTACGTGGTGATCATTGACGCCACATACAAAACAAACAAGTATGTAAAACCATTTAATAACAGTTAATTTTGTTTGTGCTCTTGTTTAATTAGTTATATTGACAAGTATTAATGTCCACTGGTAATAGGTATGATATGCCTTTGGTGGAGATTGTTGGTTTTACCAGCACTCACAAGACGTTCAACATTGCGTACGCATTCACAAAAGCAGAGACGTTTTCCCATTACCAGTGGATATTGACTGCCCTTCGGAACTTGTTTCAGCAGTTAGGAGTTATGCCCAATGCTATCATGACCGATTGTGAAAAGGCTCTCATGAAAGCTATTAAGGTAGTATTCAAAGACTCCCCGGTTAGGCAGCTCTTGTGTTGGGTCCATATTAGAAACAACATCAAGGCACATGCGGATAAGGTTATAAAAGATAGTGCCAAGGTCGATACGTTTACAAACCAGTGTTGGGGACTATTTTGCTCGACCACAGAGGAAAGGTACGAGGAGAGGCTCAGAGCATTGAGGAAGTCGTGGAAGAGCGGCCTTGTTGGATACGTCGAGAGAGAATGGCTGACTCCTTACAAGGAAAGTATAGTAAGAGCCTAGACGGATGACACCCTTCACTTCCTCACACGAACTTCAAACAGGTATAATTTGAACATTGTGTAGTTAAAATAGTTTAGTATTCGATATGAATGTTGTACCCTGAGTAAACAAATTTTGTTTTGATAGGGTTGAGGGGATGCATCGTGTGTTGAAAGATATTGTAGGGTCCAGCAGAGGCGGCTTTAACAGAGTGATCGTAAGGATCCACCATGAAATCCTTCTTCAAATAGACACGATAAAAGCGACCATGAATAAGTCACTGTCTACACGACCAATGGAGTTCAACGACCCAGGGTTTCCAGAGCTTGCTCGAATGGTCTTTTCAAGGCTGTTTTGCAGAGTGTCGGATATGTGTTTTGATTTGTTGTTGGCCATGTATGATCAGCTAGTGAAGGATGAGTATTCAGAAGTATGCGATGATCATTGGGTGAGAGACTGCCTTGGGTTGCCGTGCGTCCACGATATTGCAAAAGCCATCATTACAAAGACAACTCTCACTCCAGACGACATTCACGACTTCTGGAAGGACTTGCATTGGGAAAACGATCCAACAACATGTGCGCTTGGTGATGACGGTGTAGCTATTTCCATTCCAGAGTTGAGATTGCGTGAGATGTGGTCGAAAGTGCAAAGCCGTACTTTGACCCAAGCCACGTTATGGCAAATGAGTGAGTTGTACATGGCCTTGGAGCATCCGGAACAGAGTACATTTATGGAGCCGACGGGCATACGTTCCAAGGGAAGGCCAAGTGGTGCGAAGAACAAGGCAAAGGGGTCGCCGACTAGGGAAAAGAGTCTGCATGAGCACGTAAGAGAAGACTTAGTGAAGTCTGAGAAGGCAAAGGCAAAGGAGAAGGCAAAAGGGCCAGGCCGTCCCAGAAAGCAACCAAGTATTGTGGTGCTCGACGCTGAGAACATGCAATCACAACCGCAACCAGAAGAATCACAATTTGAGGACGCCGATGTGGGAGTCCGTAAGTCGGAATGGCCTGAGGAACCCATGATTCATTTTGGGGTGGACTTTGGGGTTCGGAATATCGATTACTTCTGGTTTGGGTACATTAACAGTGCTAAGGAAGTACGTTCAGATGGACATTGTGGTTATCGGTCTTTGGCTGTGCTTATGGGGATGAGTGAGGGTCAGTATCCCTTGATCCGTAGCGCGATGGCAAAGGAGTTGCGTGTTAACCGACAAATGTGGGAGCCGGTATGAGCTTATGCAAGACCAGGGTCATGGGACGATCTAATGGTTCAAATTAACTATGTTAATACCCCTTGTGGCGCGGATTATTGGCTTGACATGCCATTCATGGGTTTAGTGTTTGCAACGGTGTATAACGTTGCTATCGTCGTCATATCTGAGCACCCTTCATTGTGCTTACCAATACGGGCGTCTGGATCAAGCTTCGCACCTCCCATAAATTTTGTGGGGATAGCACACGTAGGGTGTCACAACCACTGGATACCGGTAATGTTTTGTATCTCTACTTGTACCTAGATGTTTCATTTGCAATATTGTGTATGCTA
The DNA here is from genome assembly GCA_027886185.1 of Rheum nobile. Taxonomy (NCBI): domain Eukaryota; kingdom Viridiplantae; phylum Streptophyta; class Magnoliopsida; order Caryophyllales; family Polygonaceae; genus Rheum; species Rheum nobile. The sequence continues at coordinate 3,230,968 of WOAB01000639.1, forward strand.
ATTGGGTTTTGTTTTTGTATTCCAATAGGTGACGCTCATTAACGAGTCTCCATTACCACCCATGACGGATGCGTGGCGAAGACATTGTGATCCGAACATCCTTTGGTGGGAAACATTGTATGCTTCGAAATTTCAAGAGTTTAGGGAATGCCGCATTGCAGCCGGCAAGAATCCAGATTATGTGGCGTATTAGAGTTTAGTGTGAATTGTAATACAATATGAAATTTGATGTTATTTAGCTTGATTATTTGCTGATTATTATTGCTTTGGTGTGTTTGAGAGTAATCCAAACGTAAAATTACATACTTAAAATTGGAATACAATATAAGAAGACATTAAACTTATACAATCATAACATTGTAATATTACATAATCAAACAACATCATTTCGTTATATCATAACCCCGATAATATATCGTTCTCTTTAACTTCCAACATTTATCGGAAAGGGTGTCACAGAGTTCTTGAAGCTTATTTCTTTCCTTCACCAGATCTCTGATAACCTTGGCAGTATTCTCGTCATACGGTGGATCGAGCCACTTAAAGGTACGACACCCTCTTTCATCTTCATACCGCTCCGATGGGACGTAACCTTTGCATGCGAGGTACCTTCTTTTATAGTGATTGGGCCTGTCGCAAGTGTACAATACGACCGGAAAATTGCATTCGCACATTGTAACCGGAGGCAATGCACTGTTGGAGGATGAAGTCATCCCCTGATATGTAATACGAATTATTGTATAAGAAAATATAAAGTCTTGCAAAAACTAAAGCAAAAAGGTGATTGTTGTGTTTGGATGTGGAAGTATGAAGAAATTGATATGGGTATATATAGGAGGGAAATTCGACCGTTATAAAATTCTTACCGTTGGTGCGTTATCCCTTAACGCACAGAGAACGGTCGGATTTCATAACGGCCGAATATTGGCCGTTCAGGATGGATTCTGGGTGTGCGTTTAGGCTTAACGCACACCTGGCTGGGCTTGACTCTGGCCCCAACAGTCATTGGGCTTCGTAACAGCCCAATGAATATGTGTGCGTTTAGGGTTAACGCATAGTATTGTTTTAGGGTTTAGGGTAGGATTTAGGGTTTAGGGTTTAGGATTAAATGCATTGTACATAATTCTTAAGCAATCTCTACTGTATTGCCCAATGAATATACTTATAAAGCATTCATCAGTCATGGTTTATACTAATGTATTGTACATAATTCTTAAGCAATCTCTACTTGCACTATATACTTACATGAGTTTCATAGTAACGATATATCACGAAGTATGAAGAAGCTGTACGTATAGGTTATAATACTATGTTATTATAATATTATACTGATGTCTCACTCGTATTATAAGTTAATGGGCCCAGACAAAGTTTTATGAAGTTATAATGGGCCTAGTTTTAGGGTTTAGGATAGGGTTTAGGGTTTCTTATATACGTTCCAACGGTTTAGGGTTTAGGATTAAATGCATATTAAATAAATTAATATTATCTTATCATATGGTTAATACTAATATATGATTTAGAACTTTATACTTATAAAGCATTCATCAGTCATGGTTTATACTAATGTATTGTACATAATTCTTAAGCAATCTCTACTTGCACTATATACTTACATGAGTTTCATAGTAACGATATATCACGAAGTATGAAGAAGCTGTACGTTTAGGTTATAATACTATGTTATTATAATATTATACTGAGGTCTCACTCGTATTATAAGTTAATGGGCCCAGACGATACCATCTATCCACCTGAGAACTATCGCCAAGCATATTGGGCCTAGTTTAGGCCCAATATGCTTGTTCGGGCCTAGTTTGGGCCCAATATGCGTTTGTTGGTCTTATTGGGCCTAGTTTAGGCCTAATATGCTTGTTCGGGCCTAGTTTGGGCCCAATATGCGTTTGTTGGTCCTATTGGGCCTAGTTTAGGCCCAATATGCTTGTTCGGGCCTAGTTTGGGCCCAATATGCGTTTGTTGGTCCTATTGGGCCTAGTTTAGGCCCAATATGCTTGTTTGGGCCTAGTGGGCCTAGTTTAGGCCCAATATGCTTGTTCGGGCCTAGTTTGGGCCCAATATGCGTTTGTTGGTCTTATTGGGCCTAGTTTAGGCCCAATATGCTTGTCCGGGCCTAGTTTGGGCCCAATATGCGTTTGTTGGTCCTATTGGGCCTAGTTTAGGCCCAATATGCTTGTTCGGGCCTAGTTAGGGCCCAATATGCGTTTGTTGGTCCTATTGGGCAAATTAAAATGTATACATATGTAACCCAAAATACAAAACACAAGTCCAAAACACAATTTCAAAACACATAACATCGCTAATCTCCGAGCTGACTCCCACTACCCTCCCCCGGCTCGTGTATGGAATCCGGGAATATCTGTGATGCACGAGGTGGAGGAGGGGCCATCGGAGGAGTCTCATCAGTCAACATATGTAATAGAAGAGACATCATCTCGTCAACCTCCTGAACGGGGATAAGATCCCTACGCGTCCGCCTCTGGAAATAGGCACGAATCTCACCAGCAACCAACTGGTTCCGCTGTATTGGCAAATACCCATTAGAATTTAAATATGATTAATTAATAAATGACATTAATTGATTTAAACAAATTGCACATATCGCAAGAGTGTCCACCGATGGTGTGGGATGGACAGGGCCATGAGGACGATCCTGTCTGGTGGATCTAGGATCCACCAGCACATGTGAATACTCGTCCAACCAATCCAGATAGTCATCTGTAACATCCCAATAGCGTGTGACTGGTGGCGCCTCAACATGGATCAAAGGCCTCGGATCCTCATCCCATGCCCCCAATAGATGAGCGTCGAATTTGACGTCGTAATGCCTGAGGTCGTCTTGTCGGATCAATGAGCTCGGCTCTGGGGGTAAGATCGGGATCCCCTGTACATGGCTAAACTGACGAAGGCAGCGGTCCGGCAGGTACGGCTCCTGAATATCCATGATCTGAATGATCCCTCTAAACAGGGAAGGAGCGTACTCTGGTCGGTCGAATGATACTCTACGAAACGGACACCACTGTACCTGTAACAAATAAAATTGATAACATATTATAAAATATATAGCATGAAGTACATATTATAAATTAAAATACTAATATGGTGAAACATATTACCTCCTCATATCTAATATTGTCCAGCATCTGGCGCATACACACCAAACGCCCTGGCTCTTTGCTCTATGGTACCTCCTGGCCGTCTCTGATGGCAGAAGCATCGTCGGCCATGGCAGTTGGGTCCGTGACATAATGTCCACGAAAATGAGGAAAGTACGCCCATATCCATGACTACATAAGAAGATCGAACGAAGTATAAGGTTACAAAAGAAATAATTATAATGTATAAAGTAAATTCAAATTTATTAAATTTAAATTCTTACCCTCAAAAGTATGCCACAACTGGCAATGCCCTGTGCCTCTCGTCTGGACGCCTGTCCTAAGTTCCGGTACAAGAACGCCAGAATGCCTGCTCCCCATGCATATCGGCCTGTGGCCTCGTGACCGAACAATAGTGCCAACCACTTGTGCTTGATCTGACGGGTAGACTTGTCAACCAACACTGTGGAGCCGAGCATCAAGAACAGATAAAGTGAAGCCAAGACGCTCTCGTCCCTCTGTTCGCTACCCATCATGCGCGTCAAATCGTCCTATAGCCTCACGATAGGAATGCCGCCAGTACGGTACCATCTATCCACCTGAGAACTATCGTCAAACCCAAAAAGCTCCAGCGCAATCCTCCGTCTGAGCTCTAGATCGTTCACACCTGGTGCCGTACAACTCCTCCCGTCAATGGGCACCCTGAGTATCTCATAAACGTCGTGTAGCGTAATCGTCATCTCGCCCCAAGGAAAATGGAACGATGACGTCTCAGGGTGCCATCTCTCCACAAAAGCAGAGACCAGGACGCGATCAATAGCCCCGGTGCCAAGAACACGGAGATGTGTGAGGCCACTACGCTCCGCTAGCCGAAACCATGACTTTAGCTCGGGTCTGATGAACGGCTCAAGATCTGTGACGATGCCGACGTGGAAGTGAACCCTCAAGACCTTACGTGTCTACATGTTCGATAATTAATATTAGCTACAAAATTAAAAAAAATAATTACATTTCTACAAGACAAATGAGTTAAGAAAACGCACCAAATCCTGAGTCTGCTGGCGGGCCTGACGGCCTGAAACACGGGGAGCGGCCTCAACATCTGCAGCCTCCTCCGGCGCAACCTCGGGAGCAGCCTCTGGTGCAGCCTCTGGAGCATCCTCTGGAGCAGCCTGTCCTCTAGCTATCCTGCGCCGTCGCTGCTGTGGAAGGGTGGGGGCACGAGGGGGAGGAGGGGCCAAAGGAGTCAAATCATAAATCGCCCTCGCGATATGTGTGGTGTAGCTCGGAAGGAGGAAAGGGACGTGCGGCCCTCCAGGCATCCAAGAAGACTGCCCTAGAACGGGGCCATGAGCTGGTGCTGGAGCTGGTGCTGGTGCTGGAGCTGGTGCAGGGGAAGAAATAGGGGAGGGGGCAGCAAGACTATAAGGGAACGGGGAGGAAATGGGGGATGGGACAGAACAAGGAGGTGGAGGGTCGGTCTCATCCGGTAAAATCGGCTCATAAGAAACCGTGTAGTCTGCCAGCAGATCCTCGTCCTCATCTGACACATGACATGCCACCTCATCAACTGGCATATCGTCACTAGATGTGACGTATGCGTCCTCCATCCTCGCATCCTCGGTCGGACAAGAAGCTGGAACCGGCGACGAATCCTCAGTCAGACCAGAAGCTGGAACCGGTGACTCTACTGCTAATAAGTCCGCCCTCATCTGCACCACATGACGCCGCACTGTCGCTGAGATATGCTTTCTAGGCACACCGCGTCGATCAGCTACCGGAGCGGGATGTGTCATCCCCTCAGATCCACCCAACGCGTCCCGTAATGCCTAAAATTATTGTTTCGTAATTTATTATAGTCATTCTCTAATATCATTAATTTATTTCTCTCAATTTCAAACGAAATTCAAACTTTTATTTTAAACTTAAATTATATAATTTAATATCTATAATATCTAATTTTATAAAGCATTATTTCTAATTAATCTATTTTATCTAAATTTCATATTTATTGATCGGTTCAGAATTATCTAACTTTCATACCTATTTCGCTAAATATTATATGAAATTTTAAATTTCATTTAAATTTTATATAAATTATATATATTTTATCATATTTCTCTAAATTTTATATAAACTTAATTTTGGATGAATTCTAAGCAAATCTAACAAATATAACGATTAAAATTTAACGTCAAAATTTAGATGAAATCTAAGCAAATCTAACAAATATAACGATTAAAATTTAACGTCAAAATTTAGATGAAATCTAAGCAAATCTAACAAATATAACGATTAAAATTTAACGACAAAATTTGAATAAATTTGGATGATTTCTAAGCAAATCTACTTACCTGACGACTGATGCCTGTTGTGGGTGTAACGTCAATAGGTGGACTCGACGGGATCAATGGGGTCAACCGACGTCTCGCACCACCAGTAGTCCGTCGGACTAAGCTACCATCCTCCTCATCCTCCTCCTCCTCCTCCTCCATGGCCATCCAAGCCGGAGCTTCACCAGCGGCGGCTCCACCTCCGACACCGACGACGGCTCCACCTCCGACACCAGCGGCGGCTCCTCCACCGAGACCGGCCGTCGTCTGCACCCCCTCAGCTCCGGAACCAGATGCCAAACAACCACCACCGGCGCGAGTCTGCTGCACAGGAGCTCCGGTCGCCGCCGCCTCAATGCCTTCGGCCACCTCATCACCACCAGTCGGACCGCCATGAGCCCCCCTAGTTGAATCCATGATCGGATTTGAGATTCAATAGCCGAAAATTCTGGGAAATCGAAATCGAAGAAACCGGAAAAAATTCGGGAAAAAAATTCGGCGCCGAAATCAGGAAATGGGAAAGGGGAAGAAGAATCGGCTTCAACCCTTATCGCACCATTGTGCGTTAACTCTAATCGCACATATTTCTGTGCGATTAGAGTTAACGCACACGTGGTTAAGTTGGGCCAGACTATTTTTGGGCTTGTCTCCCTTGGCCCAATTCAACCTGTGCGTTAAGTCTGGTCGCACATAAATATGTGCGATATTCCTTAACGCACACCATTGTGCGTTAACTCTAATCGCACAGAAATATGTGCGACTACACTTAAAGCACACGTGGTTAAGCTGGGCCAGACTATTTTTGGGCTTGTCTCGCTTGGCCCAATTCAACCTGTGCGTTAAGGAATGTCGCACATATTTTACCCCCGAATTTTTCAAAAATGCCTCTTCTGTCCCTTGTGCGTTAAGAAATATCGCACAAAATCTGTACGTTAAGGGTTAACGCACACTTTGGTTTGCATTTAGACGATTTTTCGTGTGTATATATCTTTTACCTTTTTTTTTATCTCAATATGGCATATTATATTGTATGTATATGATTTACGAATTGTATAATTTTTTATTTCAAAAATATAAATGATTGCCTAAATGTAAATATACTTTACGTTATTTATATTTTTAGCACGAGAGCAACCATTTTCATATAATCCTATTTTTTATATAATTGTAAATTGATCAAAAAGATTTTAAAATCAACAATAACTAAAGTTGGTTGTTAATTTTTTTAAACCTACCTAAATAATAGATGCATTCCTCATATATAAGATCAAAGTTAGAATACTTTTAGGGTTAAAGAGCCTCGCATCTCATAACTTGGTTGAATATATTAAATTTGAATGGACCTCATCAATGCTAGAAAGAAGAAAATGATGGGTACGATGAAAAAGTTAAATATGTTTATATATTAACAAATAGTGGTTATATATAGTTAAAATATAAAAACTATTACATTTTTCATATTAAATCAGTTGATAAAAAAATATTACGTAAATAGTAGAATCTATAATATAGTTTTAGATTAATTTGTGTAAAATTAGCTAGATTTGTATTAGTGTATCAAAGTTCTTACATAAATATAAAGGAGGAAAAAAAATAAAAATAAAGATACAGGAGAGAAAGTCAAAATCGACAAAATCGCTAACCGTTCTTTCCGTAAAGCTTGATGCAACTAATATTTTAAAACCCACACAATTAAAACATGTATTATATAATAAGTTGAGTAGAATGTATCAATGAGTGAATGTGATACCCCGTATTTCTGTAAGGATATTTTGGAATTTTGGGAATTTTTCCCGAGTACCCGTTTTGTACGTCGGATTTAATTCAGAGAGTTTAAGACATTCTGTAATGTTCTCTCTATCTATAATATTTTTCTCAGTGAAATAATATACAGTCGACGTGCTTTGGATGTTAATACTCGTTCGTGTACGATTATTTTTATCCCGAGTTAAGTCAATATCGTCCAAAAGCTGAGAAGGGCAAAGCCACGGGGGCGGCGACCGCCGCAATTAAGGCGGCGACCGCCGCGAAGGGCTCGAGGCAACAGTGCCCTCGTCTTCTAGCTGGGCGCGAAGACCAGAAAACGGCGACCGCCGCATTAAGGGCGGCGACCGCCGTAAGTTGACCACCGTAGTGGTTTTGTGAGGCGGCAACCGGGTGAATGGCGGCGTCCGCCGCGAGCTAGCTAGCGGGTAAAGCCCAGAAGTCACCGGCGAGCCTCTGACGCGCCGATTTAGCCCTGCTCCGCCTCGTTGTAGACCATCATCGTGTCCCCTTGTTCTTTGGCTATAAATTGAGGAGGTTTTGGGTCAGATTGGGCACAAATCTCAGCCTAAATCTCTCAAATCTCTTCTCGCCGGAAAAGCTTGCTTCGCCGGAGTTTAGTGGTGATCGTCGGGGGTGTTGTTGGTGTGTTCCAGTAGCCCTTGAGAAGCCTCTTGGTTGCCTTTGAAGGTCAGAACCCAAGCAAGGCCAAAGGGGAGCGTTTCGCGTGTGTTTGGTGAGTTTTCTACCCTCGCCGTTCTGTTCTGTGTTCACCGCGGCGACCGCCGTGTTCTCGGCGGCGACCGCCGTGATAAACGCGGCGCCCACCGTGATGAACTCGGCGACCGCCGCCAGAAGGTCGTGGCTTCTTTTGGCCTCGGCCCTGGGTGGTCGTTGTTCGGGCGTCGTTCCTTTCGTATCCTTTCGTCTTCCTTTAGATTCGTACTGTTGTTATATCGGATCTAACTTAGGGTTTCTTTATGGGTCGACTCAAAGGTTGTTGTGCTGTCGGAGCTATACCCGTGTCGAGCCCGAAATCCCGTCGTCGTTAGACTTAATTCAAACTCTGCGGATTCAGGCAAGTGGCGGTTCGCTCTTGCTCATCGTTCCATATTTACATTAGTTATCAGTAGTTTATCTGAGTAATTAATTTGGAATGATTATTCTGTTTGTCTGGAAAAGGTTTTATAAACTGTTTTGGAAAATCATATAATAGGTTGTATATCTGTTAGAACGACGCTATTATTTATGATCGCCTTGCGGGCATTTATGTGGATTTATCCGTACTATTGTTGTGCTTGAACTGTTAGTTAGCACGAGTATCAGTAGGAATGCCTGGATTCTGAGAGGTCCATTCGTTTCTTTATAACTGTTAAGGGCAAACAAGACCATGCGATAGTATAAGCTTGGACTCTGTGAGGTTCATTCTTTCGATTTAGATGAGGTTTGGACTCTGTGAGGTTCATTCCTTAGATATGTGTTCTGCGTGACAGGGCATATATATTTAAAAGCTTATAACGTGTTGTTCGTTTTGGAATTAAATAAGATAAGTGCCCGAGCGCACATAATTAATAAACCTCCGGCGAGTAGTGCAGCTAGGTAATAGTGCAGCTAGGAAAGCTCGTCTCGACTTTGATCATAGTACGTTCTCTTTCCAATATGGATTCGCTGTAAGCGGTGAGGTTGGTCGTGAACCGAAGCATCTCAGTCAGTTTTTAAATCATCGTTATATGATTCTATAAAGTTCTAGACTTTGATCATAGTACATTTTCCTTCCAATCTGGATTCGCTATAAGCGGTGAGGTTGGTCGTGAACCGAAACATCTAAGTCAGTTTTTCAATCACTGATGTGTCACTCTTTAAACGTTTCAGATTTTGTCATATTTCCTTAAAGACTCAATCTCTTGGAGTCTTTTTTCGAGTCGATCTCTGTGAAGATTCAGTCTTCCAGAGTCTTCTCTGGTGCATACCTTTTGTCATATTCCAGTAGAAGTATGGTGGTTGACTATCGTACTCGGTTATTATTCGAGGGATGATGAGTCTAACCTAATATGACTACTTCGAACCTTCTGCTTTGTTCTCTTGCATAGTCTTTCATTAGACTAACCAACCGATAATTCCCTTGCATGGTTGGCTAGTGTCATCCGTTCGATTCGGCACATCAGATAGAGGGAAGATATGAGAAGACTAGATTGACTATGAAGACGACGGTTGTTTTTGGATGTTTTACTAATTATCTTTTAATCAAGTTGAGATCCTTGTGCAGATGATCATTACGATCACAACCTTTTTTGTAATATTTCAAGAAAGACTTCCGCTGTAACTTATTTACTCTGTTATTTGTTTATCAAGACTTCCGTTGTATTTGTTTAAACTCTGTGTTTGTCCTATTCGGGATTGGGTTGTAATCCCGGGACTCATGTTTTATATGAATAAGGTTATCATTTTGTATCATTGTATTTCATGATTTGTATTTAAACGGTAAAGCCTTGGGTGACCTTGGTAAGGAACACTGGGGTCACTGGCGGTAATACCTTTCCAAATGGGTTAAGATTTGGGGGTATTACAATTGTGGTATCAGAGCTAGGTTTTTAAAACGGGTTGGGTATTTGAAAACCATTTACTCGTTTTCGATTGAAAGATATTTTCAAAAGGCTCTGAGTTTAAAAATAAAAACGGTATTTTCATTTTCAACCGTTCATAGTCATGTCTTCTGTATAGTCTGCTATAATAAGCTTGCTTCTATGTCTAGAAAGACTAATTCCTTTCCCGTTGCCCCGCTAGATATGGGTGCATTCTGTTATCTTCAGAGGAACCCGGGAGAAGCCGAGGTGGTTTCGCCATCTCCAGTTAGGCTTGATTCCCAGTTCGCTCGTTGTGATTTGAGGTTGTAAAACCTAGTATCTCAGTTTCAGTTCATCAATAGAAATTTACGAGTTTGATCTATTCTAAGTTGATTTTATTACAATAAGTATATCATAATGATACTAATGTGATAAAATCCTTGGAATTTGATCGGTAAACAGATGGTGAACACGAGGAACATTATCCGTGTTGGTGCTGGGCCGAGCAATGACCCCAGACCAAACCCGAGGATTGATGCAGACCCATCAGGAGAGCGTGAGTCTGTCTTCAATAATAATCCAGGAGGCAATGGCCAAGCTCAGGCCGACGCTCCAGTAGTGCTCAATGCAGCAACAGTCGTAACAATTCGAGGGATTGTTATGCAAGCATTCACCGAGATAATGCGACCAATCGCACCTCAGGCACAAGGAGTGCCAGTACCTCTAAAAGTTCCGAGGTTTGAGGAACAAGAGAACCAGGTACTACATGGAGGCGTGATCAGGAATAGAGGGGAGTATGGCCGAGATCTGAAGGCCATTAACTCTATGAGACCTGACAACTATGATGGAAAAGGAGAGCCAGTCAGAGTGGCTCATTGGTTCTCACATATGGAACGGTTGTTTCGTAATGCTGAGTGCACTGAAGCGGAGAAAGTGCACATAACTTCTCTACAATTGAAGGAAGAAGCCAGTGAATGGTGGGAGAGTACCGACTTAGCTGATAGCCCGGTGTTGACCTGGTCAATGTTTAAGACCAAGATGACGGACCGTTTCTTCTCTCGTGCTATGAGGGAGGAGAAACACAAGGAGTTCTTGTATCCTAAGACAGATGGATTGAAGGTGACCGAGTTTGCCACTAAATTCAATCATTTGCTGTAGTATGCTGACGGACCGTTTCTTCTGTAAGGATATTTTGGAATTTTGGGAATTTTTCCCGAGTACCCGTTTTGTACGTCGGATTTAATTTAGAGAGTTTAAGACATTTTGTAATGTTCTCTCTATCTATAATATTTTTCTCAGTGAAATAATATACAGACGACGTGCTTTGGATGTTAATACTCGTTCGTGTACGATTATTTTTATCCCGAGTTAAGTCGATATCGTCCAAAAGCTGAGAAAGGCAAAGCCACAGTGGCGGCGACCGCCGCAATTAAGGCGGCGACCGCCGTGAAGGGCTCGAGGCAACAGTGCCCTCGTCTTCTAGCTGGGCGCGAAGACCAGAAAACGGCGACCGCCGCATTAAGGGCGGCGACCGCCGTAGTGGTTTTGTGAGGCGGCGACCGGGTGAATGGCGGCGCCCGCCGCGAGCTAGCTAGCGGGTAAAACCCAGAAGTCACCGGCGAGCCTCTGACGTGCCGATTTAGCCCTGCTCCGCCTCGTTGTAGACCATCATGGTGTCCCCTTGTGCTTTGGCTATAAATTGAGGAGGTTTTGGGTCAGATTGGGCATAAATCTCAGCCTAAATCTCTCAAATCTCTTCTCGCCGGAAAAGCTTGCTTCGCCGGAGTTTAGTGGTGATCGCCGGGGGTCTTGTTGGTGTGTTCCAGTAGCCCTTGAGAAGCCTCTTGGTTGCCTTTGAAGGTCAGAACCCAAGCAAGGCCAAAGGGGAGCGTTTCGCGTGTGTTTGGTGAGTTTTCTGCCCTCGCCGTTCTGTTCTGGGTTCACCGCGGCGACCGCCGTGATAAACGCGGCGCCCGCCGTGATGAACCCGGCGACCGCCGCCAGAAGGTCGTGGCTTCTTTTGGCCTCAGCCCTGGGTGGTCGTTGTTCGGGCGTCGTTCCTTTCGTCTTCCTTTAGATTCGTACTGTTGTTATGTCGGATCTAACTTAGGGTTTCTTTATGGGTCGACTCGAAGGTTGTTGTGCTGTCGGAGCTATACCCGTGTCGAGCCCGGAATCCCGTCGTCGTTAGACTTCATTCAAACTCTGCGGATTCAGGCAAGTGACGGTTCGCTCTTGCTCATCGTTCCATATTTACATTAGTTATCAGTAGTTTATCTGAGTAATTAATTTGGAATGATTATTCTGTTTGTCTGGAAAAGGTTTTATAAACTGTTTTGGAAAATCATATAATAGGTTGTATATCTGTTAGTACGACGCTATTATTTATGATCGCCTTGCGGGCATTTATGTGGATTTATCCGTACTATTGTTGTGCTTGAACTGTTAGTTAGCATGAGTATAAGTAGGAACGCCTGGATTCTGAGAGGTCCATTCGTTTCTTTATAACTGTTAAGGGCAAACAAGACCCTGCGATAGTAGAAGCTTGGACTCTGTGAGGTTCATTCTTTCGATTTAGATGAGGTTTGGACTCTGTGAGGTTCATTCCTTAGATATGTGTTCTGCGTGACAGGGCATATATATTTAAAAGCTTATAACGTGTTGTTCGTTTTGGAATTAAATAAGATAAGTGCCCGAGCGCACATAATTAATAAACCTTCGGCGAGTAGTGCAACTAGGTAATAGTGCAGCTAGGAAAGCTCATCTCGACTTTGATCATAGTACGTTCTCTTTCCAATCTAGATTCGCTGTAAGCGGTGAGGTTGGTCGTGAACCGAAGCATCTCAGTCAGTTTTTAAATCATCGTTATATGATTCTATAAAGTTCTAGACTTTGATCATAGTACGTTTTCCTTCCAATCTGGATTCGCTATAAGCGGTGAGGTTGGTCGTGAACCGAAACATCTAAGTCAGTTTTTCAATCACTGATGTGTCACTCTTTAAACATTTCAGATTTTGTCATATATCCTTAAAGACTCAATCTCTTGGAGTCTTTTTTCGAGTCGATCTCTGTGAAGATTCAGTCTTCCAGAGTCTTCTCTGGTGCATACCTTTTGTCATATTCCAGTAGAAGTATGGTGGTTGACTATCGTACTCGGTTATTATTCGAGGGATGATGAGTCTAACCTAATATGACTACTTCGAACCTTCTGCTTTGTTCCCTTGCATAGTCTTTCATTAGACTAACCAACCGATAATTCCCTTGCATGGTTGGCTGGTTTCATCCGTTCGATTCGGCACATCAGATAGAGCGAAGATATGAGGAGACTAGATTGACTATGAAGACGACGGTTGTTTTTGGATGTTTTACTAATTATCTTTTAATCAAGTTGAGATCCTTGGGCAGATGATCATTACGATCACAACCCTTTTTGTAATATTTCAAAAAAGACTTTCACTGTAATTTATTTACTCTGTTATTTGTTTATCAAGACTTCCGCTGTATTTGTTTAAACTCTGTGTTTGTCCTATTCGGGATTGGGTTGTAATCCCGGGACTCATGTTTTATATGAATAAGGTTATCATTTTGTATCATTGTATTTCATGATTTGTATTTAAACGGTAAAGCCTTGGGTGACCTTGGTAAGGAACACTAGGGTCACTGGCGGTAATATATTTCCAAATGGGTTAAGATTTGGGGGTGTTACAGTGAATGGATGGATGGATGAAATAACAATAGTAATTAATAGCCAATCAAAGTTAGAAAATTCAGTTGAAAGATTTTATTAATAACTATTTTAAATAAGTTGGAAATAAGCTAAAAAATAAATTACAAAGATTTAATTAAAATATATACTAAATGAAAAAAAAAAAGGTTGATCTTAATCGGTGGTGTATTGGTGTATAACAAAATAGGTTGATAGAATTTAAGAAAAATCAATAGATATTATTATTATAATATATATTTATTGTAGGTTGTTAAGAATCTAAATAATTCAAAAGGAACAATTTTATGAAAAATTAAATTTATGTTCATTTTACCTATCAATAGAATAACCTAAGTCATATATGAGGCTTGAAAATGGATAGCTTTAAGATTTCTTTGTCAATTTATATTTTTATTAATTATTTGATATAATAATTAATTACTAAATAATACCTCAACAACTTGGACCAAAAATCACTCTCATGGCTGAAAAAGAGTGAGCTTTAATATATATATATATATATATAGATTACGTATTACTATGTAATTTTTCATTTTTTTACCTTAAATATTTTCTTGGTCGATTTTCTTACTTTATATTAGTTTTAGGTAGCCTACTGAAATTTTCTTCTCCTACATATACTTCATCACTTTATAATATAAAATTTATAAATTAATCAATGGTTTTTCTAGTGTGTGTCCATGGGAACATGCTGGAAAGTGTGAGGGCAAGAGAAGCGGAATTGAATGTCGTGGTTGGTGAAGTAGGTGTGGAAGGATGAGTTGTTGAACTCGCGACCATTGTCACATTAAAGGTTTTTTATTTTGAGATTTTATTGTGTTTGGACAAGTTTATGGAAATGATGGAATTTTTGGAAAGCTTTTGATTTTTGTTCAAGAGGATAAATCCAGACATAATGAGAATATTTATCAAGAAAAACTAGATAATATTAAAAACCTAAGACACTGTTTACAGGGGAGGTCCACAGATCACAATGAACAATTTCAAAAGGTAAAGAGGTTCTATTGACTAACTCAAAAAAAGGTAAACGAACATGTTTCCCTAGTTAGCAAACTTGGCAAAGATGATAATCATCCTTTTTATTACAAGAAATAAAACTAAAAGAGACTAATTTTTGGAAGACTGGAGACCTTGGATGCCCGAGACGATTGTGCCATATTGTGGGAGACTGAGTGATGGAGGTCGTGAGGGCCGTAGGAGTGGAGGCAGACGACTCAAGGAACGGATACAGGTCACCGTTGCTATTGCACCAATGGATCTTTTTCTTGGTTGGGTAATCCTTCACAGAAAAACCAAACGGATCAAATTCAACTGAACAATTATTATCAATAGTGAATCGGCGAACAAAAATAAGATTTTTGATGAGATTGGGTGTAACAAGAACAATTTTGAGGTTGAGAGGCCGATTTTGTGTGGTGAGGATATGTTGTCAAGTTTTGTGGATGGGTATTTTATTTCCATTACCCACAATAACTTGTTGAGAAGAATTAATGCCATGATTAAAAACAGTGTGAAGGATACCTGAGTTCGATGCCATGTGGGAGGAGACTCCAGAGTCCATGTACCAACCACTGTCATTAGGTGGGTGTAGTGTCATTTGCTTCATAGAATTGATAAAGGCTGATTAATCCCATGTTGGGTTGTATGGCTGCTATCCAACATACATATATTGGGGGTTGGCTGGTTGTTGGGGACGAGGGCCGAGAAGTCCAACACCATTTGGACGGGGGCCGAGAAACGCGTCCTGCATATGCAAATCGTCTATATCACGGACTGGACTCTACGAATCCCGATGTAAACACATATTAGGACATGGAAGAACCTCTAAAATAGGAGGATCCGCTAATGGAATGAGATTCTCCTCTTGCTACCACGACGGGTGTTGGGGTTGTTTCGCATTCTACGCTTACGACCAAAAGCAGTCACGGGACGAGATCCCACCCGACGTGCCACACGCATGTTTAGTTTGATTCTCGCGACTACGTCTTGTTTTATTGAACTTATAATTTATTTTATGGATAAGTTTTTTAATTATAACCAATTACTACTATATATTATCTTATTAAAAAGTTAGGTTGCATAAGCTAATTTTACCGAGCACATCAACATCATTAATTTCACTTTACTTACAAATCTAATTTCATCTTTTTTCTACTTTTATTAGAACCACTTTTTGGTAAATTTTCAAATAATTGTTCCAAATTACCTAAAATCTCCATAACAATTACTTACAATCATTTTTTACATTTATTCATAAATTATCTGCACTTATTCTAATATTCCATTACATTTGACTAAATATTTAAATAATAACTACAAAGTAACTCGAAAAATCAATATATAAATAACATTTTACCCACTTACCTAAATTATTCGTATACTTCACTATTTTCATTTTTGCCTAAATTATTCGTATAACATTTTTGCCTAAATTATTCGTATACTCGACTAAATATACTTTACTATTTTGCCTTCAATAATTAGCATATTATATCCACTTACCTAAAATCTCCGGTAAATTTATCTTATTTAATTAAATTCTTATAATATTATGCTAATTTTATTTTTGCAATTCTATTTTTTTTACAAATAAAATCCTATTTTAACTAGTATACGCATTTGCTTAATTTTTATTTAATTACAATGTTAATTATTCTTAAAAATATTACTAATATAATGTCAAACTAAATAAATACAATAATCTTATTTATTTATAAAATTTAAAACGAAAAGTCTGTTCCCGACGAACGTATTTCCGTGGCCGTCGAGATGGACTCGCTTGCCCCACTTGCGCCACCTTTAAAAATAAAAGGTGCAATTACCGAACATGGAATAAGACAATTAATGGAGATTTATAATCCGGAAATTTTAGGGGTCGTAGTGCTTTGCTAGAAGCCAACTACGATCAATGGACTTAATCGAGTTAGGCCTAAGACTATAATAACCGGGTCCTATGAGGTCACACACATAGAGTTATTGGGCTGGATCAAACCGAACCAAAAGCCCATGTTAGACATGGATTTCGGCCCATGTAGTTTATATTAGGAGATAGGCTTTTATTATTAATGGATAAAAGTTACCATTAATAATTACTTGATAAGGAGGTATCTTATTAGAAGATATATGAAAACAGTATAAAGATATTATATCCATCACTTATGATAAGATATGATCTTATATATATATATATATATTAATTGGTGATTATTGGAAAGGACAATTAATTACTCCTCCAAGAAAAGCAAACTGCTGGACATGTGAAAGAGTACACAAGAGAACTTCATCCTCCTTCATGAAGTGAGTACGGCCGAACCCTCTTGTGCAAAGCTTCGTTCGTTTTCCTTTGTTCATTCGTTCTAGCATACGTGTCCAAAGGCGATCCAGATTCCAGACTCGTGTGGACCAAGTAGAGAAGCCATACTTGGAGTTTTCGATCTCCGCTGAAATCCTGCAAGAACGTTTCAGACTCGCATCAAATGATATGTAGCTCTACTCCTAATTGTTTCCTATTGATTCATGCATGAGATCCTTGTTAGATGCTAGAAAATAGTTTTCTGAAATTCCGCTTATACGTATCAAATCCCAATAGTGGTATCATGAGCCTTTTGCATAAATTGATAGGATCAAAATATTAAAAGAGTTAATTTTGATGCATGTCTTGATTCAAATTAAGTGGTAAATTGATATGTAGGTTAATTTGCATGATTAAAATTCTCATTTTAATTGATTGGATTAGTAAAGTTGAAGAACTTTATGAACAAATATGCATGTAAAGTTGTTCTACCCATACTTGATTCATATGATTTAATTATGCAAGAGATATGATTTTTTGACATGTTTTAAATCATTAGATGAAGATTTTGATTTTCATAAGATAGATCAATCACCTAAAATTCCGTTTTTCATCAATTTCGTTTTTTATGAAAAATTCTGAAAAAAGGGGGTCGAACCGGATCGGATCCGGACCCGGCGTAGCGGTGCGACCGTGGCTGGACCCAGTTGCACAGTGGCGCACGCGGGTCCAGCACAGTCGTTGGGCATACGACCTGGCCCGCCCCGCGCGGATGGTCCTTGCTGGACCGCGCATGGCTCGCGCGATGCAGACCTGGATTGGACCGGTTCTGCGCAACAGGCGGACCATGGTGCGGTTTGATGGAGGGTGGTCCGGGCGGTCCGCGGGTGGAGGCTTGTCCGGGATGGGCTCGGATTAGTCCGCAGCGGCTGCTTGGTTCGGTGGGCACGAGTTGGTCCGGGTTGGACTCGGGCATGACTCGGTCCGGTTGGGTAGATTTTGGGTTTTAGGATATTTCCTAAAAAATATATGATAAGATCTTATTTGTCCAATTGGATAATATTTGATATTATCTACAATATAATTTCCTAAAATTTGTTAGGACAGATTCCCACTTAATTAAGATAAGGATATTTGATATCTTACCTTGTTTATGCATATCTTATCCAATAATACATTTTAATGATTAATTATGATTAATTCTATATATTGATTTTAATTTGAATTAAGAATTTGATATTGAATTATTTATCTCATGAGATGATTTATTTAATTTAATAATGTTTTATTTAAAATTATTTAAATTGTTTATTGTTATTAATTAGATTAATATTGTGATAATATTTGATATTATTATTGCATGCGTGTTTTATAATATTATGATATTATTGCTTGCATGAGGTGACTAGTATGGCCCACTTTAGGATAGAAAATACGATATGTGTATCCTTATATTTTCTTGTACACGATCTGCGTATCGTTATGTATTTTTATAATTTAATTTTCAGTAATTAGATTATTTAAAAAATTATGTAATACAAGAAGTAAAGATCCTAAGAAGACCAAAGATGGAGATTCATGAAGGGTACCAAGGATGGAGATCCATGAAGTACAAGACTCTTGAAGATTAGATCTTTAATTTCTGTTTTTTAGGGGTCATACTAGGATCACATTTAATTAATACATATTGAATGCTTTATTATTTTAAGCCTTGTATGATTGTTTGTTTATGTTGATTTGTTCACTAGTAAATAGACAACCATTGCATGCTTAAGTCCCTAAAAGAATATTGAGGTATTGCCTTTCCATGTCATAACCCATGAGGCCCTTGGAATTCGTTGGATAAGTTTCGCCAAAGCAAGGTGTCCTTCTTTGATCTTGGGATAGTGAGGGTGAATCTATATAAGGGATTCATAAACCTTGACATGGTTATACTCAACAAGAGACCAAAATGCAAAGTTTTGGATCTTGAGGCATAGAGATGAGTCTAACATAGGATGTGGGCCATCAACCAAGAATTATAAGGAGTTATAATTAGTAAATGTTACTTACCTTGATCACATGAGATTTAGGGAAGTGCCAAAGTACGCTTAGGTCTTATCTGAGATAGGGTCTTGGATTCATTTTATTCACTAGGGACAAACTAAATCTGAATAAAATATGCATCTGCTTAAATTTTAAAGCATGTTTAATTTTGAGCTTTTGCATGTCAAGCATAAACTTATCTGCATGTTACTTCCTTTATAGATATCATGTCTAGCAACGATAACTTGAAATTCACCATGCGCTCAATTGTTGAGAAGAACAAACTCAATGGAACAAATTTCCTTGATTGGGAACGGAGCTTGAGAATTGTTCTCAGATCCGAAGGACGTGAGGACGTTCTAGATAACCCTATCCCTACCTTGATTGCCGCTTCTTCTGCTGAGGAGAAGGCGAAAGAAAAGGAAATAAGAGCTAACTCGGTGCCTATCACCTTCCTTATGCTCGCTGCTATGGAGCCTGGCCTTCAAAAGAGGTTTGAACGCCATGATGCTCATACAATCATGACCAACCTGAAAGTGTTGTTTCAAGAACAGGCCAAGATTGAAAGGTATGAGACACACAGGGACATATTAGAGCGCAAACTTGAGAAGGGTAAACCAGTGAGTGCCCATGTTTTTGACATGATTGGTCTTTTTGACCAAATTGCAGCATTGGGTTCCCCATATAGCCAAGAGTTGGCTATTGACATCATATTGCACTCCCTGCATGATGGATTCACTCAATTTAGATTGAACTACCATATGCATGGAATTGGAAAAACCCTGAATGAACTCCATGGCATGCTCAAAACAGCTGAGCAAAACATCCAAGTTGACAACAAGAAAGAAGTTCTTATGATCAACAATGGGAAGAAAAAACAACAAAACCAAGGGAAAGGCAAGAAAGTTGCCAAACCCAAGGCAACTGAGAAGCCCAAGGTGGCTGCTGAGCATGACTGCTTCTACTGCAAGGCCAATGGGCACTGGAAAAGAAACTGCCCCAAGTACCTGGAAGACAAGAAGAATGGAACTGTGAGCTCCACTTCAGGTATTTTTGTTATTGAAGTCTTAACAACCAAAGCTACTACTTGGGTATTAGATACCGGATGTGGTTCTCACATTATTTTGAATGTGCAGGGACTAAGAAGTAGGCGGCAGTTGGAGTAGGGAAAGATAGACCTGCGCATTGGAAATGGAGCAAGGGTTGCTGCACTTGTCGTAGGAGATTATAGTCTGTCTTTACCTTCTGGCTTAGTTTTAGAATTGAATAATTGTTATTTCATTCCTTCAATTACTAAGAACCTTATTTCGACTTTAGTTTTGGATATTGAGGGTTTTGAATTTGTCATTAAGAATGGATGCTTTTCTATGCCAATGCTTCTTTGAGTAATGGACTCTATGTGTTGGACCTCAAGTCTGAAATTTATAACATGAATACTAAGAGGCAAAAGACGAATGATTTGAGTGAAGCTTATCTATGGCACTGTCGCTTGGGCCACATTAGCTTGAACCGCATGAAGAAACTCCATAAAGATAGAATTCTCAAATCAATAGATTGTGAATCTTTTGAGACATGTGAGTCATGCCTGATGGGCAAGATGACAAGATCATCTTTCACTGGGTCGAGTGAAAGGGCTACTGAGCTACTGGCCCTAATACATACTGATGTCTGTGAACCAATGAGCACAAAAGCTAGAGGAAGTTATTGATACTTCATCACATTCACTAACGACATGAGTATATATGGGTATATCTACTTAATGGCACACAAATCTGAATCCTTTGAAAAGTTCAAAGAGTTTCAAAATGAAGTAGAAACTCAAATTGGTAAGAAGATAAAGGCACTTCGATCAGATCACGGAGGTGAATATCTGAGTCAGGAGTTCGATCATCATCTGAGAAGTTGTGGGAAGTTAACACAATTGACTCCACCAGGCACACCACAACTGAATGGTGTGTTTGAAAGAAGGAACATGACCCTGTTAGACATGGTCCGATCAATGATGAGTTTTGCTAACCTTCTAGTATTTTTCTGGGGATATGCCCTCACAACCACTGCGTTCACACTAAACAGGACTCCGTCTAGGACTGTAGACAAGACACCATATGAGATATGGACAAGAAGAGTTCCACGTCTGTCTTTCTTGAAAATCTGGGGATGTGAAGCTTATGTAAAGCGTTTACTATCAGATAAACTTGTACCCAAATCAGATAAATGCTTCTTTATAGGGTATCCTAAGGAAACCAATGGATACTACTTCTACAATCCCACAGAGCACAAAGTGTTTGTTGCAAGGGATAGTGTCTTTTTGGAAAAAAGAATTTGTTTCCAAGAAGCCAAGTGGGAGAAATGTTCATCTTGAAGAGGTTCAAGATGAGAAACAAACCCAACAACAGGTCGACATGGACGATGCCGACGAGGAGATGCCGGTATCTGGAGGCATATACTCCCATAGGGAAGTCGTCCAGGTACAAGAACCAATCCCTCAAGAACCAGATTTGAACGAGGACCCACAAACAGTTATGGAAAATACTCCAGTTGTTGATCCCACCCGTAGATCAAACAGGCCAAGGGTACAACCAAGACGATATGATGATTTCATCTTGACTGCAAGCCTTGATGTTCTGCATTTCAAAAGCGGAGAACCTGCCACCTATAAGCAAGCATCGACGGGTCCAGACTCCGAGAAATGGCTTAGAGCCATGAAATATGAAATGGATTCTATGTTTGAAAATCAAGTCTGGGACTTGATGGATTTGCCAGATGGGGTAAAACCATTGGATGCAACAGACAAAGATGGAAATGTATCTGTCTACAAGGCAAGGCTAGTTGCCAATGGTTTTAAACAGATTCATGGTACTGACTATGATGAGACATTTTCACCGATCGTAATGATCAGGTCCATTAGGATACTCCTAGCTATTACCGCTTATTATGATTATGAGATTTGGCAAATGAATGTCAAGACCGCTTTTCTAAATGGATATTTGGAAGAGGATGTGTACATGACACTAGGAAAGTATGCAAGCTTAAGAAGTCTATTTATGGACTTAAGCAAGTATCCAGGAGTTGGAACATTCAATTTGATGAAGCTATCAAAGAGTTTGACTTCATCAGATGCGAAGAAGATCCTTGTGTTTACAAGAAGTTTAGTGGGAGCAAAGTGGTCTTCTTGGTTATGTATGTGGATGACATACTGCTCATTGGAAAGGACATTCCGATGCTAGAGTCCGTTAAGGGATGGCTGAAGAAATGTTTTTCAATGAAGGACCTAGGAGAAGCAGAGTACATATTGGGTATCAAGATCTATAGAGATAGATCTAAGAGACTGCTTAGACTAAGTCAAGGAGCTTATATAAATAAGGTTCTTGACAGGTTTAAAATGCAAGAGATGCACATTGGTGTGCGGTCAAGAACATTCTGAAGTACTTGAGAAGGACCAAGGATGATTTCTTGGCATTTGGGGATGATGACGAACTAGTCATTCGAGGATATCGTTGATAGAGGAGTCGTAAGGATGTGCAAAGTGCACACAGATGGCAACATTGCAGATCCACTGACCAAGCCTATGCCTAAGCCCAAGCATGAGAGTCATACTAGGGCCAAGGTCATCAAGCACATTAGAGAATGTCTTTGAGATTGCATTGTCTTACATTATGAACTTTGTTTTATGAATGTCAGACACGTTTTATGCTTGATTATATGATACAACTTTCATTCTTATTTAATCATTGCTTGGAATTAAATAAAATGTCCAAATAATTTATAATTCGCAAATGGGCTCATCATAAGTGTTTTGGTGAATGAAACCCCATTAAGTGAACTGAAGTTGTGAATTATTCAAAGTCCATGGTCTAAGTCATTAACTTGGACATAAATGACTACATTAAAGACTGTATTGTAAGTTAACTGATAGCGCCAAGTTTCATGGGCTATAGGGACATAGAGATGTCTACTCAATTACATAGATATGTATGGATGATACGTATAGGATAGACCCACCTTAAGACTCTCCAGAAGGGATTGAAGAGTTTTAAGTTAAACCATGATTGGTAGACATGAGTGTGATATGGTTTCTCTTGATGATTGGTATGTCTTTGACGCTGTCAAACGCTGACCGTAACAGGCAGTTATAAAGGCAGTGATTGGGATTGCCAAAAGTTGAGTGGGAGCTATAGTCATACAAGACTGGAGAAGTCCTCCTTCTTCATGTATACAGTGATACATGGACAGGAATGATGTCTCGGCCACTTGAAGAGCGAGAACTGAAAAATGCATGGCCATGCTCGGATGGATTATTTGTAATCATTCGTTATTTGACAGTTCAAACTCAAGAGTTCAAGAAACGCATTTGATAGGAGATATGGATGTCATCATATCATCAAATCAGACACTAAGAGACAAAGGGATTTAACATTGCACACTTGTTTTAAGGACAAGTGGGAGATTGAAGGAATTGTGTCCCTTAATCAAAGGTGCAATTACCGAACATGGATTGAGACAATTAATGGAGATTTACAATCCGGAAATTTTAGGGGTCGTAGTGCTTTGCTAGAAGCCAACTACGATCAATGAGCTTAATCGGGTTAGGCCCATGGCTATAATAACCGGGTCCTATGAGGTCACACACATAGAGTTATCGGGCTGGATCAAACCGAACCGAAAGCCCATGTTAGACATGGATTTCGGCCCATGTGGTTTATATTAGGAGATAGGCTTTTATTATTAATGGATAAAAGTTACCATTAATAATTACTTGATAAGAAGGTATCTTATTAGAAGATATATGAAAATAGTATAAATATATTATATCCATCACTTATGATAAGATATGATCTTATATATATGTAATTGGTGATTATTGGAAAGGACAATTAATTACTCCTCCAAGAAAAGCAAACTGCTGGACATGTGAAAGAGTACACAAGAGAACTCCATCCTCCTTCATGAAGTGAGTACGGCCAAACCCTCATGTGCAAAGCTTCGTTCGTTTTCCTTTGTTCATTCGTTCTAGCATACGAGTCCAAAGGCGATCCAGATTCTAGACTCGTGTGGACCAAGTAGAGAAGCCACACTTGGGGTTTTCGATCTCCGTTGAAATCCTGCAGGAATATTTCAGACTCGCATCAAACGGTATGTAATTCTACTCCTAATTGATTCCTGTTGATTCATGCATGAGATCCTTGTTAGATGCTAGAAAATAATTTTCTGAAATTCCGCTTATACGCATCTAATCCTAATAAGGGGATCTTCATATATGTCTAATAGGTGATCCTGGTGTAGCAAAAAGTCAGCTTCTCAAGCATATAATCAGTGTGGCACCAAGAGGACTCTATACTACCGGTAAAGGGAGTAGTGGGGTTGGTCTAACTGCTGCTGTGCAGAAAGATCCAGTTACAAATGAGATGGTCCTAGAAGGGGGAGCTTCGGTAATGATGCTAAACCTTTTTTGGGAAAAGTATTAAGCAGATTCCTTTATTATGGCATACAAGCCTTGTTAATGCAATAGTTCCCCTCCATCTTGTCTGTAAGCTAACCTTACTCATATAATAGTAGTAATTGTAGTCATGCTCCTATTTCTTTTAGTAAGAAGTTTTCCATATATTTCTGCATTTCTTATGGCATGAAAAATCTTCAAATGGCTGTCTATAGGTATAGGTTAGCATACAGTTAAATAGAATTTCTATTGTTTTTTGGCATACAGTGTAATTATATCCCTAAAATGTGATCCCTAAAGTTGCCCTATTATTGCTAGTAACATTAGTACAGAGCTATTCACAATGATATAGTTTTCCGAGTGTCTAAAATGTATGAAGTGTGCTCTTATATAGGTTCTAGCAGATATGCACATCAATACATGAAGTAATGGAGCAGCAGACTGTCAGTATCGCGAGATGTATAAAGTAACTGACCAAAACTCTATGTAGCAATTATCAAATACGCAAGTGAAGGAGCCGGGAAAATTTCCAAGACTGCTTAGGCTTTGCCTTGTATGAGAAAAGATCGTTGAGTCGAAGATATTTTTCTGAAATAATACGACGCCATAAAGATTCTTGATCTGTCAATAATTTCCATAGTAACTTCAGTTGTAATGCTTTGTTCATATCGGAAGCCTTATAAAGACCAAGACCACCAACAGACTTTGGTCGACATATACTAACCCAACTAATAAGAGGCCAAAAGTTTTGTTGAGATTTATTCCAGAAGAAATCTTTGTTAATTTTATCAATGTCATTACAAACAGACTGTGGAAGTAAAAAACTTTGCATCAAGTAATTCACTTTAGAGACCAAATTAGATTGAATAAGAATAACTCGACCAGCTTGAGAGAGTGTGTTAGCTTTCCATATAGACATTTGTTTTTTAAGACTGTTGAGTGAGTAATTGAAAATTTATTTCCTTGACACGGCCTCGAACTATGGGAATACCTAAATATTTTTTCATTGAAGTAGTTGTCTGGATATTAAGGATAGCCGCAAGAGAGTGTTGTTGAGATGAAGAGATATTACTAGAGGTTTGGAAAGAACTTTTATGGAAATTGATAGATAGACCTGAGGTATAACTGAAATCACGAAGGAGTTGTTGAATGTAGAGCATATTCGTTTGTGTTGCATAGGCAAAGATGAGAGTGTTGTCAGCAAAAGTAAGAGAGTGAATACAAGTGCCATTACGAGTTAGTTGAATACGTACCCACTTTATGATTATGTAGTTGTGATTGAAGGGCAAGGGTTCGTGAAAGGAACTCTATGACAATGATTAAGAGAAATGGGGCAATGGGGTCACCCTGTCGGAGGCCACATGACGGATAGAAAAGAGGACCAGATTCGTTATTAACGAGGACAAAGAACGAGGTTGATTGAATACAGGTCATAAGAAGGTTGACCCAGTCATTCGAGAGACCAAATTTGAGGAGAATTGTCTTAATGAAATTCCAATTGAGTTTGTCATAAGCTTTTTCCATGTCTAATTTTAAGGCCATCCAATCTTTCCTTCCTTTTGTTTTAGTATGGAAGAAGTGAAAAATTTCATGGGCGAATATATGTTCTTGAATAGATCGTCCTTCCATAAAGGCTCCTTGAGAATGGCTAATTAGTTTAGGCAGAAGAGCTTTAAGTCTATTTGCCAATATATATATATATATATATATATATATATATATATATATATATTAAAGCAAAGGAATGAAGAAAAGTTGTTGATGTTTTTCACAAACCAATTAAAGTGGAGTACAAGCTATTTATATAATACTATACCACTAGATAAAATCCTAAATTTTAGGCCCACTAAACAATAACCAACTAAAAACAAGCTAACCCACTACCACAATATCAGATAAATCTTTGGCCTCTTAACAACTTACTCATGTTTAACAATTCACTAACAGTCATCTATATATATATATATTAAAGCAAAGGAATTTAGAGCCACCATATTCATTCCGGCCCCACAAATTCTAGGTGTCAATTTGTGGTTAATCTACTTTGTTTATTAACAATATATTTCAATTTATTTATATTAATATAAAAACAACCATATCAAATCTGAACAAAACAAATCTCAACAAAACAAAATTTCCAATTTAACGTATTTATTAATTAGCATATAACAAAATTTTGATTTGGATGCAAATGTTGCATACGTACTACATATATATGTACGTTTTTTTTCTCCCAAATTTTGTCTTTAAAGTTATTGTTAACACTTTCCCAAATTTTGTTTTCAAAATTATTGTTATGACTTATTTAAGTTTATAGTTTGAACTTATAAATTTATCATTTTTATTAAAAAAATTATTATAATATATATATTTATTTATTTATAATCATGTCAACATATTATTACATATTTTAAATATCTAATTTGTTAAGAAATTAATATTGCTACAAATCAGTTAAAACACCACTCTTTTAATATAAATGATTATGTTCTTTATAAAAAGAAATTAATTAAAATTTTAGTTCTTCAATATTTGATTTGATTTATTTTTTAAAAAGAATAACTTTTAATTACGAGAGTAACAAAATATTTGTGATACCCTGTACTTTTGTAAGGGTATTTTGGGATTTGTCCCAAACACCCGTTTCGTACGTCGAATTAATTTCAGAGATTGAAAGACATTCTGTAATGTTCTTAATCTCTGTAATATTTTTCTAAGTGAATTAATATACAGTCGACGTATTTTGAGACTTAATACTCGTTCGTGTACGATTATTATTTATCCCGGATTAAGACCTTGTTGTTCCAAGCTTAACGGACGAAAAATGGGCTTGGCGGCGACCGCCGTAAGGCAGGCGGCGACCGCCGTAAGGCAGGCTCTGACATCGTCATCCTCTTCCCGGCAAGTTGGCAAGTGGCGCCAAAAAACAGCGACCGCCGCCGGCCAAAATGGGCAGCGACCGCCGCCTAGGTGCAGGCCTAGCTCTGCCTCGCCGGCTTGACTCCGTGGTGGTCGGTGAATCGGACGACCTCCAATCTTAGCCCTCCATGTTCCCTTGGTTGTCCCCTGGAGTTTTGGCTATTTAAAGGAGGGATTGGGAGCTGAATTGATGCACAATCCGAGCTCTGATCTCTCACTTTAATCTCGCCAGAAATTCAAGCTTTCGCCGAATAATTCACAATCGATCGTCGGTGCTCCATTTGGTGTTATTCCAGTTGCAAAGTGAAGCTTTGGAGGCCCTTGGAAGCTTAGAATCCAAAGCAAGGCAAAGGAGAGGCAAAACGATCGTCGTCGGTGAGTTTTGTGCTTCTCGTAATTTTTCCCGGTGTTCGTAGCGGTGTCCGCCGCCACGAACAGGCGGCGCCCGCCGCCCAGAAGCTCTTGGCTTGTTTCGGCCTTGGCTTCTGTGGCTTTCGATCGGGCTTTGTTCATTTCGATTTCTTCCGTTATTCTTTAAGTTCGTACTCGTTGTTGTCGAATCTAACTTAGGGTTTCTTTATGGGTCGATCCGAAGGAATCTGTGTTGCCAGATCTATCCCTGCTTCGAGCCCGGAAACCAGTTGTCGTCGTACCTAGCTTCGTTAAGCTTCTGTTGATTTTAGGCAAGTGGCGGATCGCCCTTGCTCATCATTCCATGTTTCCATTAATTATCAGTTGTTTAATTGAGTAATTAATTTGGAATGAATACTGTGTTCGTCTGGGAACAGTTTTGTTAATTGTTTTGGAGAACTAAAATATGATATTATAATAGGTTGTATATCTGTTAGAACAACTCTATTATGAATATATATTTATGTTGTTAGCCTTGAGGGCGGTTATGTTGATGTTTGTGGACTATTGTTGTGCTTGGACTGTTTAGTTAGCACTAGTAGTTAGGAACGTTGGACTCGTTGGAATCCATTCGTTTCTTTATAATTGGTAGAGAGGTGGCTAGACCCCACCTAATACCACATGGACGGTCATGACCCAACCTCTGATACACGAGTATAGAGGTGGTGTACTTAGCTGGTGGCACAAATCTCGGAATTTAGTAGAGAGGTGGCTAGACCCCACCTAATACTATATGTATAGGATCCATGGGATATATACATTTAAAAGCTTGTAACGTGTTGTGCGTTTGAGAATATCATAAGATAAGTGCCGTTGTCGCACATAATTAATATACCTTGGGCGAGTAGTGCAGCTAGGCGCTAGTGCAGCTAGGAAAGCTCGTCTTAACTTTTAGTCGCTCGAATGCGATACTGTAATTCTGTGATTCTGTGTTGTTCCAGACTTTGTCATATCTTCCTATAAGATTCATTTCGTTGGAGTCTTCTTTCGAGTTGATTTCTAGGAAGACTCGGTCTTCCAGAATCTTCTCTTGTGCATTCCTTTTGCTGTATTCCAGTAGCAGTATGGTGGTTGACCATCGTACTCGACTGTTATTCGAGAGACGATGAGTCTAACCTAATACGACTACTTCGAACCACTCTGCTTTGTGCCCTTGCATGGTCTTTCATTAGACTAACCAACCAAAATTATTCTCTGCATGGTTGGCTGGTGTCATCCGTTCGATTCGGCACATCAGATAGAACGCAGATATGAGGAGACTAGAATGACTATGAAGACGACGGTGGTTTTTGGATGTTTTTAATGTTTTAATCAGGTTGAGAACCTTGGGCAGGTGATCATGGCGATCACAACCCCTTTTTGTATATTTTAAGAAAGACTTTCGCTGTATTTTGTTTAATCTGTATTTAGTCCTATTCGGAATTGGGATGTAATTCCGGGACTCACGCTTTAATCGAATATTATTATGATTTTGTATCATAAGTGTTTCATGGATTGTCTTTAAACGGTAAAGCCTTGGGTGGCTTCGGTAAGGAAAACCGAGGTCACTGGCGGTAATACCTTTCCAAATGGGTTAAGATTTAGGGGTGTTACAGTTGTGGTATCAGAGCCTAAAGTTTTAAAACGGGTTGGGTATTTGAAAACCATTTACTCGTTTTGATTGAAACGTGTTTTAGAAAGGCTATGAGTTTCAAAAATAAAAACGGTGTTTTTAAATCCAAACCGTTCATAGTCATGTCTTCTATATAGTCTGATGTAGTAAGCTTGCTTCTATGTCTAGAAAGACTAATTCCTTTCTCGTTATCCTGTAGGATATGGGTGCATGTTTTTCTCAGGGGAGCGGTTCGGGAGATGCCGAGATGGATTCACCATCGTCCGGAAGGCTAGATTTCCCGATACCTCAGAGGTGCTTCGAGGTTGGTGAACCAAGCAACCCACCTGAGGAGATAAAGTATGTGCTTCCTGAGTCGATAGTCCTGGTGTCAAGGAATGCTGTAGTTCCAATGACAGCGCCAGTGGAGCCACCGAGGGAGGAAAGAGTGCAAGAAGAGGATGAATCGTCTAGGTACGCGAGAGGGTACTACAATGATGATTACCAGATCGACATGATTCCTGAAGGGGACGAGGAAGATGAGGAAGAGGAGATGCTTGAGATAGATCCTGATGAGGAAGAGGAAATGCTCGAGGATGATCCCGAGGAGAATACCGAGATGGACCTCAACGAGCAGAACCAGGAGTCCGATGACTTGAGGCACTTGCTGGTGGATAGTCAGGAACCGGGGATGAAATTTATTCACCCCAGTTCAGAGTTACCACCTGTGCAAGAGTTGTCGCCAGTACCAGTGTACGCACTCATGACTAAGGCTGATTGGGAAATACTTTATACCGAGTACGATACTGGAAGAAGTGGCAGAGAATCTCAGCCTATCCCTGCTCGAAGGAGAAAGAGGACGGAATCTGAGCTATGAGAGATCCTTCGTCAAAGCGAGATGATCTCTTCTGAACAACAATGCCAGATGGACGAGATGATCGCCAGTGCTCAGAGAAGGGCTGGGCTAAGAGAGCCAAACTTGGATGATCCATACTTCACCATGACTAAGATAAGGCCAGGGACACCAGAATCATGTGTTCCAAGGCCAAGCAGGGTGCGTAGTCCATCGTCATAATCCGATAGAGAACCCCGTCCGAAGAAGCCTTGCATGGGAAGTCTACCGTATAGGAAACGTTTCAGAGCACTGTGATGAGGACCGACGTTGTCTGTAGCAGTAGTTTCCTTTTCTTAGTATTTCATCATGTACCGTGTAAATATTCTGGTATTGCGGCATGTACTTTGTGAAATACTATAGATCTCCGAGCAGTTTTGTCCTTATGCTCGGGAGATAAAACTTATGTTCGACTTTTGTAAGTGTTCGAAGTTCATCTATAAAATACCAAGTTGATCTATTCTGAGAGATTTTGCTACATTAAGTATGTTCGAATGATATTAATGTATAAAATACTTGGAATTTGATCGGTAAACAGATGGTGAACACAAGGAACACAATTCGAACTGGTGCTGGGCGAAGCAATGACCCCAGACCAACTGTAGGAAATGTTGGACAAGACGAGAAGAAGTCTGGTTCCAACAATCATCCTAGGGACAATGGTCAAGGTCAGACCAATGCTCCAATAGTATTAGACGTTGCTGCAATGGAATCATTTCGAGGAATGGTTATGCAGGCAGTAACTGATATACTGTGACCAGGTGTGCCGCAGGCACAAGGTGTGCCAATACCTCCACCGGTTCCCAGATTTGAGGAGCCAGTGAACCGTGTATTCCAAGAGAATACAGTCAGGACTCGGGACAATTATGGTCATACGCTGAAGACCATTAATTCCATGAGGCCTGACAACTATAACGGGAAAGGGGAACCAGTCAGAGTGACGCATTGGTTTTCCCACATGGATCGGTTGTTCCGCAACATTGATTGTACTGAAGCCGAGAAGGTACACATAGCTTCCCTTCAGTTGAAGGAGGAGGCTAGTGAGTGGTGGGAGAATACCAACTTAGCTGAAAGTCCTGTTTTGAACTGGGAGATGTTCAAGACAAAGATGACAGATCGTTTCTTCTCTCGTGCTATGAGGGAGGAGAAACACAAGGAGTTCCTGTATCCTAAAATGGATGGATTGAAGGTAACCGAGCTTGCAACCAAATTCAATCATCTGTTACAGTACGCTGGACCTGAGATATCAAGTGAGGCTCAGAAAATCTGGTATTTCCACGAGTGGATGAGCCTAGATATCAAGCCAATGATGGTGCACCACACATGCTCTACTCTGGAGCAGTATGTGGATGCGGCCTACAAATTGGAGGTGACTCTGGAGGAGTCAACCAAAAGACGTAATCGACAAAGATCGATGCAGAATCAAGGGAGTGGATTCAAGCGACCTGCGCCACCGTCTAACTTTGCTAAGTTTGGGCGAGCAAAGACGGACACGACTCAAGGAGGGTCAACGCAGCAGACGGGCCAGAGCAAGAATCCAGTCCAGTGCTATAATTGTGGTGCTGAGGGGCACAAGAGCATTGTGTGCCCAAAGGAGAAGAAGTTATGCTTTGAGTGTGGTCGTAGAGGCCATATGCAGAGATTCTGTCAGCAGGGAAAGCAGAAGGGAATGGAGTCACAACACGGGTCAGTTAATCAGAGTAACCGGCCCAGGTTCAAGCCAACTGAGACTCCTAGTCCGTCGATGCAGACAACTGCTCAGAATAAGGGGAAAGCCCCAACTGCTTCTGGAGGTCAAGGTCAACGTCTGTACGAGATGCGTGAGGCGGATGGACCTAACGCTCCAATTGCTCAAGGTACTTTGTACCTTCATTCTACTTCAGTGTGCATTCTGTTTGATTCAGGTGCTACCCATTCCTTTATTTCGGATAGTTGTATTAGTAAGTTAGGATTAGTGTGCGACGAAGCTTGTGAGTCTTTCGTTGTAAGTCTTCCTAATGGTGATCGTCTGGTTGGGACGAAGCGGTTGTCTGAATTTCCGATTACCATTCAGGGTAAGAAATTTGAGGCAGATTTGATTTGTATAGCCATGGCTCCATACGACATTATTCTCGGTATGGATTGGCTGACGCGTCATGGGGTGGTGATCGACTTTAGTTCAAGGATGGTGACGGTGTCATCTGGGGGCCAGTTTGTGTGCAAGTTTAAGGGTCGGAATGACGCTGATAACGGCAGGCTTATCAATGCGATGGCTGCGTTTAAGCTACTACGACAAGGTTGTGTCGGGTACCTTTGCTACCCGGATCCGCCCGCGAAAGATGAACCTTCAGTTCTTGATATTCCTGTGGTTAGGGATTTTTCGGATGTCTTTCCGGAAAAAATTATTGGATTACCCCCAAATCGTAATGTGGAATTTTCTATTGATCTTGAGCCTGGTGCGGCGCCAATTTCTAAATCACCGTACCGGATGGCTCCTACAGAGATGAAAGAGTTGAAGAAGCAACTCGAGGATCTTCTCGACAAGGGTTATGTAAGGCCGAGTGCATCGCCTTGGGGTGCTCCGGTTTTATTTGTCAAGATGAAAGATGGATCGTTTCGACTTTGTATTGACTATCGCGAGTTGAATAAAGTCACGATCAAGAATAAATATCCTTTGCCAAGGATTTATGATCTGTTGGATCAGTTACAAGGAGCAAAAGTTTTCTCCAAGATCGACCTGAGATCGGGTTATCATCAGCTGAGGATTCGTAAGGAAGACATTCCTAGAACTGCGTTCCGAACCAGATATGGTCACTACGAATTCGTAGTAATGCCTTTTGGACTTACGAATGCCCCATCGGTCTTCATGGATCTGATGAATCGATGCTTTCACCAATACTTGGACAAGTTCGTGGTGGTCTTCATCGACGACATTCTGATCTATTCTTCGAATAAAGAGGTTCACGAGGAACATCTGCGGATTGCCTTATCAGTCCTTAGACAAAATGAGCTGTATGCTAAATTGTCTAAGTGTGACTTCTGGATGAGAGAAGTGGCTTTCCTAGGCCATGTGATCAATGAGAATGGGGTTATGGTTGATCCCTAGAAAATTGAAGTTGTGGCTAATTGGAAGCAGCCTCAGAACGTGAAGGAGGTGCGCAGTTTTCTTGGACTTGTCGGATATTATAGACGATTCGTAGAGGGATTTTCGAAGATTGCTCTACCTATGACCGGTCTGCTCCGCAAGGTCCACAAGAAATTTGTCTAGAATGACAAGTGCGAGGCCAGTTTTTAGGAATTGAAACGACGTCTGACCTCGGCACCAGTGTTAGCACTTCCAGAAGGGAACGACGATTATGTGGTCTATAGTGATGCTTCAAAATGTGATTTGGGTTGTGTATTGATGCAGAGAGGCAAGGTGATTGCTTACACATCCAGACAACTCAAGTCTTATGAAGAAAACTATCCGAAACACGATCTTGAGTTAGCAGCGGTAGTTTTTGCACTGAAGATTTGGAGGCATTATCTCTATGGGGTGAAATGCCAAGTCTTCACGGATCACAAGAGTCTCAAATATATATTTACTCAGAACGAGTTGAATATGAGACAACGCCGCTGGCTAGAGTTGCTTAGGGACTATGACATTGAGTTGTTGTATCATCCGGGCAAGGCTAACGTGGTAGCCGATGCACTGAGCCGGAAGACAACGCACGAGACAGTAGTTGCTCTACTTACTGCTCAGACCAAGCTAAACCAAGAGTCATGCGAAGTTGAAGTCTTGTATAATCGGCGTAGAGGGTTCCTGAGTATGCTAGAAATTCAGGCTACGCTACTGGATCAAATCAAAGAAAAGCAAGTCGATGACATAATCTTGGTGAAGTTAAGCAGTGAAGTGATGGACGGGAAGGCTCCCAGTTTTGTGATTCAGGATGATGGATCACTCTGGTTTTAAGACCGGATCTGTGTGCCTGACACATAAGGTCTTCGCCAGTTAGTAATGAGAGAAGCTCATTCTTCAGCTTATTCTGTACATCCTGGCTCTAACAAGATGTACAAGGATCTTCAGAAGAAGTTTTGGTGGCCAAACATGAAGTGGGATGTAGCAGACTTCGTGGCAAGGTGCTTAACTTGCCAGAAGGTCAAGATCGAACACCACAGACCAGGTGGTGAGTTGCTACCTCTCCCCGTGCTAGAATGGAAATGGGAGGACATCGCCATGGACTTCGTCACTGGGCTACCAAAGACTCGAAGCCAGAAAGATGATATATGGGTAATTGTGGACCGGCTTACGAAGAGTGCTCATTTCATAGCCATCAAGACCACATAGGAAACCCAGAAGTTAGCAGAAGTTTACCATAAGGAGATTATCCGTTTACATGGTATCTCCAAGACTATTATATCGGATCGAGATGGCCGATTCATGTCAAGATTTTGGCAAGAACTTCACAAGGCCATGGGAACTGAATTGAGATTCAGTACTGCATTTCATCCTCAAACAGATGGATAGTCTGAAAGGACCATCCAGACCCTGGAGGATATGCTAAGGGCATGTGTACTCGATCGTCCGACTAGCTGGGAAGACAGCCCGAGTCTGATTGAGTTCACATACAATAACAGCTGACATGCTACTATCAAGATGGCTCCGTTCGAAGCTTTGTATGGTCGCAGATGCAGATCTCCGATTTGTTGGGATGAGAATGCCGACAAGATTCTGCTCGGACCAGAGTTGGTCGAAAGAACAACTTCAGACATTGTTTTGATTAGACAGAGGATGTTGACCGCCCAAAGTCGACATAAGTCTTACGCGGATCGGAAGCGTAGAAATGTCGAGTTCAAGGTTGGTGACAAAGTATTTGTCAAAGTGTCACTATCCAAGGGTGTTTTCAGGTTTGGTAAGCGTGGAAAGCTTAACCCTCGCTACGTGGGATCATTCGAGATTCTTGATAGAGTGGGATCTCTAGCGTACCGCTTGGCATTGCCGCCATCGGCACACCCAGTGCATAATGTGTTCCACGTATCCTTGCTAAGGAAATACGTATCAGATGAGTCTCATGTGCTGAGCTATGAGGACATCGAGATTCAGGCAAATGGTACCTACGAAGAGATGCCTGTACGCATTCTCGAGCGTCGTGAGAAGCAATTGCGCAACAAGATCGTACCGTTGGTACGAATTCTGTGGTCCAAGTCCGGGACTGAAGAAGTTACTTGGGAAACATGGGAGACTGAAGCAGATATGCTCAGACGTGTTCCCGAGTTAATTGCGACCTAAGTTTCGGGGTCGAAACTTCTTTTAAGGGGGAGGTGATGTGATACCCCGTACTTTTGTAAGGGTATTTTGGGATTTGTCCCAAACACCCGTTTCGTACATCGAATTAATTTCAGAGACTGAAAGACATTCTGTAATGTTCTTAATCTCTATAATATTTTTCTAAGTGAATTAATATACAGTCGACGTATTTTGGGACTTAATACTCGTTCGTGTACGATTATTATTTATCCCCGATTAAGACCTTGTTGTTCCAAGCTTAACGGACGGAAAATGGGCTTGGCGGCGACCGCCGTAAGGCAGGCGGCGACCGCCGCCTGACAGGCTCTGACATCGTCATCCTCTTCCCGGCAAGTTGGCAACTGGCGCCAAAAAGCAGCGACCGCCGCTGGCCAAAATGGGCAGCGACCGCCGCCTAGGTGCAGGCCTAGCTCTGCCTCGCCGGCTTGACTCCGTGGTGGTCGGAGAATCGGACGACCTCCAATCTTATCCCTCCACGTGCCCTTGGTTGTCCCCTGGAGTTTTGGCTATTTAAAGGAGGGATTGGGAGCTGAATTGATGCACAATCCGAGCTCTGATCTCTCACTTTAATCTCGCCGGAAATTCAAGCTTTCGCCGGATAATTCGCAATCGATTGTCGGAGCTCCATTTGGTGTTATTCCAGTTGCAAAGTGAAGCTTTGGAGGCCCTTGGAAGCTTAGAATCCAAAGCAAGGCAAAGGAGAGGCAAAACGATCGTCGTCGGTGAGTTTTGTGCTTCTCATAATTTTTCCCGGTGTTCGTAGCGGCGCCCGCCGTAAGACAGGCGGCGACCGCCGCCCAGAAGCTCTTGGCTTGTTTCGGCCTTGGCTTCTGTGGCTTTCGATCGGGCTTCGTTCCTTTCGATTTCTTCCGTTATTCTTTAGGTTCGTACTCGTTGTTGTCGAATCTAACTTAGGGTTGCTTTATGGGTCGATCCGAAGGAATCTGTGTTGCCAGATCTGTCCCTGCTTTGAGCCCGAAAACCAGTTGTCATCGTACCTAGCTTCGTTAAGCTTTTGTGGATTTAAGGCAAGTGGCGGTTCGCCCTTGCTCATCATTCCATGTTTCCATTAATTATCAGTTGTTTAATTGAGTAATTAATTTGGAATGAATAATGTGTTCGTCTGGGAACAGTTTTGTTAATTGTTTTGGAGAACTAAAATATGATATTATAATAGGTTGTATATCTGTTAGAACAACGCTATTATGAATATATATTTATGTTGTTAGCCTTGAGGGTGGTTATGTTGATGTTTGTGGACTATTGTTGTGCTTGGACTGTTTAGTTAGCACTAGTAGTTAGGAACGTTGGACTCGTTGGAATCCAGTCGTGTCGTTATAATTGGTAGAGAGGTGGCTAGACCCCACCTAATACCACATGGACGGTCATGACCCAACCTCTGATACACGAGTATAGAGGTGGTGTACTTAGCTGGTGGCATAAATCTTGCAATTTAGTAGAGAGGTGGCTAGACCCCACCTAATACTATATGTATAGGATCCATGGGATATATACATTTAAAAGCTTGTAACGTGTTGTGCGTTTGAGAATATCATAAGATAAGTTCCGTTGTCGCACATAATTAATATACCTTGGGCGAGTAGTGCAGCTAGGAAAGCTCGTCTTAACTTTTAGTCGCTCGAATGCGATACTGTAATTCTGTGTTGTTCCAGACTTTGTCATATCTTCCTATAAGACTCATTGAGTTGGAGTCTTCTTTCGAGTTGATTTTTGGGAAGACTCGGTCTTCCAGAATCTTCTCTTGTGCATGCCTTTTGCTTTATTCCAGTAGCAGTATGGTGGTTGACCATCGTACTCGACTGTTATTCGAGAGACGATGAGTCTAACCTAATACGACTACTTCGAATCACTCTGCTTTGTGCCCTTGCATGGTCTTTCATTAGACTAACCAACCAAAATTGTTCTCTGCATGGTTGGCTGGTGTCATCCGTTCGATTCGGCACATCAGATAGAACACAGATATGAGGAGACTAGAATGACTATGAAGACGACGGTGGTTTTTGGATGTTTTTAATGTTTTAATCAGGTTGAGAACCTTGGGCAGGTGATCATGGCGATCACAACCCCTTTTTGTATATTTTAAGAAAGACTTCCGCTGTATTTTGTTTAACTCTGTATTTAGTCCTATTCGGAATTGGGATGTAATTCCGGGACTCGCGCTTTAATCGAATATTATGATGATTTTGTATCATAAGTGTTTCATGGATTGTATTTAAACGGTAAAGCCTTGGGTGACTTCGGTAAGAAAAACCGAGATCACTGGCGGTAATACATTTCCAAATGGGTTAAGATTTGGGGGTGTTACAATATTAAGTTTGATCATGTTGTAATTGTTATCATACACAATCAAATTTAAGATATTTTAATTAATTTTTAATTGTTAACTTATCTATCAAATTTTGAAATTAATTTAGTATCTTCAAAAGTTCAACTCAACTTAAAATTTAAAAATAAATAATATTATTTTGTGGATTGAATTAACTAATATTTATAATCATAAATATATATTTTGAATTAATAAGAAAATATAAGCTATAATAGACATGAAGTAAAATACTATTAAAAAACATAACTAATTTATTTTGAAGCAAACATAATACAACAATAAGTCAATTTTAAAGATATAAGATAAGGAAGTGAAACAACTTTAATATTATTTTGAAACTAAGCTTAATTTATGGAATAATATAAACAAAAATTTTAAGTTTTTTAATGCAAAGTTAAAAACATATTTATAATAACAATCTATATTTTTAGTCATAAAATAGAATATAAATTGAGGTAGTTAAGAAAAGAATTATACAATAAAATCATATCAAATTTATTTTGTATTTACTTATAATGTACTTCATCTATGTTTTTTAAAAGTTATTTTGAAAATAAAACTTATATTCTTATATATTAGTTCATATCTCCTTTCAAATTTTATGATACTAGCATTTAGAAATAAAAAAAACTAAAATTTTGTAATTTGAAAATTTCTCTAATTTTTTTCTATGCACTTTCAATTCGAAATTTACGGTCTATTATTTCTTTTCTTTTGTATCTATTTTTGAACTTTTATTATTACTCATTTTAGAGCTCCTAAAGGAGAGGTCTCTCGCTGACCTTTCGGCCTCACATTGAATGTGTCTACACGTCGGACTCTAAAATTATCACATCATCCAACCTTTACAAAAATTAAAGTAATAGATATCACCTTAATCTTTTACTACACCGTAAGCTATCATATATTTATTATATTTCATATTTTTAAGCAAATAAAAACAAATATATATTGAGGCAATCATTTTACATATATTTAATTTATCAATATTTTTTATCAAAGATCTTAATTAGCAATAATTGATGGAGATATTTGGAATCAAATTTAGAAATTGCATATATTTGTTTAAAAGATCTTAATATTTGTAGTATAATTTACAACTATATCACATCTCTCAATTTAATATTGTTGATAAAAAACTATGTTAATTGAAATTTAAAAAGTTGTGATTTGTTTTTATAAAAAATTTCAAAAAAGGGTAAAAAACTCAAGTAAATACTAAAGAACTATAGAAAAAATCCCTAAAAGGATATTAGTATACTTTGAAATCTATGAGGAGGCTCATCAAAATCAATATAATATATATACATATTAAATTCATCCTCTTTCGAGTCACCAGAACGCTTTTGGGCCCACTTTATTTATGTGCAAGAGTATGATTTTTTTTTGTTTTTTAATTTGTTATTATATCAAATTACATAGAAAATTTTTAATAAATAAATCTTAACAAAATGTGTGCCAACAAATCACAACAAATTGACTTTTTACTTACGATTTAATATTATTTATTTAATTAAGCAAAATGTTTTGATTTGATTTGATTAGTTGAGATCTCATTATTAATTATTAATACATTTATATTTAATTAGCTTTTTTTTATATGACTACAATTTCACGATCTTAATCAAGTCATATGCCGACCTTCAACTAACGTTATGGAAATTAAATTTTGTACGTTCAAGTAAATTTAAACCAAGCTAACTATAAAATAACTTATACTGATAATGTAACACATCAAATACCTTTTTTTCTATTTATAATTGATTATGTATTTTTATTTTCACGATCTCATCAATTCCATACGTGAAAGAGAAAGTGAATCAAATGAGTTGGGTAAGAAACCATGCATCCAAAATCCCGTATATACAAATACACTCACAAATTTA
This sequence comes from Rheum nobile, assembly GCA_027886185.1. NCBI lineage: Eukaryota > Viridiplantae > Streptophyta > Magnoliopsida > Caryophyllales > Polygonaceae > Rheum > Rheum nobile. The sequence continues at coordinate 3,270,535 of WOAB01000639.1, forward strand.
GCTATATACAACTTATGATTAATGATGTACTTCATTTTCATAACACAATCAAATTATTCATTTCTCAATTCATCTTAATCATAATAAGCTTTTTTGACATGTAAAATTGTAGTTTTTTCTTCATTCTTTATACGTTAGTCACTTCTTGATGTAACCTTGCCCAACGGAAAGACTACAAGATGTTGTCAAGGATCCGATGAACGCGTAGTAGGGTGAAGCAACTCTTCGGAAGTGAAAAGGGGTGGCGGCAGGCTGTAGGAATTCAGAGACACCATGATTACCGGTGGACTGGTGGAGGCGCGACGGCGATGGGGGAAGACGCGGCGGCGGCCGTGAGGGGGATGTGAAGGGCGGCGGCCGTGTGGGATGGTGATTAGGGTTAGGGTTTACGGAGTTGTAATGGGTAACCTAATTAACGCGCCAGGATAATTCAACTAGGAATGCGTTAATTGTTGACGTCAGGGCCCGGGTTTCAGGAGATTACTCGATTGTAAACAAAAGCTCTATTTCGACGTAAACCGAAAATAATTACAAGAGTTCCTATTTATACTAGAGAGTTGACCTAATGGGTCAGACTCTCTAGTTACTAAATCTGGCGGCCCATTTAACACAAATGGAAACCACCCAGAACTAGCAGTTACTAAAATCAAAAATACTGTAAACAGAAAGTACTAAAGAAGTAATGTCTAGAAATAGTAAGAACTAGAAATAGAAAGTCTCCTAAATCTAGCTCAGAATGGGTGTAGCTGTAGAGGAGTCAGTCACGGCTAAGCTGACGAGACACAGAAGCTCGGACACTGTAGTGATCTGGCCATGGCTGGCTACAAGTCTGGTCACCAAGGATTGTGTCGCTGCTTGGACACTCTTCGCTCTGGCGCGGGTGATAGGACCTGTAGGCGGAAGTCTCACGGCGTCTTCCTCCTCTGTAGCTGACATGGAGGGCTGGGTCACATCACTTCTTTTAGCAAATTTTCCACAGATTAATCTTAATAAGATTTTTATAGTGTTTTGGATAATATTTTTATTATAGACATCAAACGAAAGTTTTAAATTTGAATATTATTTACTTGATGTGAGAAATGTGTTTATTGTTCATGATATCAATTATTTTTTCCGTGTTCTTAAGTTGCTTACATTTCCCTGAACAACAATCCTTTTAAGCATTGAGCAAATTTAATCAACGTTAACATTCAGAAGCTCATTGCTCAACAAAGATCACTCAAAGCTAATATAATTGTACATTGAAATAAATTAATGAATTTGATAATTGATAAAATTATTTACATTTATTAAAAGCTTAATTATTAATTGTTATATAAAATTTTATAATTATTTATATTGAATTGATAAAACACGATTTTTAATCAAAAGGATCATTCTTACCAAAAAAAGCTTACCCATATTTTTCACTAAATATTTTAATTTTTTTTGTATGTTCAATTATATATCTTCTAATATTATATGCTGGTGTGATAATATATCACTTTAGCATATCATTTCTCTTTTAGTTTCTACAAATTTATTATGATACGAGCGAACAATATTGTTCAAATTTTCTTCATTTTTACTAATATTATGAGTATATGATTAATATTTTTTAATAAATATATACAAATTTTGTATGGTTTATATTAATATAATATATTTTTATTTGATATATACGTAAAAATAATATTAAAATTATACTAAAACAACACTTTAATAGAAATATTCGGTGCATGGCACGGGTTATGGACTAGTTAATTAATTAAATAATTTTAAACTAATTCAGTTTTGAAGCACATTCAACATAGTGGTCAAGAGCAGGATAGTGCTTATTTTGTTATTGGGCCTGAGGCACAAGATTTCTCCAAAATTGAAAAAGGCCGAACCCCGATTTGGCTGTTCTTATTAGTTTGTAATCCGGACGGTCTAAGTTTTCAGCTTACCTTCCCAGTTTCATTTGCTTGTATACAAATCTCGTCTAAAATAATAAAACAGATCTATACTTGAGAGACTGGGTAGGTAAGAAATTTTGGATTCTGATCGAGTATGAGATTTGCTCGGAATACAACTCAACTAGCTAGCTAGTATAGAGGAGAAGAAACAGATAAACTTTATTGTTGGATAGATTATATTATGGTCCTATGTGCACATAAATGTAGCAATGAGTCTAACTTGATTCTTGAACGTACTTGTTACATAGAAGCTAGAGGTTGGGATAGAAACGCTGATAGTGAGGGAGACGGGACCAGGCTATCGGTATAAGACTGTAGCCATTGATCGGCTTCAAGGAAAGAGAGGCTGAGAAAAGGTGCAACTTGTGTGTCGTTAAGCCTCTGCTCGTAGGCTACTCGAGTTGCGGCGTTGGCCCCTGCTCCGGTGCACATATATTCTCCATAGAATATGTTCCTGCACGCTCATCGATCTATATATAAAAACTAATGGTGAATAGCTAATATAAGTTTATGAAATGATCGAGCAGTTGACTTACGGGTCCCTTGCAGGATCATTGAAGTCGTTCCAGCCCTCGGAAGCTATGATATCCGTCATGGAAGTGTAGGCGAAGATGACGCGAGAGAAGGGTCTCCAGGCTCGCCCCAGCCACACTCTCCCGGTTCCTCCTATCGAGCACTTGTAGAACACGTAGCCGGTGTTGTCGTCACTCGAGCTTCTCCCATGCGCCGTCACCACTCCATTTATCACCCTTGCTCCCGCTGCAACCGGGCTCGCTATGGATATCACTTGGCAGTTCTGCAACGGCCATGTATATATAACATCCACGTACTTCAATTTAATTAATGACGTCAAGAAATGGAAGAGAGAGAGAGAGAGAGAGAGACCTCATAGTACGATCTTGCATCCCCAAAAATGAAGTCTATGGAGCCTTGTATGTAGCAATCCCTAAAGTAGTGTCTTCCTCTGTCGTCGTGAAGCGTGTCTTGCGCGCCAAAGAAGCCGCAGCCCCAGAAGGCGGCCTGGTCCCCGGCCACTCGGATAGCCACTGCTTGTGCGCCCACGTCTCCTGGGTTGGGAATGGGTGCCACATTCTGCATACAATCCAATCCGTCCACCACAAAATTAACATGTGTTTTTTTGATTTTGAGGGTGGTAGAAAGAAGCCAAGTGTGTGGCGTTGCAAATTAAACCATGAAGCTTATGTTCTTGGCAATGAAGTTGGAAGAGAAAACTTGGACGGATGCACAGTAGAAAGTTCCATGGGAGGAGTTGGCGGTGTCATTCCATACGATTGCCGTCGACAAGTAGCCTTGTCCTTGCATTGTGATGTTTGGCTTGTTTCGACCCACTGTGACTTTCTCACTTCATCCACATATACATATATATATGCCAAGAAAATAGTAAGCATTTCGACGTCCAGACTCCAGTTTTTGCATCTCTAGCTAAAAGCCTAGCTATAACAATACGTTTGATGAACAAATTAAGCTAGGTCAGTCATAAGTTGCTTACTAGTAGACACCCGAGTTGATCCAAATGACGGTTCTCTTGGGGCTAAGGACGGGAACCGCGTCCACGGCAGCCTGAACCGACGTGAAGTTGCAGCATCCGTTCCGGTCCACGCACAGGAACGACGTCGTGTTGGTGTCGGGAGGCGGAATGCCTAGAGGAAAATCGTCGCACATGTTCACCCTTGTATTATTTTTGTTCGCACCACCATGATGATGCCTGTGGGAATGAGAACGTCCGTGGTGATGATGATGCCTCCTCGCCATGCATGTTTCTCTAGACGACGACGACGATGATGATGGTGGTGGTTTGTTGACGGCCATGAATGATGGAATATTCTTGATGACCATAGATGAATACAATACGAAAATCATGAGAATTGAACAACCGGCAACTTTTATTAGGCTGTCCATTTTTCTTTTCGATCTGTGGGGGTAAAATTATTTGATAAATTGAATTTAATTGCTACGTTGCTTATGTATAGTATTTATAAACGTTTATGTACATAACTTGGCATGTTATATATGAAGCCCTTGAAGTGCAAGCGTTGATTTGGTGACATGGCTTGGAAACCACTTCAATTTTCCAAGGCCGCTGTTTGTGCTTGCAAGTATGTATTCAATTAAGTTTGCTCGTGCTTTGTTACCTGCCTTTGCAAGTCGTATATATGTTGGAAGCCAACTATATATTGATATATATATTGTGTTTGGGTAACGGAATTCCATTTATATTGTAATAACAAAAAAAATGTACTCAATAAATTATCGATGACGATAACGAAAACTCGCAACACCAGCGATCTTAGCTAGACTCCCTCTGTTGGAACGACGACGTTCCCTCTAATTTTTATGATGATCGATAAACAACATTAGGTTTCATGGTTTATATTGTTTCTACAAGTTTTAGGATAAGTGAAAGAATTAGGGAACAAAGGAAATCAAGAGAACAAACAAAACAGAGGAGTGAAGGAACGACGAGTTAACAATGGAACAGTGACACTGAGCATAGCAGAGTGATGATATGCGCATTGAGAAGAGAAAAGAAGAAAGGGAACAACGCGAAAGGAACGATGCGTTTACGCGGAGAAGACTGCTCTAGGAACTTTGGAAAGTATGCTAATTATGGAAAGAAGATTTCAACGATTTCTTAAGTTGCAAGGCGTGAAGAAAGAGAAAGATTTTAGCATATGTTTGGAGATTTTATAGAAGGAAAATTTGAATATTTGAATTGGTGCATAAAATTAAGAAATATATTGTTAGTTACCTTAGTTAGCATTTAGAGCATCCACAATAATTGGTTTTTTAGAAAGAAATCAAGCTAACAAAAGGGCATCAGAAATCAAAGTGATGCAAATGACGACATATTAGCTTGATTAGGTTTCAATGGTGATGCGCAGCCTTGCGGCCCATAAAGTGGCTTCTTGAGTGTGTTTTCTCCATTTTCCTGCAATGAAACACTTCATGGTGGCAATAATTTCTTCAGCACACATTCTTGGGTCTGGTTTGATTTTCCTGAAGACAAGATAGTTTCGAGCTTTCCAGATGTGGTGGATTGCAGCAGTGAAAGTTGCACATCTAACTTGTCCAATAAAAGTCTTGAGAGTACTACTGGAGGACAATCTAGTAAGCCATTCCTGGATAGTGTGGTGACTATCCCGGATACGAATCCATGGCAGGACGAGCGAGAGGACAGAAGTGGAGAACCTACATCTTGTCCATAGATGGTCTTCGGTTTCATTGGCAGCCGAGCAGAGAACACAGGTTGCGAAGTCAGCAATACCCCATTGGTGCAGTTTGTTCCTGGTGGGGAATCTTTTGTGGCCAGCCATCCAGGTGGTGAAGCTGCATCTCGGGATATTGAGCTTTCCCCAGATGCCGCGACACCACCGAGCGTCGGGGTCCGAAGCTTTGAGAATGTGGTAGATACTCTTGGTTGAGTAATTGCCTTGCGCATTTTGCATGAGGAGTTTGATATCTTCTTGGGAATTAGTTTGCAGCAGCTCGTCCTTGATGTCGATGATGGACTTCCAAAGAACACTGTGGGAGGGCTTTGAGGTTGCGGTCCAGATATTCCTCCCTTTGAGGATGTAAGCATTCACCCAAGATGTCCAAGTGTTGTTCCGCTGCATAGCAAGCTCAAAAATGGTTCTGGCGATGCTTGCTTTGTTCCATGAGAGGAGCTCTTTGAATCCTAGCCCTCCCTTGATTTTTGGCTTGCATATGGAGTCACAAGCAATGGGGGATCTTTTGCCATCTGTATTACCTGTCCAAAGATAATTTCTCAAAATAGCATTAATTTTGTCGACTACTGCTTTCGGGAAGGGGAAAATCGTGCTCCAGTATGATTGGATTCCAAAGAGAACAGCTTGAAGAAGTTGCACTCGTCCTGCATAAGAAAGGGTGCGGGCTGTCCAGGATTGAACTCTGTTGGTGATCCTTGAAATGAGAAAGGCGTATTCTCTGACTTCAAGCCGTTTTGATCCAAGCGGGACTCCAAGATAGCGCATCGGGAGCTGTTCGATTTCAAAGTTGATGGTGTTTGCAATGTCCTCCTGGTCTTGTTCAGATAGCCCTCCAAAAAAGATTTTTGATTTATGGAGGTTTGCTTTAAGCCCAGAGAACTCTCCGAAGTTGTCAATGGCTTCCTTTAGAATCATCACAGACTCTTTATCTCCTCTGCTGAACATCATCACGTCATCAGCGAAGAGGAGGTGTGTGAGCTTGAGTCAGTGGCACTTGGGGTGGTAGTTGAAGTTGCCATCTCTTGTCTTCATATCAATAATTCTTCATTCTAATATATCGTAACCGTAAAGCTTCAAAAAAAAAAGGTTTTTAAACCAAAATTTTTACTTTCTCTCTCCTCCACATCATCTAAAAAACTCTTCTTCTTTTTTCAAATTTATGGTTTTTTTAATCCGGGTTTCTTAACCCTATAAATTTTCTGAAAAACATATATAAAATGAGTGTCTATGGATATATAAAAATCAATTATAAATATTAAAATTTATTTTAAAATAAATGAAGCTAAATTTGGGCTAAAATGACTAAAATAGTAAAAAATTCCAATTTTTCAACTTGAGGTGTTTTTTTAGTAAAAAACCAAAGAGAAGCAAAAGTACACCTTAATTAAAAAAACCAATTATATTTTATGCTAAAAAATAACCATTGTGAGTGTTCTTAGTGGGCTACTAGGTTAATTGATGGGCTGTCTTTTCCAATCACTATATATTCGTGTGTATACCTTAGAGAAAGGTACAACACAACTACGAGTATTCCAAGTGGTCGAGATCGAGATTCAAGGTACAAACTTCATGAAATACTGTGTTTGGGGTTTCTTGTGTTCTTGTGTTATTAGGTTGATTATACTTGGAGTCTAGAAGTCTAGAATATCTGTGAGACTAGGTGGAGATAGGATCTGCGAGATTGTACAACTTAATTAATAATACAAGTAGACATTTGAAATCCTACTTATAAGCTAAAACTTAGAGGTATATGTTTTTCTCAAGGCAACTATTTGGTTGATTGAGTTTTTCGCTCTAAGGAACTGTGTTGTCATTACTTGTCTGAATTATTATTTCCACTGCCCAGGGAGCAGTCTTACCGTTCCCAGACTAACACACATCGATTCAACAATTGGTATCACATGGCATTTTAATATGATAGCACAATGCTTTCTAGGGGTGGGCATGGTCAGTTAACCGAGGTTTCAGTTAACCAGACTTCGGTTAACCGAGATTTCGGTTAGTGCATTTAACATACAATTAACCATACCGTTAACTCCGATTAACCATCGGTTTCGGTACAGTTATTTGGTGTACAATGCATAAAAGTAAAATAAAAAACACAAATCATTAAGTAAAAATCGAGTTATTTAGTTTACCAACCCCATAATTTTGACACGAAAGAGAACAATATAACTTGGCTCAATGAAGAAATACTTGTTGGGTAAAAGTCAATTACTGATCGAGGAGTTTGGATTATTCATCAACTTCTTGTACTCTAATGGAAGCGCATAATAACTGCAAATAATTGTAATTAGAACATAAACAGACTACCAATAAATAAAAACACTGAAGAAACTAAGATACTGAACCCTGCAGTTGAAAAAACTCCTAACAACGAATCAAATTACAAATAGGTTGAATGGAGTGCCCATCTAAAATTTAATGTAGATAATGGTAAGGACAGAACCTGTAAAAGAAAAGCATGAGATTTTATGAACATGTAAATACTAAACTTAACATCAGGTCATGTATCATCTCATTGACAGCCATAGCTGCAAACCTTTTATGTTGCAAGCATAAGATGACAAAGTGCATATTGCACCACATTACATGACAAGATACACATAAAGGGAACAAGTAATGTATTGGGAACTTGTGGCACTTGAATTCCTAGAAGAGGCGCAATCAACCGTACCTATTTATCCCACATTTATTGAAGAAAATGTAGCTTTGTTATTAAAGATTATTGAAAACTAAGATACCAAGGATCTCATCAACTATACGACTATGTTATTAGCGATCGAGCCAGTGGCCATACATAGTCTTGGACAAAAGGAAGCACGTGCTACAAGACACCAGCAAAAACTGGCAACCTATGCTATAATGATTCAATAACCAACACAACCATCAACCTATTTATATATAAAGAAAGTGGGGTCTTAAAGATGGAAAATGATTTAAGTTTACAAGGCAAAGCAAGCTATGGCTGTAGAAGTACAATCTTTGGAATGGAAATGGGGGGGGGGGGGGGAACAAATTGCTTTACAATAGCCCAATACCCTAGAAAAACAAATGTCAAAACATAAGCAAAAGATGCTTAGGTCATGCAAATTTAATGACAAAAAGTTCTAAACCAACCCACCGCTTCCATGAGCGACACCTTCATAGTTATAATGCATAACGTACCCAACACAATCCTGCTGTATATTTTTGTACTGGCAAAACAACACATCCGGAAATCATGAAAAAAAATACTATACACAGAGCACTATTTGGTGGTTCCTGTATTTGAGCTACTAAATCATATATTTACCATGACACAAGCTATCCCAAACGACGCGGTCTTTTAAAGAACAAACATGAGATTTGTTGAATATAACTGGCCTTCTCTTATTAATATCCCGATGATTCTAACAGAGATTACACTAAGCAATTCTATTGGAGGATATTAAGGGATTAATTATTGTTAGTCTTTTCATTATCCTTTTGCCAGTTTACCTGTGGCTTCTTTCGCTATATATGTTGTATCTGTACATTGCAATCAACATCAGTAAATATTTTGCCTATTCTCATTCTCAATATGGTATCAGAGCCAAGAAAACCCTAAAACACATATCCGCCTCCCTCCATCATCATCATGCTTCACAAACTTTTTTCCCTTTTCTCGATCGTTTCCGATCAACTACCTTTCGATCGTTTTCGATCTGGCTCTTACTTACACTGACGATGACTATCAACGACGATGCTTCATCTTCTTCGACGCAGCCGAAGGCGTTGCTCCCTACGTCGCCTTATTATCTGCATCCTTCGGATAGTCCCGGGATGAACATCAGCACAGTCACCTTTAAAGGCGACAATTATCAAGCTTGGGAAAAGGCTCTTCGCACCGCTTTTAGGGCAAAGCGTAAACTCGGTTTCCTTGATGGCTCCATCACCGAACCGGATGTGTCTACCTTGGATTACGATGATTGGGCCAGTGTGAACTCCATGTTGGTCGCTTGGGTTCTTCAATCCATTGATCCATCCCTTCGAGACTCTATTGCCTACTCCGACAATGTCAAATCTCTTTGGGATGGTATGAAGCAACGTTTTTCTCTCGACAACGCTCCTCGTATTCATCAACTTCGGACTGAACTTGCTCGCTGTGAATAGAATGGCCAGTCGATTGCTACCTACTATGGTAGACTTCAGAAACTTTGGGAAGAATTGCAAAATTATGTTGCTCCGCTTCAATGCTGTTGTGCGAAGCCTCATTGCCCGTTTCTATCAGCCCTTGAAACTGAACGTGCAGAGGAGCAAGTTCATCAATTTTTGATGGGCTTAGACAACTCTGTTTATGGTGCTCTTCGTTCCAATTTGCTGTCTTTGGAACCATTACCTCCTCTTTATCGGGCTTATTCGTTATTTATTCAAGAAGAACGTCATCAGTCGATGACTTCTCCTCGCTCTTCACGATCTGATGCTCTTGCTTTGGCTGCCACTGTACCAATTCCGCTCCCATCTGTTCCGCCATCGTCTTCAAAAATAATGTCACAAGTGTCAAAATATTCTCAATTTCAAGCGCTTCCGCACCGACAATGGTACAAAATTATTTTCTCTTCGAGAATATTTTGACACCCGTGACATTATTTTTGAGACCTCTTGTGTTGCTACACCGGAGCAGAATGGGCGTGCTGAACGCAAACATCGGCATATTTTGAATGTCGCTCGGGCACTTCGATTCCAGGCTTCGCTTCCAATTCAGTTTTGGGGTGATTGTGTCTTGAGTGCAGCATATCTGATTAATCGCACTCCTTCATCTCTTCTTCACGACTTGACTCCATACAAGCTCCTATATGGGAGTTCTCCTCGCTATGACCACATCAAGGTCATTGGCTGTCTCTGCCATGCTTCCGTTCAACCAAGAAACCTCGATAAATTTGCTTCCAAGAGTCGTCGTTGCATTCTTCTCGGGTATCCCAATGGGAAGAAGGGATGGAAGATGTTTGATCTTGATACTCAGACCACTTTTGTATCTCGCGATGTGGTGTTTACAGAAACTGTTTTTCCGTTCTTTGTCTCATCTACCCCTGTTGATGATACACCGGTCGCCTTGCCTCGTTCTCCGGTGTCTTTTGAGTATGATGAACTGCCTGAGTTGTCTACATCTCCGCCTCCTGCTGTGTCTTTGTTGTCGCCGACTTCTACGGATGTCTCCGACGATAGGGGGAGCTCATCTGACTCCGACGATAGCCCCTCGTCTATGCCTCAGCCGCTTTTAGACACTGTTCGTCGCAGCACTCGGCCTCGCCAGCCTTATGTGCATCTTCAAGGCTACATCTGCAATACGACCCGCACATACGACCCTCTTCATCACCACCGGCCTCCATTCTGACACCATCCTCAGGTAGTCTCTATCCTCTAGCTAATTATGTCAATTGTGCAAAGTTTTCTCCTTCTCATTTGCAGTATATGGCCGCTATTACTGAGTCGTCAGAACCGAAGCACTTTCAAGAGGCAGTTCGTTCTCCTCAATGGCGAGAGGCTATGCAGGCTGAGCTCTCTGCTCTTCAGCAAAATGGCACATGGGTTATTACTGCGCTTCCGCCTGATAAATGATCAATTGGGTGCAAATGGGTTTTTCGGATCAAGCATCATGCCGACGGCTCTATTGAACAGCATAAGGCAAGGCTCGTTGCTCTTGGCAATCGCCAAGTCGAAGGGATCGACTATACTGAGACCTTTGCTCATGTTGCTAAAATGACATCGGTTCGGGTGTTTCTCTCAGTAGCCGCAATTCGGGGTTGGTCATTACATCAAATGGATGTGCATAACGCCTTTCTACATGGTGATCTTGACGAGGAAGTGTACATGCGTCCTCCTTCTGGCTTTCTCGTTCCTTCCGGCAAGGTTTGTCGTCTCCGTAAATCTCTTTACGGACTACGACAGGCCCCTCGCAATTGGTTTGCAAAACTTGCGTCTGCTCTTCGTCAGTTTGGTTTTCAACAATCTAAAGCTGATTATTCACTATTTTCGCTGGTCACTTCTGCATCATCTCTTCATATACTCGTCTATGTAGACGATTTATTGATTGATGGTGACTCTCAGCCTGAGATTGCTCGGTTTAAAGCCTATCTTCATCGCTGTTTTCAAATGAAGGATCTTGGGATCCTTAAGTATTTTTTAGGCATTGAGGTTGCTCATGGTTCAGATGGTCTTGTTCTCTGTCAACGCAAGTATGCTCTCGATATTTTGACTGAAGCAGGTTTGCTCGGTGCTCGCCCCTCCAACTTTCCTATGCCACAAAACCATGAGCTTGGCAAATCTGCAGCACCTCTCTATTCGGATCCAGAGAAGTATCGCCGGTTGGTTGGCCGCTTGATCTATTTGATGATCACTCGTCCTGAGTTATGTATTCTGTGCACACACTCTCCCAATTTATGCAAGCTCCAACTAACGATCACTGGCATGTTGGCTTACGAGTTCTTCATTACATTAAGCGCAATCCGGGACAAGGCCTCCTTCTGTCGAGGCATAGTGATTTATCTTTGACTGCTTTTTGTGACTCTGATTGGGTTGGGTGTCCACAGACCAGACGCTCCCTCACAGGCTACTTCGTGTTACTTGGAAAGTCTCCAGTATCGTGGAAGACAAAGAAGCAACATAGTGTGTCGCGTTCTTCTGCTGAAGCTGAGTACCGTTCCATGGCCTCGGCTTGTTGCGAACTTGTTTGGTTACGCTCTCTTCTTTCCTCTCTAGCAGTCATCTTGGCGTCTCCTATACAGCTCTTTTGTGATAGTCAGGCCGTCCTGCACATCTCTTCCAATCCTGTTTTTCACGAACGAACGAAGCATATTGAACTTGATTTCCACTATGTTCGTGACTTGTTACAAGCTGGTCTTATATCTACGTCTCATATACGCTCTTCGGATCAGCCGACAGATCTTTTTACAAAGGCGTTGGGCAAGCAACAATTCAACTACCTCCTTAGCAAGTTGGGCATTATTGACTTACATGCTCCAACTTGAGGGGGAGTATTGGAGGATATTAAGGGATTAATTATTGTTAGTCTTTTCATTATCCTTTTGCTAGTTTACTTGTGGCTTCTTTCGCTATATATGTTGTATCTGTACATTGCAATCAACATCAATAAATATTTTGCCTATTCTCATTCTCAATAAATTCTTTATATGAGAACCAACCATAAACCTCTTGTTCTCTCCTCCCTAAATGGGCGGTCGAACAAAATATCCCTAATTTATAAAGCTTCATACCTATTTATAGTCTCTTTGTCTTGCTTCTGAATGCTGGCATGGGGTCGAGAAGCGTCGGCTTGTGATTGGCTATCTAGAAAGACGTGGTAGGCATTGGTGAGGCGGCTAACGATGGTGGACATGGTGTGGAGCATTTTCATTGGAAGGGTGACATCATCGCTGCAAGGAATATGAACGCGTTCTCATGATGACATAACACGTCAAATGTGACTTAGCGCATCAAATGTGATTGAGCCTCCATCTAAGGTGAGACCGATGAACCAAATGACCGCGCTAAATCCATGAGGCCAGAGCTATTTGGGATAAAAATAGCGCGTTCCATCACAGCCCCTTGCCTTGACAATGAGCTTGCAAAATTGTTAAAGCAACATATGGAGGACGTCCTGGATTTGACGCATTCATTTGGTGTAATCAGAAGCTTCTTTTGAGGACTTTGATCTTGGGTGTTAGACTTGATTGGGATGGGCTTTGCCTTTTAATGGGCCGTGACAGGGTTGGCCCAATACATTTTCTATAAAAAGGGGAAGAATGGTGGGAGGGCCATTTCACTTCGTCTTCTTTGTAACACCCCCAAAACTTAACCCTTTTGGAAAGGTATTACCGCCAGTGACCCCAGTGTTCCTTACCGAGATCACCCAAGGCTTTACCGTTTAAATACAAATCATGAAATACAATGATACAAAATGATAACCTTAATCATATAAAACACGAGTCCTGGGATTACATCCCAATCCCGAATAGGACAAACACAGAGTTTAAATAAATTACAACGGAAATCTTAAATAAGGCACAGCGGAAAACTTTTAAAAGATATTACAAAAAAGGTTGTGATCGTAATGATCACCTGCCCAAGGATCTCAACCTGATTAAAAGAAATTATTAAAACGTCGGAAAACCACCGTCGACTCCATAGTCCTTCTAGCCTTCTCATCTACACTCCATCTGATGTGCCGAATCGAACGGATGACACCAGCCCACATGCGGAGAACAATGTTCGTGGGTTAGTCTACTTGAATAGACTAGCAAGGGTAAAAAGCAGAGTGGTTCGAGTGATCGTAACCGTTTACTATCATTGTCCCTCGAATAATAACCGAAGGGACGATACATAACCCGGCACTTTCACAGAATAACAACAAAGGTATGCATGAGAGAAGATTCTGGAAGACTTCATCTTCACATAAATCGACTCGAAAAGAGACTCCAAGAGATTGAGTCTTTAAGGAAATATGACAAATCTGGAATGTTTAACAGAATCATACAACAATGATTTAAAAGTTGACTGAGATGCTTCAGTTCACGACCAACCTCATCGCATACAGCGAATCCAGATCGGAAAGAGAACGTACTACATTCAAGCCGAGATCTTACAGAACCACATAACGATTTAAGAACTGACTAAGATGCTTCGGTTCACGACCAACCTCATCGCATACAGCGAATCCAGATCGGAAAGAGAACGTACTATGATCAAAGTCAAGACGAGTTTTCCTAGCTGCACTATAACTTAGCTGCACTACTCGCCAAAGGTTTATTAATCATGTGAACTCGGGCACATATCTTATTTAATTACAAAACACACATTACTGAAACACGTTAATGTTATTAAGAGCGGCACACAGCTTAAATCTCAGGGTGACAATTACGTCAACCCAAATTAAAACACACACGCGGGACTTAACATTATTATGCCGAGAAACAACGGCGATTATTATTACACCGGGTGACCTTACGTTCACCCTGATTGCACTATACAGCGCTTACAGTTTAATTATGTGCTTAACTGCACTTATCTTATTAAATTACAACACACACACAGTGTTGAGGCTTTTAAGATTATTCCGAGAACACGGAAGTTATTAAGACACCGGGTGACCTTACGTTCACCCTGATTGCACTGCCACAGCGCTTACAGTTTATTTTACAGGGTGACAGTTACGTCCACCCCAATGCACTAGCTAAGTGCTTAAACACCAATTAAGCTCATCCACTGGCGCTAGCAAGGCGCTTAAAACACTTCAGATCCTTACATGTGGATAAGAAGCATAGGTCATGACCCTTAAATTATTCGGCAATAACCCCGAGGAATATTATGATTTAAAGAAACGACAAATCCTTACTTGGATTAGCGTTCCCACGAATATTAAATCATAAAGAAACGACTAATCCTTACTTGGATTAGCGTTCCTACACACATTAAGTTATAAAGAAACGACTAATCCTTACTTGGATTAGCGTTCCTACAAACACTCGTGTTAACTAAACAGTCTAACATAACAACTATTCACATTAAAGTCATCGAGACAAACGACTTAAACAAAGAGATAATAGAAACAGCTAATCCTTACTTGGATTATTTTTCCTATTAATCCACATAAATGCCCGGAAGGCGATCATAGATAATAGCGTCGTTCTAGCAGATATACAACCTATTATATGATTTTCCAAAACAGTTTATAAAACCTTTTTCAGACAAGCACAGATAATCATTCCAAATTAATTACTCGGATAAACAGCTGATAATTAATGTAAATATGGAACGATGAGCAAGAGCGAACCGCCACTTGCCTTAGTCCGCAGATCTGGAACAAAGCAGAGACAACGGGATTCCGGGCTCGACACGCGTATAGCTCCACTAGCATAAACACCTTCGAGTCGACCCAAAAAGGAACCCTAGGTTAGATTCGACAAAGAATAGTACGAATATACGAAAGGACGAAAGAAATCGAAGGATACGAGACCCGATCGAAGGTCTCGGAAGCCGACGCAACAACTCTCGGGCAATAACCCTTCACGGCCGGCCACCAACAATTACGGCGGGCGCCGCCACCATCACGGCGGTCGCCGTCACCATCACGGCGGTCGCCGTCTCAAGCACGGCGGGCGCCGCTCATCGGCTTCCTCCACGGCGGCACCAAGAACTTCACGGCGGTCGCCGGCCATAACACGGCGGTCGCCGTCCCCAACACGGCGGTCGCCGTCCACAACACGGCGGTCGCCGTCCCCAACACGGCGGTCGCCATCCACAACACGGCGGTCGCCGTTCCCGGCGGCGGTCGCCGTCTCACTGGCGGCGGTCGCTGTCTCCCTGGCGGCGGTCGCCGTCGCTGAACAGAAACTTAAAAACGGATGAGAAATCTTACCCGCGACGCTCGATTTGGTTCGCCTTTCGCCTTGCTTGGCTTCTAGGCTTCTAAGGGCCTTCCAAGGGCCTTCCAAGGGCCTTCCAAGTCTCCTTTGGCCACCGAGAACGACACCAAACGAGCCTCCAACGATCCACGAGAGCTTTCCGAGAGAGAGAGCGTTTTTGAGAGACGAGAAATGGATAGCGTAATGGCGTTTTTCACACCCTTTCTAGCTTCACCCATGCCCTCTATTTATAGGCAAAGATGAGGCTTGTTGGGAGCCAAAAAGCCTTCCAATTGTGCCCTTGGGTATTAACCCATGGTTAATCCATTTGCACCTCTTGGGCAATAATCAATTGGGTAGAGATTTGGTATTAATCTTAACTTGCGATAACAAAAGTCGTACACGAACGAGTATAGACTTCCAACAGGCCTTAACTGTATAATTCTTCATTGAGAAAAATATTACAGATACAGAGCACATTACAGAATGTCTCCGACTTTCTGAATTAAATCCGACGTACTAAATGGGTGTTCGGGAAAATTCCAAAAATTTCCAGAATAATCCTTACAGAATTACGGGGTATCACATTCTTCCTCGCAGCCCCCCAAAGAAAATATCATCGGACGGTTAGAGTTCTTCCATTGGAGTGCAATCGCAAGCTTCGTCTCCTCTTTTCTCCCAAAATCAACCAAGTAAGTGGCGTTTTTCTTTTCACTTTCTGTAATTTCTTCTGCTATGCACCGTTTCCCACTTGGTTCTTCTTTTGTTATCTTCGAATTTGAAGCTTCATGGAGAGGGTTTGGGGAACTGGATCGAACTAGGTTTCATAGGGTTTTTTTTGTTAGTGTTGGGCGGAGATTGGGCGGTGTTGGTTTCTTGGGATGAACAATGGTGGAGGAGGAGGAAGATGTTAGCTTGGGGAATACAGAGGTGGTCTTCAGGAGGGGTTATTTCTTTGTTTTGCTCCTTCATTTTCTCCTTCCGTTTCTTTGACCCTTTAGATTCCTAGGTTGGATCCTCTTGTATGCCAGCGAATTTCTGAATTTATGTTGGTCGCGGTCTTCGTGTTTTCTTGTGTTCATTCGATAATTCATGCGTTCTTCATCAGGAGATCTTCCTTTCGTTTTTTTTCTTTCTTGATTGCGCGCATACTTCCCATCTTATTCTTTGTTGCTAAGTTCTCTCTTCTTCTTTTCAGAGGGGTTTGATCAACGCGCGCAATTGTCTCCAAGCTCCTTTCAATCATGTCGAGTGAGACAAATTTGGAAGTGGTGCTGCTTTTGGTAGGGCGGTTAGGTGTGTGTATCGAGAGAGTGAACCAACTTTGAGCCCAAAGGCTGCGTCGGCGTCTTCATCTTCCGGCGAATCATTACGTCAATTTGTGGGTGGGGTTTCGAAGGACGAGGTTGTTTGCAAGGGGCGAGTGTTGGAGACTAAGCGAGTAAAAGATAAAGGCGTAGTATCCTATACTCCCACGACAAATCTTTCCCCAGATCAACAACAAGATGAGGAGGCGGAGAGTGTGGTTAGCTTCGTAAGTCATCGCATGAATGTCGACCCTCTTCCTATTCCCACGGTGGTTTTAGATGAGATACCTATGATAGTGAGTCATCCAGGGAAGGATATGCGAGATCTTGGGGTGAGCACACATGTTTCTCTTACTACATTGGAAAGAATAGCGTGTTTGATCCATTGGCCATGTGGGGTAGAGTGGTTTCTTCTTGAGAAGGGGGAACCTCTATGGCATGCTTTGAGAATTGTTTAGTTGTTTTTGTGGCCAGCATAGAGGTGGGGTTTTGTCTTTATCTGCCTGACTTTTATCACGACTTTTTGAGTCTTTTAAACATTAGTCCTTCTCAACTTGTTCCCAACGCGTGGAGATTCCTCAGTGGATACACGATGCGATGCTACAAATCAAGCCTTACTCCTAATGCACAACATATGTTATGCCTTTTTACGGTGAAGTATAATAGAGGTTTCTTCCACCTTGGTTTACCTACTCTAAACGCGATAAGTAAACCCTCAAATGTGCGTAAATGAAAGGTGGTTCCTTGTACGGTGTTCTTCGCACGCGGTCTTTAATTGTATGTCAGCTCATCCTCTCACCCTCCATTCATCCCGACAAGCCAGATCATAAGAAGATCGACGCATGTAAAGCTCAATTTCGCAATGAAGGTGATGCCCCTCATCACAAATGACTAATTACTCAAGCAAACTTGGAGAAGGTGGGACTGAGTTTGCCGCATTCTAGTGAACATGCCGGGCATGATTGGTTTGTATCTTTTTTATCTTATGTTTTCTAATGTCGTATTGATCTAATATTGTGGTGTTTTTAGGGATGGTGGGATCCGACTTTTTACTAAGAAGGACAAAGAAGATTGCGGGGACGACATCGCGGTGTACTTCAACAACTGAGACAATGGACGATCCAGTTGGAGTAGAGTAGTTGTCTGCCCCTACTCCAGTGTAATGACATTGTGTGAGACCACGAGTTCTCCGCCGTCTTAAGCTAACCAGGCCGGAATGGAGCCACGGGGTAAGAAGCGTCATGATGCGTCTCAAGTTGCTCGAGAGGCAAAGAAAGCAAGAACATAGATTAGTGATGGCCCTGATCTTCCTCGGTCTACGGAGGGAGTTGACATGGAGACGCTGAAGAGGTTCGTTTCACCTGGGCATTCTGTGGCAGACATGCACAAATCGGCCATTCCGAATGACGCGTTCCTCGGAGAGAAAGAATGGCTAAAGACTTTGCTCGCGTCATTCTTGTAGTTCGAGGCCATGAAGTATATGGAGATGGTACGTCGTCTTTCTTACTTTTGTCTTGGCGGTTTTATCGCGTCAATCTCTTACTTCACTATGTTTACCTTGTTTTGTCTTGTAGGCCCGCCTTTGCATGTTGGCCACAACTTCATACTTGTTAGGAAACGGAACTCAAGAACCTCAGTTCCCATGAGAGTTCCTTTCCTTAGTTTCTCTACTTTTGAAGATGACAAATACTTTGATACTAATGTTTTATTTCAAAGATGTGTTTAAAGGAACCACAGGACAATTGTTGAAACCCTGGAAGCCAAACAAGATAAAGAAACCAAACAAGCAAGCCAAAGGAACCCAGAAGTGCCCAGAAATGCAACACGTGACTTTGCTCTTCCCGATGAAGCTGGGAACACAGAACCTCGGACAAAAGATGGTGAAAGCGACTTGAGCAAAGCTTCCAAAAGTCTGCCACCATCCAAAGGAAAGCTCCAAGATGTCTAGAACGCTGAACCTCGGACAAAGGTTGCTGAAAGCGACGTGACACAAGGCTGTCACCATCCAGAGGATAGTTCCAAAGTGTCTAGGTTGTTGAACCTCGGACGAAAGGAGTTGGACAACGACATGACAGACTTGTCTGAAGCAGTTGACCAACCAATGTGGATTCTGAGTTGCCTAGGTTGTTGGTATATGTCTAAGTCAGCGTGAATCATGGATTACCACACAACCTAGGTCAAGCTTGCTCTATGGGAACCAAGAGAAGATCCAACCTCGAGGATCCACTATATAAGGAAGATAAGCTCCGCTGTTATCTTCAAGCATTACAATAGAATCACACTCCATAGCAAACATCAAAGTGTGAAGCTTCAAACAGATCGTCAACTCAAACCAAGATCGAGAGGAACCAGTCAAGGAATCTGAGAGTTGTGTGCTAGTTCATGTGACTGTAAGTGAGTTAGTTCCTTAGTGGTTAGGACTACTTATGTGATTGATTATACTTGCTGTTAAGTTTACCTAGGATTGTCTAACTGTGTGTAAGACAAAGAAACTGTGTGTTTGTTCCTAGGGTAATCTGTAACCGAAGTGATAAGAAATCAAGAAGTAGACCTTGAAATCCTTTCGAAAGAAAGGTAGTGGTTTTTATCCTAGATTGCTAGTTGGCAATCGAAGGTTTCCACTATAAGGAACTTGTTCATTTATTTAGATTGTTTATTTCCGTTGTGAAGGGAACTGAATATCTGTATTCTTAGTTCCCTTGTTATTACTCTAACAATCACGATCCTACAATTGGTAACAAAGCAGGAAAAGCTCAAGATCTTTGTTTAAGTTTGTAGATCTAAGATGTCTCAGTCAAGCAAGTTCGAGCTCAGAATCTCCACCAACAAACCACATCTCCGAAAGAAGGGAGAAGAAACATGGTGGGCCAAGTGCATGGAAAGCCACATAAAGACCAATGACTATCAATGCTGGAGGATAGTCGAGAATGGAGATGGCCATGTCGATCTCAACCAAAAGGAAGAAGATTGGAAACCTGAGCACTATGTCATCATGGAAAAGAACGCCAAGGCTAGACAGTTCATTCTCAATGGACTGGATAGAGAAGATATGGACAAAGTCATAGGAATCAAGACGGCGAAAGAAATATGGCAAGCACTCAAGGACATGCATGAAGGAAGTGAGGAACTAAAGCAAAGCCGGAAGTTTGCTTTAGAAGGAGAATACCACACATTCAAAATGATGGAAACTGAAACCATCTCTGATTATTACTCTCGCTTCAACAGGGTCATTGGAAAGCTAACAGCGGTTGAGGTCACCCTTGATGAAGTCTCCAAATCACTGGTGGTCATCAATGAACTTAACTCTAAGTTCACCCTCATCAAAGGAATCATGAAGAACACCCCAGGCATTCAATCCCTTCCCTTGACTCAAATCATAGGGAAACTAGAGGTTGAAGAAGGAGAACACACCAAGGTCAATGCTGACAAAAAACTGGAGAAAGGAATTGCCCTCAAAATCTCCAAAGCCTTCACAAGGCTTGAAATGG
The DNA here is from genome assembly GCA_027886185.1 of Rheum nobile. Lineage (NCBI taxonomy): Eukaryota > Viridiplantae > Streptophyta > Magnoliopsida > Caryophyllales > Polygonaceae > Rheum > Rheum nobile. The sequence continues at coordinate 3,290,876 of WOAB01000639.1, forward strand.
AGCAGGAGAACTCAGACCTAGAAGATGAGGAGGACGAACTTACAACTCTCTTCACAAAGAACATCAAAAAATTCTTTGTGAAGGGAAAGTTTCAAAAGGGCAGTTCCTCTCACAATGGACCGAGGAGAGATCTCAAAGATGTCTCTTGCTATGAATGCAAAGAAAAGGGGCACTATACTAAGAGTTGTCCCAACAAAGAAGACTCCAAAGAAGATGAAAGACCTCAAAGGAAGAAGGCTCTTGTGCCCTCATGAGGAGAAGACTCAGATGAGGAACTAGATCTGAGTGGATTCTCTGGAGGAAGATGTCTCATGGCAAAAGGAGATTCAAGCGACTCAGAAGAACTTGAGGTAACTTCTGATGACTTCCTAAAATCTCTAGTTGATTGTGATAAGAAACAACTTCTAAAAATCATAAAGAAACTAGGAAAGGAAATGAGTGCTCTTCAACAAAAACTTGATGATTGTGAAGATGAGATTACTTGCCTGACTGTTGAGAACTCTGTGTGGAGTAAGAAACTTGATGAAACTGAGAAAGATCTAGCTGAAACCCACTCCAAACTCATTGATATTAGGAATGTGCAAGCTAGTCACCTTAAAATTTGCCAATCCTGTAGTGAGACTAAGATAGAATATGTTACAGTTCCTATGCATGATAATCTATCTGGAAATGATTTGCTTCAATCTATAATTGATAGGTTAGATACTCTCATTGACTCTATAAATGAAAAAAACGATCAATCAAACTGTCTTTGTGAAACAACGTCATGGAGTTGGATACATTGACAACAAGATCAATGATGATGCTGAAAATAAAAAGGTTAGACGTAAACTTGTTGAGATGAATGAGAACCTCAGTACTTCTCTTGCGACTTCTCGAGATAGGAATCAGTTCCTATTAGAGAAGATAATGGTGCTTGAGAACAAGGCTGAGGTTGCCAAGCGTCTCAAAGAAAGTTCTGAAAGTCCAAAAAGGGACCCTAAGGCCTTTGAAAGGGAACCTAAGGGAAAGGAGAAAGAGTCTCCTAAAAATAAGTGGTTCACTAACTCCTTTGCTCACAAAAGGTACGTGGACATGGCCCATGGTAAGGTTAGAAATAATGTTGATTTCAATAAAAGAAAAAATGAAAAACCTTTTGGCCAGGAAAGGGAAAATATGGACATGTTGTGTACAATCGTCTGTGTTTCTATTGTGGTATGAATGGTCATTACAACACTGAGTGTCCTAAAAAAGAAACTATGATAATGAGAAAAGTGCTTATTACCGTGAAAGGAATCAGTTCCCTGGTCATTCACAGACTCACAATGATAATTCACATGCTAATCCCCCTAGTAAAGTCAAGCTTCACTGGGTTTAGAAATCTTAGTTTCCCTATGTGCAGAAAGAAGAGAGGCAACCTCAACTATGGTACATTGACAGTGGTTGCTCGTGCCATATGACTGGAAGAAGAAATCAAATGACTTCTCTTCAACCTCTCCAAGGAGGGAACATCTCTTTTGGAGACAAAAGCAAAGGAAAAATTTGTGGAATAGGAACTGTGAATCTCAATGACCACATTAAGGTAAACAAAGTCCACCTTGTTGATAATCTCGCTTTTGATCTAATTAGTGTGTCACAGCTGTGTGGTCAAGGAGACAACGAAGTTAGATTCAAATCAAATGAATGCACTGTCCTTGACTCCTCGGGACAAATCATCTTAAAAGGTAAAAGGTTCAACAATGTGTATGTTGTCGACCCATCCTTTGTTCCCAAGGAGAAACTCTGTCTCTCAACTGTGAATGATCAAACGGACTTGTGGCATCAACGTCTTGGTCATGCTAGCACTAAATTGATCCAAAAGCTACACTCAAAGGAGCTAGTCAGAGGCCTCCCAAAGTTAAGTGGCAAATCTGAGGAACCATGCTCAGACTGTGTAAAAGGGAAACAAGCTCGAAGTTCCTTCAAATCCAAAAATATGGTAAGTTCCTCAAGGCCCCTTGAACTCATCCACATGGACCTTTGTGGACCCATGAGAGTTCAAAGCATAGGAGGAAACAGGTATATCTTTGTTCTTATCGATGACTTCTCTCGTTTCACTTGGACAATTTTTATAAAATCTAAGAGTGAAGTCATTGGACAATTTAAGGATTTGGTTCCCATGTTAGAAAAATCTCTCGATTGCCCCATCAATTCTATTCGTTCTGATCATGGTACTGAGTTCGAAAATGGAGAATTTCTAACCTTTTGCAGTGAGCATGGCATTGATCACAACTTCTCTGCACCATACACTCCTCAACAAAATGGAGTAGTGGAAAGGAAGAATAGAACCTTAGAAGACATGACTCGAACTATGCTCATCTCAAGTGGACTCTCTCAATCATTCTGGGCTGAGGCAATCAACACAGCCTGCTATATCATCAATCGAGCTATGCTTCGTCCAATCACAGAGAAGACTCCCTATGAACTTCTAAGAGGAAGAGTTCCCAACATCTCACATCTTAGGGTGTTCGGATGCAAATGCTTTGTGCATAACAATGGAAAAGATAATCTTGGTAAATTCGACCCAAGGAGTGATGAAGGGATCTTCATTGGATATGCCTCAAGCAGCAAAGCATACAAGGTCTTCAACAAAAGGACTAAAAAGGTAGAAGAAAGTGTTCATGTTGTTTTTAATGAGAAATCACTTGGTAGAAATATGCAGAACACCATCAGTCCCTTTGAAGATCCATTTCCCAAGCCACCTCAAGAAGATCCAGATGAAGATATCATACCTCCCAGTTCCTACCCAGTTGTACAAGTTGTTCCGCCAGTTCCTCCATCAGTTCCCATGGACAATCAACAATAATCCATCTCTGGGAACCATGAACATGAAGATAATACATGTGGAGACATCAATGATTCATCCTCTCACATGTTCTAAAATGGAGAAGGTGATCACAACATAGAAGTTGAGGCTGAATGTTCAAATCAAAATGCCTCCACATCAAATGCTCTAGCTCCCAACAGAGAAAGAAGAATCATCAAGCCTTCAGTCAGGTTCGAACATCTAACCTTCTTTTCTTTCAATGCTTTCTTATCTATTGTGGAACCAAAGAATATAGGTGAAGCACTGAAGGATGTAGACTGGATCCAAGCCATACAAGAAGAACTTCATCAGTTTGAAAGGAACAAAGTGTGGCATCTAGTTCCCCGCCCCAAGGATAAACATATCATAGGAACTAGATGGGTTTTCAGAAATAAGCTCGATGACTCAGGAGCTGTAATTAGGAACAAAGCAAGGCTTGTTGCTCAGGGATACAATCAACAAGAAGGAATCGACTATGATGAAACCTATGCTCCAGTGGCAAGGATTGAAGCAATAAGGTTGTTGATTGCCTTCGCATCACACAAGGGTTTTAAACTATTCCAAATGGATGTAAAGACCGCCTTCCTCAATGACATTCTTCAAGAGGAAGTCTATGTAAATCAACCACCCGGTTTTGAAGACAATGATCATCCAGACCATGTCTATTTCCTAGACAAAGCCTTGTATGGTCTCAAGCAAGCTCCTAGAGCTTGGTATGATCATCTTGCCCAGTTCCTACTCTCCAATGGTTACAGGCGTGGAATCATTGACAAGACTCTCTTCATTCTAGAGGAAGAAGAAAGATGGCATACAAATTCACCAACAAAAATATGTCAGGGAACTGTTGAAAAAGTTCAAAATGGATTCATGCAAGCCTCTCTCCACACCTATCTCTACAATTGCTCATTTGGACAAAGATCACTCAAGTCCTCTTGTGAAAGAAAAACTCTATAGAGGTATGATAGGCTCTCTCATGTATCTAATAGCTAGTCGTCCAGACATTGTGTTTGTTGTTTGCTTGTGTGCTAGGTTTCAATCATGTCCAAGAGAAACACATTTAGCTGCTGTGAAAAGGATATTTCGATATCTCAAGGGAACTGACTCACTCTGCATTTGGTAACACTAGTGCTATAAACATTTCTAAGAATCATGTGCATCATACTAGGACCAAGCATATAGATATAAGGCATCATTTCCTTAGAGATCATGTTGAGAAAGGGAACATCATTATGAAATTTTGTAGAACTGAAGATCAGGTTGCAGATATATTCACCAAAGCCTTGAATAGAGCTCCCTTCGAGAACCTTAGATTAGAACTAGGAATGATTCCTATAAATTAGCAGTTCCTTTAGTTTAAAGCTCCTCTCCAGTTCCCTTGATTGACTAGTTCAGATCTCTTTACTTGTCTTTGTCTTGGAATCTTCGTGTTATTTCTCTTGCGTTAGACCCTCATATCCATAATGGTTACTCAAAAGGCTTTGACAAATTTTTCTAGTTCTTCCCCTTGGATGTTCATTTCTTATTCAAATTTAATCATTGTCCAAGTTTCTTTGTTGGCCCAAAAGTCACAATCTGATCACATTCTAAGCCCACAATACAAGCCGAAATGATGATTGTGTACTATGACCCTCCCTTGCCTCATTGCACAATCTAATTCCCTATGATCTTTCTCTTAACCCTCTCTGGGAATTAGTGTATGATGCGATAAATGGACTTCCCCGATTTATTTTATGGGAACGTACTTTCAGGTCCTATGTCTTAAAACCACATATCAAAGGTTCCTATATATCCCTCTAGCACACTGAAAAAATCGCCAGAAAGGAACTAGGTCAGGCTGCTCTTCAAACGGCTCGTAGAAACTCGCTCCTCCCAAAACAACATTTATGGCAATTTCACAGCATCAGAGATGTCTTCTCAGCTTTTGAACAGTTTCCATTTCTGAGTATTTGATTTTTGAATCTATGACAGTTTCACCGTCGATAAAGCTGCAAGAAAATTAGTCGTTTCAATTCTTCAGAGTTCCCAGAATCTCTCTCGCCAACGGCTTGATTTCTCCAACGGCTCCAACAATGCTCAAGGGTTACTTAAGGTCTCTTGTTTAATTGAGTCGAGCACTCTGCTTTCTCTCGCTTTCTCTCAATCTCTTGTTCACCTTTTCTCTCAAAACACAAAGCTCCTCAAATGGCCAAGAAAAACCTCAATCTTAACCTTCCCCAAGACGAGGAGGAAGATGCCCTCCTAAGAGCCTTCAGAGAGAAGAAAGGAGCCTCTTCCTCCAAATCCCCTGATCTCACACCCATAAAAGAACCCTTACCCAAGCATACAGAAGAGGTGGAAAAGGAACTCCATCATGGATCTGCATCAGCTACTCATATTGTCTCTGAGGGCGGTTCCCACGACTCTTCTCCAGACAAGGAAACCATGGAGATTCACAGCTCTGACCCCTCGCCGGTTAGCACCAAATCCAAGTTTGTTCCCTCAGTTGCTACCAGGCTCAAACTCCGAAAGAGGAGTTCTCATGCCCTGGTTCCCTACAACCCTGCCTCCAAAGAGCCGACCCCCTCCAAAAAGGCCAAATCAGCTGTCATGTCTTCCTTGTCCACCAGATCCATAACCTCCACTCTGGGGCAAGTGTCTTCCTCATTCGCTAAGAGGAAGATACTCAAGCCCCTCATCATTGGTGAGGAGTTCTGGACCCAACCCCTAGAAGAAGAAGATGAAGCTCAATTCGGCGAAGCCCTCAGTGAATTCCATTCTCTGCTCTAGTTTCAAGGGTGGGACCAGCTCTTGGTGGAACCCTTCTCAGTATCCGACGAAGTGTTACGTCTCTTCTATCATTCCATGACCTTTGTGCCAGCCAAATAGAACTCTCCCTGTAATGATGTCATCCTTCAATGGAAGGGAACCATGTTCCCCTTGTCCCCAAGCATAATCGCCTCAGCTCTAGGGATTGAGCACAGATCAGGTTTTGACATTCTGCATCAAAAGAAGACTTGGCCCAAAGGCAAAGGGTACAAAACCAAAACTGAGGTGGTCGGCAAGCTCTATGATGGCGACAATCCAAAGAATCTGCTGACAAAGGGGCTCTCTCTGTCCAACAAGCTCTTGCACTTCTGGATCATAAGGAATTTGGTTCCCAGGCAGGAGCACTGAGCCACAGTTCTCATCACCGATGCCATCCTTATGGATAAAATCTTACCTGGTGACCAAGTTGATCTCCCCAAGCTAGTGTTAGCTCATATGCAGTTCTGTCAATCCCATGAATCCCATGTCTTGCCCTTTCCTCACCTCATAAAAAATCTTCTCTCCATGCTTACCCAGTACCCATCAGACCTCAGGGAAACAACCTACAACAAGTTCCTAACCATGGCCACTGTCAAGAAGCTCAAAACCAAAGATCATCTGGATGCTCCTTCTGATGTGCACGCGGAATTGCCTAAGGAAAAGGCAAGTTCCCAAGCCACTCCAAGCTCCTTGCCTCCGCTCTACCCCGTTCAAGACTCCTCTGCGATCCTAGCTTCACTGGGTCATATTGAAAAAGCCATCACGGAAGGAATCACTGCTATCTCTGGTGCCATCTGTGATCAAGTAACTGAAATGGGAAAGACCAGAAAGGCTATATCTGGTCTAGTGGATGTGATTCAACAGACCTTGGAGGCTGCAATTGGAGGCAATCAGGCCGCTGAGATGGCTACAGGCCAAGATAAAGGAACTGCAGAAAAGAAGGAAACTGAAGAGGAGGCCACTACGCTGCCATAGGAACGTCTCTCCTAGTTCCCAGTGCTATAACATCACAGTGTGCTAGTAGTTCCCTAGGGTCCTACTCCCCTCTTCTATCCTTATTTTGTCTATGTCAAGCTACTTGTGATCTTTTGTTCCTCTTTCCACTTTGCATCTCTGGACAATGTATTGACCTTAATGATTAATGAAATCTTTTGGTAATGTTTCTAATGCATCGTTTGTCTTTGCCATAAATTTCTATTATGGTGACTGTCATGGGTTTAACGAAATTGTTTATTTCACATTGATATCCTATACTTGATAAGTAAATTAATATTTTCGATGATGTCAAAAGGGGGAAGAATGGATAGGAACCTTGAACTCTTGGAACTACTGGACTTATAGGAAATCTAAACCCGTTCTACTTTTGAGGGGGAACTCGAATAACTTAGTTCATTTGCTTAGGGGGAATTTGCAACTAGAATGTTCTCTCATTACTTTATAAAGTTGTAAATCTCTTAGCTCAACTGTTCTCATGAATCTCATATCCTTATTATGTTGTCAGGTTCCTTATATTTGTCATCATCAAAAAGGGGGAAATTGTTAGGAAACGGAACTCAGGAACCTCAGTTCCCATGAGAGTTCATTTCCTCAGTTTCTCTACTTTTGAAGATGACAAATACTTTGATAGTAATGTTTTATTTCAAAGATGTGTTTAAAGGAACCATAGGACAGTTGTTGAAACCATGGAAGCCAAACAAGATAAAGAAACCAAACAAGCAAGCCAAAGGAACCCAGAAGTGCCCAGAAATGCAACACGTGACTTTGCTCTTCCCGATGAAGCTGGGAACACAGAACCTCGGACAAAAGATGGTGAAAGCGACTTGAGCAAAGCTTCCAAAAGTCTGCCATCATCCAAAGGAAAGCTCCAAGATGTCTAGAACACTGAACCTCGGACAAAGGTTGCTGAAAGCGACGTGACACAAGGCTGTCACCATCCAGAGGATAGTTCCAAAGTGTCTAGGTTGATGAACCTCGGACGAAAGGAGTTGGACAACGACATGACAGACTTGTCTGAAGTAGTTGACCAACCAATGTGGATTCTGAGTTGCCTAGGTTGTTGGTACATGTCTAAGTCAGCGTGAATCAAGGATTACCACACAACCTAGGTCAAGCTTGCTCTATGGGAACCAAGAGAAGATCCAACCTCGAGGATCCACTATATAAGGAAGATAAGCTCCGTTGTTATCTTCAAGCATTACAACAGAATCACACTCCATAGCAAACATCAAAGTGTGAAGCTTCAAACAGATCGTCAACTCAAACCAAGATCGAGAGGAACCAGTCAAGGAATCTGAGAGCTGTGTGCTAGTTCATGTGACTGTAAGTGAGTTAGTTCCTTAGTGGTTAGGACTACTTCTGTGATTGATTATACTTGTTGTTAAGTTTACCTAGGATTGTCTAACTGTGTGTAAGACAAAGAAACTGTGTGTTTGTTCCTAGGGTAATCTGTAACCGAAGTGATAAGAAATCAAGAAGTAGACCTTGAAATCCTTTCGAAAGAAAGGTAGTCGTTTTTATCCTAGATTGCTAGTTGGCAATCGAAGGTTTCCACTATAAGGAACTTGTTCATTTATTTTGATTGTTTATTTCCGCTGCGAAGGGAACTGAATATCTGTATTCTTAGTTCCCTTGTTATTACTCTAACAATCACGATCCTACAATACTGTGTCGCTCTGGAAGGAAAGTGCAAGGGGATCCAAGAGGAATGTGAAGCCCTCGCGAAGCTGGCGACGTTGACAAAGTAGGTTGAGCAGTCAGCAATGGAGCGTGACAAGGCCATGGCGAATGCGAGAGAACTTCAAAATGAGAACGTGAGACTTAAGAAGAAGGTTGCAGAACTATCAAAGGCCACATCTGAAAAGGACAAGGAGATAGCAGAGCTCAAAATGCAATGCAACGAATCCAGACTTGAAGTGGAGAAACAACGCGAGAGAACTGAGCACGTCATTTCCGAATACCTGAAGTCCGAGGAATATCAGACGAAGAGGGCATATGAGGTGGGCCCACACTAGGAACATGGGATAAGGGTCGGGGTTAGGCAGGTTGTCGTGAAATTTTGTGAGATTGACCCCCAAATTACATTTTATCCTCGAATATATGGACTTCTTCGGTGAACCCTCACTTTTGGATTCGAACGGGGAAGGAGGCAACGCGGTGGATGCTGATACGACTACTGAGGTGGAAAGGATAGCGTTGCCTAAGGGCCTTGATGCACTTTGATCTTTTTTCTTGACGATGTTTCTCTTACTTGAATATTCATGATCTTATGTTGATCTTTTTGACTTTGCGTTGTCTTCTATGAATGGCCCAATAATAAGATTTTATATAAGAATCTTCTTTTGATTGTCTCAATTTTATCGCTTTAATCACTCGTAGGAATAGACGATAAACATAGTGGAAGCCCCAAGCGAGCTTGGGGGATCTCACCCGTTTAGAATAATGCAGGGGACATTACCAGGGATAGCCTAGTCATCCTAAAGTGAGGAAGTTCCCCACAAACGGCGCTAGTGATGGTTCCCATGTATTTGAGCTACTAAAGCATAAATCTACCATGCCATGACATAGGCTATCCAAAACGACGCGGTCTTTTAGAGAACAAACATGATATTTGTAGAATATAACTGACCTTCTCTTATTAATATCGCAATGATTCTAACAAAGATTACACTTAGGCAATTTTTACATGAGAACCAACCACAAACCTCTTGTTCTCTCCTCCCAAAATGGGCGATTGAACAAAAGACCCCTAATTTATGGAGCTTTATGCCTATTTATAGTCTCTCTGTCCTGCTTCTGATTATTGGCATGGGATCGATACGCGTCGGCTTGTGATTGGCTATCCAGAAAGACATGGCAGGGCAATTAAGGCGGCTAAAAATGGTGGTCAGGGTGTGGAGCGTTTTCATTGAAAGGGTGACATAATCGCTACAAGGAATATGAACGCGTTCTCATGGTGATGTTTCGCGTCAAATGTGACTTAGCACGTCAAATGTAATTGAGCCTCCATCTGAGGTGAGACCGTTCAAATGACCGCGGCAAATCCATGAGGCCAAAGCTATTTGGGTTAAAAATAGCGCGTTCCAAGAAGTTCACTTATGAAACCATACATATCAACAACAATTTGATCCAAGAAGTTCATTTATGGAAAGACCATTTCCATATTGATATAAAGATTCACAAGAATATAAATATGACCTATTTCTCTTCTTCCCTCTGCAAAAGAAGTAGGTAACGGGTGTTTACTCTCAAAAATTGTGTTGAAATAATTCACAGTTAGTCTATGTATAACAGTATAAGACGTAGACATATATGCAATGTAATCAGTATTATTAAAGATTCACAAGGATGTGGTATATAATGTGTGACTGCCGCAAATGCATAACCAAAACTACACAGATATCATTCCCACATGCACTAGATTGTTAATTACCAATCTCTATCAAATTGCTTATCTATAGTAATTACTTTGCCTTAAAATTTACGGAACTAGAAAATGAAAGCCACAATAGATGGCCGGCAAAGGAAACAAAATTTGGAAGATTTCAAAAATTTGAAGGCTTAATGTATGGAAAGTTGGAAAATCGCTAAGTAATGTGAGCCTTAGATAAAATATTGAATTGGACACACTATAAGATGGATTCCAAATCCCAATCCATTTATTCGAACATAAGCACACACAATAGAAGTATCCACATTACTTCATCTCTACCTCAATACTCTTCATTGAATCAATGCATCAAAAAGGGAATAAATTGGAGAAATGTGGACATAGAAACAAAAAAAAATCGTAAGAAAAACAAGCACCTTATAATTTTTATATGGAGAATCAAACAATCAGTTCCCACAAAAATCCAACAGAAGATAAGAAAAGTGCAGAACTATTATTCAACTCAAAAAAACAGCAAGAGATCCTTCACCGATCACAAAATGAAGAAATGTTGAGCCTCAAACACCACACCTGAAAGAAGCCACCTAGCAGCAACACAATTGAAACTCATAACCTCTTCCATAGTATCATACCAAGCAACCTAAATTTCCATGGAAATTGCCTCATACAAAAATAAGCAAAATATAAGAGAATAAAGGATGGACCTTGTGAAGCAATTTCTGGTGTAAGAAGTTGAGAATCAAAGGAGCGCGGAAGGGACAACACAGGTAGAGGCGGCGGCGAGACGGAAGGGAGACGGACTGGGGAGAGAAAGAAAGGAACCACAAATGACCGGCGCGGGGAGACGAAAGTGGTTTAGGGTTGGAGACATATTTTTTGTGACATATTTTTGTTGACAGATTTTCGATGATAGCTTTTTTGCGACAGATGTTGGTGACAAATGTTTAGTGACGGATGTTGGTGACAAATTTTAGTGACATATTTTTAATGACAAATTTTTTTTGACATATTCGAGTTGGTGACCATTCGAGTTGTCACCGAAATTAGTTGATGACGATTCGAGTTGTCACCGAAACTAGATGATGATGATTCGAGTTGTCACCTAAACTAGCTAGTGACGATTCAAGGTATCACCGAAACTAGTCGGTAAAGATTCGAGTTATCACTGAAACTAGTTAGTGATGATTCGAGTTTTCGCCGAAACTAGTTGGTGATGATTTGAGTTGTCACCGAATGTTGTTTTAGCCTTGAATCAACCACATACTTGTCTGTCTCATAGATTTTGCATGCTTTGACACCGTTAAGTATGAAGAGATTAGGAAGAGATTCAAGTATCTCTAATGCACTTTTTCCAAGGGGACCAGAAATATCAACCTAAAATAAAAAGCTTTCATATATATATATAGAGAGAGAGTTAGGCTCTGGTGAAACGGATCTTACGGTGAAATGTGAGGAGGAATGAGAGCCAACCATTTTGGAACAATGGAAGACCATGAGTCACCGAAACTAATTGGTGATGATTTGAGTTGTCACCGAATGTTGTTTTAGCCTTGAATCAACCACATACTTGTCTGTCTCAAAGATTTTGCATGCTTAGACACCGTTAAGTATGAAGAGATTAGGAAGAGATTCAAGTATCTCTAATGCACTTTTTCCAAGGGGACCAGAAATATCAACCTAAAATAAAAAGCTTTCATATATATATATATATAGAGTCAGGCTCTGGTGAAACGTGAGGAGGAATGAGAGCCAACCATTTTGGGACAGTGGAAGGCCAATAAACTAGAAGTTTTGTTTATAATGTACTATAAACATAATACAACTCAAAATGTTCAAAACATAAATCCTAAATGTGTAGGAAAGAAAGAATAGTAAAGACGGAAAAAACAGCCAGCCCAAAAAAATTATTAAAAAAATAAAATTGTTCAACATTAAGATACAATTGTTCAAATTTATATACATAGCGAACATAGTTGTCTAACTATAAAAATGAAATTATTCAACTTTAAGATACAATTGTTCAACTTTTCAGATACAATTGTTCAACTTTAATATTGTTCAAATTTTAATTGTTCAACTTTTAACATATAATTGTTCAACTTTAAGAACTAATTGTTCAGTTTTTTTCATTAATAGTTTATAATGTAAACGTGTAGGAAAAAAAATAAAAACAAAAATGGGTGTTGACCAGTCAACGGTCGATCAAGGTCGACCGGTCAACATTGACCGTTGACCGAGATTGAGTGTGGTAAGGTGTATGGTAATATTGAAATGATTGGTCTAGAATGCTCATCATATATCACCCTAAGAGTGCTCCTCACATGAAGTTAACTCTATTATATATATATATAGAATTAAGATCTAGTAAAACAGCCTACTAAGGTAAAACGGAAGTACAAATAAAGGCCTTTAGATTAGAACCAAATCAATGGTCTGGATTGAAGGTATGAGGGTGCAAATATTTTACTATAGATGGCACACACCCGATTAAAACAAAATAACGTGATTTGGGGGATATTCTTAACCGATACCTTTCAATTTCCATTTTTAATTTGACATGATCTGCGGTTACTCTCTTATCGTCTTCAGCCTCTCCCTCCTCGTCTCCCCATTTTCGTCCTCGTCTCCCCATTTTTGTCTCGCAATCTCTCATCGCCTTCAACCTCTCGAGTTTCTCTCATCGTCTTTAACTTTGCTTTGACTCTCCTCGTCATCGTCGTCCCGGATTTCTCTTAGCCTCCTACGGTTGAAGAGCTCCCAGGTATGATTTTTTCTCCCTTTTCCCTATCCAAGGGGCATCCAATTTCAGCGAACCAACAATGAGCACGGGTACCGAATCGCAAGACCATCCAACGACCATTGATGGATCCACCGAGGTACGCAACATCGAGCCTATCCGAATGCACTTGCTCGAATAAATTAAGGGCCAAGACATCTAGAACAATTGCGTTGTTCTTAGTGTCGACAGTGGATTGATGGGTAACGTGAAAGCATCTTCTATTTTTTTTGTCTTGTCCCTTGTTTTCTTTCATTTGATCTGGGGATGCTTTGGCATTTGATGAAAGAAGAAAGATTTAATAGAAGTTTGTTTTGTGGTTTGAAGTTTTTGATTGTGCCCACCAGTATTGTATGACCTAGTAGGAATTTGTGTAGCCTTGTATTGTATGAGGAAGTCTTTCTTATGGTGGATGTGTCATTTATAATTGGTGTTGTTTGTATTGTTTGCAATTGATATTCAAATTGTTTGATGTGATATTCATATAAATTCCTTTGATATTCATGTGGGATGTACTTTTTATAATTAAGTAATTATATTCAAATTTTATGGTATGATATTCACTGTAATGGCATTGATATTCATGTTGGTCGTTTTGGTGTAATACTAGTGTTGTTTGTACTGTTTGCACTTGATATTCAAATTATTTGATGTGATATTCATATAAATTTCTTTGATATTCATGTGGGATGTACGTTTCATGCTCTAAGTAGTAGATATTCAAATTTTATGATGTGATATTCACTGTGATGTCATTGATACTGGTGTGTACTGTTTGCTCCGAGTAGTAGATATTCAAATTTTATGATGTGATATTCACTATAATGTTGTTCATATTCATGAGGTTTCATGCGTTGAATAGTCGATATTCAAATTTTATGATGTGATATTCAATATAATGTTGTTCATATTCATGAGGTTTCATGCGTTGAATAGTCAATATTCAAATTTTATGATGTGATATTCAATATAATGTTCTTGATATTCATTATAATAATGTTGTTGATATTCATTATAATAATGTTGATATCCAGGTTGATCGTGCGACTGTGCGACCCAAAATCGACGCGACAATGTCATTGTTAAACCTTACCGCCATGAATCAAAGCTTCGAAGATATTGGGTGGTGATATTCGTGTAGTTAGGTGATGATATTCATGTACTTGGGTGACTATATTAATGTAATTGGGTGGTGGGTGATATTCACAAAATGGGTAGTAATATTCACAAATTGAGTGGTGATATTCATGTAAGTGAATTTGATATTCAATGTGATTAATTGAGATATTCATGTAACTTAGTTTGATATTCATATTATCAAGTGGTGAAATTCATGATTTAAGTGATGATATTCACATTTTTAAGATATTTTATATTCACTTATTAAATAGAAATCGATATTCAAACAAACATGAACGATATTCATTAACATATGTTCGATATTCGTGAACACATTAACGATATTCACGAACACTGGAAAATCATTAAACAAGCAAAACGAATTTAAAATAATCTTCCCATTTAAAGTTTAAATATTTGAATAATCTCATTCTCTCTCCAATTTGCACATTTACCATATTTTCTAGGAACAACTTCCTATTTTGTAGGATATTAATTTCGGTAATTCAATAAAGAAGGCAGGTTATTCAAATTTGGTACAATGCACTCCCATGTGGCTTATTTTGCTCCATCAAATCCAGCCCTCCAATCTCTTCAATCCAACGCTCCTTATTTGTACTTCCGTTTTACCACAATACCCGTTTTACCGGAGCGCGCCCCTATATATATATATATATAATAGACTTCTTTCTAGGCATTGTACAAAAAAATTCTTATAAGAGTTGAGTAAAAACCTCTAGTGAAGTCAAGGAAGGAAAGGTCCTCATAACTTCCATCAAGTTTGTATCAGAGATCTCATCCAATGAATTTCCACGAAGATTCACAGGGTGAAACAATGGTATTTTGAAAGGTGGAAATTTTAAAACAATCAACAACCATCATTAGGATTCTTAAACAATATTCCAATCTTTCCCATAATCTTCTATAATAGGCTTTCTTTGTTTCACCATCTCAATCGCACTAAAGCATTAACACCAACACACTCTGTCTCTCTCTCTCTCTCTCTCACTACCTTCTCCATCCCGATACCGCATCGCCGATAAAGCCTCTCATCTCAGATCTAGCGTTGCTCACCGCTGAACCGTTCCTCGTCGCCTCTTCATTCTTCTCTCTCCACCATCACAGATTGATAGGTAAATCTTCTCTCCTGCGTTTTATTTTTTCCAAATTGTGATTACCCTGTTTTCCCGCTAGGAAATTAGTTGGCGGTTCACACAGAACCAACTCCGACTCGACCCCTTCCTGACATTGAACTCCTTGTTCCCCGCCGGCAAGCTCCTGTCACGTCGGGCACCACCTTCCTCGCTACGTTATTCCTGAAAAAAGGCTCGAAGGATTTCCCAGGCTTGCCACTCCGATGCCCAAGTTAGTGACTTGCAATAAGGGGGTTAATAGAAATAATGGAATGGTTCTGATCAAGATTCCGGTGATTGCTGTTTCCTTCACTCTATTTGGGGTTGGGGTCGAGGATTAGAGTAGTCAAGGAGGGAAAAACCAAAATCCCCTTCCCGGCTCTAACTCCCCCTCTTATACCTTGGGTTGAGCCCATTAACCGTCACCGGTTTAGGTCAGTTTAATGTTTGGGCCTCTCCCCTTACCTTGTTGGGCCTGAATATCCTCTTGAAGGTGAGGCCTTCGGGAGGGACTATTTATGGCTCTCACACAGGCCGGCCCTCAAGCTCCACTGACGAGGATTGCGGGATGAGGAGCTTGATCTCCCTTATGAACCGGTCGACTGGTGGTCTCCGCGGGCTTTGTCTGTGGATATGGAGGCCATCAACCTTTTTCCCTCTACTCCGGGAAGGCGTAGTAGGCCCCGCCTATGGGGTCTTCACCCCCTTCACTTTTGCGGTCTACAAAAGGGTGGGGCGAGTCGCTCTTTTCCCAACTGGTACATAACCTTATTGCTTTTTTAGTTTTCTACTAGATCTTGTTGTTGAATTCAGAGCGGGGTGGTGTCTGGGTGACAAGGAAGGTCTTTTATGCCTAAACCAAGTGAAGACGATCAGAAGGCCCTTGTGTGGATTACGATGCTAGGTTATACAGGCAGCGGTGGGGATGGTTGGTTTTAGTGGGGCCCTGATCGGTCGTATACGGCCACCACTCACCTTTTCCTTTAGCTCCCCCAACAGAGATGGGTGAAAGTTCCCACCAGGGAGGCCTTCGAGAAGGAGTTATCAGCCCGCCGTTTCATGGCAGCTGAACGCAAAAGAGGAATTACCTTCCCGCCCGGAAGGAGTCGAGGAATGAGAGGGACAGGCTGGCTCGTGGCGTCTTACTTCCCTTCTTGTTGGAAGGGCTCTTCTCCTCCCCGCTGACTACTTGGTATAGGGCCCTGTTACTGCGTCTGATACCAAGGATGAGAGTGGCGGCGGGCCATGTTGTTCTGGTTGGCGGGCGGGAACTTCCTCCTCGGTCGGCCTTGCCGGAGGCGGTGGCGGTTGGGGAGTGCATCTCTCTCTTTTCTTGCTCGGTGGGTTCCCCTTGCTTCCCTTTCCTTTTGCAGGTTTTCTGCGTGCCTTTGGACATAGCGGAGCACACGGCCCGCGCTCTCTTTCTTGTTCTCTTTCGCAATGTACTCTCTCATATGCTCGGGCCCGCCGTGGTTCGAGCTTTGTAACTTTGTGTTTTAATCTACAAAATATGAATAAAATGGCATAGTTTTGTTGTTCACTGTTCGTACCTGGCTTGGCCACTTGTGGTCCCGTCACTTGTTTAAATGGTAGGTTGAACTCCACGGAACTAGATGTCCGCTGACCAAATTCGTGAAACTAGGCGTTCGTGCGTGAGATTGCTAGCCGCGGTGGAGGCGTCGGTCCTCCACTTTTTTTTCTTTTTTCTTTTTCCTTTTCCTTTCGAGAATTCCAACCGCCGTTGTGCGGTTCTAACTACTTGAGCTTGGGGATTTTCTTTTAGCGATCATGCTTGCCTTTCAGAGCGAGGGTATAAATAGGGGTCTCTTTTGTCCTTTTTGGCACTTAGCATCCTTTTTTTCATTAAAGTGTAATTGTCCTCTCTTCTTCCAACCGTCATTGCAAAGAGTTTGCCCTTGAGTGTCGGGTGAACCATGATCTTTACTGACTTGTTATTGGATGGGTAAGTATATTGCACTACATGTCCTTCCTTCTCTTTTGGTTCTCACCCTTTTCTCTTATTCGACTAGTATCGGTCCTTTTCTCTCGTATGCCTCCTCCCTTACTCTCATCATGGGACAATTTTTTTCCTCTCATGGTTGGAGCATAGTTTTCTTCTGGGTTGAGCCCGTTCCGTTTTTCTCTCTCTATTGTACAAGTTCCCAAGCGACCGCCAACTCATCGATAACCGCTGATTTTCAGGGATGTCTTCTAAGTTGGTCAGGAGGGATGATTTCCCAATAGGGCCTGAAGGGAGAAGTACGGACGCGATAGAGCATGAGGGGGTTGAGCCCTAGGGTATTGTAGGAGAAACCTCCAGTGACGCCTCTATGGACACTTCCTCGGAGTCACAAACTGGCGGGTCCCAGTCAGGGGAGCTGGGGAGTGATTCGGGTCCGCAGAGAGTCGAGATGCTGATCTTAGAAGGCTTGATTCAGTCTGCCAAGTCGACTCATCATGAGGCATTTAGGAAGTTCATGAGCCAGCACAATCATTTCTCCAATTTGACTTTGGGGGACCTAGAGGTGATCTGCGAGGAGTTCGACTTCCCTTCGGGCTTCTCCATGGCGCTCCATTCGGCAAAGGGGCATTTCTTGTATGCTTACCCTCATGCTTTGGCGGTGAATTGGGAGGTAATGCGGGATGGTCTGTGTTTTCCACATTCACGGGATAGTGCGAGAGTTGTTGAAGAGTTTGGGAATCACGCCCATCCAACTGCACCTAAACGGATGGAGGTGGCTATTCTCCTTCTTATTGAGGTGTCGCAAGGCCGAGATTTGCTCCAATTTCCGGATGGTCCTTACCTTGTTCTCGTCCCGGTCGATGAAGTCGGGCTATTACACCCTAAAAATTAAGGCCTCAAAGTGGATGGTCCTACCCTCGAAGGTCAAAGGGTGGGAGATGATGCGGTTTCCGGTGGTGCGCTCATGCGCCAGGGACTTTGGCGTTTCCAACACACCCGCAGAGGTAACGAAGCTCAGTCGAGGGAACTTCCTCCCGATGGGTATACGGGAAGAGTTCTTGTGCAAGCTCAAATGAGGCTCAAAGAAGTTGATGAAGTGTGCCGAACTTTTGACGCTGGTGAGGTTAGCCTCGGTAGGGTTGTATGGTTCATGGCCAATCTTGGCAACTACCCTAGGGATGGAACCCTTGCAGCTCTGCAATTCTTGCGATGATTGTAGTACACTCCCCCTTATTTCTCCAGATGGGTTCTGACAGTTGTGATTTATTTGTTTCTTGTGTTTGCATAGGTTGTGATGGACTCTCGTGACATGCGTTCGGGGAGGACATGGCTCCGCAGGCTGGCTCGCATGAGAGGGGTGGCCGCGACGTAGAATGTCCGGCGGGAGTGGCCGACAACCTTGCATGGGCGGATTGGGTGGATGTGCAAGATCCCAGTTCCTTGCTTGTAGACCCGACAAGTGTAGCTGTAGGCCAGGCACCGCCTAAGAAAGGGGTGGCGGGGTCTTCCAAGCCACCGCCTTTGTAAGTGTCTTTGCGGACTCGCCGCAAGTGATAGAGGGGCTGAATCCTTTGATCCGCAGAACCAGTATATGTCGTGGAGGGTTTTCTCATGCTTCCAGTGTTGCAGATAGTGAGGTGTCCCATGTCTTCGACGCTCTTCTCACTAGCGCCGTGGGGACACATTACTTGAAGGAACTGGTTACTTCTTCCTAGGGTCTTTCATTGATGTTGGGCGCTTCATGGATGACAGAATGTTTCTCGTTTAGCCTTTATCCTTTGCTTTGATTCCCCACGGACCCATCCATTTCCTATCTTTGGTTGCTTCCGGGAGGGCATCTTTTCTAACCGTTGACCTCTTTCTTTGCAGGTGAGCCTCCTCTTGGTCTTCATGCGCGTGTGTTATGAGATACTGGAGAGGGTTGCAAGGCAGACAAAGGAAAGTGTAAATTAGGCAAAGTGTCAGGTCGACCAGGTGGAGCAGTGAGTGCATCAAGCAGAGCACAACGCGTCATATGCTGAGAAAAAGGTGCCCTAAGCCGAGCAGAGGGTGACACATGCGGAGCAAGAGGTGACCTTGTAGAACCACAAGTTTCAAAGTCATCCTCAAAGGTGAGGATCTTGCAGAAGGAGGTTAAAACGGTTCGTTTACAAGGCAAGGAGCTTGACCAGGAGCGTTCCCGTGTGGTTCAAGAGGGATCCGAGCATCTTTCGGATATAGAGAGATTGAAGGCTGAGGTGGGCCAACTTCGATCGTAAGAGGAAGGCCATCCACGACGAGGGAGTTAAGGACTTCGCGGTTGGGAGTCGCCAAAAGAGAAGGTTCATCCATTTTGCGCGCCATTTGTATATGTTTGCGGGACAGGCCGAGGTGGAGAAGATGGCCCGAGAGGCGGGTGTGGAGCCCGTCAAGTTTGTTCCTGACGCTGACGTTGGGGAGGATCCCGAGAAGCCTCCTTCTTTCTGGCTCAAGTCAATTGGCAGGGTGGTTGGGGACCATGAGGGTGTTTTAGAGGGTTAGGATATGGGTTTCATCTTCGAAGGGCCGACCCCCGTGAAGAAGGAGAGAATCGGCCAGTAGAGAAAGGGCGCTGACCTTTCTCTGTGGGTGGATACCGGTTTGGAGGGTGGTTTGTGCTCGGGTCACTACGTTTCCTTCACGGCGGGCACTCCTCCCGTGGTCACCACGTCCTTGGTCTTTGTCGACCCGTTGTCTCCCTAGGTTTAGAACGACGAAGTGTCGAGGGATTAATCTATGCGGTAGACTTGATTGAGGGGGTGGGGGTCCGCGCTTTCCGGTGACCCCATCCCTGCGCCCACAAGGAATGAAGTGTCGGTTCCCGTTTCTACTCTCGAGGGGCCATAAGTGCCGGCATCTGATGCTTGACCTCCGCGCCTCGCGGCCTGTCCCCGGGCTCTCTTTTGTGCATTCTTTGTTTTTTCTCCCTCTCACTAGTTCCCTAGGTCTTTGTAGGTGAAACTATTAAGCACTTTTTTCTTTAGCATTGAATGTTGTAGTTGTTGCAACTCTATTTTTTCGCTTTTGCCTTTTGTTGAATGTTTAACTATTTATGGGCTCTTTCTCAATGCGTTTTTTGCCAACTCCATTTCCCACTTCTTTCTTCACGTGTTTTTTCCAATTGTGGTAATGGACTCTACTCATCCAGATTGTCCTTTCAATGTTCATGACTCCACCGTGTCGGTGTTAAGGGTTCACTAGGGAGGCTGTATGGCCCGACGACGAGCTGATTGGGCCTTTTCATTTTAGAATCTAAAGCTTCCCAATTTCTTGGATCAAATATATCAAAACTATTTAAAGCATCACCAACATTAGTAGCATCATCGTCATCAAAATCCTCAATGTCATTTTGAGTGTCAATTGGATCTTGAATTAGGATTCTCATTAGAAGCATTAGCATTATTTAACATGAATGTCATCCAAACTAATACTAGCATCAACATTATTAGCATTATCAATGTTAGAAAAATCCCTAGTAGAGTCATTTTGAGTGTCAACTAAATTCACCAAATTTGGGTTTTTATTAGAAGCATCAACATGTATACCATTATCAACAAGTTGATTATCAATTGAAGCTTGTGATTCTTTTATGACAAACTTCCCAAGATCTCCTTTTTGAGGTTGGGTATCTCTTCATTTTTATTTTTTTTACACATTAAACATCCAATTACCTGTTTTCTAACCCTAGAAGACGTAATGAAAAAAATAGAATAGAAAACAAAGGTAACAAATCATCATATAATAATATAATATACATAAGTGCTGAAATAAGTATAGTAGATAAGGAAAAAAAAAACCTTGCTTGAGAATGGCAATACTACTATTGTATACTATGACTCTTGATTCTTGGTTCTCCTAGAGCTTTTATTTACACTGCAAAATGACAAAATTGCAAAATATGTAACACCCTCAAATATCTCTTTGAAAGCATTATCGCCAGTGACCTCAGATTCCACATCTAAAGCCACCCAAGGCTTAACCAGTTTATACAAAACATAAAACAACATTTATAATACGAAATATCATAACATTTCGTATTAAATCAAAGTCTTGGAGTTACATCCATGATCCAAAAACAACAGAAATACAGAGTAGTCTTAACATAAGACATGTTTAATACAGCGGAAGTCTTTTTAAAGTAAATGACACAAAAGTCTTGATCTAGCGATCACACGTCTAGGATCTCAACCTTGGTAAAACACTTCAAAATTCCATCTGCCTTCACCGTCGTTTCTAGCCTTCATGGAACTGCAGTTTATCTGATGTGCCGTATGAGTCTGATGACACTAGCCAACCATGCAAGGGAATATAACCGGTTGGTTAGTCTAATGAAAGACTATACAAGGGTTAAACAGAAAGGTTCTAAGTAGTCGTATTAGGTTAGACTCATCGCTTCTCGAATAAAAGTCGATGACGATAGTCAACCACCATACTCCTACTAAAAAAAATACGAAAAGGTATGATCAAGAGAAGACTCTGAAAGATTGAGTCTTAAGGACACATATGAAGCAAAGACTCCAACGAATTGAGTCTTATCGGAAAGTATGACAATATTTGGGAACATTATAATTCACACCAGCGTTTTAAAATTGACTTGACTATTTGGGTCCACGACCAACCTCACCGCACAATGCGAATTCAGATTTGGAAGGTGGATTTACTCTAATCGAAGTCCCGGACGAGTTTCCAAGTTGTACTTCTCGCCCTAAGGTTCATTAATTATGTGCATAACGGCACTTATCTTATTTAATTCCAAAACATATATTCACGTTACAAGCTTTTATCATAATCATCTCATCCCTCAGGATATAGAGATATATAGTCGGGAATAAATCCCTAAAGGTTTGACGCCGGCTAAGCGCACCTCCCCTATACTCGGATAGGGGATAGTCATGACTAGAGAAACGGTGTTAGGGCTTGAACATCCTATCCACCGGGTTATAAAGAAACGGCTACCTCTCAAGGTAAGCAGCGCTCCTACGAATACTCGTGCTAACTATATCTCAAGTGCACATAAAATCCACTGCTAACTATATTTCAGGTTTGCATAAAAATCCACAACAATACCATCACGGTAATAACAGATATAATAGCGTTGTTTCTAGCAATATATACAACCTATTATAATATTCATTTTTAATCGTATCATTTTAAGAAAACTGTTCCCAACGAAACCAGTAATTCATCCCAATTTAATTAACAATTAAACAATTGATAATTAATAGAAATATGGAATGATAAGCAAGAGCGAACCGTCACTTGCCTTAGATCAGACGAAAGCTTGAACAAAGCTTAGAGATGACGAGTTTCTGGGTCCAAAGCAGGGACAGATCTTGGGTAACAAATCCCTACGGAATGACCCATAACGAGACCCTAAGTTAGATTCGATAACCAAATATACAAATCTAAGAAGAGATGAAAGGAATCGAAGGAACAAAGCCTCGCTCGAGACCACAAGACCCAAAGCCACACCATGAGCCCAGCCCACCGCGGGTGCGCCGGCCTTGACCGCGGGTGCGGTGGCGTGACAGTGGTGAGACGACGACGACGACGAGAACTCACCTAGATCGACGCATTTGGCTTCGATCTCCAAATCCTTTGCACTTCTAAACACCACTTTGAGAGTACTTATATCACCAAAGGAAGCTCCAGTGACAACTCCGACGAGCTTGAAGAAATTCCGGCGAAAATGGAGATGAGAGATTTGAGAGGGAGAGAGCTTGCTTCAGCTGTGCATTAATCTCCTCTCCAGATCCTCCCTTTTTTAGGCCCAAGCAAGGAGCTCAAGCAAGTAGGTTGGTCATGGTAGGCGCCTACAGACAGGATAGGATGTCCACCGATGCTGCAAAGGCGAAGAGGGTGAAGTTGCAGCGACTGAAGTCTGGCGTCGCATAAAATCATCATGGCACCGCGGGGTGCGGTGGCCTCACCGCGGGTGCGGCGAGCCTCCCCAGACCGCCTTACAGGATTGGCCTTCACCGCGGGGTGCGGTCACTTGACCGCGGGGTGCGGTCAAGGCCAAATCTGGGCCCTTTTGTCCTCTTTTGTCTGGGTTAAGTACGGGTATGAGTTTTTAACCCCGGGTTAAATATATTCGTACTCGGTTAACATCTTTGCACCCGAATGAGTATTCTAAGCCCCGAAAATACGTCGAATGTATTTTATACCACTCAGGAAAATATTACAGAGATCAAACAAATTACAGAGTGTCTGAACTTCTCTGAAATTAATCCGGTTTGTTATACGGGAGTTAGGAAAATTATCAAAATACTCTTTATTAAAATGAGGGGTATTACAAAATAATTTTCTTCAGAACCCTTCGGATCATAAAACAAAATTGAACCAAAGGTTATTGACAAACATATTCCAAATTCAACAATTAAAACATCCACGAGAAGAATTTAGTGAAAATTAAGTGCGAATATATGTTAACATAAGACTAAAGTAAGGAAAAATAATTAAGTGGCAATTTAGGCTTTAGTTAAAAGATCCATTTAACATGTGGTTATTGATAATATAAATTGGAAAATTATAAAGTATAAAAGTATATTATGAATTTTGGATTCGAAAACTTCTAAATGGAAAACCAATCCAATAACTAATTTAGGCTTTAGCTAATATATATATGTATATATATAGAAAGGCACTTAGGTAAAACGACTCTTATGGTCTTATGGTGAAACGAGTGAATAAATAAGGAGCATTGGATTGAAGGAGATGGATGGATGGATTGATAGGTTGTAGAGATATTATGGTGGGTATGTTATTATAAAACAAGGGCCACAATATGCAATTTCCTAAAATAAAGGTTAGTAAAAAAACATCCAAATAAGGAGAGAGAATATCCAATTTGTTGGCTTGAACGACGCTCGTCTCCCCATTGTGGTCTTCTTCGTCTTCTTCATATGCTTCCTCTGCTTCAACTCCATCGTCTTCCACCATAACCAAACATGAGAAATATAATTCTACATCGCCGGTCTTGAATATGGAAGAAGGTTAGTTCATTGATATGAGCTTTTTAGCGTTCTTGTTCAAGGATATTCAAATTGATTTTGTTGTGATTTTTATGAATGATGTGATTTTAATGTGATTTTTAGGGTTCTTGTTAGTTCATTGATATGTGATTTCGACGAGCATGTATGGAAACTTGCTCGTGTACTTTGATTGCACACCGATATATGATTTGGGGGATTTAGGGTTTCCATTGCCACCTCCATTATGCTCATCTCCCTTGAAACGACTTTGTTTTTGCATTGATATGCTTGCAATTGGTTACGATTTTCTGATGCCATTGTCTTTAGATAATACGCATATACATTTGAAGTTCCTGCATATCAATATATTCAATGAGTTGAAAGTTAACATTCTGCATATCGACACGAAAAATCTTAATATTGTTATATATAATTTGCATATCTGATAATCTTGTTCATGTTCTATCGTATTCATATTGATATTCACTATCCTATATTTGATATTCAGTGAGTACTTATTCACTATGTATATAACGCATCCACTAAATGGAAAATATTTTTTTTGCATATCAAAGCAAATTATCTGAATATCGTTTAATTATTTC
The DNA here is from genome assembly GCA_027886185.1 of Rheum nobile. NCBI lineage: Eukaryota > Viridiplantae > Streptophyta > Magnoliopsida > Caryophyllales > Polygonaceae > Rheum > Rheum nobile. The sequence goes on from WOAB01000639.1 coordinate 3,315,459, forward strand.
TGCATATCTAGTCGTGATCATGTTCAGTCATATACGTACTAATATTCATAAACTCCGAATAGATATGTACTATGTGGTAGTTGATATTCCAATTTAAATTATTTGTATTCAAACTGTTTGAAACTTTGTGCATATCAAGCGACATATCGTGAATATCGTTCAAATATTTTTGAATGTCTGTTAGTCGTGTTCATGTTCAGTCTTATTCCTACTGATATGCATAAACTCCGAATAGATATGCACGCCATGGTAGTTGATATTCACATTTAAAATATTTGTATTCAAACTGTTTTGAAACTTTGTGCATATCAAAATGAATATTGTGAATATTGTTCAAGTATTTCTGAATATCTGTTAGTTGTGTTCATGTTCAGTCATACTCATACAAATATTCAAAAAAAAAGTGAATAGATATGTGTTTCTCTGTAAATGATGTTCGCTTTTATCTCTGAATTGATGTGTTCCTCTTCATCGGACAATGATGTTGATGTATTTGATGATGAGATGTCAGACGAAGAAAAGGTTGATTTCGTGTATGGTATAGAGTGTGTTATTGACCCCGACGACATAAACATATAGCATTGGGTTCCGCTATATCCTTTTCCCATGAAACCGGTACTTGGAAAAACCTTTAATTCCCTGGATAAAGGAGAGTCATTCTATCGTGAATATGCATCCACAATTGGTTTTGATGCTAGATGAAGCACCTCATACAAGTTCACCCGCTTAGATGTGGTTAAGATAAAATACTTTGTGCAATAGGGCAGGATTCAAGAATGTAGCTAATAGTACGGGCAAACGTAAGACAATATCTAACAAAATAGGATGTGATGTAAAAATCTCTCTAAAATGTAGTGATAGCATTACCTACGTGGTTGACATGTGTATAGAGAGACACAACCACAATATGCTACCAAATACAGCAAGGCATTTCCTCAAGAGTAGTAGGAAGATGGACATTGGACATCAAAAATTTATGATGAGCTGTGCAAAGGCGATCTTGGGACCAGTAAGGTCTTTTAATCTCTTAAAAGAGATGGTTGGTGGATATGGGAACATGAGGGCGATGGCAAGGGACTTCAGGAATTTCAACCGAGATCTGATGTGGCACATTACAGCTGTTGATGCGCAAATGGTCATCAATAGGTTTACGAAGAAGAAGGAACAATGCGATGCCTTTTACTTTGAGTATGATGTGAACAGTGAACACTAATTAACGAGGTTATTCTGGGCAGATCCAATCTCATGTTGGAATTACGCTGCTTTTAGAGATGTGGTTTCATTTGACTCGACCTACAGAATAAACAAGTACTTTAATGTAGAGAGTTTGTTAAAGAAATGATTTTTTGAATTCTGATATGCAAAATAATTTAAGTGATATGCATATAGGTACTATATGGTATTCACACCGTTAACCGGAATTGATAACCACAAGAAAAGTCTTACGTTTGGTACAAGATTGGTCATGAAGGAGGACGTGGAATCATACGAATGGGTTTTCGATCACTTTCAGAAAGCAATGGGGCATGCACCAAAGATCCTTGTGACAAATCAGGATCCCACGATGAAGATTGCTATTGATAATGTATTGTCCCAAACCAGACATCGATTATGTATGTGGCATATCATGGAAAAGCTGTCGAAAAAGGTTGGTGCAAAAAAAAATCAATTCAAAGGATTTCATAAAGAAGTTGGGCAAGTTGGTTTGGGATGACAAACATACAATCTTGGAGTTTGAGAAGGGATGGAAGGAATTTATGGTCGAGTATGAGCTCGATAAGAAATCTTGGTTCCGTGATATGTATGATCTACGACGCTATTAGATCTCGGTGTATTTTAAGGATATTGTGCTTGGTGGTCTAGTTCGCACAACATCGATTTCAGAGTCTCGGATTAGTTTTTTTGGTAATTATTCAAATAGGAACTTTAGCCTTGTTGAGATGTTGATGCACTTTGATAGTGCAATGGAAACCCAACGTTATAACCAAATGAGGAATGATATCGATTCGGACACACGGACACATATATTGAAAATGTCGTTGTTGATTGAGAAGCATGCTTATGAGGTGTATACCCTGAAAATCTTTGCTCTCGTACAAGAAGAGATTACCGCAGCGTGTTTTGATTGTTCTGTCACTAATGAGACACCAGGTATGATATTTATAATGTAGTCTAATATTCAAGTACTGCGTTATCGTATTCACTACAATTTGTTTGATATTAAAATGTTTGAAGTGCAAATCGTGCATACCAATGCTAAGAGTTGTGAATATTGCTCATGGAATTTTGAATAACTGCGAGTAAGCCCTAAAAACCATATGTTATTCAATTTTTTGATTTTTGAATGTTGCATTGATATAAATTAGTTCATGTATCGATATTCATATTTTGTCAACAGATATGCAGTTCGTTGTGGTTAATATTCGTTGTTAAAAAGTGGTATTCATACGCAGGTGAGCACCAAGTGACATATACAGTAAAGGAGGGGAGTGAAGATGTATTCCAAGTAGATCATACAATGCGTCACAACATCATTGCGTGCAACTGCATGATGTTCAACAAAGTTGGTTTACCGTGTCGTCATATTTTCACCGCTTTGAAATGTTATGGTTATGAAAAGGTTCTTAAACGCCTAATACTAGACAGGTGGAGAAAGGGTGCTGCGACAAGGGCAAAGAGTGGTATTCCTAATGACGTATGGGATCAAAGTGTAAGAATAGAAGAGAAACAAGTTATGATGAACGAATTATGGTCAATAATATATTCTTGTGTCGGAATTGTAAAGGAAGACAATGACAAGATAAATGATCTCATGTTAACATTGCAGAATAAGAAGTCAGATTATAAAGCGGATGATAACACTGAAAACAGGGAAGGAGTAAGAGAATCAATGGTTGAGAGTTTTGCAGGAATTAGTGCGCCGGATGAGGTCTTCGTTCAACCTCTAGGACAAGCGAAGAACAAAGGCAGTGTGAAGAGGTACAAAGATGGAAAGGAGATGGCTATAGCCGAAGCTGGAAAGAAGAAGGTTGTAGCCGAAAATGCAAAAAAAATGCATGAGGAAATGCAAAAGGTGCAACAAGTATGTCGGTCACGATAGCAGAAATTGCAATGAAGATGTCTAGTTTGCTAATATGTGGAATTTTTATTAAGATATTCACGTTATGTATTGCGATATTCGTAAGCTATCTGCTTAGTAATTTGGGATTTGGGCATTTGTTTCACGTATTTATTGATATTATTCAAACGTAGGTTTTGGCAAAAAAGGTGAAGTGATTAAATATTGTTGCGTATTTCGTTCATTCATATAGTCTACATATCTTCATTACTCTTAAGCTACAAAATCTATATGGTGACTACAAATGTTTCGTGATTAACATAACATAGAAATTGCATACCGACACAAAAACGATCCGTGAATATCAATAAGTTGGTAATGCAAAATTGTACCTGATTAGTCAAATACATTGCTAAGTAGTTGAATAAAACGTCTAAGCACTCCTGCAAAACAGAAACAAATTGTACTTTCATAAACTATAAGTTGATAATAAAAGTATCACTAGAACTATATACTCTTCCTTTCAATTTGATTTTGCTTTCCTCTGTTCATTCTTGAAATGCTCCATAACATTTGTAGCCTCCTCGATGATGACGTCTTCCAAATTGTTCATCTTAGACGTAATAAGGGCATGGAGATACTTATTGTGCAAAGAAAAAATACACATTCGAAGAGTTAGGCTTGAATCCAGTTTCCCAATGCTTCACCTCTTGTCCAAAATATGTCTCCATATGGCGCATTAAATATACCCGTAGTCGACCTTGTTTGTGTTATCACGCCACTGCATTTTCAGAATGAACATACGACCGCTGGTAAAACCATTGCACCTTGTGCCGAGATTCATCGAAGCCATGTATTCAAAGAACATCTTGGATTGTGGACAAACATAACAAGCAGTAGTTATAGCATACCATATAAGTTATAGTGGATAAAAAAAAATTAAATGTTCCCTGATTAGAGTGATATCTTATTACCAGTATGGGAATTGTGTCGCCATATTTTGCTCTCAAGTCCTCATCGCCAGCTGTCGAATTATCAATAATCTTTATTTTGGAACGCATGAAGTTGAAGCATATTAAATAAAAATGCTCATGTTTTAGTATGGGGAAGAAGACCTGTTATTGAAACATAATGTTAATTGATGAATATCAATAAATCATTTTTTAATACGCTTATTGGAAAAAAATATCGTGGGATGAATGCTTACAAAATCTGCATCCACCAGAGATGAATGGTTGAGACTCACTACCAATTTATCCATCCCAACTTTGAATATGGAGAATTTTGAGGCGTAATCACCTTTGTTCGGGTTGGCGAGGGGGCCAATCTGCTTATGCAAATTGGATGTGTAAACATTTGTAGGTGGGTAAAACTAATATTACGGTTAATATCAATAAGAATTCAGTGAATATCATTGAACAACTTGTGAATATCACATTGTATAAACTGAATATGTACCAGATTTGATGGATAAACAAACAAATGTGATGCAGTGGTATGGTTTTGAACCTCTTCTAAATCATTTAAATATATGCACCACAAGTCGACAATGTTAATTGAGACAAAGATGGATTCTTCAAGTGACCTGAATTCGCTCGCATCAAGTGTTCTACCATTGCACTCAAATAGGACTTCCCTAATAAAGGGGAGACAATCGAAAAATAAAAAAAGAAGTGTAATCATTGAATGCAACATGCGTCAGTAGTAAACACTAACCCATCCGCAACTTGAAGCAACATATACATATAATACATGCTATTCTTTAGTGATCGTTGTTCTTGCGTTTATTATCCTATTGAACCATGGGCTCTTTTGTGATACCCCATAATTTTGTAAGGTTATATTGGGAATTATGGAATTTTCCCGAGTACCCGTTGTGTACGTCGGATTTAATTCAGGTAGTTTGAGACATTCTGTAATGTGCTCTGTATCTGTAATATTTTTCTCAGTGAAATAATATACAGACAGCATGCCTTGGATTTTAAATTGTCGTTCGCGTACGATAATTTTTATCCCGGTTTATCGTCAAGCTCGTTCAAAGCTGAATGGGCGGGAAAAGGGAGAAACGGCGACCGCCGTGGTTGGGCCTGAGAAGTCAGCGTGTCAGCTTCTAGCTGGCCGCGACAGGCCTAGCGACGGCGACCGCCGCCTGCCCGCCGCAGGCAAAATCACGGCGATCGCCGTGATTGTCCAGTGGGCATTGCCCGTCGGTCGCCGGCGTCGTTCGAGGCGCGCCGTTACGTTGGTTGCCGCGTCTTAGGGTTTGCTGGGTATTCCTTGGGGTTTGCCTATATATAGAGGAGCTTGGGCATGGGTTTTGGGTCATCTACAACCCCAAATCGCTGCCAAAATTCTCCCTCAAAGTGAGTTGAGTTTCGTCGGTTTTCTTGTGCTCGCCGGAGGTGTTGTGGTGTGCTTCCAGGGTGCCTTTGTGAAGCTTTTGGTTAGCCTTGGAGGTTAGAAGCCAAACCAAGTCGAAGGAGGCCAAACCGCTCGTGTTTTGGGGTGAGATTTCTCTCGTTCTGCGTCGTCTGAGTTCGTCACGGCGACCGTTGTGTTCTTCGCGACGACCGCCGTGATGAATACGGCGACCGCCGCCAGTGCCCAGAACGCCTTCGTGGATTTGGCCTGGTCGGTTGTCGTCGTGGCGTCTTTCCTTTCGTGTTCTTTCGCCGTGTTTAGATTCATACTGTTTATGTCGGATCTAACTTAGGGTTCCTTTTATGGGTCGACTCGAAGGTTGTTGTGCTGTCGGAACTATACCGTGTCGAGCCCGGAATCCAGTGACGTCTTTAGACTATTCTGTGGAGTAAGGCAAGTGGCGGTTCGCTCTTGCTCTTTCGTTCCATATTTACATTAATTATCAGTAGTTTATCTGAGTAATTAATTTGGAATGAATATTCTGTTTGTCTGGAAACGGTTTTGATAAACTGTTTTGAAAATCATATAATAGGTTGTATATCTGTTAGAACAACGCTATTATCTGTGATCGCCTTTCGGGCCTTTATGTGGATTTATCCTGTAAATGTTGTGGTGCTGTAACTGTTTAGTTAGCACTGTTAAATAGGAACGTTACTCGGACTCTGTCCAGTCGTTTCTTTATAATCTGGTATCGGGGTGGCTCGTCCCCATCTGGTACTATTCTATGATCATGATCGGTCTCTTATACATGTGTGTAGAGACAGGACACTTAGCTGGTGTCACAAACCTTTCGGTATACGTCACTCTCGACGAAACGTATACTAAGATGTGTCGTCCCACTGGTGGGGTACACATGTAAAAGTCTATAATGTGATGTGTGTTTTTGAAACATAATCAGATAAGTGCTACCTTGACGCACATAATTAATGAACGCTCATCGAGTAGGGCAGCTAGGTAATAGTGCCGCTAGGAAGACTCGTATTGACTTGAATGTAGTACGTCCTCTTTCCGATCTGGATTCGCTGTAAGGCGGTGAGGTTGGTCGTTGGCTGAAGCATCTCAGTCAATTTTAAATCATTGTTGTATGATTCTGAAACTCTCCAGATTTGTCATACTTCCTTAATGACTCAATCTCTTGGAGTCTCTTTTCGAGTTGATTTCTGTGAAGATTCAGTCTTCCAGAATCTTCTTCTGTGCATACCTCTTGTTTATTCCAGTAGGAATATGATGGTTGACTACCGTTATCGGTTATTATCCGAGAAGCGATGAGTCTAACCTAATATGACTGCTTCGAACCAGTCTGCTTTATACCCTTGCTAGTCTATTCATTTAGACTAACCAACCAATATTTTCCCTTGCATGGTTGGCTGGTGTCATCCGTTCGATTCGGCACATCAGTTAAGAAGTAGCTCAGAAGATTAGAAGGACTATGGAGTCGGCGGTGGTTTTTGAATGTTTTAATTATTTCTTTAATCAGGTTATGATCCTTTGGATAATAACTCCGTTTGTAATGTACTTTCTTAGTCTTCCGATGTGTTTGGTTTAAACTATGTTTTGACCTATTCGGGATTGGGTTGTACTCCCGTAACTCTTGTTTCCTTGACAATGTTATGTTTTAGAATTTAATGCTTGATCTTTGTGTATCAATCGCATTTCATAAATTGTATTTATATGTTAAAGCCTTGGGTGATCTCGGTAAGGAACACTGGGGTCACTGGCGGTAATACATTTCCAAAAGGGTTAAGTTTTGGGGGTGTTACAGTTGTGGTATCAGAGCCAAAGGTTTTAAAACGGGTTTGGATTTTTTATAAACCATTTATCCGTTTTCAAAATGCTTTAAAAAGGGCTCTGAATTTCATTCTGAAAAGAATTTAAAAACACCGTTCATAGTCGTGTCTTCTTTATAGTCTGATATAGTAAGTTTGCTTCTATGTCTAGAAAGACTAATTCCTTCCTTATTGTTCGATAGGATGGGTGTCTGCTTCTCTATTGGTAGGGGGTCGAAAGATGCCAAGTCGGATCAGCCGAGGCTAGATTTTCCGTTACCTCAACGATGTTTCGAGGTTGGAGGCCCGAGTAGCCCGCCCGAAGACGTCAAGCATGTTCTCCCCGAGTCGGTTGTCCTTGTAGCTAGGAATGCTATGGTCCCTGAGCCTGCACCTGTGCCGCCACCAAGGGTGGATGAAGTACAGGAATGGGAGCTGGAAGATGAGTTATCAAGGTATGAACAAGGGGTTTACCAAGACGACTTTCTACTGGGACCAATTCCCGAGAAGATCGAGTACGAGGAGGAAGAAGAGGAGATGCTTGAGCAAGATCCTGTCGAGGACGAGGTTATGATCGAGGATGATTCCGAGGATGAGGATCCCATCGAGGATGATCCCGATGATGAGGATCCCATCGAGGATGATCCCGAGGATGAGGATCCCATCGAGGATGATCCCGAGGATGAGGATCCCATCGAGGATGATCCCGAGGATGAGGATCCCATAGAGGATGATCCAGAAGATGATCTAGAGTTGGACCTTGGAGGGCAGAATCAAGGGCCCAGTACAGGATTGTCACCAGTGCTAGAGTACGCACCCATGTCAGAAGCTGATTGGGAGGCACTATATACCGAGTACGGTATTGGGAGAAGTGACAGGGAATCCCAGCCTATCCCTACTCCAAGGAGATGGAGGTCGGAATCCGAGCAGCAGGAGATTCTCCGCCAGAGCGAGGTAATCTCCGCAGAACAGCAGCGTCAGAGGGATGAGTTGACCGCCAGTACTCAGAGGAGGGCTGGAATAGGAGGACCAGTCATGGACGACCCATACTTTACCATGACTGAGCTAGGACTATATACTTCAGGGTCAAGCAGGGTGCAAAACCCATCGCCAGAGCTCGATGGTGAGCCTAGCCCGAAGAGACCATGCACGAGTAGCCAGTCGTATGGGAGACATTTTGGAACGCCTTGAGGAGGAGTGGCGTTGCCTATCGTAGTAGTTTCGTTTCTTAGTATTCCAAGTTGTACTTTGTGTAATATTTCAGTATTGCGGCAAGTACTCTGAGAAACACTTATATCTTTGAGCAATGTTGTCCAAACGCTCGAATGATAAACTTATGTGTAACTTGTGTAAGAATTCGAAGGTTCATCTATAAAATGCCAAGTTGATCTATTCTGAGTGATTTATTTACATTGATATATTGCATAAGTATGTTGCATAATATTAATGTATTGAATGCTTGGAATTGGATCGGTAAACAGATGGTGAACCCAAGAAGCACGAGAAATTCGACTCGAGTCGGTGCTGGGACTAGCCAAAACCCCAGACCAGCAGGAAGAGGTGTTCAGGATGAACACGAGTCTGAGTCTCGCGTCCAACAGAGGTGTGAAGGTCAGGATCAGACCCAGGCACCGACGCTGTTTGACGCCGCAGCTGTTGAGGCGATCCGTGGGATCGTGATGCAGGCTATTGCAGATGTCTTGAGACTAAGTGCGCCTCAAGCACAAGAAGTGCCTAGTCACGCAGCGGTTCCTGATGTTGTGGAACCCAGAAACCCCGTGATACAGGAGACTGCCGTCAGGGCGAGGGACAGCTATGGTCGCGCTCTTAAGACCATTACTTCCATGAGACCCGACTGCTATAACGGGAAAGGGGAGCCAGTGGCAGTGACTCATTGGTTCTCCCATATGGAGAGGTTGTTCAGGAACGTGGAGTGTACGGAGGCCGAGAAGGTCCATATCGCTTCTCTTCAGCTGAAGGAGGAGGCTAGCGAGTGGTGGGAGAGCACTGGTTTGGCTGAGAGCCCAGTGTTGACTTGGTCGATGTTCAAGACCAAGATGGTTGATCGATTTTTCTCTCGTGCTATGAGAGAGGAGAAGCATAAAGAGTTCTTGTACCCTCAGACTGATGGTCTGAGAGTGACCGAGTTGGCATCTAAGTTCAACCATGTTCTACAATACGCCACTGCCGAGATCACCAGCGAGGCTCAAAAGATCTGGTACTTCCACGAGTGGATGAACCCGGATATCAAGCCATTAATGGTGCACCACACATGCTCTACCTTGGAGCAGTATGTGGATTGTGCCTATAAGCTGGAGGTAACTCTCGAGGAGTCGACCAAGAGGCGCAACCGACAGAAGTCGATGCAGAATCAGAACCAGGGAGGTAGTTTTAAGCGTCCTGCGCCACCGTCTAACTTCGCCAAGTCCGGCCGAGCTAAGACGGAGATGACGCAAGGAGGATCGACTCAGCAGTCAGGGCAGACCAGGAGTACAGTTCAGTGTTATAACTGCGGTACTGCTGGGCACAAGAGCACTGAGTGTCGGAAGGAGAAGAGGCCATGCTTTGGGTGTGGACGTGATGGTCATCTGCAAAAGTTTTGCAAGCAGGGGAAGCAGAAGGGAGTAGAGTCGCAGCAAGGGTCAGTTCATCAGAGCAACCGACCTAGGTTTAAGCCTGCCGAGACTCATAGCCCTTCAGTGCAGACGACTGCTCAGAACAGGGGAAAGGCCCTAGCTGTTTCTGGAAGTCAGGGCCAACGCTTGTACGAGATGCGTGAGGCAGATGGACCCAACGCTCCGATTGCTCAAGGTACTCTATACCTTCACTCTACTTCAGTGTGCATTCTGTTTGATTCTGGTGCTACGCATTCCTTTATTTAGGATAGCTGTGTTAGCAAGTTAGATTTAGTGTGCAATGATTCGTGCGACCCTTTCGTCGTTAATCTTCCTAATGGAGAATGTTTGGTGGGAACCAAGCATTTGTCCGACTTTCCGATTACCATTCAGGGTAAGGAATTCGAGGCAGATTTAATCTGCATAGCCATGGCTCCATACGACATTATTCTCGGTATGGATTGGCTGACGCGTCACAAGGCGGTGATCGACTTCAGTTCAAGAACGGTGACGGTGGCATCTGGGGGCCAATTCGTGTGCAAGTTCAAAGGTCGAAATGACGCTGATAACGGCAAGCTGATCAATGCGATGGCTGCATTTAAGCTACTACGACAAGGATGTATCGGGTACCTTTGCTACTTGGATTCGCCCGAGAAGGATGGACCTGAGGTTCTTGATATTCCTATAGTTAGGGAATTTTCGGATGTCTTTCTGGAAGAAATTCCAGGATTACCCCCGAACCGTGACGTTGAGTTTTCTATTGATCTCGAGCCTGGTACGGTGCCGATTTCCAAATCACCGTATCGGATGGCTCCGGCTGAGATGCAAGAATTGAAGAATCAACTTGAAGATCTTCTTGATAAAGGTTATGTCAGGCTGAGTGCATCGCCGTGGGGTGCTCCGGTATTATTCGTCAAAAAGGACGGATCGTTCCGACTTTGTATCGACTATCGAGGGTTGAACAAGGTGACGATAAAGAACAAGTATCCTTTGCCTAGGATTGATGACTTGTTGGACCAGTTGCAGGGAGCAAAGGTTTTCTCCAAGATCGACTTAAGATCTGGATATCATCAACTCAGGATTCGAGAGCAGGACATTCCTAGAACTGCGTTTAGGACCAGATATGGTCATTACGAGTTCGTAGTGATGCCTTTTGGGCTTACAAATGCTCCAGCTGTCTTTATGGATTTGATGAACCGATGTTTTCACCAGTACTTGGATAAGTTCGTGGTGGTTTTCATTGACGACATCTTGATCTATTCTCCGAATGAAGAAGTCCACGAGGAACATCTACGGATTTCCTTGTCGATCCTTAGACAACATCAGCTTTTTGCTAAATTGTCTAAATGTGAATTCTGGATGAAGGAAGTGGCTTTCTTAGCCCACGTGATCAATAAAAATGGGGTTATGGTTGATCCCCAAAAGATTGAAGCGGTGGCTAAATGGACACAACCCCAGAATGTGAAGGAGGTGCGTAGCTTTCTTGGACTTGCCGGGTATTATAGAAGGTTCGTAGAAGGATTTTCAAAGATCGCTCTACCTATGACCAATCTACTCTGCAAGGTCCACAAGAAGTTTGTTTGGAATGACAAGTGCGAGGTCAGTTTCCAAGAGTTGAAGCGACGGTTGACCTCGGCACCCGTGTTAGCACTCCCAAAGGGGAATGACGATTATGTGGTCTATAGTGATGCTTCCAAGTGTGGTCTTGGTTGTGTTTTGATGCAAAGGGGCAGAGTCATTGCTTACGCATCTAGACAACTCAAGACTTACGAAGAAAACTATCCGACCCATGATCTTGAGTTAGCAGCAGTTGTCGTTGCGCTGAAGATTTGGAGGCATTACCTCTATGATATAAGATGCCAAGTCTTCACCGACCACAAAAGTCTCAAGTATATATTTACTCAGAAGGAGTTAAATATGAGACAACACCGCTGGCTAGAGTTGCTCAAGGACTACGACATGGAGTTGCTGTATCATCCGGGCAAGGCTAATGTAGTAGCTGATGCACTAAGCCGGAAGACAACGCACGAGACTGTGGTTGCTCTACTTACTGCTCAAACCAAGCTAAACTAAGAGTCATGCGACATTGAAGTCTTATATGACCAGCGTAGAGGGTACCTGAGTATGATGGAAATTCAGGCTACACTGCTGGATCAGATCAAAGAAAAGCAAGTCGATGACATCATCTTGGTGAAGTTAAGCAGTGAAGTGATGGATGGGAAGGCTCCCAGCTTTGTGGTTCAGGATGATGGATCACTTTGGTTTCAGGATCGGATCTGTGTGCCTGACACAGAAGGTCTTCGTCAGTTGGTGATGAGAGAAGCTCATTCATCTGCTTATTTTGTGCATCCTGGCTCTAGCAAGATGTACAAGGATCTCAGGAAGAAGTTTTGGTGGCCAAACATGAAATGGGACGTAGCAGATTTTGTGGCAAAGTGCTTAACTTGCCAAAAAGTCAAGATCGAATACCACAGACCAGGTGGTGAGATGCTACCTCTCCCCGTACCAGAATGGAAATGGGAGGACATTTCCATGGACTTCGTCACTGGGCTACCCAAGACTCGAAGTCAGAGAGATGCTATCTGGGTAATTGTGGATAGGCTTACGAAGAGTGCTCATTTCATAGCCATCAAGACCACATGGGAAACCCAGAAGCTAGCCGAAGTTTACCAGAAGGAGATTGTCCGCTTACATGGCATTCCTAAGACCATTGTATCGGACCGAGATGGCCGTTTCATGTCAAGATTCTGGAAGGAACTTCATAAGGCTATGGGAACCGAGTTGAGGTTCAGTATAGCGTTTCATCCTCAGACAGATGGCCAGTCTGAAAGGACCATCCAGACTCTGGATGATATGCTTAGAGCTTGTGTGCTCGATCGTCCGACTAGCTGGGAGGACAGCTTGAGTCTGATTGAGTTCACGTACAACAATAGCTGGCATGCTACAATCAAGATGGCTCCGTTTGAAGCTTTGTATGGTCGCAGATGCGGATCTCCGATTTGTTGGGACGATAATGCCGACAAAATTCTGCTTAGACCAGAGTTGGTCGAAAGGACGGCTTCAGACATTGCTTTGATCAGACAAAGAATGTTGACCACTCAGAGTCGACAGAAGTCCTACACAGATCGGAAGCGCATGACTGTCGAGTTCGAGGTCGGTGACAATGTTTTTGTCAAGGTATCGCCATCCAAAGGAGTTTTCAGATTTGGTAAGCGTGGGAAGCTTAACCCTCGCTACGTGGGACCATTCGAGATTCTGGATAGAGTGGGATCTCTAGCGTACTACTTGGCGTTGCCGCCATCGGCTCACCCGGTGCATAACGTGTTTCACGTATCTTTACTCAGAAAGTATGTACCAGATGAGTCTCATGTACTTAGTTATGAGGACATCGAGATTCAAGCTAATGGTACTTATGAAGAGTTGCCCGTGCGCATTTTGGAGCGTCGGGAGAAGCATTTGCACAACAAGATCGTACCATTGGTACGAGTACTGTGGTCCAAGTCAGGGACCGAAGAAGTTACTTGGGAGAGGTGGGAAACCGAGTCAGATATGCTCAGGCGTTTTCCCGAGTTATTCTCGACCTAAGTTTCGGGGTCGAAACTTCTTGTAAGGGGAAGGAGATGTGATACCTCATAATTTTGTAAGGCTATATTGGGAATTATGGAATTTTCCCGGGTACCCGTTGTGTACGTCGGATTTAATTCAGGTAGTTTGAGACATTCTGTAATGTGCTCTGTATCTATAATATTTTTCTCAGTGAAATAATATATAGACAGCATGCCTTGGATTTTAAATTGTCATTCACGTACGATAATTTTTATCCCGGTTTATCGTCAAGCTCGTTCAAAGCTGAATGGGCGGGAAAAGGGAGAAACGGCGACCGCCGTGGTTGGGCCCGAGAAGTCAGCGTGTCAGCTTCTAGCTGGCCGCGACAGGCCTAGCGACGGCGACCACCGCATTTACAGCGACCGCCGCGTGCCCGCCGCAGGCAAAATCACGGCGACCGCCGTGATTGTCCAGTGGGCATTGCCCGTCGGTCGCCGGCGTCGTTCGAGGCGCACCGTTGCATTGGTTGCCGCGTCTTAGGGTTTACTGGGTATTCCTTGGGGTTTGCCTATATATAGAGGAGCTTGGGCATGGGTTTTGGGTCATCTACAACCCCGAATCGCTGCCAAAATTCTCCCTCAAAGTGAGTTGAGTTTCATCGGTTTTCTTGTGCTCGCCGGAGGTGTTGTGGTGTGCTTCCAGAGTGCCTTTGTGAAGCTTTTGGTTAGCCTTGGAGGTTAGAAGCCAAAGCAAGTCGAAGGAGGCCAAACCGCTCGTGTTTTGGGGTGAGATTTCTCTCATTCTGCGTCGTCTGAGTTCGTCACGGCGACCGCCGTGTTCTTCGCGGCGACCGCCGTGATGAAGACGGCGACCGCCGCCAAGAACGGCGACCGCCGCCAGTGCCCAGAACGCCTTCGTGGCTTTGGCCTGGTCGGTTGTCGTCGTGGCGTCTTTCCTTTCGTGTTCTTTCGCCGTGTTTAGATTCGTACTGTTTATGTCGGATCTAACTTAGGGTTCCTTTTATGGGTCGACTCGAAGGTTGTTGCGCTGTCGGAACTATACCGTGTCGAGCCCGGAATCCAGTGACGTCTTTAGACTATTCTGCGGAGTAAGGCAAGTGGCGGTTCGCTCTTGCTCTTTCGTTCCATATTTACATTAATTATCAGTAGTTTATCTGAGTAATTAATTTGGAATGAATATTCTATTTGTCTGGAAACGGTTTTGATAAACTGTTTTGAAAATCATATAATAGGTGGTATATCTGTTAGAACAACGCTATTATCTGTGATCGCCTTTCGGGCCTTTATGTGGATTTATCCTGTAAATGTTGTGGTGCTGTAACTGTTTAGTTAGCACTGTTAAATAGGAACGTTACTCTAACTCTGTCCAGTCGTTTCTTTATAATCTGGTATCGGGGTGGCTCGTCCCCATCTGGTACTATTCTATGATCATGATCGGTCTCTTACACATGTGTGTAGAGACAGGACACTTAGCTGGTGTCACAAACCTTTCGGTATACGTCACTCTCGACGAAACGTATACTAAGATGTGTCGTCCCACTGGTGGGGTACACATGTAAAAGTCTATAATGTGATGTGTGTTTTTGAAACATAATCAGATAAGTGCTACATTGACGCACATAATTAATGAACGTTCAGCGAGTAGGGCAGCTAGGTAATAGTGCCGCTAGGAAGACTCGTATTGACTTGAATGTAGTACGTCCTCTTTCCGATCTGGATTCGGTGTAAGGCGGTGAGGTTGGTCGTTGACTGAAGCATCTCAGTCAGTTTTAAATCATTGTTGTATGATTCTGAAACTCTCCAGATTTGTCATACTTCCTTAATGACTCAATCTCTTGGAGTCTCTTTTCGAGTTGATTTCTATGAAGATTCAGTCTTCCAGAATCTTCTCATGTACATACCTCTTGTTTATTCCAGTAGGAATATGATGGTTGACTACCGTTATCGGTTATTATCCGAGAAGCGATGAGTCTAACCTAATATGACTGCTTCGAACCAGTCTGCTTTATACCATTGCTAGTCTATTCATTTAGACTAACCAACCAATATTTTCCCTTCCATGGTTGGCTGGTGTCATCCGTTCGATTCGGCACATCAGTTAAGAAGTAGCTCAGAAGATTAGAAGGACTATGGAGTCGGCGGTGGTTTTTGAATGTTTTAATTATTTCTTTAATCAGGTTATGATCCTTTGGATAATAACTCCGTTTGTAATGTACTTTCTTAGTCTTCCGATGTGTTTGGTTTAAACTATGTTTTGACCTATTCGGGATTGGGTTGTAATCCCGTAACTCTTGTTTCCTTGACAATGTTATGTTTTGGAATTTAATGCTTGATCTTTGTGTATCAATCGCATTTCATAAATTGTATTTATATGTTAAAGCCTTGGGTGATCTCGGTAAGGAACACTGGGGTCACTAGCGGTAATACCTTTCCAAAAGGGTTAAGTTTTGGGGGTGTTACATCTTTCTTGTGGCTGGTAGCTTAATGACCATTTTGGATTTTTCTTGGACAGATTTCATCGGTGTTACAAAATCATCATCGTTCTCTTTACCGTCCATTTGTACCTGAATTGAAAATAACATTTTGGTCAACAAATACATAACGAATATGAAATGTTGTTACATGAATATCATACTACATTAATTTGCATATCGACAAATCAATGATGAATAGCATTACATATATTAAGCTGTTACAAAATTTGCAAAGTTGTCCACCCAATCTTACATATATATTAAGCTGTTACAAAATTCGTGAAGTTGTCCACAATATCACCCTAACCAGATCTAGAAGATTATATTATATCTACATAAAATTTTGGCTTTAAAGCCATCCAACCATAATGTTTACCGTTGACACCCACCTTAATTCACCCCAAAATACAACTTAATTATTTTAGACCTTAAGTGACAACTTCATCATTTGCTTCTAATCCTCTTACTCCTTCTTAAGCTTATCGGATCAGTTTGTTCAACAGAAGGCTGCTTTACAGGACGACCACATGTTTTCTTCCTAGCCATAACCTTCTTAACCCTGGTCTCATCAACTATAGGTTGAGCAGGAGCGACGACTTCAGCAGGAGGATGCTCAATAGCGATGTCATTTAAGACCCCCATGACCACATCAGTTGCATTCAGTCGGGCCTGTGTAGTTTCCATATATAAGTTAATATCAACAACTCTAAATAAGGATCATTCACAACCATACGAGATTGAATACCACATGAATATCAATGTAGGAATCGTATATACGTTAAATACTATCAGAAATAATATGCTCACATTAGTACCATAAGGTTATATAAACAGTATGCACGATCAACAAATAGTTAAATCATTACACAAATAATCATATAGTCTGCATATCAATGTGTGAAGCATGCATATCACACCCACTAAAATGAATATCACATGAATGGTCAACAACTTCTTAGATCATTAATGCCTAAACATACAGTCTGCATATCAATGAAGAAATCATGAATATTACACATGTAAAATAGATTTGAACATAATATGCAAATTCCAAATTTAAAGGATTGGATGTAGAAAGGACCTCAAACGTATCAATTGAGCCAACGTTGTCTTGTGCCTCCTTTCCTTTGGTTGCTTCAGAAACCTGCAAATTCGGAATTTAGTATGCAAATCAGGAATTTAAAGGATTGAATGTAAACAGGACTTCAAAAGTATCATTTGTGCCGACCTTGTCTATTGCCTCCTTTCCTGTGGTGGCTTCAGGAACCTTAGGTTGATCCTCAACAGCTACTGGAATAGCACTTTCGTGGAGCTGGACTAGTGGGTCAACTTCGCTTGTTCTCGTATCACCCTATGGATATTTTGCAACTAATATTATATAAACATTCAAAAAAATAAACAAGTTTTGCATGAAAATTAAATGTGCATGAACCTGGCGCATATGAACATCCACTACGACTGTTGGACTAGACTGATGCTCTTGTTCGGTGCGGCCCGTATCTGCATGGAAAAGGGGGAGATCGTCATTAAACCTGCAGTCATCATTCTTATGCTTAATGATGTCATTCCTCCTAGACATCGCAGCCTCGATCTCTTCAACCACCTTGATCAGCTCCGGAGTAGTCCAAAAGGGGTCTTGGGATTGCGATAGCATGTTCCCTACTTGGGTGGATACATCAAAAGGAGCTTCATGTAGAGAATCATATTTGGAACCCAGCAATGCACTTGCTCAGTGAGTGCAATTGATACCTCATCGTCCTTGTACTCAATAGGAATGTTCTTGGTCCTGTCGGCTATCTTGACAATGGCATTTGCCATGATCCTCAAATCCTTTACCATGCCTTTGTTGAACTCTTGTACAAGTTGATAAATAATATTTATAAACAAAATATACACAACTGAATTAAACACACAACTATTACCTCCACTTCAACATGATAAAATATGCATATCAACATGTCAATTTTGCATATCAATATTAATATCATCAAGATCATCAAAAACTATAAAGCATAAACAATAATAAAATGATGTTGAATAAAACTAGAACATCCATTTCAACATGATATTATGCATAACAACATATGTATTTTTAACATTATTAAATCAAAAACATATGTGACATAGACATATATTCAGTTTTATAAGTTTGATATAACTAATAAATTAGGTTTAAAAATTAACCTTTTTGTGGTTTGATTCTTGGACCGGGTATGCATCATCTAGTCTCTTTCTGATAAACAACTGGGGCTCCACATTACCATTCCCGAATAGCCCGTAACTCATTTCAATCTCTTCTCTCTCAGCTACAAGCTCTTTAGTTCATCCGACAAACGCGGGAAATTTTCATGGAATGGTTCGTTTGGAGTACAAGACCACACGGTCCACGTACAGAACCTAAACAAAAAAAAAGGTTAGCGTCCGCAAATGTCATGACTCTGCATTCAATAAATGATTTTCACAATACATAATGAGTATCAATTTGTATGTCATTAACAACTACACATTTGAACGCTTAAAACCCCGCTAAAAATGTATACATAATCATGAATGAAGAATGCATATCACACACAAAAATGTATACATAATCAACATGCAAGACCGACAGATTATTAGATCATGATTACCTAAACATATATTTTTCATAACAATGTAGGGATAATGAATTTCCCACCCACACACATGAATATAACATGCACGCCCAATGAAATAATCCATTATTACATACTGCATATCATAAAAGGATACCTGAATATCATACATTGGAAACAACTACACATTTATTTTGCATATCAACACATTAAGCATGAATATCACACCAATATCAACACATTAAGCATATCTTGCATATCAACACATTATGGTTAGGTGTCAACACATTAACTTGAAATCACATGCATAAAAAACACTTGTATGTCAACAAATGAAACAAGTATATATCAAACACATACAAATTAATAACACATATATGAAAATGATAATCATTATCAAGAACATAAAATAAAATCAATCAAAATTCAAATATAATTCCCGCAATGTATATATGGAGACCCACATACCGTCAAGAAATAGAGTGGACCAGTAAAGTAGGCATCAAGATTCAAATCCCACTTCTTCTTGGCCTCGATAAGACAGCTTATTACAAAACCACCCCAGTTCATTGTCCTCAGGCCATCGAGCTGCTCTAAGCCATAGATGAGGGACTGGTTCGCATCACCGCTTTGGTTTGGCTCGACTATGCAAGAGTGGAATAGGACAATAATATCCCGTATGAAGTCATCACCTCCTTTCTTGATTGACAACATATGCGCACCAACATGATTATATATGATGTTGTGCAGCTTCATATCAATTTTTTTCCTCCAGTTCTATACCACATCCATCTTAACCATAGGGTCGAGCTTGATTATTTCAACGGTGCCATGTGGAATGCCAAGACAAATCTCCACGTCACTATTTGTGACATCCAACGCAGAACCGTTTGGGAGCAAAAAATATCCCTTCCTTGCAGTGACTCTGAATCAACCACCTACACAGAAAGCTAAAGAAGACAAAATTTATATTTTATTAGAACGCCTAAAAACAACTCAAACTATATGCTCGAATCATGAAAAATGTATACATAATCATGAATGAAGCATGCATATCACACCCGCAAAAAATTATACATAATCAACAATATGCTTATGTTAGTACAATATCGTTATACAAAATGTCTGTAAATCAATGTATGAATCATGCATATCACACCCACAAAAATGAATATCATATGCACGGTGAATAAAATGTTAGATCATTGCACACTTAAGGAATATGTCATGATTCATATCAATGTAGAAAGTATGAATATCGCAACCACACAAATGAATATCACATACACATATGACAACTTCTTATATCATGGATACCTAAACATATATTATGCATATCAATGTAGAGATAATGCATATCCCACTCACATAAATGAATATCACATGCAAGACCGACAAATTATTAGATCATGATTACCTAAACATATATTTTTCATATCAATATAGGGATACCGCATATCCCATTTACACAAATGAATATCACATGCAGGGCCAAGGAAAAATCCATTATTACATATTGCATATCATAAAAGGATACCTAAATATCATACATAAAAAACATAAATGATATTTTACTGATCACACATTCAACATAGCAATTGCACAAAATATTAATATAAAAACCATATACCTCGGTATCTCAAACGATGTCAAGTCTCCCAAATCCAATCTCCTCTACATTTCTCTTTTGTACGTCGTTCATTTCGCCAATGGCCCAAACAAAATATTCAAGACGTCCACGGTGTTTGATGCCCATAAAACCTTACTTTTCCTTGACTTTCAAACGAGGGTGTGCGACTTCTTCAGATTCCTCCTCAACCATCTTAGACTTGCCCTTATCCAACCTCATTTTCGATTTCAAGCCTAGTACATGATAAATATGATGTATTAGTCCATTTTATTAATCAAAGCTATAATTTACAATTCATAACATTCAACTTGTAAATATAATGTACCAACATCATCTTGCGCAGATGGTTTAGAGCATGCACCATTTTCCTTTGACCGTTTTAACTTGGCATTTTGTATGTTGGCCAGTGTTTCATCTTCATCGTTGTCAGGTGCTTCTACAATGAACTATAAAAAGATTAATACATTAATATAAGAAAGACATATATAGAACAAAAAAATAAAAGCCTCACACCTCTTTCTTTTCATCTTCACCATTTTCATCTTTTTGGGTTTTTTTACAACATCCTCAGTTGTTTCATCCTCCCCAATGGATGCATCAACTATTTCTTTTCTGGTCGTCTTACTCGTATCACGACAGGCCATGAGCTTCAATCGTGTCTTCGGTTGTGGACTGGTTGCAATAGGTAAAGAGTTGTCCCCAATTTTTACGTTTTCAACAGCTTCTTGTGATCCAGTGTCCACAATAGGATCTGTGACTCCTTCAGTATAAGTATCATGAACAAATTTTGTGGATTCATCATCCGAATTCCTAGAAGGCAAACCTGGCAAAATAATATAAATATAATTAAGTGTGTAATGCATAACAATAACACTATATTGAATATGAATAAAAATATAGTAGATAACAGATAATATGATAAGGACACCCACTAAAATGAATATGTTAGTACAAAATGGTTATACAAAATGTCTGCATATCAATGTATGAAGCATGCATATCACACCCACAAAAATGAATATCACATGCACGGTCAATAAAGTGTTACATCATTGCACACTTAAACGTACAATCTACATATCAATGTAGATAGTATGAATATCACAACAACACAAATGAATATCACATACACAGTCGACAACTTCTTAGATCATGAATACCTAAACATATAGTCTGCATATCAATGTAAGAAGCATGAATATCACATCCACACAAATGAATATCACATCCAAGACTGACAAATTATTAAATCATGATTACCTAAATATATATTTTGCATACCAATGTAGTGATAATGCATATCCCACTCACACAAATGAATATCACATGCATGGCCAATGAAATAATCCATTATTACATATTGTATATCGTAAAAGGATCTCTGAATATCATACATAGGGACATAAATGATATTTAATGAGCACACATTGAACATAGCTATTGCACAAAATATGATCAGGACATGGTGAAAACTGAAGACTATTGGATGGGGATTCACTCTAGCAATGACAAATCTTCTATTCAATATGCGGCTCTAAAGTGTGCCTTCTTAGTTTGATAAGCAACACATTTTCACAACATAGGTCAGTGAATCAAAGGCTTTTAAAACCGAATCAAAGGCTACTTGCTGTTGTGGTCAGAAATAGGTCAGCGAATGAGGAAGACATTATATTCTTCAAGAGAGTAAACCGAATCAAAGGATTGTAAAACAACTACACTTCTATTTTCAGCTAAGATCATTACACCACACCACATACAGATACAAAGGTCTACTCAAACCAAACGAAATTCAAAACATACATCAATAGTTTGAGGATTGGAGTTCAATGCATTACCTTCCACGAGCCTTAGACGCTTGGTGGCCTTCGATCTAGGAGACACTTTTTCCTTCCCCAATGAACCTCTAACCATGATTAAACCCTTCATTTAGGTAGGATAAACAAACAATAAGTGATCAATCAAACAAAAAAACCATACCTATGTTAATGTCGAACCCAAAAACCGAATGCAATTTCTAGACAACTAATATCATAGTGCCTTAATTTTTCTAGACAACTAATATATTTCTTTCTTCTCACTATCTAAGAAAATAGGTTAATGTAGAACCTAAAAGAAAAACATACATGTGAACAAACTAGAGCACGGAAACGATGAAATCAACCAGCGATCAATGGAGGACGGTGACAATCCGCAACAATGGTGATTACATGAGTAAAATCGAATGAAATTTCTAAATTAGAACTTCAAAATTACGAACCCATTTGCAAAATTGAAGGGAAATTGAAAACGAGATTTTAGGGTTACCTTTAATCGGCAAACGAATACGAAGATGGTGGCGGCGCTGGAGATGACTGTAACTATGAGAGAGATCAAAGCGAGGGAGGAGATAAAAGTGGGAGTGGAGAGGTCGGTAAGCAAAGGAGACGAGTGTAAAGGTAAAGACGACGAGGACGGCAATGCTTCTACTAGGAGAAAGGAGGAGACGAGTGGAAATGCGAGAAGACGAGGGCGAGAAGACAAAGGCGAGAAGACAATGGCGAGAAACTCCAATACAGTCGTCAATGGAAGTTGACAGAGAGAAATGCGAGAGAGGAGATGAAAGAGAATGTAGAGAGGCCGAGTAAATGTGGGAAGTAAAATCAAATTCCAAAAAAACGCAAATGGAAGATATCATGTGTGGGTGATTCCACCCCCAAAATTTGTGCCTCTTTAAATTAAATCCCATCCATCTTAAACTAGTCCAACGCCCTATAACTATTCACTCGTTTCATTATAAGAGGTTGTTTCACTAGAGCATGATATATATAAATATATAGGGAAACACTCGTGTGAGGACCACCCTTACGGTGAAATGTGAGGAGCATTCCATGCCAATCATTTCAATATTAACATACACCCTACCACACCAAATCCTGGTCAACGATGAGCGTTAACCGACCGTTGACCGATCAACGGTTGCCTAGATTTGTTTATTATTATTTATTTTAAAAATCAATTTTTTCAATTTTTTATTCTTGTTTTCCTACACATTTTCATTATAAACTTTTTATGAAAAAAATTGAACAATTAGTTCTTAAAGTTGAACAATTATATGTTAAAAGTTGAACAATTAAAATTTGAACAGTTATATCTGAACAATTATATCTGAAAAGTTGAACAGTATCTTAAAGTTGAACAATTTTATTTTTATAGTTAGACAATTGTGTTCACAATGTATATAAATTTGAACAATTGTATCTTAATGTTGAACCATTTCATTATTTTATAATTTTTTAGGGGTGGTCGTTTTTGCCGTTTTTACTATTCTTATTTTCCTACACATTTAGGATTTAGGGTTAGGGTTCATGTTTAGAACATTTTGAGTTGTATTATGTTTATTTTACATTATAAACAAAACTGTAAGTTTATTGGACAAATGTTCAAATTTTAATGAAGTGTTGTTTAATATATCTTTTATTATAAGTTTGATTTTTTATGCAATTTAAATTGTTCAACTTTTTTGGTTCAATTGTTCAACTTTATATATTGTTAAAAACATTGTTCAGCTTTTAAGATACAATTTTTCAAATTCAATAGAGAATTGTTCAATGTTTTAGAAACAATTTTATAAAGAAAGTGTGTAGGGAAACAAGAACAAAAAATGATAAAAAATGTTATGTCCCAAAAAAAAGATTGGCCAAATAAAACAAAAAACAAAATTGACCGTTGCTAAGTGAAAACAAATGTCTAACTATAAAGATGAAATTGTTCAACTTTAAGATACAATTGTTCAACTTTTTTGGTACAATTGTTCAACTTTATATATTCTTCAAAAAACATTGTTCAACTTTGAACATACAATTTTTTAAATTTAATAGGGAATTGTTCAACTTTTTAAAAAACAATTTAATGATAAAAATGTATAGGAAAACAAGAAGAAAAAAAAGGAAGAAAAAAATTGCCCAAAAAAAACAAAAAACTAACATTTGCTTAGTGAAAACAATTGTCTAACCATAAAAATGAAATTGTTCAACTTTAAGATACAATTGTTTAACTTTATATACTGTTTGAAAAAAAAAATGTTCAACTTTTAATATACGATTGTTCAAATTCAATAGGAAATTGTTCACTTTCTTAGAAATAATTTTATGATAAAAATGTGTAGCAAAACAAGAATAAAAAAGTTTTACAAAATTTATCCGATTTTTTTTTTAAAACATTAAAAAAATCTGGGCAAAAGTCATTTTGACCGGTCAACGGTCAATGATTAGATGTTGATCATGGGATGTGGTTGAGTATGAGAGGGTGCATGTTTGATATGATGGATGTTCCATCATAGTCTTCCATTGTCCCAAAATGGTTGACTCTCATTTCTCTCGGCGTTTCACCATAAGCATTCGTTTCATCGGAGCTTGACTCTATATATGTTGGGGTGTTCGGGTGAGAAACAGCGCCCTCGCGAGAATGGTGAGAAACACCATTCTCGCAACACGTGGCAGTGATGACATCATCACTATCACGTGTCACTTTTTTTTTAAAAAAAATAAATTTTTTTAGATTTTTTTTACTCGCTTTTTTGTGCAATTTTTTTCTTCTAACAAAAATTTTCATCAAATGCACATCAACGTTGTAACAAGATGCACATCAACACTATACCCAAATGCACATCAACGTTATACCATATGTATATCACGTTATAAGCAAATGCACATCAACGTTATAACCAAATGCACTTCAACGTTATACACAGATGCGCATCACGTTTTTACCAAATGCATAATTTAGTACTCACTTTTGGTAGATTGGTATGGAGTTACAACAGTCACTTTCTTGGCTTTCAGTAAATGTTGTTTATATCATCCTAGCTATATCGTTATGTATATGATATGTTGAACTTCTGGTTCATTTTCATTTAAACAATGATATTAAATTATCGAGAACTTACATTCCTTGTAATCAATTATTCAAACTAGTATCCATGTCTACTCCCCCTAAAGTTGGGATTTTATCTCATCAAAATGATAATCTTGATACCGAGCAATCACCCAATATAAACTCTAGGTATTTAATAATATATAGGGACGTCTACCCCTTGTATAATCCCAACTTTCCTTGTGGCATTACTTTAGATTATTTAGGTACATTGCATATCCATATACTTTTACTTCTCTTTTGGAGATAAGTTACATTTAGGAGATTATATCGTGGTTAGTCAAAATCGAACTTAATTCTCGGCATCCAAACTTTGCATGACCTAATATGGTCAACGACTTCGCTAGGTCTTTCCATGTATATATCATTGATTACCACATAAATAACGACTGTATTGGGTTGTCCTATTTAACA
The DNA here is from genome assembly GCA_027886185.1 of Rheum nobile. Lineage (NCBI taxonomy): Eukaryota > Viridiplantae > Streptophyta > Magnoliopsida > Caryophyllales > Polygonaceae > Rheum > Rheum nobile. Next base: position 3,340,905 of record WOAB01000639.1, read on the forward strand.
GTGTGAGTTACCTGATGCTCGATCGTTACACTGTTTGATTGATATCATTCTCCTACTTTATATTTCATGTGACCAATGTGTTGAGGAATCTATCAACATCATAAAATATATGAATAACTAACATTGATCCATATGCCGGTGTTATTAGTTCTCATATGTATTCTTGAATATGTCAAGAAACATGGAGACTTTGCATTTACTTTTCATATAATCAGCGTTACTAAGTTTGCCAAGAAAAACAAGCCGTATATTTACGATCACCCTAAAAATGGGAATCCATATCCTAGGATCCTTCAGTCCTATAGTAGGTGTTTGACTGAATTTGTTAATGAACATGCACATTATTGTTTCACTTGGGTGATCGAGTCCATTTTGCCACGAAGGAATATTTTGCCATCAACTAACTTTTGATTAGATATATTATTTGATTCAATGGGTTGTAGTATACTTAGTGTGTAAAGTTCTCTATAAACTTTAAATAGATATTCGATACCGTCCTCATTCATGGAATCTAAATGCATCATAAACATTTTTTCGAATATTATTTTCAATGGTCAACAAGTTTGTCCTTATGAACTTGAAGAATATAGTGTTTCTCATATAGTTTCTTGTTTCTTCCAATAACAAGATAAATCTCTTATGGAGCCTTATATAAGACACTCTTTTTAAACATTTAATTTTCATACTAGTTTTTGCCATATGCAGGATACAAAACTTATGGTTTATCAAAATGGTATAAGTAATAGCATTATCGATAATAGTTCCCACCACTGACATTTCCATATAGGTTATCCTATATAATTTGGGACATCAACAAAATAAAAGTAGATAAATCATTACCATGATTTCTAATGAACAAAAGTAGATGCCTTAAAATATGTACTACTATCATAGTACAAAGATTGATGTATAATCATAACTCTTTAGAGTAAGGATGGGCATCCGGTCCGGACCGGACCAGCGGACCGTAAAAATTTTAATGTATGGACCGGACCGATACGGTCCGGTCCTTTACGGTCAGGTCCACGATCCGGACCATAAAGACCGGATTTCATAATTTTCGACATTTAAATTGTGTGATTATGGTCCGGACCGTACAAATTACGATCCGGACCGGACAGTAAAAATTACGCCCACAAATGTTTTAAACCTTTTTTTATTTTTACGGTCCGACCGGTCCGGACCATAAAAATTACGGTCCAGACCGGACCGGACTGTAAGATCGGAAATGTAAAATTCCCGGACCGTGGACCGGACTGTGACGGTTCGGTCCAGTTTTACGGTTCGTTCTACTTTTGCCCATCTTTACTTTAGAGGGCATAGTGATCTCTAAATTGTCAAAATATCGAGTCATAAAACTTTCGTAGAAGTTGACGATGTTCAATAAAATCATTAGTGTAGCACAATTCTACAGGAATCTCAAGTGCTAAATTCTTCTCCCAAATACGTTTAGTCAAATGAAATTTAACACTTAAACCCCACATTAATTGTTTCCTCTACAAATCCTTACAGTTTGACATTGCAATTACAGCAATTGTTCCAAAATAAATTTAAGAAACAAAACACTAGTAAAAGAAAATTAAACTCGTCATTCATGCACTTTAAGGAATAATGTCACTTCAAGGACAATTTGGTTTTATATATATATCCACTACCAAGGATAATACTTATTATTTTATTATAAATACATAAACATATGTAAAAGTAAACATAACCAATGAAACTAAATGAATAGAAATAATGTAACTTAGATAAAGAACATCATTGTCAACTTCGGGTAACTAGAAAATGCACAAAAAAGGTATTAACCTTTTTATCACCTACTACAAGAGGTGATTTCTGATATGTCTTTTATCATATGCTTCAGGAGATAATATTTGTTATAGAAATTTTATCATATTATTAAAGATATGATATTTCTTATTATTATCCACTTAAGGAGTAATAGAGATTATTGCTTCATCTACTTTGTGAGAAAAGATTTATCACTACAAGGATGATTTGTCTAGGATGAGACAAATATATTATATGTACATCCACTTCAAGGGATGTCAATTGTCTATTTAATGTAGGAGCTATAAAAAAAAGATAGAAATAATAATTAACATTAGAAATAAGCAAACTAGTATATGACAAGAATAAGTAGATTTGAGTCTTTTATTTCTATCAACTTCCGGGGATAGAATTCATCACTATATAGATTAAATTTATCTACAGGGACTCCAAAAATCTTTAAATTACATCCTTTGCCGGTGATGACACTCGATACTTAGGGAATGATATACGTCACTATGGGGACGTTATTTGACTCATAATGTATATCCCCTTCAAGTAGGGCTGGAAATTACCCGTGGGTGACCGACCCATCCGGAAAACTCGACCCGAATATATGGATAATCATCTGAAGTAAACCGGGTGACAACCGGTTGATGGGTCGGGTGAAACGAATGACGGGTGGGTGATGTAAATCTCAAACATCACTCGATCCATCACCCGCACTCCACCCATTCATGATTCATCCGTTGACAATTGTAGTTCTAATTCTATTTATTAACTTCAATTTTTGTTTATTTATATTTAAAAGTTGAATAGTTTATGAATATTTTCTAATAACATCCATCAAATTCTATATATAAAACAACTATTTTCATATATTGAACAAAATTAGAAAAAATCGCACTTAATCATGTAGTTTATTAAACTTAAATAATTATAAAATATTAATAAAAAATTTATGCGAATGGCCCGACCCACCCGAATCATCCGTGTGTGATGGATGGACGGATGCGGGTGAAAGGTTTTGTGGATAACGGGTGGGTCGAGTGGAGGATTTCACTTCACGGGTCGAGTGATAAAATGGCTCCACCCATCCATCACCCGACCCATTTCTACCCCTACCTTCATGTGATAAAGTACATCGTTACAAAATAACACCACTTCAAGGATCATGCATACATAATTATCACTACAAGGATTGAACGTTATCACTTTAGGGATTGAAAATTATCACTTTAGGGTTTGAAAGTTATCACTTTAAGGATTGAAAGATAATCACTTCAGGGATTAAAAAAATATCACTTTCGGGATTGAAAATTATCACTATAAAATTTGAAAATTATCACTTTAAAAATTGAAAATTATCACTTCAATGAATAAATTTGTATTTACCCTATACTTCAAAGACTGAATATTATCGGTAATTGATATCTGGATCGTCTACGATTCGATGGATGGCTAAATGAAATAATGTGTCATTTAGAAAAACCCAAACTTGAATTCTTTAAATCTTTCAATTTCAAACCATATCTATTGAGTATAATATATCGGTGACACTAATTATCAATTGATATATATTTAGTGATGAAAATATGAGTTTTTTGGTAATTTATAGTGAAATATTGTATTATATGGATGATAGTTTTTTCGGTACATAAAGAAATTGATGTAGTTAAAAAATAATATAATTTGTAAAAAAAAGTAGATGTGCGAAAAGCTAAATGGAGATTTAGGGCACATATAAAATAAAATAAAAGAACTTTGGTATAAATATATAGGTAACTAAATACATATCTTTTTTAATATGCTAACAATTTGCTTCATCTACTTCTTTTTTAAAATTTGTTCGTCTATTAGTAAATATGTAAAACCACGTATTTGTGTATTGGGATATTGACTTATACCTTTGGGTGTATATATAGTACACGTATATATGTACATGTATAGTGTAACACAATATCTGTAGAGCATATACATATTGGTAGCACTAATTACCAATTATATATAATTGGTAATGAAGATATGTGGAATTTATTTGGTAATATATAGTGAGATATTTTATTATATGGATTGATATTATTTTTGGTAAATAAGGAAGTTGGTGTAGTTACAAGATAATGTAAATGTAATTTGTGTTGTTATAAAGATGATGTAATTTGTAGATATTAGAAGGGTGAATACGTAAATGTATAATTAATATTGATGATGTGGTATACCTAAATCATTGATGACGTGACATACCTAAATGGTTGACATATCAGCTACCACATTCTCCTTCCCCTTCTTATGTTTAACGACGTAGGAAAACGTCTCCATGAACTCTACCCATTTGGCATGGCGCTGACTAAGCTTGCTTTGGCCTTTCAAGTACTTTAGAGCCTCATGGTCCAAGTGGATGTTGAACTCTTTGGGTCAAAGATAATGTTGTCAAGTCTTCAATACCTGAATAAGAGCATAGAGCTCTTATCATAAGTGGGGTAATTCAACTCAGCGCCATTGATCTTCTCACTTAAGTAAGTAATGGGTCACCCCTCTTGGATGAGGACACCTCCAATCCCAATTCTAGATGTGTCGCACTCCACCTCAAAGATCTTGGTGAAGTTTGGCAGTTGAAGCAACGAGGCATGGCGGAGGCGGTCTTTTAGGGAATGAAGTGCGTTCTCTTGGGTCTGATTCCAAACAAAAGGCGACGTCTTCTTGGTGAGTTGGGTGAGCGGGGTTGCAATTGAGTTGAAGTTTCCCACAAAACGGTGAGAGAATCCAACTAGATTGAGGAAAGAGCACACCATTGTAGGGGTAGTAGGTTGGGGCCAATCTTGTATGGCCTTGATCTTCTCTTCATCCACCTTGAGACCATCCTTACAAACAACAAAACCAAGGAAATCAGTAGATTTCGAACAAAAAGTATACTTTATATGGTTAGGATAGAGTTTCTCCTTACAGAGGCATTCCAAAACAACCCTAAGATGGTATATATCTTCACCTAATGTTTTGCTATAGACAAGAATATCATCAAAATAGAAAACAAAGAATTTCCCAAAGTAGGCCCTAAGAACATAATTCATTAGTCTCAATAATGTGCTAGGGGCATTGGTAAGACCAAAAGGCATCACTAACCACTCATAAAGGTCATGCTTAGTTTTGAACGTTGTTTTCCAATCATCACTCTCTTTCATACGAATTGTTGGTAACCACTCTCTAAATCTATCTTAGAAAATAAGGCAGAACCATGCAATTCATCCAACATATCATCAAGTCTAGGAATAGGGTGACAATACTTAATTGTGATTTGGCTGATCGCTCTGCAATCAACACACATTCTCCACGTTCCATCCTTCTTAGGAACCAGAATGACCGGAACGGAACAGGGACTAAGGCTCTCTCGCACATAGCCTTTGTTCATCTACTCTTGGACTTGCCTTTGAAGCTCCTCGGTCTCATCTGGGCTAGCTCTATAAGTTGCGCGGTTCGGGAGGGATGCGCCAGGAATAAAATAATTCTGATGTTCAATCCCTCTCACTGGTGGAAGTCCATCTGGAAGGTCCTCGGGCAACACGTCGGCAAAAACATACAAAAGAGATTGGATAGCCCGGGGTAAGTGTGTAACATCACTCATAGACAAACAACAATCTTTATAAACGAGAAGTAAACAAGATTGTCCCCCTGAATAGCTTGAGTAATGTCTCGATTGCAGGCAAGAAGGACTCGATTCCCAGATTTCCCTTAAAGGGGGACGGCTAGCTGCTTGGAGGAGGACGTTGGCGATGCCGACGAACAGTTGGCGGTGGTGCAGTCTTCCAAAGCTCGAGCTTGTACACTCAACTTTTCCTGTATATCTTGTTGAGGGGTCACAGGGGCAACTATAACACTCTTACCATGATGAATGAAAGAATAACAATTAGTAAAACCATCTTGTATGACACGACGATCATACTGCCAAGGTCTACCTAAAAGAACAGGTCAAGCCTCCATAGAAGTAACATCACAAGTAACGATATCATGATAAAGACCCATGTTAAACTCTACTTGGGCTTGCTGGTTAATCCAAGTGTTACCTCAACCTTCACTTAACCACTAGGGTTGGTAAGGCTGGGGTTGGGGCTCCATCTTCAACAAGGTGGGTGACCACCTTTTCATCAATAATGATGCAGCAGCTACCACCATCAATAATGACATTGTAGTTGGCGCCCTGAATCTTGTGGAGAGTATGGAAGAGGGCTTCTTGTTGAGTGGGAGGCTGGGCCTCTTGGACCGTTAGTGCACGACAAGTCACAAGGTTGAGAAGTCGCTCACCAGGGCCAGGAACATAGAGGGCCAGATCAACATGTTCCTCGTGGTCAACCTTGAAATATGGTGAGGCGGTATTGTTCGCCTTGTCTTCATCCTTGGACTCATAAACTCTATACTGAGTGAGAAGCACCTTCTTCTGGTTAGGGGAGCCACGAGCAATGTGGCCTCGCCCTTGACTCTTAAAGCATTGAGTGTCACATGCCCTTTCTGAGGTAGGCGTTGCAACAGGACGATTGACATGGTCATAAGGGTGCCAATCGTGGGTGTAGCTCCCTTCTCTGTTCGGGGCAGGGCCTACAAAGAAGAGTTAGGGGAAAAGAGAAGATGAAGAAGAAGGGGTAGAAGGATATTGTTGTTGGTTAGCAAACTTCTTCCTCTGGATTTGGTTGTGAATAAAACCAACTGTGTGCACCGTCATGGCAACATCATCAATGTATTAGATCTTGAGGGCATCTCAAATGTCCAAATTGAGACCGCTAAAGAAAGCATCATGTAGGGCGTCATGAACATCAAATCCTCAAGCTCGTTGAGTATTCGATGGGCGAGCGGGTGCCTTGTCGACAAGTAGCCACTTTCTTTTGCATGATCTGCTTGTAGTTTGGAGGAACATAAAGCTTCCTCATTGGGAACACGAGTTGATACCAAGTCTCCATTAGAGGAAGGTGATGGCGATGACGATCTTCACAAGTGCATTGCCACCAAGCCCGAGCAAAGCTAGTAAAGTGGATGGGCACCACCTAAACTCACTCCTTTTGGGGTATGCACAATGATCCATAACGTAGTTGGTGTTTTACTCCCATTCCATGTAGGATGCCAAATCATTTAAACCTACAAATTGCTCAATTTGCACTTTCGCATTACCTTGGCGACCACGTGAGAATTGGTTGTCCATGTCGGTGAACTCGTCACTGGGTTCAAGGACACCATAGTAGTTGTCAAAGTCGGGGTGCCAAGGGTGTGGTGGTTCATGATAACGAAAATCATCATAGGCCTCAGAACATGTGCGAAGAGGTGGGGGCATGGGGCGCTAGGCTGCAGTATGGGATCCAATGGTGGCGGTGGCTATATGTGACCAACGAAGCTAGTTCTTGTGGCAAGATGTGTGCCAACACCGATAGGAGTGGGTGGCTCATTGTGCACACTATTGGAGTGGTGTTAATGGGGGTGGAATGCGTGCCCTCTTGGCGTATAATGTCCTTAAGATTGCATACATGCTCGTTGATTTTGGCAATTCAACCAAGAGTAGTTGTCCATCAATCCACATGCCGTTATGAATGGACTCATTAATGAAGGTCTTGACCACATCACTAAGGCCAAAAGTATCCTCTAGAGACGACTTATCCTTTGACATGGTACCTATAAAAGAAGTAGTATGCATCAAGGGAACAAGAAACCAACGAAGTGGCACACCTTGTAAGCAATCACAGACGTCCAAATCAACAAATAAGAGGGCCCTAAAGGTGATCCAAAAAGTTGGATAGTAGACAATAGAATTAAGAGTATCATAAGAGCATGCAAAAGAGTTTGAGAAATAGCAATCTCTACCACTATTATACATATTTATTTAATTCAAAAGTCTTGGCTTATTTTGTAGATGATTTCTTTTCTTTTTTGTAGTGGGAGTCTTGGCTCACTTTGTAGTTGACTCGATTATTTTACTAGAGATTCAAAGAAAGCAAGTGCAGGAAAGTAGTGCAACTAACAACTAGAACAATTCAAGCAAATAGTGCAAAGCAATTGAGCAATTCAAAAATAACAACGAACCAAATCATGAACATGAATTAACAAACAATTCTAGAAAATAAGGGTAGAAAATAGGGTAATAGGATTAGGCTAAGAAGTTTGGGGGGTGGCGGCTGCGGGCAGGGTTGGGCTAGTAATAGTACGTAAAGGGGGTGGGAAATTTGTAGACTCAAATTGAAAAGGGGGTAACGTATGGTGAGGTAGGAGTAGGGGTGGTGATGTCGGTTGTGGGTGTGGTACGGTGGAGGGTGATGTTGGTGGCGGACAGAACTAGGGTTTGAACGATAAAACTGTAACACCCCCAACTTATGTCGGTAGTGTCACACGCTAGTGACCTCAGACGTTAATGTCCAAAGTCACCCTAGGCTTTAATCGGAACAATTAAACTTAAATAAATACATAAATATTAAATAATGAAAGAATAATCAGCGGAAGACATTTTAAATGAATGAAACTCAACCTTTTATTAAGATTTCTCTTGTAAAATGAGAAGGACGATTTTACAACAAAGTATAGTGACAGCGGAAGACTTTTAAATTACAGCAGAAGAATCTTTTAAAGTAGTCCTAATTATATGACTATGTATTACATTTATTTCAAATTAAACATACACGCCTTGGAAATATTACTTCTTAAAACGCGAACTTCAACTGCAAGCCTTCTCTTCGATTGGTTACTTCACTCATCGGGGACCAACCTCTGATGTGCCGTATAGGACGGATGACACTAGCCAACCATGCAAGGAACAAAATTCGGTTGGTTAGTCTAATGAAAGACTATGCAAGGGTACAAGCAGAATGGTTCTAGTGATCGTAACTGTTTACTATCATTGTCCCTCGAATAATAACAGAAGGAACGATACATGACCCGGAACTTTCACGGAATGATAGAAGAAGATATGCATCAAAAAGAAGACTCCAACGGAATTGAGTCTTTATAGGAAACGTATGCAATTGTTTGGGAACATTAAGTTTTCACACAAGTTTATAAAACGACCTTGATCATTTGGGTCCACAACCAACCTCACCGCGTATTGCGAATCCAGATTGGAAAGAGGACTTACTCTAACAAGAGTCCGGGCGGGTTCCACGTTGTACTTCTCGCCCGAGGGTATATTTATTATGTGCGTAAAAGCACTTATCTTATTTACTTTCAAAAACGTACATTCACGTTAAGGCTTTTAATCCACATCATTTCGATACGAGAGATATCTTTGGGATGAATCCCGAATATTGGCACTAGCTAAGTGCACCTACCACTTATATTTGAATAAGGGTACGGTCATGACCAAAAGTATTAGGGCAAAATTCTCCTAATACCAGTTATAAAGAAACGACTAGACCTCGCAAGGTACATAGCATTCCTACGAATACTCATGCTAACTAAGCATGTAAGTTCACATACAAATCCACACCAAAATCCATTTATCACTTTATGTTAATACCATATAGAATTATAAATAATAGCGTTGTTTCTAGCAATATGTACAACCTATTATAAATTCATATCTTTAACACAACATTTTATCGTTTAAGTTCCCAAACACAAATCAACAGCTTTATTCCAACTTAATTAAACAATTAAATAATTGATAATCAAGAAACATATGGAATAAACCAACAAGAGCGAACCGCCACTTGCCGTCTGGACGAACGAAGAGCTACCTACTAAAATTCCCGTTGGAATTTATCACCATCCAGTAGGGTCGGATTCCAATCCGTACATCAGCCATGGAGACGAGCACAATCCCACACCGACGAAACAAAACCCCTAATTAGTTACGGGTACGAAGGAACGAAAAGGCGAAGAAAAGGTATCCGCGATCGTGGCTTTGCTGGGCAAAACCGCGCTCGCGGTTTCATAACCGCGATCGCGGTTCCATGCCCAGCTGGAATCGATGGCCTCTGCCCAGCCGCGATCGTGGTACATGGAGCCGCGGTTGCGGGATTCCATTCCGGTACGAGCTTAACGACACTACGGAGCCTTACCGAACGAGGACGAAGCTTCGGATCTTCGATTTCTGGACACTTGCGCACCACCACCACCACTCCAGGAACTTCACAACGGCGACGACAACTCCAACGACAAACACCACAACAAAGCAACAACGAGAGGAGAGAGAAATGAGAATGGTGGAGGAGAATGGTGGATCTGAGCCCTATTTATAGGCTCAGAATGGAACTCCACACTCAATGCAGAGGAGGCCAACCGATCCAGCTCCCGCCGTTCGGAGAACACGTGGGAAATGCCGATCGTCGACGCTCGGAAAAGAGGAGGAAGAAGACGAAGGAGAGTGCCGCGATCGCGGTTTCATAACCGCGATCGCGGTTTTGCCTTTGGCCAAAACCGCGCCCGCGGCCATTACTGCGCCTGCGGTTTTATAACCGCGGTCGCGGGCAATGTCGCGCCCGTGGCTGCATAGCCTTGATCGCGGTGCTGAATTCCGATTTTAGCAACCCATATAATTTCATTAAATGCGTATCCCCACATTCATATGGTTCTTACAGGGTTACAGAACATGCCTAACACGTCTTGCTTACAAAACAAAAGTTTGAAAATTACACAAATACCCCTACTAAAATTGAGGGTTATTACAAAAACAGACTAGTCTAGAACTTTTATGCCGAAATAAACAAATTGAGGTTCATAAGACAAAGTATATATGATGCATTCCGAGGTGGCTCGGAGCGCAAGGGTGGCCCGATCTAGGCAGGAGCGACCGTGGATCCTTCTCCGTCGGTAACCTGGATAAGTACAAACCACCTAGAAGATGGGCTACGGGTCTCTTATGCTCGCTTTGGGGCGAGGGTGGGGCGAGACGCTCGAAGCGACGAGCTACGGAAGAATGGGGATGCGAAGTAAGAAGTGTTTGACGCTCGGAACCCGAAGAAGGAGGAAAACTCGACTCGTACTTTACTTGGGTTAAATTGAACGTGCTTTGAAAGGAATACAACGAAGCCTATTTAAAGGCACATGGCTCGGCCAAGAACCCTAATGGGCTTGGGCCAAGTAACAAGCTAATGGGCTAGCCCACTCTACAAGAGTGGACACATGCCCAAAATAGAAATAACTGAAATGGAAATGTTAAAACGGGAAACATACTAAAACGGGAAATAACATAAAAATGGCTAAACTAGACTAAGTCTTCAACCACGGAGGACGCCATGATCTTGGGCGCCTCGGGCTCGTAGGAGCCCAGCTTAAGTCGGGGCTGAGACGCATCATTCTCCTCCCCTTAGATTCGAAGCGTCCTCGCTTCGAGCTTGGTGGGGCCAGGGGGAGTCGACGCTTGGTGGTCAGAGGAAAAATGATGTCGGGCTTGGATCCGGCTCTTGGAAACTCAAATATGAGCAAGTAAGGCTCGGGTCCTGGAGCGGCCACGGCATCGGGTGCAGGAATGGGCACTCTAGTGGGATCGCTGAAAATTGACGCGGTAGGCGCGACAGTGGGCACATCAGCGGGCTCGCTCAAGCACGGACTCGCGGCAATGGGCACGCAAGTGGGCGCGGTGAGAGTTGGCGGCGTCGTGGCAGTGGGCATGTCCGTGGGCACACTGATGGTAGGCGACGTCACGGCAGTATGCACATCAACGGGCTCGTCGATGGTTGGCTCGCTTGGACGTGGTGATGCGACCAACTCGGCTTGGAGTCGAGCCACCTGTCATCTTAGAGACCGGATTTCTCTTTGCTTTGCCGAGAGCTCTAAGATGGGGGCATCGTGTCGCGTGTCGTCGTCGTGGGCGCGGTACCGGGTCCGGTCGCGGGTGCGGTACCGGGTCCGGTCGTAGCCGCTGTCGCGGGTCCGGTATTACGGCTGGTACGCGTGGGGTCGTGGGCGCGGTAGTGGGGGTCCATGGAGGTGAGGCGGCGAGATCCAATCCGGGTCCGCTTTGTATGGGCTCACACCACCGAACCACGAGTCATTGTCCCACTCGTCGGGCTCGAAATAGGGGTATAAGCGGGTCATGGAGAGGGTTCGGGTATGGGTTCGGCTAAGGCACAGGCATGGGTCCGGTTGTGGGTGCGGCTGGGCTCAAACACGGGTTCGGGTGTGGGTGCAGCTGGGCTCAGGCGCGGGTCTGGATGTGGGTTCGGTTAAGGAAAAGAAGGGGATAGATTTTGAATTTGAATTTTGAAATTCAAAAACAAGATCGAGAAAGATATGGTAAGTTGGATATTGGGGGATTTGATTGGCTTTGGATAAGGAAAGGCAGATTTTGGGGGATTTGATTGGCTTTGGAAAAGGAAAGGCGGATTTTGGGGGATTTGGGAAGATTTTGTGGGAGAAAATTTTGGAAAGCCGAGATTTGGGGGATCTCGGATAAGGCAAGGTGGGTGCAGCGGATTTGTGGGTTAGGATGTGGGCGAGTCAACGGGTCTAGAATTACGCCGCGAGAGTGGGTGCGGCGCAGGCTGGAATGGGCTCCTCGGATGCGCGGCCGCGAGCGAGGGCGAGAGTGCCCTTTGAGTTGCTCGTGGGTGCGTTGCTGGAGTCAATGGCCTGCGGGCGCGAGAGTGGGCGCAGCGCCGGGCTGTTGTTGTCGGAGAAGAAAGGTTCGCTGCAAGCCGTCTGGGCTCTGATACTAGTTGATTCATTCCGAGGTGGCTCGGAGCGCAGAGGTGGCCCGATCTAGGTAGGAGCGGCCGTGGATCCTTCTCCGTCGATAACCTGGATAAGTACGAACCACCTAGGAGATGGTCTGCGGGTCTCTTATGCTCTCTTTGGGGCGAGGGTGGGGTGAGATGCTCGAAGCGAGGAGCTACGGAAGAATGGGGATGCGAAGTAAGAAGTGTTTGACGCTCGGAACCCGAAGAAGGAGGAAAACTTGACTCGTACTTTACTTGGGTTAAATTGAACGTGCTTTGAAAGGAATACAACGAAGCCTATTTAAAGGCACATGGCTCGGCCAAGAACTCTAATGGGCTTGGGCCGAGTAACAAGCTAATGTGCTAGCTCACTCTACAAGAGTGGGCACATGCCCAAAATAGAAATGACTGAAATGGAAATGCTAAAACGGGAAATATACTAAAACGGAAAATAACATAAAAATGGCTAAACTAGACTAAGTCTTCAACCACGGAGGAAGCCATGGTCTTGGGCGCCTCGGGCTCGTCGGAGCCCGACTTGAGTCGGGCTTGGACACATCAATATCTTGCCTCGAAATGTTGGAAATCTATTATCACTTGATACATGGGAAACGCTTTCACCATAATTGATGCTTCAGTCCTGTCTTGAAGACAAGATATGGATTTCTTTCACCTCTGAAACTCAATCAAAGACTTCCTAAGAGAATAAGACTTGATTGAATGAAAAACACAAAATTCCAAATTGCAATTATGCGAATGAACAAGAATCACAAAGCACTTACGGATGAGAAATACACAAGCACTTAGTTAGATGCTTATATATTCAATTTTGTCTCTTACTGAAAGAAGAGTGTTCTTAAATAACAACTAGGGTTCCATAGGCTTAGAAAATAAACTAATTTAATTACCTAAAATAATTAAAATGTTAAAAGATGCCAAAAATGGACCCGGATAAAATTCTCGAAAAATACCATGGTGAACGGTCGCGCGCCTAAAATGCACGATCAAAGCCGATTTCTGAAACCAGACACATGGTCGTGCTTCCACAAAACGAAAGGCAATTTCTGAAAGCAAATGCACGGTCGTGCGTTTGGGATGCACGACCAGTGCAACGCCAGGAAGGGCGCACAACAGAGGTCATGGTCGTGCATTTGGGTGCATGACCACATGCGGTTACTTATTGTGGCCGCACAGGCATGCATCGGGGGCAGACAACCTGAGCCCTGGTCGTGCGTCTCGGGCATCTTTCTCATGTCGGGCGTGGGTGAGCATGGTGACTAGTCGGGGTCTCAGGGGTTCATCCACAATAGCGGCTAGACGTCTTAGACGGACACTCGTTACCTCCTTGATCTTCTTAGTGCAAGCCCCTTGTGAGGGGCCCTTGAATAGGCATGCACTCTAATGATGTCCTCGACGTCCTTCGTAGTCATCGTCAAGCGGGAGACATCATTCAACATATCGAATCAAGGAAGAAAGATATATGTTAAATTGAGGGAGGGAATTACAACGGCATGTCTTGGTTTTTATCCCATTAAGTTGTTTCAGATAAGATTTTTAACAAGGCAGTTGATGATATACATTCAAAAAGGAGTGTTGGAGTATTATAAAATTCTATTAATGAATGTACATAAAATTAGCTTATCTAAAAGTTATCTTTTTTCTGAAACATTATAATATTTTTACAAGCACAAAAAAATATTTATTGACTCTCTTATTAATCTCTTTTCCTTTCTCGAAACTTTCTTTACTCTTAGCTTATAACAAAAACTGCACTATTCATATGATATACCTTAAGATAAACATTGTTTGTTTAACGGATCAGAAATAAAAAAATAAACCAAAAAAAAAAAAAAAACAGAACAAAAAGAAAGACCATGTACAAAATAACGGTCAATTAATGGTGGTAGACCCAAATGAAAAGCCAAAACAAAGTTCAAAACATGAACCCACTTCTCTTGTTCTCGCCGCCGCCTAAGGAAGATGAGTGATCAGAATTACCACCAGCTGGACCCAGATGATGATTCTGTGAAAAAAACTCAATTTCCTCCTCCATATTCATTGCCGGTGGACGATTTACAGCCGTTGATAAGGATGAGCCAGGATTCAGCCTGGCCGTTGATGACAACCCTCCGCCGTGCTGCTGTAGAATCTGGTGGTGAAGATTATTCCCTTGCAGATGGTCGACGAACGAAGTTGACGAAGACGGGTTATTAGGGTAGTGCATCCCCAATCCGAACCTAAACGACGTCGAAGTACCATGTTGGCCGAAATTACCAATCTGCCCCTGGTGGTGTTGCCCTTGCCCTATGCTTAACCCCGGAGGTGGATCGTACGCGCTTGGCCCGCCCGTGTACCTCTGCACCATGGATCGGAAATTGGCGGTGTCGGCGTTGAGCAGCGTGGTGGGGGTTTTCTTGGACGCCCTTTGCCTCCTCCGGGTGGGCTTTGAAACCCGGCCGCCTCGGGGCGGGCTGAGCTGACGGGCTGTGGACGCAGGGCCTGATCCCGGGCCGGAAACTGCAAGGCCCAACTCGGAGAAAGCGATATAGCTGCTGGTGGTAATATCGGGTGGTGGAGGAGTACCATTGTTGATGCTGAGGGTGGAGGAGACGACGGTGGAGTCGGATACTCGGCCGCCTGCAGAGGGCGGAGGAGAGGTGAGGTTGGGTTGGTACAAGTGTTGGAACCAGTCGGTGGGAGTGGGAGTAGGATTAGTGGTCATGCTGGTTTCTAAGTTTACTCCGGCCGGCTGCTGTTTTAGAGGGGTGAAACGGAAGAAAAAGTAAGATTATATTATAGGCTTATTTGTAATTGTAGAGGACTTTGCTTAATTATTGCTGCTTTTTAATTTTGACCTTTTTATTGTATGTTTTTATTTTATTGAGGAGACGTACACTAGCATCTATATACTACTAAAGCCGCGATTATCTCTTTTACGTGTCCAGAATCTAAATATACCATATCATCAAATAATTATGTACATTCATTACCAAAAAAAAAAAAAAATTATGTACATTTACATGTTAATCCTTATTCTATTTACAATTTATTTTATCTTTTATTTATACAAATTTCTTAAATTATCACACCAATATACTTTCCATTATACATGATAATTCCGCACTTACCAAAAATATTATTTAAATGTTCATATATGATAACGTCAAGGTTCATATGTTATTTGTTGATGTTCATATATTGTCATATAATATTCATATATGATAACGTGAACGAACATAGTTAAGGATGCTTTTAACTCAAGCAGTAATTATTTTGGGCGTAATTTTTTGCCAAAACTGTATCGATTTGAGAAAAAATAATTAAAAATATGTGTTTAACTATTACTAATTACTGAACAATTAAATGTGTCTTGGTGATTAATGAAAGAAAGAAATGAAAAGAGAAATTAATTGAGTAATAAATGAGAAAGAAAAAGAAAAAAGGGGAGAAGGGGAAATAAAAATGAGAGTGTTGGGAATTGAACACTAGACCTAATGATACTCTCCACGGGTCCTTACCAATTATAATACACGCTTCTTTAGTTTTATAAGGAAAAGAATTTGTTTTTATTCAGTTTCCAAAAAAAGCCGCGCAGAACAAAACAAGCGGACCATCTGATGAAGCGGAATAGAAGGTTGGGATTGCTTCGTACTTCGCACGGGATCCGTGCTTCGTACCCGATCCCACCTCTAAATTATAATTAACATTATCTTAATTTACAATTCGAATAAATGTAAATAAAAGGAATTCGAAAACCCTTGATATGATCCACTCTAACTAGACCTGTCAATTGGGTCGGGCGGGTCGGGTTTGGGTTGGGTCATGTCGGCGCGGGTTCGAGTCAAATTAGGTCGATCAGGTCGATAACACTTTTCGGGTCGAGCGGTTCGGGTTGATCCGACGGGTCGAACATGCCCTTTTTTATGATTATTATTATGATTTTTAACTTTAATTAAATAATTATAATATAATTAATATTATTTAATTATTTAATAAAATATATTAAAATATTTAATATAAATGAAATAAAATATACGAATTAACGAAACCCGCGAGCTCAGATTTGCGTTCGAGTCAGGTCGAATTCGGATTCGGGTCTTTCGGATTCAGGTCTTTCTTGACCCAATGACGTTCGGATCGAGTCCCAATCCAAAAATTTTGAGTCGGGTTTTGGGTTAGGTTGATTTTTGAGAGGTCTAACTCTAACCAATAATAGTGATACGTTCAAAAATCAATGCTAATGATAATTGTAGTGTCCTTATTTTGATTAGTAGTGGGTGTAAAACTAACTAAAAGTCAGAAATATTAGGTGAAAAACTAAAGCTTGGAAATGACCCTGATTGTAGATTTGTAGTCTATTTGATGTGGGGAAAGGGAGAGATTCCATAAACAGGAAGCAAAAACACACGTGACAAGTCACGTGGAGGAATGGCTTGATAAAGTGTGTTCGTATTTCCACGTCGCCGGCGGTCTACCCTCTGGTTTTTCGATCGTGCTTGTTATGAATGTAGTGTGGATTTTTTGAACGGTTGAACGTTCTAGAAATTTATAGAGTATCATATAAACACGTGTAACCTATTTTGATAATTTGGCATACAAATTAAAGTAAATTGGTGTGTGTCCGCGCCTAAGGCAAGGGTTAAGACTTATATTTTATTTTAAAATTTATTTTTTTAATAATGATAAAATTATATATAAATTTCATATACATATATGTCACTTAAACTTAAGATAAGATCATTATATCATATAGTGGCGGACCCAGGGGGGCTTGAGTGGGCGGCCGTCCCCGCTGAACCGTTTGGAGCCGCATATATTACCGAGCGAGCCGGAGACGCCCCTTTGACAGCCCCCGCTTCCGATTGAAGCTTGAAGCTCTTAGATCTACATTAATGGAGGATATGGAGCCATGAAGGTGGAGGACAAAAAAGTTAAGGTCTTAGATCTACAATAATAGAGTTAAGGGTTGGAGAAGACGACTGACAATTCCCTTTTTGCTTTTCTTTTAAAAAAATTTAACCCCTTCTATTTTAATTTTGAAAAAGCACAGCAAAACGACATCGTATGCTGAAACTTTTTAACCCCTGCCACTATTTTCAAATTAACTTTTAAAATAAATTAAAAAAAGAAGTCATTTTGTCTTTGGGTTTGGATCTGCAAAATAGAGAGTACTACCAGCGACCACACCTTTATTTAGAATTTGTGAGTCTCTATTGAGCATTTAGTATTTAAGGTTCGAATTGAATGTTATTTTATTTGATAATTGGTTATTTTGCTTATTCTAAATTGACTTTGTTTATAATTATTGGTTAAATTTATTTGATAATTGGTTAAAATATGTACGTGATTGATTTTGGTTGGATTGATTTTGTTTAGGTTTATTAGTTTAATTAATTAAATAGATTTATATTTATATTTGATTGAAATGTATAATTAATCTACTTTTATTTAGGATTATAGACAATATATATGCTAGCCATGAATTGAGTTTTGTTAGTACAACTCGCCCCCCCTCGTGATGAATCATGGGTCCGCCACTGATATCATATAAGGTACGTATCAATATATAATAATCAACATAATAATAAT
Source organism: Rheum nobile (assembly GCA_027886185.1). Classification (NCBI taxonomy): domain Eukaryota; kingdom Viridiplantae; phylum Streptophyta; class Magnoliopsida; order Caryophyllales; family Polygonaceae; genus Rheum; species Rheum nobile. The sequence continues at coordinate 3,358,889 of WOAB01000639.1, forward strand.
GATGAGTTAATTGTAATGATAGGATAATAATCTTATATAATTATATAAAGTTATGTATTGAAACTATGTCATTTAAGTTTGGATTCTCTAGTTATGGTTTTCGTCTTGAAAATTTGAGGTGTGTTTTGAAGATGTCGTAGGAAAGGTTTTAGATTGGACAATGAGAATCAAATGATACTTCGATGATTTACTTCATTAATAGTTGGCACCATAGACCTATCGGAGGTAGACTTTTATTGGTAACCGTAATTCATAGGCAGCTGCATTTATATAGATTTTTTTTAAAATAAATAAATATATGAATTCTTAATGTCAATCTTTTGAATGAAAAAAAGTAGTTAGATTAGATTTTGTTTTAGAAAACAAATATATAGATTTTGTACATTATATTGTCTTTTGAGGGGTAAAATAAATCAAACTTATATGTTTGGTAACCTAATAAATATTTAGTACGTATCATTTATATCAGAAGTGATGATAGTATTGGGTATATAAATTGTACAATTAATTAATTTAATATAACTTTCCCTTTCTTTTTCATAACCGTAGATCATGATTGTACATGATTTGGTGAGTTTTACAATTAGTTTTAAAATAGCGCGCCAAATTTATTTTTTGGAGAGAAAAACATATTAAGGAAGTGGCATATATTAATTATATATCTTGAAAATCAATTTATCAAACAATTTTTTTTATGAAACATATAGCTTGGAAACCAATTTATTAATGATCATGGAAGATTTTCTAATATTTGTTATCATTTTGAGTATGTATAGTATAGCTTGAAAACCATTTTGTAAATGATCAGCCCGCATGTAAATTTTCACAATGCAAAACATATTGTAAAAAATTATTATAAATTAGCATTTTGACACAAATTATGATAAGGTCGAGCGAATTTCGCCACCCGTAAAACATCTTATAAAATTGCTGGAAAATAGTGTTTTAAAATAAATTACGGTATGACTGAATGGATTTCTACACCCTAAAATATGTTGTAAATATTGTTAGAAATAAATTAGTATTTTAACACGAATTATGATACGATTGTTTGAATTTCTCCAGCAACAAAACATCTTGTAAAGTTGCTAAAAATAGTGTTTTAACACAAATTATGCTATGATTGAATCAATTTCTATGCCCGTAAAACATGTTGTAAATATTGTTAAAAATAAATTAATATTTTAACACGAATTATGATACGAGCATTTGCGAAGAATGCAAAATTTTAAAACCTAGGTATGAAATTGGGAAAATTTTATACTTCAATCTAAATTCAATGTAACTTACATAACCTAGATGTGAAATCAGAGATTGTTCTTGTGAATCTTACCGTATTTTTCCGCCGTCGACTTCCCTCTCACTGGTGTTAGTAGTTCAGTTGTCGATTGCTAGGAGCGGCGTCAAATAATTGTAGGGAGATTGTGAGAAGAGTATAAGTGGAGAGTTGTGGGTTTTACGTTTTAATAAAGGTAAAAAGGGAGTTCAAACATTTTTTTAGATTTTATGCTTACAAAAGTTAAAGTAATTTAAATTTCTTAATTTTTAAAAAAAATTGTTGTTTGTCATTAAACTATTTGAGTTTTGGATCATTCAATCTAGTTACTCTCTTCGAAACCTTGATAAAAGAAATATTAAGATTACATTTATATTATAAAATATAGTCATATTCTAATAAATTAAATTGATACTTCTTATAAGAGATCTTGACATTTACTTATTCTCAAGGATTAATACCGTAAGAAAAAAATACACCCCGTTTATCTTACTGTAAAAATGTTTACTATGTGCATTCCTACTGTAAGAAAATATACGCCTCGTATATCTTACTGTAAAAGTGTTTACTATGTGCATTCCTGATGTAGGAAAAAATATGCCTCGTATATCTTACTATAAAAACATTTATTATGCGCATTCCTGATGTAAGAAAAAATACACCCCGTATATCTTACTGTAAAAATATTTACTATATGCATTCCTACTGTAAGAAAACATATGCCCCGTATATCTTATTGTAAAAATGTTTGCTATGTGCATTCCTGATGTAATAAAAAATACACCCCGTATATCTTACTGTAAAAACGTTTACTATGCGTATTCTTGAAGTAAGAAAAAATACGTCATGTACATCTTACTATAAAAACATTTACTATGCACATTCCTGATGTAAGAAAAAATATGTCTCGTATATCTTATTGTAAGAATATTTACTATGTGTATTCCTGATGTAAGAAAAAATACGTTTTTTTGTATGTTTATGTTTGATGTTAAAGACATTTATTGTATAACCGATTGGTAATGATTTTTAATATATTGTAAACATTGGCTTTCTAGTATTAAACCTACTGTCAACAATGGATTAAATGAGATTAATTTTCTATCATATATATCGTGGGTTGTAATTATTCAACCCTAAATTCCAAAAGAATAAATTGAATATATACCGTGTATGACATGCTGCAAGGAAAGGGTCAGGATTAGTGTTTAGAAAATATGCAATACGTCTAGAATCAAACTTGCTATATTTTATTAATAGTTTCGATAAATTCAATTACAAGTTGTATGGGTTGTACGTGTATTCATATAAGGTACATGCATTCTTTATAGAACTATTAGCATAGAATCAAAATAAGAAAAATGCAAGTATCTTACTTAAGCTAGACCTTAAAAATCTTGTAAAGTCGATCCAAGAACTAAAGAACACATGAGAACCATACTTGAATCAAAATTGGAAGGCCTAATTTATGCAAAATTAAATTGAACAGAAACAAAATATCAAGGCGAACCTCAAAAGTGCTCAAGTCGTTCCTCAACAACGTAAAAACTCCATTTAAAGAATTGTTTGTTACCGCATCTGTGAAAATGCCCATCAACTTAAATGCAAAAGAAATGTGTGGATTATAAGATGTAGTCAGTCGGGTGTGGTCTAATTGAAATAAATTTTAGTACACCATAAACAATGGTGAAGAGGTAATTTGGGTGTTGTTATACAAGGTCGTCCGTCCACCCGTCAATAAGAACACTTTATGTTTCAGGAACAAATCTTATAGCTATATCCATGAATGTATGAATGGAATAAGTCTAATACTAAAGATTAATAACACACCATCACTGCATGACCTCCACGTCAAACACTTCTAAATTGAAGCCTTTGTTTTCATAAGCCAAATATAAATAGGCCCTTGGCAGTTTTATAACATATTTGTACAGCAGCCACTCAATCTCCTAGTATGAATCAATTTGAAGTGAAGAAGAATTTTAGTCATCAAATTGGGTTCCCAACAGAATTAGAGTTGTTGCTTAAGGTGATGCATTAGCTGCTCCATAGCCTATGTAGCCTCAACAATCCTCTGCTGCTGAAGCTTGACTGACTCTGCCTTTTCCATCTCGACTAAGAGATTAAATCCGCATATCGTCGCTCCAAACCCTCGAAAAGGTTGCTATACTGATAAAATTGCATTCAAATGTAGCTCTACAACATCAGTTGAGCAAGATCACTAAGAACACATGGGTTTCAAAGACCGAATGAAGGTGAGTTAAGGTGTTTGAAATCAGATCACTGAAAGGCTTCATTCTACTTATGGTTTCTAATTCAGCAAATTTCTCTTTCAAGACCTCAACTATCTTCTTCCACCTTGTTGAACTGCGGGCCTTCGTGTGCATTTATTCTGACAAAATAACACAACATTTAAGAAATTGATTGACTTAAGTCATAAAACTACATTAGAACTTAAATTTCAGAAAGCAAGGATAGAGCGACTTCGACTTAATAACTTTAATATAAATTAACAAACCCTATATTTGATCAATTACAACCAACATTATCAAGTTTCTAGAATTTCCATTGTTCAGCTTCTACATTTTTTTTCTGCTGGCTATATATACCGAAAACCAGTAGATAGTATTTCCACACAATTCTTTCTTATATAAGTATATTTGACCTCATTTACTCTGACAAATGAAACAGAAGGAAAAAATAAACATGTTGTAATTCTTCAACCCCAGTAACCGCATGTTGCATTCCATAAAGTCACATCACATCCGCTGACTGTCAAGCGTCATTACAATGTGGCATGTCTGCACTGAAATAAAGATAAAGAACAACAAATATTGAAAGGGGAAAAACGCAAAATATCATAAAAATATAAACAAATTATATGAATTGTAAGCACTGAAAAGATAGACAAACATGAAGAATTGATATTACAAAATCCATCCCTGCTAATGATAGTGAGCTTTCAAATGCCACCAATATAATTAGATGTTTGCAAATATAATCAGAATTGTCGATCTAGAGATTGCAATTTAGGGAGTAGTAAAGCCAAAGAAGAGAAATGCTAATGATACTAAGCTTCGTAACTGCACTCCCATCCCACCACTTTTAGCTCCCACACAAACACATCCCTGCTCAACATCAATCATTTCACACAAATCTTATCAATACAAAAGCACTTAACAAACAATTTTACCGAAAAAGCAATGGGAAACTCCACAATGTGCTTGGAGGAAGGTTTAATGATGATTTTGGCGACAAAATTGTCAGTTGTGATCTTTAGTTTCGATGAGGTTACTGAATTGGAACCCCACAGTGTGCTTTGCTCAATCTCTAATAGGGTTGAAATTTTAAAATTTATAGTATGGAAAAAAGGGAAAGAAAAGGCGGACACTTGGTAAAAATTTTGGGAAGGGAATGAGTTTGGTTTATTGTAGAAGAAGAATAGGCGAGCATTTCACGCTAATACTAAGAAACCCCATCGCACTGTGAGCTGTAAAAAAATTTATATTAACATATTCTTTGCACATCAACAGATTAAAGAAAAATTTCATTTAACATGGCCTCTATGACCCTATTTGTACCATATGCCTTCATTAGCAAATCAATGATCAGGAAAAGAAACTAAAAGCTTCCACTCCCTCCCAAAAAAGCAAACCTTTAATTATTTAACACCATTTTGACTAATGTTTCTACTGAGAATAAAAAAGAAAAGGTTGAAACTGTAGATTAAATAAATCTCCAGGTAAGAAAATACTAATTGGATGAGGAAAAGGGGGAATAGAGAACCATGGAGAGATTCTCTGGAACCCTGCGATCATAATGGAGAACAATGGCAACATAATTGGGAAACATCTAAAGGCAGTCTCCATTCTGCACTTCTTTTCCTGGATACTTCTACCTCTCATTTCTTATTTTTTTGTAATGAATTATTGATGATGCATCTAATAGAACCATATACAGGGAGTTGGAGACTTTAATGAGAGTACTTACTATATGGAGGGAAATACTGGGCATCCTGTGTTCGAGACATCTTCTGGGAAGATTTCTGTCAACATATGCTACGGGAGGCACCATCCTTTGAATTGGCTGGCATTTGGCTTAAATGGTGTTGACATTGTCTTCAATCCTTCTTCCACTATTGGTGAACTCAGTGAACCCATGTGGCCAATCGAGGTTCTTTTCCTCCACCTTTTCTGGTCTATTGGACCTCGGTTAAGTACACATTTAAAAAGACATGAGAGGGGAATCATTGGATCTTTCAACTAATTGAATAGATGTACTCATTTATAGCCATGCACGTGAAGAAAATAGTATCTAGAATACAATACAAATAGGGATTTTAAGATGTCAAGACGTTGCTAACCTGCTACTCAAATATTTTTGGGTTAAAATTCTTTCAAGAAATCAATACTATTATGAGCACTAGAATTGTTCTAGAACGCTTTTAGAGAAATTTATCTAAGTGAACATCACGGCACAAAAAAGGGATAGTTATATATACAATAAAAGAATCAAATAACTTACCTAGTCAGTAAACCAAGTGAACAAAAATCATAATATAGAGTCAAATGTCAAATATTAGCCAAATATTCCATTCTCACATTTAAAAAAGAAACACTCCAACTCTAATGTCCAATTGAGTTGCAATTATTGCTCCTCAGATTCGATCAAGTTATGAGAATAATCAAATTGCCAACTGCAATCTGAGCGGAACTTGTTCATAAAAAAATATAAAATGATCAATCAGAATACTCAAATAAAGAAAAATTATTAATACATGAGAAATCTTCAAATTGAACCAAATCCCTAAATCTAATCCCAATTTGAGTTGTTCAATCCAACACACAGAACACCAATAAGAAAATAACTCAATGTCCAAAATGATAATAGGAATAAGATATAATCATAAGAAGAAAATGTTAGATCACTTAGATGGCTCACCATAATAGATCCCTCGTCGAGTGGCTGCAGGGGGCGTAATTAGACTCAAGCCCTGATTTTTTCAAAGTGAGTCAAATGCATTCCTATAAAAATGATGAAATGGGCACGAGCCGTGCTTGCAGTTTTCATTGCACACCCCTCTCTAATAAAAGATTAAATAGAGTCTAAAATAGAACTGGCAAGGAGCAGTTTTTATGCTCTGATTCGCTCCCCACTAATAAAAGATTAAATAGACATTATAACAGAGTTCCAACTGAATGTGTTCTTTGTAAAGAAGCAAATGATGACATTAACCATTTATTTTTCAATTGCAAGTACACCAGATCTGTACTTCATGAAATCTGACGAAAACTTAATGAATCCTTAGACCTGACTTTATTTGGTGGAAACTTTGATGATAATTTGACTTTCAACAAAGGAGCAATGTCCAACTTCGAGCTAGCTTGCTTTGCCTAGTGGTATTTATGGAACTTCATAAATGCGATGATCTTTCGCAATACAATCAATGCCATCCCAGGATATGAAACTATTTGTGCTTCATATCGACTATTCAGAAATTTGGAAGCAAAGAAGTCTTGTAGAAGTAAACCAAGGAAGGACATGCTTATTGTGTGGACAAAACCGACACGGGGACATATCAAATTAAATTTTAATGGATCAAGAAGAGGCAATGGAGATATGAAAATTTGTTTTATCTTTAGGGATATGATTAGTAATATTTTATTTATGGATAGTCACAGTATTGAACCAACAACCATTTTACAGGCAGAAGCGATTTCGATGTAGGTGGACGTGGCTCAGATGCATCGACTAGGTATTAAGAAGCTTACAGTTGAAGGAGATAACTTAACTGTCATTAATGCTCTACAAGGATTATGGGAAACACCATGGGAAATCGATATAATGATCAACAACATTATAAGATTTCTAGCCTATTTTGAGGACGTCAAAATTCGTCACTGCTACAAAGAAGCTAACCAAGATGCAGATTTTCTTGCATCCAAAGAATATGATTTACATACTCTATGTCATCTATGTTCAAATGGTAGTGTTAGCCGAAATGGGACCCATCATCCTATGTTGAAGGCTTTTCTTACAATTATCCACAAGGATGATTTAGGTTAGACCTTTCCGAGAAAGACAACATAGTTCTTAGCTATGTACACAAAAAATTGTTTTATGCTTATTTTATTGTCTTTGACCAGCCGGTTTAATAGGGTCCATGGTAGCCGACAGCGAAGGCAGACCTCTCCTAAGTTTTGCACTCCATACACGTTGCATGAAGGATTCAAATCCGAGATCTCTAGTTAGAGCACTTAAGGAGCCTAGTGTTGGTGCCCACTAGACCAACGAAGCTTTTGTTTTACACTTATCATAAGAACATATATACATATTTTTCTATTAGCAATACAACATATATACTTCAACATATTTTCCGGTAAGATGTTGGAACGAGATTGTTCCCTCTATGGGTGATTTTAGTGCTATTGGTCATTTGGTGTAAATGGGGTTCACACCAAAAGGTATTAGGGCAATAATCCTCCTAAAACCGAATCGTTCGCGCAGGACATCGACCGAAAGAAGGGAAAATTCGCCTTCGTCGGAGCACCACTAGGGTTGGGAGCAAAGGGCTTTTGAAGAGGACTACTCGGTGGATCTAGGGGTGGCACCAATAGCAAAAATGAAGCAAGGTGGTGGTCGAATCTTCTGTTGAACAGCCGTATCGTTTTTCTAGGGTTCGTGAGCTTTGGCTTCGAAATTGGATAAATCTAATTCATGGGTGAAGCTATATTTATAGGGCTTTGATAGATATCTAAAAACCATACAGATTGATATAAAATTTGGTCCAAAACGATCCCGAATCGGATCCAATTTGGCCATTCCCTTGCACGACACATACGAGATATTTTCTTTCCTTCCGGGTAGAAATTCGATCTTGTTTGGGCATAATACTTGCCGATTTTTGTGAGATAATGTACGTAGTAATGTTACTTTGAAACCCCAATGTCTAATTGCGAAAATCTCGCTCGGATTTGGGCCGAATTTGGCCAAATCCGCCATTTGAGTACCTCACCTGAGTTTGTGCGAGTGAGCTGCTTGGCTGAAGGTTGAAGACAACCTAATTCCACACAGCCCCTTCCCCTTATTTGGCTTAATTACGTATTTTTGCCCAACTTTTTAAGTTGTGGCAAAATGCCCTTATTTTATTTTTCAAAAATTATCCAAACTTATTTATACATTTTAGATTAAATTTACGTTAAAAGGAAAAATTAAATTAGCTAGTTTTAAGCTTAAATCACCTTTTCTTATAAACTTAACCATATTTTAATAAATATTATATTATTCTTACTTTAAATACTTTATGCTAAACAAGATTATTTTACCTGAATTAATATTAACATAAGTTAACATAATTTAAATAAGAGAGAATTGCAAAAACTATCAGAATTCCATAGGCCATTTGCAAAAATATCATCTTTTAGAAAGTATTGCACAAATGCCATAAAGCTGCAGAATTCTGTTTTTAGAAAAAGATAAATTCATATTTGCTTTTACTTTTTTCTTTTGATAAAACTCTACTTTAAAAAATTTATAATTACTCTTACAATTACTAATCTCGTTTAAACAAATACTATATTTCTCTCTCCTTCGTCCTCACAGCCAAGTCCGTCTGCTTGAAGATTACAGCTCTTCTTCTCTCCGGCGAACTTGCGCTAGAATTCGCCCATAGCTTTCACCAACTCTTCCTCTGTTCGTATCCCTCTTCTCCGCTCAGTGCCTAATGCTCAATTTCTGTCTAGCTCCCCTCTCTCCTCTTCTCCTCTGTCCCGTTGTTGTCCTCTATCCAACTCCCCTCTCTCCCTCTGTAGCGTGGACGATCAATTGAGGCATGGAGGGGGTCGAAGAAGGCGACCCAGGGTCATCGCCATTTTCGTCCTCTGTTCGATCGAGTTCGGAGAAGGCTCGTAAGCCTAGCCCAAACCATTTGCAGTTCAAGTAAAGGTCTTCTAATTTGAAATAAAAAAACATCAATTCTTGATCTCTTTCTAGCATTTCTACAAACAGCTGGTGCTCAACAATGGCGGAAGATGAATCACGCTCGAATTGTTTGATTTGATTCAACAATGGCGGAAGATGGATCACGCTCGAATCGTCTCATCGTCCGCCTGTGTCTCTCTCCTTTATAGACTCATTTCCGTCTACCTCGGTGCCGGCCACACCTTCTATGCACAGAAGATACTCTGTCATCTCCCAACCCCGAAACTATTCTCCATCAATTTCATGTTAAAGTGTTTCTCCGAGGCCAAAAACCTAGAAAAAGTTGCTTTCCCTCTTTTCAAGATCTTACTTGCCAGGACCCGGCCTAGACCAAACATCTACACTTAGCCTTCGAGTTGAAGGCCTGCTCGGAAGGTTCGGCCTTCATTGCGGGTGAGCAGGTGCACGCACAATCCTTCAGATCTGGGTTGTCGTCGAGCCCCTTTGTTCAGACCTCACTAGTGAATTTGTATGTCAAATGTAGCATGACCATGTCTGCTCAAAAGGTGTTCGATGAAATTACTGAGAGAAATGTGGTTGCTTGGAGCGCGTTGATTAGTGGCTACGTTAGAAATGGGATTGTGAATGAAGCTCTGGGTTTGTTTAGGGAAATGCAACTTGTAGGTGTTCTTCCGGATGAGGTGACTATGGTTAGTGTGATTTCAGCTTGTGTTGCTTCTGGTGCATTAGACACTGGCAGATGGGTACATGCTCATATTAAAGTCAAAATTATTGTAGCTGTTGGTGTTAGTGATTCAGGACTTGATGACATTGCTTAATGATTATGCTAAATTAACGGTATAAATCAAGTGTTTAGAGTTATAAATGCAAATTAAGTGAGCATCTGCAAGTATGCAATATCTTTGGAATTTGATGTGCATAGTCTCTTATATTTATGCTGTGTAGATAGAATGGTTGACAACATGAGAACGCCTTTCTGGTATGCATGAAGTTGTAGTGACCAAAAGGACATTAGAAGTAGTTAAATTTGAACAAGATCTCAGTCTCTGGAGAGTTTCTTCGATCGAGTATTATTCCACCTCAGAGAGGGTTGCGGTGGGTTAAGGCCAAGAACAACGGGCTCTTTTAAGTAGCTCGTTGGTTAGTCGAACGACAATCCCATGTAGCAAGGGCGGTGTTGTTGGGTTTGTGACGCTGCAAGGTTTCTCCGAAGATAGGTCGCAAAGTCTAGGATCTTCCACCGACGTTGAAAAAGAGCTTCAAAGTGGCATAGTTACTGGTTTTCTATGCACAACGTGGGCCGATACGGAGGTGATTTGATGTCATTCGGGGGTGATTTTAAATAATTCAAGAGTTGGATTTAAGGAACTTGAGCATGGCGAAGACGATGGTGTGGTCAGAATTTGAATTGAATGAATCGAGAGGTGTTTTTCTTGGGGTCGAACAAGGCTTGGTGGTGATGTATATAAGCGATGAATAAGATACTTTAAAACATCAAAGCATTATGTATTTTATCAGACCATATGTGTACGAAGTCAGGCCACATTTATACGAAGTCAGGTCAATGTTCTGTTATATCACAAAATTTCAAATGTTAGTTGATTTTAAATTTTAGGACAATATTCACTTTATCAGACCACATTTGTACATAGTCAGTTCAATACTCTGTTATATTGACTTTAAATTTTAAACTTATTTTCCCTATCTCTTACCATAGTCATGTGTATATTTATAAATTTAAAGAAATAATTTTCTATTAAAAATCATATAATTTTACATTTCAGTTACGTAATTACAAGCATTATAGCATAAATCTCCATTCTACTTGGGTCGATACATAGGTGATTTCAAATGGCGAAGACAATGGTGTGGTCAGATTTTGAATTGAATGAATCGAGAGGTGTTTTTTTTGGGATCGAACAAGGCTTGGTGGTGATGTATATGTCCAAATGTGACCTGATAAAGTGAATATTGCTTTGACATTTAAAATCGGATAACATTTAAAATTTGTGATATAACAGAGCATTAACCTGATTATGTATACATGTGGCCTGATAAAGTGAATATCACTCATCTTGAACTACATAGCATTACATAATATTTCTCTTATAAAAACTCGTAAATATTTTGAGTGGTTATCAATTCAACGAGATACTAAACACTTACATGGAACAAAGATGCCAAATCATGATATCCATCTTCTCTTTTCGCGGTTATTCTCAAGAAGACATTAACCTGATTCATACAAAAGTTCAATCTCATGTGAATTGAGAATAGTTCAAATTGGCAGATTAACTACAATGCAAAGACAACATTAACATGATTGGGACAAAAGCTCAATTTCCTCATTTTTTATACTTGCCCCTATATGCCCATAAACCTATTTAACGTTGTAGGAAAAAGTTACAACCTATAAACCTATTTAATTCGTGCTCATATGTCCATTGATTATTTCTCTGAAATTGCTCTGAAATTTAACAGAGCATTAAGCTGACTACGTACACTTGTGACCTGACAAAAGAAATAATGCTCTGAATTTAAAATTGGCTAACATTTGAAATTTTGTGATATAACAGAGCATTGACCTGACTTCGTATAAATGTGACCTGACTTCGTTTAAATGTGGCCTGACAAAGTACATAATGCTCTATTATGTAACAAAATTTACAAAAATAAAGTTTTAAATGTTAGTCGTTTTAAATGTCAGAGCAATATATATTTTATCAGACCAATGTAAATTTTATCAGACCACATTTATAGTGAGGCACTGAAGAGTGTACAAGAAATTCAAATGCTAGCCGATTTCGAATTTCAGAGTAATATTCAATTTATCAGGCCACAGTTGTACCTTGTCAGGCCATATTTATACGTAGTCAGGTCATTACTCTGTTATATTACTTACCTTTAAATTTGAAACACTTAAATTTGTATTTATTAGTTATGGACCATTATAGAGTACCAGTTTTGCACCACCAAGGTATGACATGAATGAGGCATAGTGATCCGCGTTCAACTTCAGTGTTTATTCAAGATCAAAGCAACCCATGTGGACATCACCACCAAGCCTTGTTCGACGAAAAAAAACATTTCGATTCATTAAATTCAAGATCTGACCACACCATCGTCTTCTCCATGCTCAAGTTACTTAAACCCTGAGCACACCATCGTCTTGTTCATCGCCAATATATATCACCATCGTCTTCTCCATGTTCATTCAAGATCAAAGCGAAGAATTCAGGGTACATCTCGATGCACAACTACTCTATAGCTCAAGTCTCGTCGACTGGCTTTACTGCCGTCGGGCCCGGGCTCGATCTTCTCAGTCACCACGAGGCGGAGGACGTGCTGGTAGACGACAAGGATTCGAGGGCCCTCTACGGGGTCCACGAGGGATGATCGGCTTCAGAGGCGGCGGTTGTGGGTTTTTTGTACAAGTGGGTGAACGACAAGAATTTCAGAGAAAGCAAAGAGAGAAGAGTGAGAAGTAGCTTTGATGATGAGAGACGCAAGCGTCAGTGGAGGAAGAGGAGGCGGCAAGGATGAAGAGTCACCGACGAGGAAGAGTCTGCGTGCGTCGGCGAGGAAGTGAGGAAGAGGTACAATGAGATTTGGAATTAATTAGGGTTAGATTAGTAGGATTAAGATTTTATTTTACCTTTTCTTTTTAGAAAAAAAATTACCAGAAAATGTACAAAAAGTTGGTACTTTTGCAATACTTTTCAAAAGATGGGTTTTTTTGCAAGTTGGCTTTGAAACTTCAGAGCATTATGTACTTTATCAGATCACATGTGTACGAAGTCAGACTACATTTATACGAAGTCAGGTCAATGCTCTGTTATATCACAAAATTTCAAATGTTAGCCGATTTCCAATTTCAGAGCAATATTCACTTTGTCAGGCCACATAAGCGGGAGCCTTTATGGCACTGGGGTAATGTTGTTGTTGTTGTTGTTGTTGTTGTTGTGTGCTCTGTTATATCACAGAATTTCAAATGTTGTACTTTGTCAGGCCACATTTATACGAAGTCAGGTCACATTTATACAAAGTCAGGTCAATGCTCTGTTATATCACAAAATTTCAAATGTTACATAACATAGCATTATGTACTTTGTCAGGTCACATTTATACGAAGTCAGGTAATATGTATATTAAGTCAGGTCAATGGTCTTTTATTTCATAACAAAGCATTGAGAAGTAAAACTCATACAGTTTACTTTATCATACCACATTTATACGAAGTCAGGTCAATGCTCTGTTATATCACAAAATTTCAAATGTTAGCCAATTTCAAATGATGTCGTTCGGATGTGATTTCAAATGATTTAAGAGTTGGGTTTAAGTAACTTGAGCATGACGAAGACGCTTAGTGGTGATGTATATAGAGTATTATTCACAAGATACTTTAAAACTTCAGAATATTATGTACTTTATCAGACCACATGCGTACGAAGTCAGGCCACATTTATATGAAGTCAGGTCAATGCTCTGTTATATCACAAAATTTCAAATATAAGCCGATTTTAAATTTCAGAACAATATTGACTTTATCAGGTCACATTTATACAAAGTCAGGCCACATTTAGACAAAGTCAAGTCAATTTCAAATGTTAGTCGAATTCAAATTTCAGAGTAATATTCATTTATCAGGTCATATTTATACGTAGTCAGATAATTATTCTGGTATATTAATTTTAAATTTGAAACAAACGTTGGTTGATTCCGTAATGTAAATTTAAATGTATCTTTGCACAATCAGGGGTCTATAAGTATGAGCTTATATTTAGATAGGATCACTACTTAGTAGCAATATACACAAGAACAGTAAATCCATAATCTGATCACTTATATAGGTCCATTCCTGCAATTTTTTGTCTCACTTATATAGGCCACCATCAAGCCATGTTCAGCCCCAAAAAAGACCCCTCTAAAGCCATTAAATCCATAATCTGATCACTCCATCGTATTTCTCATGTTCGAGTTAGTTGAAATCGACTCTTGAATCGTCTCAAACCATCTCCGAACGACATCGAAGCACCTCTGAACTTGTCATGTTGTGCACAAAAGACCGAAAGACCATGCCACTTTGAAGCATTATTATGATGCATGTGGAGTATTATAGCCTCTGCGACCCATTTTCGAAGAAACCTTGCAGCGCCACGAATCCAACGGTATCGGCCTCACTCCATATTGTCGTGGTTTGAACCGCCAATGAGTCGCTCAAAATAGACTAGACGAAAGTGGGCAACAGTGAATCAATTTGACCTTTGGGGGAAATTTGCTGTTGTTTTTCAAGTTAAGAAAAGCTGTTTAATTTTTTTAGTAAAACATCATCGTTTTGATTTGCACCAAACGACGTCATTTTGCCACTGTTTTAATTTTTTTTTTAAAGGCTTAGGGTTCAGTTGAACCCGTCTTCCTCCTTCTAACGTAACAACCTCCATTAACGGAGCTCCAAATTCTGCAGATGGAGGGGGGCTAAAAGCGCCGGCGTCCGGATCCTTAGCTATTCTCGGCGATTCCTGGGGGTGAAGCGGGGGCGGCCGGCGACGGTGTAGCAGAAAACAGAGAGAAGGAAGAGGGTTTTACTCTGAGATTTGGGATTAATTGGAGAGCAGAGGAGGAAGATAGACGAGGAAGAAAGAGGACTAAAAGTACTGTATTTGTGAGTAATTAGTGTGATATTTGTAGGATTAAGATTTTTTTTTAACTTTTCTTTTTAAAAGTTGTAATGATTTATTTGATTTTTAGATTTAAAAGAAAAATTAAATTTAACCTTTATCAATAGAAAAAATATCAGAAACCGTACAGAAATCTGGTAGTTTTGCAATTCTTTTGAAAATCTTGGATTTTTGCAAGTTGCTTTAGCAAATCTGGTATTTTTGCTAATGGGCCTTTAAATAATTCATGACTTAAAGAGAGAACCTACTTAGGTTAAGTATTATTTTATTTCCTCATGGATAAACATAATAAATCTTATAACCTTTTATTATTATATTTAAAAATTATAAAACTACATTCATGGTTATACTTATTTAGTTATTTCTACACCATACTATTATAACCCATTTGATAATTTGTACAAAAATTATCTTTACCTAACTTTTGAACTTAAGTTAATGAAATTCAAATTACTCCTCTAAAAGAAATAAAAAAATCTCATAACTTTTATTATTATCAATTTAAAATTACCATTTTGCCCTTCTAATTTAAGTGAGACATTACAGATGGAAACTTCGATTGAAGATTAGTCAAATAAGGAAAGGCGATATTCTAAAGTTTAGAGCCGCAAGGATGAAGATTTAGATAGAATTTGACTATGTCTTATTTATAGAAACTATATCATTTGATAAAGAGATTAACAATGTCTTGTATTTATGGAAATATGATTAGTTTGGAACAAGATTTTTAGTTGGCATGTGTTGGACGTACTATATATACTAGACGACTAGCATAAGGCTAAGTACGCAATTACATAGCTTATGAAAAAATAGAGAAAGAGAGGAAGATAAATATATGAACTTTGTGTGTATTCTAATCTAGGATTGAGTTTTACTTAGGTTGTTAGGTTGAAATCACTTGCTTAGAAGTCTAGGTGATCTAGGAACTGTGTGAGACTATATTTGATACCTTACTTGCTTGATTGTTTATAAGTAGACGTTTGAAATCCTACTAGGTTAAGCATCTAGAGGTAGAAGTTTTTCTTAATCAACTTGTTGGTTGATTGGGTTTACTCTATAAGGACTTATGATGTTACCTTAAACCGTTATTTGCATTTTCCCGTTGCCTAGGGAATAGTTTTGACATTCCTTGACTAGCACACTTATGTAACAACAATTGATATCACAACAGGTTGCTCTAAATTGTGTGTTACTCGCATTTAACTAGTAACGATGACTTTCTGTACGATTCTTGAAGTTGGACTTGGGAACAACAAGCTTCCACTTCTCCTCCCTGAAGAATATCATGTAATAACCCTCATTTTATCATATGGGTATTAATCTAATTTCTATATATTTTAATTTGATAATAGTAAAAGTTATGAAATTTATTTTATTTCTTTTAAAAGAGTAATTTAAATTTTCATTAACTTAATTTCAAAAGTTAGGTTAAGATAATTTTTGTACAAATTATCAAATAAGTTATAATAGTATGGTGTAGAAATAAATAAACAATTATAACTATGAATGTGGTTTTGAGAATTTTTACATATAATGATAAAGGTTATGTTTTTCCATGAGAGAATAAAATAATAATTAACCTAAGTAGGTTATCTCTTTAAGACATGAATTATTTAAATTTTATTAGCTTATGTTAATATTAATCTAAATAAAATTATCTTGTTAAGCTTAAAGTATTTAAAGTAAGAATAATAGAATGTTAATATGGTTAAAGGTGATTTAAGCTTAAAGCTTAATTTACTTTTTTCTTTACTCAAATTTGGGTTAAAATGTATAAATAAACATAGGATAAATAATAAATAAGTTTGGGTAAATTTTGTATTTTTTAAAAATTAAATTAAGGGCAGATTTGCTACAACTTGAAAAGTTGTGGCAAAAATGCGTAGTTAAGCAAACATTTTGGGGGGCCGTGTATAATTAGTGGGTTGACTGTCTTCAACCTTCAACCAAGGGGGGGGGGGGGAACGCAGCTTTTGGGAAGCTTCTTCCATGGCGGTTTTCGGCCCAAAAACGAGCTCATTTTTACAACTGAAGCATGGGCTTTGTGCGTAATATCTTGAAGTGTATAATTACCATAAAATCGGGATGAATCAACCAAAGATAAGATCGAATTTTCACCCAAAAGGAAAGAAAATATTTTGTTCGTGTCGTCCAAGGATTTGGCAAAATTGGATTTGATTCGGGATTATTTTGAGCCAATTTTTATATCAATGTGTAGGGTTTTGAGAGATCTATTAAAGCCCTATAAATAGAGCTTCACCCATGGATTAGATGTATCCAATTTCGAAGGCAAAGCTCACGAACCCTAGAAGAAAAGACACGACTGTTCATCGAAGAAATTCGTCCACTTCCTTGTTTTGTCTTTGAAATTGGTGCCACCCCTAGATCTACCAAGGAGTCCTCTTCAAAATCCCTCTAACCTTAGCCCCGGTGGTGCTCCAACGAAGACGAATTTCCCTCTTTTTCGACGAGTGTCCATCCACGAATTCCGGTAGAGGCTTCAGCCGAATTGTGTTTTAATTTTTGTTTTGTTTTTGATTAATCTTGATTAAGTATATTAATCTGGATTAATTAAAAATTATGTTAGGCCAAATTAATTTTATTTGTATTAAATAAAATTAAAATAGAATTTATGGGTATTATCTTGTATTATGAATAGTTAAATTATAACACTTCATCTAGTTAATATGTTGGGTTTGAAATTATTAGGGTTATAAATAAATTATTGGATCAATTTGTTTATGTTATGATTATTTAGAATATACGACTAATTGATTTTTAGTATCGTATAAATAACCATTTCATTGAAAAGCCTTGAAATTGATTTATTTAAAGTTAAATAAATTCAATTAAAAATCGATACTTGTATACTTCAAATGTCATTACTGAATAAACTATTTTATTATAATTTATTTATTTTGTGTGATTTGGGTACGTCTCAAAATCATCAGGAATCTAGTTCGTCGACCAAAATCGATCTTCTCTCGAACGTTGACAAGTCGTTTTTTCGACAAAACGACTTAAGACAAGTGGCGGTTCGCTCTTACAATTTATTCCATATTCATCTTAATTGACAATTAATTAATTATGCTAATTAAGTTGGGATAAATATTCTTAATTTGTGTTTGGGAACTTATGTGTTAAATTGATGTGAAAATGAACCTTATATATTAGGTTGTATATTTTGCTAGCAATGACCCTCATATATATATATATTTATTATCATAGGGTGCTAGATGAAATTTGGTGTGGATTTGATGTGTATTTGGTGTGGACTTGTATGCTTAGTTAGCACGAGTATTCGTAGGAACGCTATTTACCTTTGCGAGGTTTATATGTTTCTTTATAACTTTGTATTAGGAGGATTATTGCCCTAATACTTTTTGGTCATGACCTACCCTTATTCGAATATAAGTGGTGGTGCACTTAGCTAGTGTCGATATTTAGAATTCGTCCCATGATATATCTCGTTTCAAGATTGGTGTGGATTAAAAGCTTTAACGTAAATGCACATTTTGGAATTACATAAGATAAGTGCGTTTTGCACATAATTAATATACCCTCGGGCGAGAAGTACAACGTGGAAGCCGTCCGGTCTCTTTTCTAAAGTAAGTCCCCTTTCCAATCTGGATTCACATTGTGCGATGAGGTTGGTAGATGACCCAAATATTCAATGAGTCATTTTCAAAATTTTGTGTGATAAATATAAACGTCCTCAAACCGTTGGAGTCTTCTCTTGAAGCATGCCTTTTCTTTCATTTCAGTATGAGTATAGTAGTCATATACCGTTTATCGAATTTTATTCGAGAAACAAGGGTAGTGACTATATACAACTACAAGAACCATTCTGTTTTTTACCCTTGCACAATCTTTCATTAAACTGAGCAATCATTCATTTTTCTTGCATGGTTAGCTGGTGTCATCCGTCCTATACGGCACATCAGTGGTTGATCTCAGACAACATTGAAGTAACAAATCGAAGACGAAGGCTTGCAGATGAAGATTGTGATTTAAAGTAATATTATTTTTAAAGTTGTCTAGTATTGATTTAATCTTCTTAAATAAATGTAATACTTAGATAGGTCACTGACGTGTGGCACTACCGACATAGGTCGATAGTGTTACATATCAACATTGGAAGAACTTGTCCATGGTGTGGTTGAAGAGTAATGACTGCCAAGCTTGGTTGGCCATTGGGAGGGGTGATTCAAGGGTGAAGTTGAGGTCAATGCTGGTACCAGAGACTGGGGCCTCGACGACCAAGGGCATGGAAAAGAACTACAAAGCGTTCATGCTTATTAACAATGCCCTTGGTCATGAAGATGTTATCAAGCTTATATCTTGCGCCACTGCGAAAGTTAAGAGGGAAACTTTGGAACATTGTCCTGAGAAGGACATCAGTTCAAAGCCAAATGAGACTTCTACAACTTTGTCATGTTTAAAGGAGAAACTGTGACATCCTATCAATCTGGCTTCAAGGCTATCACTATCCATCTCACAACACATGATGTCATTGAAACGATATGTGCTTCTAAAGGAGAAAGTGCTTGCTATAATAAAAAGACTTAACTCCTAAACACAAAGTCATCAAGGGTCTTTTGAAGGATAATCCAAACACTCTTTCTTTAACCCTTCATGAGGTATTTGGTAAGATCAAACAATATGAGATACGAGATTAGCTAGCCAAGCAGAAAACCAATAAGAAATTTTTTCTCGAAGTTAGGAAAGCTATGCACCTGGTTGAGAATGACGGTGAATTGGTGATGAATGTAACACCCCCGCAGGCCATAGAATACACGGCCTAACCTGACCGATTGAAGAAGGCCCCAAATTTTTGGGGGGCCAATATTAGTATTTAACCCATAAAGAGAGTATAGGTTTGTTCTTTTTTTGTAAGAAATACTCTTATTTTCCTGTGCGTTGTATCTCCCTCGAGACCGAGGCCGACGCATCGTCTTTTCCAATTCTACCGCTCTGTCGTTCCTCAATCTTCATCAGCAGTGCAACAATTGCCAAAGCTCTTGAATATGGAGTTTCAAAAATCAGCCTTATATATTCTACCATTCTCCAATTTCGCCTCCATCACTTTCTCTCTTCTCTTTCTCTATCAGCCCCAAAAATTACAGATCTGTTTGTTGCCATCGTTGGACAAGCTTCAAAATCTTGGCTTGGTTGGGTCTCTTTTTCTCGCTCGGTGCCTCTTCAAGGCTCAATTGAGTCGATTGTGCTCCATAAACCCCGATTTCACCTCGCTCAGGCGCAATCCTTCAATTTTTGGTTAGATTTATTGCACATTTCATGAGTTTTGTGTTTGGGTATGTACAATTATTTCAATTCTACTTCTTTTTTCGAACAAAATTGCTAGAATCTTGAACTAGGATCCTTGTTAGGGATCAATTTGACAAATTATGGATAAGTTGATTAATGATTAAGTGTCTACAGAATTGTGGGCAAATTGGGGATTAATTTGACAAATTCTGTAAGTTGGTTAATCTTGAACTAGGAGTAAGAATTGTGGGCAAACCATCTACTGAATACATTAACTACTGCCTATTGAATTATGAAATGATGCAATTCGTCTACTGAATTTTAATTAAAATTGCTAGAATTCTTATTGATTTGGTGATTAATGATAATTATCAATGATTAAATTTGCTAGAATTCTTATACCAATTATGCGATTTGTGTACTGATTTTTTGTCTGGTGAATTTTTATATACTGATGTTTAGTGTTTACGATTTGGAACTTAAGAGTCTTAAGTTTCCAGTTCTTGTTGACTTTGTTTTTGGGCTGCAAGTTTTAAATGTCTTCACATTTGATTAGAGAATCAGTGAACCACATATATCGGTAGTTTATGTAAAATTACATGAAACGAGCTAATATTTTGTTTGGTACTTAATTTTGATTACAGAGTCTAAGTTTAGGTAAAATTACATCACACATCACAATTCATACTTAATTTTGTTTCTGATTGCTAAATTGATATAATGATACGAATTTGTTAGTGCCAAATCGACTATCTTTCAATTGTCCTTTTTCTTGAATAATTTATATTAATATATTATCAATTGTCAATTTCATAATCACATATGTGATAGAAAACTTTCCTAGTTGAAGGTTCACTCAATTTGACAAATTTGGTGGCTTAAATTTCTTATTAGTCATTATATTTCTAATTATTAATCTTTGTTAATTTTTTCTGTTTTATGTAAATAAGAGGAAGTAATCAATACTTTGTTAATTATTATCATATTTCGGTGGATTGTAAAACTGAATCAGCAATTACACACACCACTAGAGGTCAATCTCCAAGCCGTGTCGGTTTGTTCCTTATTAATCTATATGATATCTTATATTCTTTCTTTATCTGAGTGTTTTAGTTATGTCTTGTAGAATGAGGAAATATGATTCTGGATATAAAAAGCGTGAAAAGAAAAGAAAAATAGATGAGTTAAATTCAATCTCAGATAGGTGCTCTTGATAGATTTGTTATAAAAGAATCACAAGGTTCTCTTGGAAATCAAAATGTTCATGCTAATGTTGATTGTTTAGAAGATATCTGTGAGAATTTTGATGCTTCTAATGTTGATTGTTTGGATGATACGCATCAGAATATTGATGCCTCTAATGTTGATTCTTTAGATAATATCCATGAGAATCTTGATACCTCTAATATTTATTGTTTAGATGATATCCATGATAATCTTGATGCTTCTAATGCAATCTCAACTCAGTTAATATAGTGGATACTCAAAAAATTGATATTGAGCATTTTGATCATGTTGGTAGTCGTGCTAATCTTGATGCTGATATAACTAGTTCAGTTGATACACAAAAAGATGATTTTGATGATGCTAATGATTCTTTTCATAGACTTGATATATATGATCCTAGAAATTGGGACTTGATTCTAAAATGGTAGATGTTCTCATTGCAAAAGGTCCTAAAAGAGATATATATTTTCAAAAAGGTCCTAAGAATAAACTTTCTAGACGATTTTCAGCAATATGTTACACTAGAGTTTTATCCAAATGGTGAGAAGTGTGATAGAGATTGACTTGTGTATTCGAAAATTGATAAGATATTTTGTTTTTGATATTTAAAAATGGGCATGGAAAAAGCCAGTCAATGAAAGTTTTGGGGATTGGCCACATCTTAGCATTAAGCTTAAAGAGCATGAAACAAGTATGGAACATATTAAGAATATGACACCTTGGTATGATTTGCGTACAAGACTTCAAAAGAATCAAACTATTGATAACGTGGCACAAAAGCAATTAGAAAAGGAAAAAAATCATTGGAAAAGAGTGTTGGTAAGAATTACATCAATTGTGAAATTTCTCGTAAAACATAATCTAGCATTTTGTGTTACTAATGGAAGGTTGTATCAAAACAGTAATGGAAATTTATTGGGCTTGATTAAAATGTTAGCTGAATTTGATCTATCGTTCAAGAGCATGTTCAACGAATTACAAAATTCATGCATGTTATTTTGGTCATACATGTAATACCCCTCATTTTTTTAGTAAGGGTAATTGGGTAATTTCCCAAACCCTCGTCAATTATTCGAGACGCGTTTGGCAAAATTCGGAATTTCTGTATCGTGTATGATCTCTGTAAAATTCCCTGAACCTTGGAATAGACATTCGACATATTTTCGGGGCTTAGAATATTCGTTCGGGTATAAGCATATTTAACCCGGGGTTTAGAACCCATGCCCATACCTCCTCCCGGGCAAAAGGCGCGAAAAGGGGAATTTCCGCGACCGCGGTAGAGCCACCACGATCGCGGAATAAGCGTGCACTGGAGAGTTGGGAAAAGGAATTTTCCGCGACCGCGGAAAAGTCACCGCGATCGCGGAAAACGCCCAGCGTCGCCCTTCGTCTTTCTTCCGCGTGGCGTCGATGCACTGGCTGGGTTGTCGGTTGATGGAGCATTCTTTACCTATAAAAGGAGGGGAGGAGAGCCTCCATCTTCACTCACATCCCGACCTCTCTCTCTCCCAAGGTGCTTGTCGCCGGAGTTTGAGCTTTCGCCGGAGATTTCGAAGTCGTCGTCGGAGCCTTCGCCAAGGGTTGTAGCAGCCCCGGAGTAGTGCATTGGAGGCGCAAGGTGGTCAGAAGTCGAAGCCACCGCGAATCGAGCGCCAAGGAGTCGTCGACGGTGAGTTCCTCGTCATTTTGGGTCACCGGAGTTCATGTCCGCGACCGCGGTAGTGACAAGGTCGGCCGCGGCCGCTACCTTTGTCACTCGCGGACATTCGTCCTCGACGATCGCGACTGCGACAGTGCCCACCGCGATCGCGGATTGCCTGGGCAATCGCGATCGTGGCTTTGGGCATGCCGGTCTCGGGCGGGACTTTCGTCCTTTCGTTTTCGTTCGTTCTTTCTTAGATTCGTATATTTTATTGTCGAATCTAACTAGGGTTTCGTTGTGGGTCATTTCCGTAGGAATCTGTAATCCGACTTCCGTTCCCGTTCCGGACCCAGAAACCCGCCGTTGATCAATCATTTGTCTAATCTAAGGCAAGTGGCGGTTCACTCTTGCTTATCATTCCATGTTTCCATTAATTATCAATTGTTTAATTGTTAATTAAATTGGGACGAACAATTATTTTCGTTTGGGAACAAATTTTATGAATAATACGATTAAAACATGATATTATAATAGGTTGTATATATTGCTAGAAACAACGCTATTATATCTGTTATTACCATGATGGTATTGATGTGGACTATTGTGTGATCTGAACTGTTTAGTTAGAACGAGTATTCGTAGGAACGCTATGTACCTTGCGAGGTCTAGTTGTTTCTTTATAACTAGTGCTAGGAGGATTTTTCCCTAGTACTCTCTATGGTCATGACCGTACCCTTACTCAGGGTAGGTGCACACAGCTGGTGCCGACACTCGGGATTTATTCCCTTCGATATCTCTCGCGATGAGATGATATCTTAAAATCTTATAACGTAAATGTACGCTTTGTCACTAAGATAAGATAAGTGCCGCTATGCACATAATTAATGAACCTTCGGGCGAGAAGTACAACTTGGAACCTCGCTCGAACTTTGACTAAAGTAAGTCCTCCTTCCATATCTGAATTCGCATTGCGCGGTGAGGTTGATCGTGGACCCAAATGGTCAAGTCTTTTAAACGCTTGTGTGAAATTATAACGTTCCCAAACATTTGTCATACGTTTCCGTAAGACTCAATCTATTGGAGTCTTCTCTTCATATACTTTCCCGTAAGACTCAATCTTTTGGAGTCTTCTTTTCATACGTTTCCCATAAGGCTCAGTTCCTTTTTAGTGTATGTCTAAATTTTAATCATTCCGTGAGAGTTTCGGGTTATATATCGTTCCTTCGGTTGTTATTCGAGGGACAATGATAGTAACGGTTACGATCACTAGAACCATCTGTTTTCACCCTTGCATAGTCTTTCACTAGACTAACCAATCGGGTTTTATTCCTTGCATGGTTGGCTGGTGTCATCCGTCCTATACGGCACATCAATGGTTGATTCCTGAAAACTTGAAGTAACCAATTGAAGAAGGGACTTGCAGTTGAAGGTTCAAGTGTTAGTATTTTAAGATTGTCAAATATTATTTTAATATATTCTTATCACTAAGTCATGTAATAGGTTTATTCTTAAAATCTTCCGCTGTGTAATTTATAAGTTTTTCGCTGTATTATCACTCTGTTGTAAAATCATCTCTTCGTTTGACGAGAGATCTTTTAATATAAATGGTTGAGTTTCACTTATACATTGTCTTTCGCTGTTTAACCTTTTGTTAATTATTATGTTTATTTAAGATTAATTGTTCCGATTAAAGCATTGGGTGACATCAGACAGTAACGTTTGAGGTCACTGGCGTGTGACACTACCGACAATAAGTCGGGGGTGTTACAATACAATTCAAAATGAGTTAATATTAATGCTTGCTTCAAAAAATAAATCCGAAATCATTAAGAAAGTAAAACAAGCAAAGTATTTTTCAATAATTCTTGATTGCACTCCGGATATAAGTCACCAAGAACAAATGTCTATCATGTAAGATATGTGGATGTGGGTTGAATGGAGATTGTTGAATCTTTCTTAGGGTTTTTGGAAGTAAATGATACAACCGGTCAAAGCTTGTTTGATGTTTTACATAATGAATTGAAATCTCATGACCTTGATATAGATAACGTGAGAGGACAAGGTTACAATAATGGATAAAACATGAAAGGAAAACATCAAGAGTGCAAAAACAATTGTCAGATTTCAATCCTAGAGGTTTTTATAGTTCTTATGCTTCCGATAATTTTAATTTGACGTTGTGTGATATGGCCAACACTTGTGATAAAGCTAGAGTTTTTTTTTGGAATCATACAACATATATATTCAATATTTGCTAATATCAAGAGTACAAGTCTATTTTTGGTTTTCTATTCACTTCTAAAAAGTTGCGCTCAGTAGATGATGTGTGCTTAAAAGTCCTCATGTAGTCATGTTGAAGGTGTACTTAAAAATCATGAACAATCTGATGTTGATGGTAACGAATTATATGTAGAGCCGAAGTTACTTCAAGATTTTGTCTAATGATGAATAGATAAGACCTATAGATATCTTAAGGTTTTTAAAACGTGTTGATTGTTTTCTTAATGCAATTATTGTTTATAGAATCTTGTTAAGTATTCTTGTAACTGTTGCATTTGTAGAAAGAAGTTTTTCAAAGTTGAAGATGTTGAAGTCTTACTTGCGTTCGACAATGACACAAGATCGACTTAGGCCTTGTTTGACCAATACTTATAATGTATTTATTTATAAAAAAATATATTTTTTCCTCCTTATATACTTTTTTATATCACCCAAATTTAAAAAATTAATTTTTCAAAAAAAATATTTTTTAATAAAAAAAGTCTTTATAAATACACTCATCAAACAAACCCTTAATGGATTGGCCTTGATAGCAATTGAGAATGACGTTTTGGAGAAAGTTATTATGAAGAGCTTGTTGAAGATTTTGTTTCAAAAAAAAACTTTTTAATAAAAAAAGTTATTTTGTTTCAAAAAATGTTAGAAAAAATACACTCATTAAACAAACTCTTTAAGTGAATTGTCATGTTTGTTTAAACTTTAAGCGTTTATAACCTTGAATTTTTAAGAAATTAAGACTTATATTTTTATAGAACTTTAGATAAACTTTTACAATTATGTTTATGCATGGGCCTATTTACACTGTTGGAATATGGCCTTCCAAAATGTTGGGACGACCTTACACCCCCGACTTATGTTGAAAGTGTCACACTCCAGTGACCTTAGACTTTAATGTCCGAAGTTACTCAAGGGTTAACATTGAACAAATTTTTGTAAAACATGTAATAAAATTATACAAATAAATCAGCAGCGAAAGCCTAGCCTTTTCAAATAACAACTTATATAAACTCTTTTTATAAAGTATGGAGATTTAGTTTTAACAAACATAAACAAATTAATTATATTGGAAGACTTATTAAAATTCTAATGCATATGATTAAACCTTTTCAATATTAAATCCTCAAATTGCAATTAAAACTTCATGTGTAGTTGTAATAACCCTCATATTTAGTAGGGGTATTCGTGTAATTTTTCAACTCTATTTCTAAATAAAGGATTTTTTATAATAATTTCATTATTCCTAAAATATAAATAAAATAGAGTTCTTGTTACAAAGTTGTTACACATTATAAGTTGTTAATTTATTTAAATTATTCTAAACATTATATTAAGTTTAATTTAAATAAATCTTATGAAAAATTAACCTAGAATATTTAAATCAATTTAACAAAGTGTTATTAAGGATTTAAATATGGTTAAATTGATAAGAAATATTACCTAAAATTATTTTAGCCTAAGTTAAATTTTATATAATTTAATTTTGGGTTAAAATAATATTATAAAATTTATAAATTATTTTGGGCGAATTTTGCAATTAATTAAAAACGTCGGAGGGCATTTTTGCCACGAATCGAAAATGTGAGGGGCGCGAATGCAATTTCCCCCAATTGTCTTTCTTCTTCCTTCCGTGCGCCTGGTAGCTGTTCGAAGCTTGCTTCACGCCTTCAATGGCGGAATCCGACACCCTCGGATTCGATTAGGCCAAATTAAATGGTGGGCATTGCAGATTGGATAATCCCACATCTAATGACAAGATTAAATTGAATTGAAGGCGACAAGTATTCTGGGATTTCGCCAAATTATTCTGAGTTGCCATTTAGGGCGGATTCGATCGAATTCAAAATTGTATCACGACGGATTGGGAGGAGGTATCCCATATATTTTGTTGGGGGCATTAACACCTTCAAAAGCCCTATAAATAGGACCCTGATCACACCCTCAAATCATCCAATTTTGTAGTTGAATCTAAGAACCCTAAAAATCCCTTTCCCGAGCGGTTGCGTGAGAAATTCGAGCCCTTAGCAAGTTGAGTTCGAGCAATTGGAGGCACTACTAGCTGCACCCAAGGGTCCTCTACGAAAGGCCCAAGTCACCGCCGTCGGGCATCCACTAGAGCCGCCCCGATTTTGGCGTTTTTCGGCAAGTCCTCTGCTCAACTGGTTTGGGTAATTTCAAACCCGATTTCGGTTTGGGTTTTTGTGATTTTGATTTTATTTTGGCATAATTTGGGTTAATTTAATTAATCCAGATTATGTTAAATATTTTTAAGATTATTTAGAATATATAAAAAATTAAAAAATTAATTAATTAATTTTATTATAATTTTATCTTATATTATGAATAGGTAAATATTGGCTATTCATTTAGATAAAATTTTGACCTATAAAATTTTAGGATTATAAATAAATTATTTTGTTAATTTATTTATGTCATGATTATTTAGAATATATGAAAAATTAATTTAATCGTATAGATAATCGTTTAATCAAAAAGCCTAGAAATTGAATTATTTATGAGTAAATAAATTCAAATAAGAATCGAGATTTTGTTTATCTCAAATTTTATTATTAAATGAATTATCTAATATAATTCGTTTATTGTGATTTGGGTACATCTTGGATTGACTTTTGAAACGGAATCAAACAGGAAATTAAGTGATATTCACAAGCAAGCGATTCCGATTACCGTTCGTCGTTCTTCATACTCCAAGGCAAGTGGCGGTTCGCTCTTGTTATTTTATTCCATATTTTCTTAATTGACAATGAATCGGTTGTCTTAATTAAATTGGGATAAAAATTCTAAAGTTGATGTTTGGGAACCTTGTGTGTATAAAAATGTGAAAAGGAACCTTATTACTAGGTTGTATGTATGCTAGCTATAACCTTATCTATAGATAGTATGATAGGTTGATAGGTAACATTGTTGTGATTATTGTGAATGGGTGGCTATTTAATTGCTATATAGCACGAGTATTCGTACGAACGTTAATGTCTTGCGAGGGTTAGTCGTTTTTTTATAATTCGGTGTTAGGAGGATTATTGCCCTAATGCCTTTGGTCATGACCTTGCCCTTATATTGCATAAGTGGTGGTGCACTTAGCAAGTGCCAAATCTTCGGGATTCTATCCCACTCTTCATCTCTTTATGAGGTTGGTTAATGAAATAAAAGTCTCGAACGTGAATGTACGTTTTCGAATTAAACAAGATAAATGCGGTTTTGCATGTAATTAATATACCCTCAGACGAGAACTACAACGTAGAACCCGCCCGGACTCTTGTTAGAGTAAGTCCTCTTTTCAATCTGGATTCGCAATACTCGGTGAGGTTGGTCTTGGACCCAAACAATCAAGGTCGTTTTGCAAACTTGCGTGATAAACTTAAACGTTCCCAAACAATTCTTCATATTTCCTGAAGGCTCAATTCCTTTGGAGTCTTCTTTTGGATTCATATCTTTTTCTCTCATTCCGTGAAAGTCTCCAAGTTATATATCGTTCATCGGTTACTATTTGAGGGACAATGATAGTAATCGGTTACGATCACTAGAACCACTCTGCTTGTACCCTTGTTTAGTCTTTCATTAGACTAACCAACCTTCTCTTTTCTTTGCATGGTTGACTAGTGTCATCCGTTCCTTACGGCACATTAGGAATAGATTCCCAAGTTGAGAACGTGGAAATACGATGTTGAAGGCGGCTGTGTTTACTTCAAGAGTTTTTCTTATTTAATTTCAGTAAAGGTTACGTATCCTGTTGTTATTTCGAATGAAGTCTTCCGCTGTACTTTGATACACATTAAGGTTGCCTTGTTTTGCAACGTCGTAACATTTGTAAGACATTATTTATCTTGAATGTTATTATTATCGTATTATATTGTCTTTTGCAATCAATACTGTAATGCCTTGGGTGATTTCAGATATGTGTTCCGGGGTCACTGACGGTAATATTCCTATTGTAATTTATGGGTGTTACAGTAGTATCATGGTATCCATCCATCATCACCTTGAGTGATCTCACGTTCATGATATTTGTAACGAATTACCTGTTACAACAAGTAGACATCCATCACTAGGTCAGTTGGTCGCCTCATAAGAAATGTACAAGGTAACAAGTACTCACATTGAAACTTATGCTTAATAAGCATGATTCATAATTATATGTAATAACTAATCATGAGTACAAAGAGATGAACATACACTAACTGGCAACACTTCTAACACCTCATTAAAGATTATCTACTTCAACCATATCAATTTCGATACAACTTAATTCCAAAATAGAACATGATTGATTCATCACCTACTTCCCGAACTATCGTATTACGTCCCTTTAAATATCACGTATCCTCTCAATCAGTTGATGCTATTTAATTACCCAAAGATCAATAAGGTAGATTGTATCCATACCAAGACATTTATTCCTTGATAATCAAATTCCCATATATTATATAAGTACCACAAGATCACTCAACCAACATCTTACCTAAGATCCTATACGAGCATACACTTCCTCAATCGTGCAATCTTACTTTCACATCTAAGGTCATAATAGTAACTTAGAATTTTCACATTA
Source organism: Rheum nobile (assembly GCA_027886185.1). NCBI lineage: Eukaryota > Viridiplantae > Streptophyta > Magnoliopsida > Caryophyllales > Polygonaceae > Rheum > Rheum nobile. The sequence goes on from WOAB01000639.1 coordinate 3,388,768, forward strand.
TTAATTTATAAACCTCGAGCATAACATAAAACCAATATCCTCAAGTTAAAAACTCAACTCACCAACAAACATCACATCGTAATCCATATCCTTCAAAATAAAATATCACCAATGTCCTCAAGTAAAAGACTTGAACTTCCAAATAAGCATAAACAAATTGTTCATACATAAATGCCTTACAACTCCCAACCTAAATCCATAGTAAACATTCCGATCCTTGTTATATCCTTCAAGGTAACACATGTGCCTATCTACAGTTCTAAGCACATCTGACATACCAGTTACAACTTCCGCATAAGAGTTATTATGTCTAATAACCAAACACACATAGAAGAAAACTAAGCATTCTGTAATACTCCTTAATTTTAGTAAGGGTATTTGGGTAATTTTCCCATCCTTCGTTCAATAAATTTTTTGCTTTCAGTGGAGTTTGGATTTTCTGTAATATCCATGATCTCCGTAATAATTCCTTGAGTGGTATAAAATATATTCGATATATTTTCGGGATTTAGAATATTTGTTTGGATACAAATATATAATTTCCAGGGTTTAAAACTCATACCAAACTTTTCCTGTACAACTTTACACAAGATATTTGTACGAGATATTTGTACGAGATATTTATGCAAGATATTTATACGAGATATTTGTATGAGATATTTGTACGAGATATTTGTACAAATATCTACAAATATCTTGGTTATAAATGGAACCGACTCATTAAGATTTTTGGGGGAATTGGGAATTGCTCCAAATCAGAACAAAAGGTGCATAGTGCCAAACCGAACCCCATTTCTTCATCTCTCTCGGCGAGCTTCCGCTGGACCATATCCCTGTTCACTGCCTCTTCCTCCGACGAGCCACCCAGTCGTCGTCTCCTCCGGCGAGCTCGACCCGGACCGGACCGCCGTTCGCTTCGCCGTCCCTCCCCTGTCCGCCGTTGTGTTCGCTGCTGTGCGTGGTGGCTGCTGTCGTAGGGCTGCTGTGCTGCTCCACCGTTGCCGCTTCTCCCTGACAAAGGCGAGCCACCGGCGACGAGGCGGAGAGATCCTCCCCGGCGAAGCCCCGCGCTGCCGCTTCCATTGTTGTGAAGCTGTGTGCTGTTGTTGTTATGTGGGGGAAGAAGATGAAGGGAGGTGGGGCCCCCTCCCTCTGTTTTACTTCGTTGTTGGGCCGTGTTGGCCCATTAAGCCTCCAGTCCATATTTAACCCGAAATTATTCGAGCGGTATAATTTCGACTCCCTTTCATCCGTATCTGTCTTTAGGAAAATTCAATCAATATTCTTATGATTTAAGATCATAAGAATTTATTGAATTTAATTTCTTGAGTTCGTCCAGACAAATTAATTGATATTAATTAATTTGTCACGTGCTGGATCGCGTGTGGACTCGTAATCTGTTGGAGTTATTCTGAAGCTTAGGCCATATCATCGGAAATGATATCATCAGTAGTCGTCTCATCTAGATTCATCACCGAATCTACTCCAGGCAAGTGGCGGTTCGCTCTTGCTCATCATTCCATATTTCAATTAATTATCAATTGTTTAGTTGTTAATTAATTTGGGATGATTTACTGTTTTTGTTGGGAACAGTTTTGATAACTGTTTGTGATTTTATTGGATATTATAATAGGTTGTATATCTGCTAGAACAACGCTATTATATATATATATATATATCTAGATTGAAATATATCTATGATGCTGGCCTTGATGGCTTTGATATGATTTTGGGCAGTTCTGAACTGTTTAGTTAGAACGAGTATTCGCAGGAACGCTACTTGGTATCTCCTTGTGAGTACTAGTCGTTTCTTTATAACCAAGTGGATGGGATGTCCAGGCCCCAACACTTCTCTCTGGTCATGACCATGCCCTTACTCAGGGTTGGTGCACTTAGCTAGTGCCAAATCTTTTGGGATTTATTCCCTCTGATATCTCTTGTGAGGAGATCTGATATCTCTTGTAAGGAGATCCGATATCTCTCGTGAGGAGATTTAAAAGCTTATAACGTGATGATCGTTTGGAATTAAATGAGATAAGTGCCGTTGTCGCACACAATTAATATACCTTGGGCGAGTAGTGCAGCTAGGCGCTAGTGCATCTAGGAAAGCTCGTCTTAACTTTTAGTCGCTCGAATGCGATACTGTAATTCTGTGATTGTGTGTAATTAATTAATGTTCCCCAACATTTGTCATGTTTCCTATAAGGCTCATTTCATTTAGAGTCTTCTTTTGGGATTGATTGCTGTGAGACTCGGTCTCCAGAATCTTCTCTTGTGCATACCTCTTGTTATTCCAGTAAGAGTATGATGGTTGACTATCGTCATCGGTTATTATTCGAGAAGCGATGAGTCTAACCTAATACGACTACTTCGAACCTTCTGCTTTGTGCCCTTGCTAGTCTATTCATTTAGACTAACTAATTGTATTTGTTATCTGCATCGTCATGGTTGGTGTCGTCCGTCCATTTCGACACATCAGATAGGTTGCAGGATCCATGAAGGCTAGAACGACTATGGAGATGAACGGTGTTTTGACAATGTTTTAATCAGGCTACGATCTTTGGGCGTTGACTACTGAAGTCAATACTCTTGTAAATTATTTTAAGTCTTCCGCTGTATTGTAATAACTCTGTATTTTGTCGCATTTGGAATTGTGTTGAAATTTCGCGACTATGTTTTAAATGAGAGTTATGGTAATTTTGTATCATAATTGTTCTTTATAAATTGTGTTTCAATGGTAAAACCTGGGGTGGCTTCGGTGTGGAAACCGAGGTCACTGGCGGTAATACCTTTCTAAATGGGTTACGATTTGGGGGTGTTACACATTCGTTGAACATTTATCGTATTTAAATCTTAACCACATTAACAATAATATAAGTAAGATCACTTTAGGTATCAACCATATATCTCATGATAAAGAACATTAAAAGAAAACATGTAGACCAATCAATAAATGAAATTGAATGCACGTTCACATACACACACACAAAGTCAACTTAAATGAGACCTTTTAACACACATCTGCACCACACACACAAGGGAAACATTAGTGAAACCTTTTTTCCAGGGCGAGTGAATGGTGGGAGAGCACGGGATTGGCTGATCATCCCGATATGTCTTGGTCAATGTTCAAGACCAAGATGACCGACCGTTTCTTTTCCAAGGATATAAGGGGGGAGAAACACAAAGAGTTTCTTTACCCGAAGATTGAGGGATTGAAGGTGACTGCTCTGGCTGCAAAGTTTAACCACCTACTGCACTATGCTGGGAGTGAGGTGGTAACTGAGGAGCAGAAAATCTGACACTTTCATGAATGGATGAACCCAAATATCAAGCCATTGATGGTGCGTTATGGTTGTATTACGCTAGAGCAGTATGTTGATGCTGCTTATAAGTTGGAGGTGACTCTGGAGGAGTCGGCTAAGAAACGCAACCGACAAAGGTCGGGGAACAACAACAACAATCCACAACAGATTGGTGGATTTAAGCGACCAGCTCTGCTTGCCAACTTCTCCAAGTCGAGTTGGCCTAAGACCGAGGCTACATAGCCTGGGTCAACTCAGCGTTCGGGTCAGAGTAAGGGCCCTGTCTAGTGTTACAACTGTGGGACACTTGGGCACAAGAGCAATGTATGCACGAGGGAGAGGAAGACGTGCTACACTTGTGGGAAGGATGGTCATATGAAGACCTTTTGCCCCGGGAGAAGGAATCAGGAGGCTGAGTCTCAGTAAGGGTCGGTGAGCCAGAATAACCGACCTCAGCAGAAGCCTACTGGGAGTGCTGCTACGCAGGCAACTGTGCATAACAGGGGAGGCTCCGATAGCATCAGGGAGTCAAGGGCAGAGGCTTTACGAGATGCGTGAAGCTGATGGGCCGAATGCCCCAAATGCTCAAGGTACCTTATACCTAAATTCTACGTCAGTCTGCATATTGTTTGATTCTGGCGCTACACATTCTTTTGTTTATGAAAATTGCGTAAATAAGTTAGGGCTTAGGTGTAGTGAAGCATGTGAATCATTTGTGGTTAATCTTCCCAATAAGGAGCATCTAGTAGGAACCAAGCTATTGTCGGATTTTCCAGTGACCATTCAGGGCCGGAAGTTCGAAGCCGATTTGATCTGTATAGCCATGGCTCCATACGACATTATTCTCGGGATGGACTGGTTGACGCATCATGGGGCGGTAATCGACTTCAATACGAGGACTATGACAGTTTCATCTGGGGGCCAATTTGTGTGCAAGTTTAAGGGTCGTAATGACGCCGATAACGGAAAGCTGACCAATGCGATGAATGCGTTCAAGTTACTTTGACAAGGTTGTGTCGGGTACTTGTGTTATTTAGATAAGCCCAAGAAAGATGAAGTCTTGTTGCACAATATTCCTACTGTGTGTGAATTTGCCGACATTTTTCCGGAGAAAATTCCAGGATTGCCCCCGAATAGTGATGTGGAGTTTACCATTGAACTAGAACCTGGTACGACGCCGATTTCCAATGCACCGTATCGTATGGCTCCAGTAGAGATGCAAGAGCTAAAGAAGTAACTTGAGGAGTTGCTTGAGAAGGGTTATATAAGGCCGAGTGCATCACCTTGGGGTGCCCCAGTTTTATTTGTTAAGAAGAAAAATGGTTCATTCAGGCTGTGCATCGACTTTCGGGAGTTGAACAAGGCAAGAATAAGTACTCGTTGCCACGAATTGATGATATCTTGGATCAGCTGCAGGGAGCTAAAGTCTTTTCCAAGATCGATATGAGGTCTGGTTATCATCAGCTCAGAATTCGTGAGGAGGATATTCCGAGCACTGCGTTCCGCGAGATATAGACACTATGAGTTCGTAGTCATGCCATTTGGGCTTACGAATGCCCGAGCAGTTTTCATGGATTTGATGCACAAATGCTTTCATCAGTATCTGGACAAGTTCATGGTGGTATTTATCGATGATATCTTGACCTATTCTCCGAACGAGGAAGTTCATGAGGAGCATCTTCGCATCACATTATCGGTCCTTAGACAAAATCAGTTGTATGCTAAGTTGTCTAAGTGTGACTTCTGGATGAAGGAAGTGGCCTTCTTAGGCCATGTGATTAACGAAAAAGAGGTTATGGTTGACCCGCAGAAAATAGAAGTTGGCTGGAAGCGACCTCAGAATGTGAAGGAGGTGCGCAGTTTCTTGGGACTTGCTGAATATTACCGACGGTTTGTAGAGGAATTTTCGAAGATCGCTCTACCCATGACCGGATTGCTCCACAAGGTTCACAAGAAGTTCATATGGGATGAAAAATGTGAGGCCAGTTTTCAGAAGCTGAAAGAGTGCTTGACGTCAGCACCAGTTTTGACACTGCCAGAAGGAACTGATGGCTATGTTGTCTACATTGACGCTTCAAAGCAGGGTTTAGGATGCGTATTAATGCAGAAAGGGAAGGTCATTGCATACGCATCTCGACAACTGAGGCCTTATGAAGCGAATTACCCAACTCATGATCTGGAGTTAGCGGATGTGGTTTTCGCACTGAAGAATTGGAGGCACTATCTCTATGGTGTCAGATGCCAAATCTTTACCGACCACAAGAGTCTGAAGTATGTGTTTACTCAGAAGGAGTTGAACATGAGGCAGCGTCGTTGGTTGGAGTTGCTCAAGGATTATGATAGTGAGCTGCTGTGTCATCTAGGCAAGGCTAATGTCGTAGGTGACGCCTTGAGCCGAAAGATGTCGCATGAGACTGTGGTAGCTCTACTCCCTGCTCAGACTAAACTACAACAAGGCTTGTGCGAAATCGAGGTCTTGTATGATCATCGACGAGGATGTCTGAGTATGCTTGAAATTCAGGCTACGCTACTCGATCAGATCAGAGAAAAGCAAGTCGACGATGTGATCTTAGTAAAGCTAAGCAGTGAAGTTGGGGATGGGAAAGCTCCGAGATTTGTGATTCAAGATGATGGATCACTTTGGTTTCAAGACCGGATTTGTGTGCCCGACGGAGATAACCTTCGTCAGTTGATAATGAAGGAGGCTTATTCCTCCGCTTATTCTGTACATCCAGGCTCTAGCAAGATGTACAAAGACTTGAGAAAGAAATTCTGGTGGCCCAACATAAAGTGGGATGTAGCAGAATTTATGGCAAGATGCTTGACTTGCCAGAAAGTGAAGATTGAACATCCTAAACCAGGTGGTGAATTGCAACCCCTTCCGGTTTCGGAATGGAAATGGGAGGATATTGCGATGGACTTTGTCACGGGTTTGCCAAAGACACAGAGTCAGAAGGATGCTATATGGGTGATCATTGACCGGCTCACGAAGAATGCTCATTTCGTGGCCATTAAGTCAACCTGGGGAACCCAGAAGTTGCCCAAAGTGTTTTTACACGAGATTGTCCGTCTACATGGTACGCCTAAAACCATTGTATCAGATCGTGATGGCCGATTTATGTCGAGATTCTAGAAGGAGCTGCATAAGGCCATGGGGACTGAGTTGAGATGCAGTATTGCGTTTCATCCTCAGATGGATGGGCAGTCAGAGAGGACAATTTAGACACTCGAGGACATGCTGAGAGCATGTGTGTTGGATCGTCCGACCAGTTGGGAGAACAACTTGAGTCTGATCGAATTCACATACAACAATAGCTGGCATTCCACCATCAAGATGGCTCCATTTGAAGCTTTGTATGGTCGGAAGTGCAGATCTCTAATTTGCTGGGATGAAAATGCCGACAAAATTTTGCTAGGACCAGAATTGGTCGAGAGGACTGCCTCATATATCGCTTTGATTAGACGGAGGATGCTTATAGCTCAGAGTCGACAGAAGTCTTATGCTGATTTGAAGCGTAGGAATGTCAAGTTTGAGGTTGGTGACAAGGTGTTCGTCAAGGTGTCGCCATCCAAAGGTGTGTTCAGGTTCGACAAGCGTGGGAAGCTCAATCCTCGCTATGTGGGACCATTTGAGATCCTTGACAGAGTCGGATCTTTGGCATACCGGTTAGCATTGCCACCGTCAGTGCATCCTGTGCATAATGTATTTCACGTGTCTCTATTGAGGAAGTACGTGCCGGATGAGTCTCATGTTCTGAATTATAACGACATTGAGATTCAGACGAATGGCACCTACGAGGAGAGACCCGTGCGCATCATAGAACGTTGTGTGAAACACCTGCGGAACAAGGTGGTGCCTTTGGTGAGAATCCTCTGGTCAAAGTCCGGAGACAAGGAGGTTACTTGGAAGACTGAGGCTGATATGCATAGTCGTTTCCCTAATCTATTTTCAACCTAAGTTTCGGGTTCAAAACTTTTTTAAGGGGGTAGTAATGTAATAACCCTCATTTTTAGTAGGGATATTCGTGTAATTTTCCAACTTTATTTCTAAATAAAGGAATTTTTATAATTATTTTATTATTCCTAAAATAGAAATAAAATAGAGTTCTTATTACAAAGTTGTTACACATTATAAGTTGTTAATTTATTTAAATTATTCTAAACATTATGTTAAGTTTAATTTAAATAAATCTTATGAAAATTTAACCTATAATATTTAAATCAATTTAACAAAGTGTTATTAAGGATTTAAATATGGTTAAATTGATAAGAAAACTTACCTAAAATTATTTTAGCCTAAGTTAAATTTTATATAATTTAATTTTGAGTTAAAATAAATATTATAAATTTTATAAATTATTTTGGGCGAGTTTTGCAACTAATTAAAAACGGCGGAGGGCATTTTTGCCACGAATCGAAAAGGTGAGGGGCGCGAATGCAATTTCCCCTAATTTTCTTTCTTCTTCTTCCTCTCGCGCACCTGGTAGTTGTTCGAAGCTTGCTTTATGCCTTCAATGGCGGAATCCGACACCCTCGGATTCGATTAGGCCAAATTAAATGGTGGGCATTGAAGATTGGATACTCCAGAATGTGTAGCCTCGGTCTTAGGCCGACTCGACTTGGAGAAGTTGGCCGGCGGAGCTGGTCGCTTAAATCCACCACTCTGTTGTGGATTGTTGTTGTTGTTGTTGTTGTTCCCCGACCTCTGTCAGTTGCGTTTCATAGTTGACTCCTCCAAAGTCACCTCCAGCTTATAAGCAACATCAACATACTACTCCAGTGTAGTACAACCATGATGCACCACCAATGGCTTGATATCTGGGTTCATCCATTCATGGAAGTGCCAGATTTTCTACTCCTCAGTTGCCACCTCACTCCCAACATAGTGCAGTAGGTGGTTAAACTTTGCAGACAGAGTAGTCACCTTCAACCCCTTAGTCTTCGGGTAAAGGAACTCTTTGTGTTTCTCCTCCCTCATAGCCATGGAAAAGAAACGGTCGATCATCTTGGTCTTGAACATTGACCAAGACATCTCGGGATGATCAGCAAATCCCGTGCTCTCCCACCATTCACTCACCCCATCCTTCAGCTGTAACGAGGCGATGTGCTTACTGTAATGCCTTGGGTGATTTCGGATATGCGTTCCGGGGTCACTGGCGGTAATATTCCTAAGGTAATTTAGGGGTGTTACAGTAGTATCATGATATCCATCCATCGTCACCTTGAGTGATCTCACGTTCATGATATTTGTCACGAATTACCTGTTACAACAAGTAGACATCCATCACTAGGTCAGTTGGTCACCTCATAAGAAATGTACAAGGTAACAAGTACTCACATTGAAACTTATGCTTAATAAGCATGATTCATAATCATATGTAATAACTAATCATGAGTACAAAGAGATGAACATACACTAATTGGCAACACGTCTAACACCTCATCAAAGATTATCTACTTCAACCATATCGATTTCGATACAACTTAATACCAAAATAGAACATGATTGATTCATCACCTACTTCCCGAACTATCGTATTACGTCCCTTTAAATATCACGTATCCTCTCAATCAATTGATGCTATTTAATTATCCAAAGATCAATAAGGTAGATTGTATCCATACCAAGACATTTATTCCTTGATCATCAAATTCCCATATATTATATAAGTACCACAAGATCACTCAACTAACATCTTACCTAAGATCCTATACGAGCATACACTTCCTCAATCGTGCAATCTTACTTTCACATCTAAGGTCATAATAGTAACTTAGAAATTTCGCATTATTAATTTATAAACCTCGAGCATAACATAAAACCAATATCCTCAAGTTAAAAACTCAACTTACCAACAAACATCACATTGTAATCCATATCCTTCAAAATAAAATATCACCAATGTCCTCAAGTAAAAGACTTGAACTTCCAAATAAGCATAAAAAACTGTTCATACATAAATGCCTTACAACTCCCAACCTAAATCCATAGTAAACATTTCGATCCTCGTTATATCCTTCAAGGTAACACATGTGCCTATCTACAATTCTAAGCACATCTGACATACCAGTTACAACTTCCGCATAAGAGTTATTATGTCTAATAACCAAATACACATAGAATAAAACTAAGCATTCGTTGAACATTTATCGTATTTAAATCTTAAGCACGTTAACAATAATATAAGTAAGATCACTTTAGGTATCAACCATATATCTCATGATAAAGAATATTAAAAGAAAACATGTAGACCAATCAATAAATGAAATTGAATGCACGTGCGCATACACACACAAAGTCAACTTAAATGAGACCTTTTAACACACATCTGCACCACACACACAAGGTCAACATAAGTGAAACCTTTTTAACACACACACATAAGGTTAGCTTAATTTCAACCTTAACCACCACACACACACACAAGGTTAGCTTAATTGCAACCATAACCACACACTATGGATATTAGCCAAATCAGAACTCATATTGGAAGTTCACGTCTATACAAATGTTACAACCTCAAGCCCGCGGTATAGTTGTACATACCTTATCGAAGGCCTACTCTGAGGTATGCATCCACTACTGCTCTCTCATGCCCGGAATCGCATTCACCCATAATTCGGAGGGTGGTGCGCCGTGTCATCCTAATCACATGCAAAGTCCACATGGAGGAAATCCTCACTTTTTATTTTGACCACTCATATGAATGACACCACACATTTTCACAACACAAATGAACAAGTCATTCATATAACGAACAAGTCAAGCACATACATGGAATCATTTAGATTTCATAATACTACATGATATAATATTTCACAAATGAGTCACAATAACCTTACATGCATTAACAAACTCACACAAACATTGATTATAACAAACTTTACACGCATAAAGCATTATTCAAACAAGCACACAAATGTTCAACCGAACAAGTATATGAACTTGCCTTATTAATGACATTCGAGCCTTTAAAATGTATCAATCAAGACCATATATCCTCAAACAATTACCTAGGATGCAAATGATGTCATCATAAATGCTTAAATTTCACAATTCAAAATTCAAAATTTGATAGCTTATCTATCTATCTATCTATCTATGTATACACACTAAATGTCTATTAATCTCTCCTATGTGTCACCCTTTTAAGTATGCCACATCATCAAAAAAATTGTCCATTTACCTATTCACCCTTCTACTATTTTACAATTTACTTTATCTTTTATCTATACAAATTTCCTTAATTACCAACCAAACATCTCCTATTACATATAATAATAGATTACTTTCCTTTAAAATCCCAACTTTTAATTTGTTCATTTCCTTAATTACCAACCAAACATCTCTCATTACATATAATAATAGTATACTTTCCTTTAAATATATCCGAAGTTTTAATTATGTTAATTATATTGAAAATAACAAATTAATGTAACTTTACATTATAAAATTTCCTTATTTAATATTATTATATGTTCAATTGATAATCGAAAGTTGATTTTTTAAAACCAAAATTAACTTATCTATATACATATACTAAAACCCTTCTAATCTCTCATATATGTCACCCTCTTAACCTCTTCAAAATGGTGTTATAATTACAATACCACTTGAACTACGAAAAATTGACATGAAAATTGCATCCTTACCCACTTACTCATTTTTGTAAAACCTCTAGAATTGCCCAGAACTAAATATTCTCATTTGTAAAGATGCTTTAGATTGGCCTTCAAGTTGTTGTATTTGAAGCTAACCTAATTAATGTTGAGAATGTGCGCTGATGGTTTTGATTTATTTTATTTTGGTATGAAGACATAATTATAAGTCATTATTATTCGTCCAAGAGCTTATTATAGACTTTGTTGTAGTCTACTTTGTTTGATTACTAGGATATACTAGTTCAAAGTCTAATCCAAAACAAAAATGTTTAATTAAAGGGTATATATAAAAGTGGTAGATAAAAGTCATTATATATGGTGTATGTTTCTATTTTCTTAAATATATTAATTATAGAGATTGGATCATATGCATAGCGTTGAGATCACTGGATCAAGTTCATTGGACGACTCAAATCACACGTGACAGTTGAACCTCACAACTAACTAGAGTTTTTTTTGTTAGTTTATTCTCTTTCAAGGGTGTTTTCTTCGACTGTCCACCGTAAAGTAGGGTGTGTCGTTCAAAATTTCTCCATGGTCATGCATCTCGATTGTGTTGTCCATTCTCGTTCTCAATCGATTTGGCATTGATCCTTTTGGATTTAGTGTTAACTTTTGCTCACTTACACTTTATGCCTTTTTGTTATTTCTTTGTGATTTAGAGGAATTAGTTTATTTTTAGGTATTAAGGGTCATTAATTAGGAATTGATTTCGGTTGGAAACTTGGATTTGAACGAATTTAGTATCACTAGCTTCCTTGGTGCTTTGTGCGAGATGTCAACTAAGGAAAACATATTCATGGGATTTCATTGAAGATGGAGTTGTTGGGTCAATCTCTTAATTTATTCATTTGAATAATACTATGATGAATATGTATTGCATATTCGGAAGAAAATTGAATTCCGTTAAGGTGTGTGATGAATCACTATATCAAATGTTCTCTCTTGGACGGTTCATATTGGTGCAATGCCAAATGATGTGAAAGCTCTTGGAATTTTCAAAAATATGCATTCAAATGGTGTGAAGATTAATGGGCTTAATATGATCAATGTGTTTTCAACAATTGAGGATCCAAGGCTGCTAAACCCTATGAAACAAGTGTGTTCACTTTGTCATAAGATTTGATTTTTTTTACGCATACCTCAGTCATTAATACTTTAATTTCAATGTATGGAAAATGTAGAGAGATGGGTGATACTAATCTTGTCTGAGATGAGTTAGTTTTTTTCTTTTTTTTTTTGATAAGGAAAGAATTAGGAAAGGTTATAACACCGGTTAGAGAACCATCCTAGGACATCCTTTCGAATGAGAGCTTGGAGCTCTAAATCAGACCACAGGTCCGAGACAACACGAGAATGACCAAGGGCAACAATTCGATCCGCAACTCCATTGACTTCCCAGAAGACATGGCCAAAGCCGATCTCAGAGAAGGACAGCAAGTCGAAGCAAATATCGGAGATAATCATCTCAATTTCCCAGGGGCACAAACATAAACTTGCAAGAACATTAATAATACACAGGTTATCACCCTCAATAAAGATGTTTTTGATACCCAAATTCATGGCACACCGGATGACGTTGCGGTAGCAATAGCCTCCGCCATAATAGAACTGTTATTACCACATTAACAACATTCATTTTAATTTCTTATGCTTGGTTATTTCTAATGATGAAACCAAAACAAGCATTACCATTCTCCTTTCTAGATCCATCAAAAAGTTTGAACTATCCAACAAAGGGCTTTTGCCAACGAATCCTCTTTTCCTTTCGAGGTTGTTTTTTATTTATATTGTTAGGGTTAGTATCGTTATCTTCCGACATATTTTCCCTATCCCAGTTCATTATATTTATATTGCTAACAATTATTTAGGAATCAGGGGTATGGTTAATTTTTAGCACATCTATGAGCTTATCCTGAGACACCCACCTATTAGTCCAGAATTTAATAGTTTTTCCCATCCCCAACAAGCCATTTGAGGCCTTTGGAAAAGTTATTTCTAAGGGTCATTAGTTTCGCCCATTGCTAAGAGGAATTATATTTTTTTTATAATCAAAGATTGTTGATTTTTTCAGATATTAATTAGAGATTATTTTTACTTAGAGGTTATAAGGTTCTACTAGGATTTTTCATAGGAGTTTCATTTGAGGTTATAAGGTCCTTTTACTGTAGATTTACATATTTTATCCCAACTTATAAGAGGAGTATAGCACTCCTCTTTGTTCCAGAATTTTTTTCTTATTAATATTATCCAACTCTTTGTGAATAGAAGCTGGAAACATGAAGCTTTGCATGATATAGTTTGGTTTTGCTCATAGATTAGATTGGATAAGTACAACTTGACCGGCTTGGAAAAGTGGGCTAGCTTTCCATTTTTGAGTTGATTTCTTGAATTTAAAATAATATCATGAAAGGTTTCTATATTTACTTTGCCATTAATAATAGGGAATCCTAAATATTTTTCCAAAGAGGAATCATTTACATTATTTAGTATTTGTTGGATACCCGCTTTAACATTGTTATGTATATTTTTTGTAACTTGAAATGCCGACTTTTGATAATATACTTTTTGTCCTAAAAAAGAATAGAATTCTTCTATGATTTCCTTAATTTTATAGCATGATGTTTGATTTGTTTTAGCAATAATAATGATATCATCCGCAAATGCCAGAAAATGAACACTAATGCCACCTCTAGCCAATTTGAAGTCAATTTGGTTTCGTGTATTATCATAGTTTCATTGTAATGTTCTTGCTAAAATTTCCACACATAGGATAAACAGAAAGGGAGAAATATGTTCACCTTGCCTAAGACTCCTTTTCGGGTAGAAAATTTTCGTCAGTCCATTATTAACCAAGACAGAAAAAGAAACGGTTTTGACACATTCTTCAATCCACTTAATGATTTTTTTTGCAAAAGCCGAATTGTTCGAGAGTATTAATGATGAAGTTCCAATCAAGACGATCTTAGACTTTTTCCATATCCAGTTTAACTGCAAGCCACCCTTCCATCCCTTTTTTACCCCGAAAGGAATGAAAAATGTCACGGGTATTAGGATATTGTCTTGGATTGCTCTGTCAGCTACAAAAGCTCCTTGAAGAGGGTGAATTAGTTTTGGTAATATCGTTTTAAGTTATTCAGTTATTATCTTTGAGATAGTTTTATAAATAGTAGAGCATAAGCTTATAGGTCTATAATCATTTGTAGATCTAGGGTTATCACATTTAGGGATTAAAGTATAAAAGTATGGTTTATTTGTTTTAGTATTTTGCCAGAGAAAAAGAAACTTTTTACTGCTTTAGTGACCGAAGTCCCAACAATATGCTAGTATTTTTTATAGAAATAGGTCGACATACCATCAGGTCTAGGAGATTTATCACTACCAATTCCAAAGACCTCTTTCTTAATTTCCTCATTTGTAGGTTGTTATGTTAGAAAAAAGATTATCATAATTTGTGACTTCAGCTTTAATCGGATTCAGGTATGACATCATATCATTCACATTAATATCCTCTTTTTATATCTTCTTTGATAATCTGACATGATTTCTCGTCTAATATTTTCTTCACATGTTATCTCCAAACCAAGCGGCGACCTGATCTCTTTTATTATTTTCTTACTTTTCCGACCAGCTGCAATGCGATGAAAGTAGTTAGAGTTAATATCATTCGATTTTATGTGATGAAGTTTAGCTCGTTGTCTCCAGTATGTTTTGTGAAAATCTAATAATTTATCTTTTTTCTTCAACAAATTAGACTGTTTTTTAATCATGGTATGAGATGGAGTGTTGAGGGTTTGTTTCTGTACCTCTGATAGTTGATCATCTACTTCCTTCATCTGTTTAAAAATATTACCAAAGGTGGTTTTGTTCCATTTCTTTGCATTAGTTTTAAGAACATAGGTTTTCTTAACTAGTTGGTACATATAAGAACCTACAGGGTTATGACACCACGCCTGGATAACAAAGTTTTCAAAGTCTTTTCTTTTAGTCCACATTTTTTTAAATTTGAAAGATTGATGTTGTCTTTGAATATTATTGTCAAGGTCAACTGAAATAGAACAATGATCCGAGGAAAGAAAAGCATGATTTTTAGTAAAGATTGCATGGTACCATTGAATATTTTGATTATGGACAATTGTTCTATCTAATATCTCATAAATATTATTAACTTCACTATTGTTTTTACGCAATGTAAAAGTGTTACCTTGAGTAGGGATATCATGCATATCTAGAGTATCCTTAATATGGATTAGTTTTTGGAATCTTGAAATATTATTAGAAATACCTCCATTTTTTCACAATCATGTTGGATTTCATTAAAGTCACCCAAAAGGATATAGGGAAGAGAAGTTTGAGTAATGAAGTCAGATAAGCATTCCCAAAAGTTATCTTTATCATTTTGTCTAGGAGGGGCATAAGCAAAAATAATAACATAAGTTCTATTCGTATCAAGAACTTTATATTAAAGGGATATAAATCTATCAGATTGGTATAAGAGGTCCATCGTTTCATTATACAGTTGATAAGACTTCCATAAAACTCCTATACCACCGGCAAAACCTCGGGCAGGAGACCAAAACAAATGGTCAAAACCAGCTTTCTTCCAAACAACTTCCTTTGGAGGTTTATCACTTTTAGTTTCTAGGATTGCTAAGAACTGGATCCTTTCAATTTTGCATAGAATTTCAACATCTGTCCAGAAGTTCTTTTGGCTCATACCGCGGATATTCCAAGCACAAATCTTCATATTAATAACCTAATTTTATCTTTTGCAAGTATTTGGTTCTTGCGATTGTCTAGGGATATATTTATTAATAGTAAGGAAAGAGAATTTGAAAACTTAGAATGATAGGTACAAGACCCTTTGAGCAAGGTGATATTTCCAAACCTGAGAGGATGAATATTACAACGATATTTGGTGCAAAAGATGCTTAAGAAAAGCCTCTTCCCGCTAGCATTTCTAGGGCTACTATAATGGATATAAAGGTATTTAAGGGAAAGATTGGGGTAAGTAGAGGGGTCATAAGTAGGTTCCAAGACCCTTATAAGAAAACAGGTAAGGTTGTAAATACCCTTGGTCAAACCAAGATAATATAGGTTAATATTCAGGATAAACTTACAGTGGATATTGGGGATAAGGGAAACTAAGAAAACAATGTAATATGATACATATAGGCGTTATAGTAATCTGGTTCAGATTCACATTCAACAAGCAGGTTATAACACGACTTATTCTTAAAGGGAGAACGATTTAAACTAGGAAATAGAGGGTACCAATATATATTTAGATTTAGATAGACAAGATTATTAATGCATTGATTGTTTAGTAGTTCATCAACAGAAATGAAATTGATCAAAAACAAGCTAAAGAACTTACAATTGTTAATAGCATTTATAGGTTTGTTCCACTTCCAAAAGGAGGGGTGGGTTAATGGGGTATGATTTGTAGTGCCCAGTAGCATGTAGGAAAGCTCCAAGGTATGAGGAATATGTGCCCGAGAGAGCAAAGGAAGCCAACCTGTAAAAGACAGTAGATGGGCAAAAGTACGGATATTGATTAAGAATTCGTGTAAACACCAATTGATAACATATTTAGTCTTATTTATAGTATACATCAAAAACCTCGCAAATTTAACCTAAAAAATATTGGTAATATTTGTGGGGATAGAAATACGCCGCGGCTAAATATATTTGCTAAATATACAATGTATAGGCACGTATATATAACATGTGCCCGCGCCAAATTGGCACGTAAATATAACACGTGCCCGTGCCATTTAACTACTCGTCGGGTATCCGATTTTGGCACGGGCACGTTATATGTGCACGTGCCTCTTTTTTTCCATTTAAACTTATTTTTTTTATTAAAAAAAGAAACATTGTAGCACGGACACGTATCCCGTGCACGTGCTACCGTAATTTTTTATTTTATTTTAGGTTTCTTAGTTTAATCAAACTAAGAAACTATGTGTAATGCTCCTAACTTGATTGTTGTATTATTCGAATATCGATTCTACTAGGTGTAACGTAATCCTAACTTCATTATTGTATAATTCGAATATCGGTTATACTAATTATATTGTAATACTAATTTCATTATCGTATTATTTGAATAACGATTACACTAAGTATAATGTAATCATGAATTCATTAAATTATTATTCGTTATCATTCAAATATCGGTTATACTAATTATATTTTAATCCTAACTTCATTATCGTATTATTCGAATAACGATTATACTAAATGTAATATAATCCTAACTTCATTATCATACCCTAGAAATCCTAGGGTAAGCAGGGTTTGAGATTTAGAGATATCAAACCCCGTTGATTTTCATAACCTATATTGCTTGTATAACCAGTATTTGAATAATAATGTAATGAATGAAGTTAGGATAATGAAGTTAGGATTACATTATATCGTATTATTCGAATATCGGTTATACAAACTATATTGTAATCCTAAGTTCATCATCCTATTACTCGAATATCGGTCACGCTAAGTGTAATGTAATCCTAACTTCATTATCGTGTTATTCAAAGAACAGTTATACTAAGTGTTATGTAATCCTAACTTCATTATAATTATTCAAATAACGATTATACTAAATATACTGCAATTCTAACTTCATTATTGTATTAATCGAATAACGGTTATACTAAGTGTAATATAATCCTAACTTCATTATCATATTACTCGAATATCGGTTATACTAACTATACTGTGATCCAAGTTTCATTATCCTAATATATGAACATTGGTTAATCCAAGTGTAATGCAATCATAACTTCATTGTCGTATTAATCGAATAACGGTTATACTAAGTGTTATGTAATCCTAACTTAGTATAACCGTTATTCGATTAATACGATAGTGAAGTTAGGATTACAATATATTTAGTATAACCGTTATTTGAATAATACTATAATGAAGTTAGGATTACATAACACTTAATATAACCATTCTTTGAATAACGCGTTAATGAAGTTAGGATTACATTACACTTAGCGTGACCGATATTCAAGTAATAGGATAATGAACTTAGGATTACAATATAGTTTGTATAACCGATATTCAAATAATACGATATAATGTAATCCTAACTTCATTATCCTAACTTCATTCATTACATTATTATTCAAATACCGGTTATACAAGCAATATAGGTTATGAAAATCAACGGAGTTTGATATCTCTAAATCTCAAACCCTGCTTACCCTAGGGTTTCTAGGGTATGATAATGAAGTTAGGATTACATTATATTTAGTATAATCGTTATTCGAATAATACGATAATGAAGTTAGGATTAAAATTAAATTAGTATAACCAATATTTGAATGATAACGAATAATAATTTAATGAATTCATGATTACATTATACTTAGTGTAATCGTTATTCAAATAATACGATAATGAAGTTAGTATTACAATATAATTAGTATAACCGATATTCGAATTATACGATAATGAAGTTAGGATTACGTTACACCTAGTAGAATCGATATTCGAATAATACAACAATCAAGTTAGGAGCATTACACATAGTTTCTTAGTTTGATTAAACTAAGAAACCTAAAAAATAAAATAAAATATTTTTACTATAGCACGTGCACGGAATACGTGCCCGTGCTATAGTGTTTTTTTTTTTATAATAAAAACAATAAGTTTAAATGAAAAAAAGAGGCACGTGCACATATAACGTGCCCGTGCCAAAATCGGATACCCGACGAGTAGTTAAATGGCACGGGCACGTGTTATATTTACGTGCCAACTTGGCACGGGCACGTGTTATATATACGTGCCTATGCACTGTATATTTAGAAAATGTATATAGCACCTCCCTAGAAATATAAGGAGACTCTTTAGTATAGATAGTAGGATTAACCCGGATAAAGCACCAATGCATGTACTTATAACAAGAGAAAGCATCACAGAGAGGCTTCTTAACGTAGACAGGTCTTTTACTCTTGGATATGTGAAGTTGGGAAGCTGAAACACAAACAGCAAACCAGAAAACAGTGGTATGGTAAAGAGCACAAGTATTCAGAAAATGGTAAAAAGAGTTAGTAAATGTACCATGACAGATTGTAAAGATAGTATAACATTTAAACTGATCATTATAGAAGAAAGGAAATCTCTGAGTATTAGTAAATATAACAAATTTATTTGTTATCAATCTATGGCAAATAGAGATCAATTTCTCACGTAAATATTTAGGATGATTATGGTAATAGCAGAAAGCAAAATAGAGAAAGGGGTAAGCCACAAGACTAAAGAAATAACCAGAAGCAAAAGCAATAATGTCTAACCTCAAAAGCCATTGATATCTATTGTATTTATACTTGTTATTGATGATAATCCAGTTAAGAACTGGATAATCTGAGCAAGGTTTCCAAGAGTATCTTATAGATAAAACACATTCCACAGTAATTAAGGATTTAAAAATGCTCCTAAAAGAGAGATTGATCTCAGCTTTAATAGTGGAGAGAGGGTAACACCAATTGATTGTAGAAGTGAAGCCAAACCCAACAGTATAGACATCACTGCCGTACAAAAGGCTCAACATATTGAAGAGATAGGAATAATTGAGATGAACACATTAGCCTTGTACAGACAACACAAACTGAGGGGCCAATAATTCAGTGAGGGGAGCCAGCAAAAAATTATACTTAGGATAAGCAACACAAGTGCAATTTTGATGACAATCAACAAACTCAGAGGTTACATCCACTCACAATGAACAGATTCTGAATCTTAATATAGTAGATAATAGTGAAGGAATTTTGTCCTTTAATCAAATGTGCAATTACCGAACATGGAATAGGACTATTAATGGAGATTTACAATCTGGGTAATTTATGCATCGTAGTGCTTTGCTAGAAACCAATTACGATTAGGCAGTTCATTGATGGAAGAGCTCCAAGCAGGACACATTGGCTGATTCTACGACAGAGGCAGAGTACATCGCCGCTAGTGAAGCGGTGAAGGAGGCTGTCTGGATTAGGCAGTTCATTGATGAGCTCGGCGTTGTTCCTAGCATATCAGGGGCAATTGACGTCTATTGTGACAACAATGGCGCCATAGCCCAAGCCAAGGAACCGAGTTCAAGCTCCAAATCCAGATACGTACTGAGAAAGTATCACCTTATTCGACACATCGTTGATAGAGGAGACGTCAGGATGTGCAAAGTGCACACAGATGACAACATTGCAGATCCGTTGACCAAGCCTATGCCTAGGCCCAAGCATGAGAGTCACACTAGGGCTAAGGGCCTCAATCACATTGGAGAATGACTTTGAGATTGTATTGTCTTACATTATGAACTTAGTTTTATGTATGTCAGACACGTTTTATGCTTGATTATATGATATACATCTTTCATTCTTATGTAATTATTGCTTGGAATTAGATAAAATGTTCAAATAATTTATAATTCGCAAATGGGCTCATCATAAGTGTTTTGGTGAATGAAACCTCATTAAGTGAACTGAAGTTATGAATTATTCAAAGTCCATGGTCTAAGTCATTAACTTGGACATGAATGACTACATTAAAGACTATATTGTAAGTTGACTGATAGCGCCAAGTTTCATGGGCTATAGGGACATAGAGATGTCTAGTCAATTACATAGATATGTATGGATGATATGTATTGGACGGACCCACCTTAAGACTCTCCAAAAGGGCTTGAAGAGTGTTAAGTTAAACCATGATTGGTAGATTCCTCAAACATGAGTATGATATGGTTTCTCTTGATGATTGGTATGTCTTTGACGCTATTAAACGCTGACTGTAACAGGCAGTTATAAAGTCAGTGATTGTGATTGTCAAAAGTTGAGTGGGAGTTATAGTCATACAAGACTGGAGAAGTCCTCCTTCTTCATGTATACTGTGATACATGGACATGAATGGTGTCTCGGCCACTTGAAGAGCGAGAACTAAAAAATGCATGGCCATGCTCGGATGAATTATTTGTAATCATCCGTTATTTGACAGTTCAAACTCAGGAGTTCAAGAAACACATTTGATAAGAGATATGAATGTCATCATATCATCAAATAAGACACTAAGAGACAAAGGGATTTAACATTGCACACTTGTTTTAAGGACAAGTGGGAGATTGAAGGAATTGTGTCCTTTAATCAAATGTGCAATTACCGAACATGGAATATGACTATTAATGGAGATTTACAATCCGAGTATTTTAGGGATCGTAGTGCTTTGCTAGAAGCCAACTACGATTAATGGATTTAATCGGGTTAGGTCCATGGCTATAATAACCGAGTCCTATGAGGTCACACACATAGAGTTATCGGGTTGGATCAAACCGAACCGAAAGCCCATATGGGACATAGAGATTTCGGCCATAGGCTTATATTGGGAGATTGGCTTTTACTATTAATGCATAAGAGTTACCATTAATAATTACTGGATAAAGAGATATCTTATTAGAAGATATATGGATACAATATAAATATATTATATCCATTACCAAAGATAAGATACGATCTTATAAGTAATTGTTACGAACAAGGAAAACTACAATTTTCTTCTCCTCTCTAACTGCACAGCCGAACCCTAAGAAGAGAGCCAAGCTCGCGTTTTGTTCGTTCGTTCTAGAAGACAACATCAAAGGCGATCCAGATTCCAAACTCGTGTGGACCAAGTAGAGAAGCCACACTTGGGGCTTTTGATCTCCGCTGAAATCCTATAGGAATGTTTCAGACTCGTATCAAACGGTATGTAACTCTACTCCTACTTGATTCCTATTGATTCATGCATGAGATCATTGTTAGATGCTAGAAAATAGTTTTTTGAAATTCCGCTTATACGCATCTAATCCCAACAGTGGTATCACAACCTCTATTGATAGGATCAAACTTTTAAAAGAGTTAATTTTGATGCATGCCTTAATTCAAATTAAGGGGTAAATTGATATATAAGTTTAATTTGCATGATTAAAATTCTGATTTTAATTGATTGGATTAGTAAAGTTGAAGAACTTTATGAACAAATATGCATGTAAAATTATTCTATCCATACTTGATTCATATGATTTAATTATGCAAGAGATATGATATTTTGGCATGTTTTAAATCATTAGATGAAGATTTTAATTTTCATAAGATGGATCAATCACCCAAATTCTATTTTTTTATTATTATTCTGAAATTTATGAAATTGTTTCATAAAAAACCAAAAAACAGAACCGAACCGAACCCGACTCATGGGGATGAGCCTAGTAGGTGCGACCCATGGTCTGCAGGCGCGGACCAACCCTGGCTCATGGGGATGAGCCCAGCGGACCATGGTTCTGCACAGTGCAGAATCATGGCCTGCGCGTGGTGCGGTCTGGCGCGCATGGGCTCGGTTGGCTCGGACCGCGGCTGGATGCGCACGCGGCTGCAGTGGCCAGCCACGGCTCGTGCGGTGCAGACCGCGGCTCGCATGTTGGTCCACAGGGGCGGCGCAGTTCGGTGGGCACGGGTCGGTCCGGGTTTGACTCGGGCGCGACTTGGTCTGGTAGGGTAGATTTTGGGTTTTAGGATATTTTCCTAAAAAGTATAAGATAAGATCTTATTTGCCCAATTGGATAATATTTGATATTATCTACAATATAATTTCCTAAAAGTTGTTAGGATAGATTCCAACTAGATTAAGATAAGGATATTTGATATCTTACCTTGTTTATGCGTATCTTATCCAATAATGTATTTTAATGATTAATTATGATTAATTCTATATATTGATTTTAATTTTGAATTAAGAATTGATATTGAATTATTTATCTCATGCAAAGATTTATTTAATTTAATAATGTTTTATTTAAATTGCTTATTGTTATTAATTTGATTAATATTGTTGATGATATTTGATATTATTATTGCATGCATGTGATTTAAATATTATGATATTATTGCTTGCATGAGGTGACTAGTATGGCCCATTTTAGGATAGAAAATACGATCTGTGTATCGTTATGTTTTCTTGTACACGATCTGCATACCATTATGTATTTTTGTAATTTAATTTTCAATAATTAGATTATTTAGAAAATTATGTAATACAAGAAGAGAAGATCCTAAGAAGACCAAGGATGGAGATCCATAAAGGGTACCAAGGATGGAGATCCATGAAGTACAAGACCCTTGAAGATTAGATCTTTAATTTCGGTTTTTAGGACCATACTAGGATCACATTTAATTATTGCATTTTGAATGCTTTATTATTTTAAGCCATCCATGATTGTTTGTTTATGCTATTTTGTTCACTAGTAGATAGACAACCATTGCATGCTTAAGTCCCTAAAAGAATATTGAGGTATTGCCTTTCTATGTCATAACCCATGAGGCCCTTGGAATTCGTTGGATAGGTTTCGCCAAAGCGAGGTGTCATTCTTTGACCTTGGGATAGTGAGGGTGGATCTATATAAGAGATTCATAAATCTTGATATGGTTATACTCAACAAGAGACCAAAAGGCAAAGTTTTGGATCTTGAGGCATAGAGATGAGCCTGACATAGGATGTGGGCCATCAACCAAGAATTATAAGGAGTTATAATTAGTAAATGTTACTTACCTTGATCACATAAGACTTGAGGAAGTGCCAAAGTACGCTTGGGTCTTATCTGAGATAGAGTCTTGGAACCATTTTATTCACCACGGACAAACTTAATCTGAATAAAATGTGCATTTGCTTAAATTTTAAAGCATGTTTAATTTTGAGCTTTTGCATGTCAAGCATAAACTTATCTGCATATTACTTCCTTTGTAGAAATCATGTCTAGCAACGATAACTTGAAATTCACCTTGCGTTCAATTGTTGAGAAGAATAAAACTCTGAATGAACTCCATGGCATGCTAAAAACAGTTGAGAAAAATGTCCAAGTTGACAATAAGAAAGAAGTTCTTATGGTCAACAAAGGAAAAGGGTTTAAGAAGGGGCCTAAAGGGAAGCAACAAAACCAAGGGAAATGCAAGAAAGTTGCCAAACCCAAGGCAGTTGAGAAGCCAAAGGTGGCTGCTCAGCATGACTGCTTCTACTGCAAGGCCAAGGGGCACTGTAAGAGAAACAACCCCAAGTACCTAGAAGACAAGAGGAATGGAACTATGAGTTCCACTTCATGTATTTTTGTTATTGAAGTCTTAACAACCAAAGCTACTACTTGGGTATTAGATACCGGATGTGGTTCTCACATTATTTCGAATGTGCAAGGACTAAGAAGTAGGCGGCAGTTGGAGAAGGGAGAGATAGACATGCGCGTTGGAAATGGAGCAAGAGTTGTTGCGCTCGACGTAGGAGATTATAGTCTATCTTTACCTTCTGGCTTAGTTTTAGAATTGAATAATTGTTATTTTGTTCCTTCAATTACTAAGAACCTTGTTTCGATTTCAGTTTTGCATCTTGAAGGTTTTGAATTTGTCATTAAGAATGGAGGTTTTTATATTTTTAAGAATGATATTTTCTATGCCAATGCTCCCATGAGTAATGGACTCTTTGTGTTGGACCTCAAGTCTGAACTTTATAACATTAATACTAAGAGGCAAAAATCAAATGATTTGAGTGAAGCCTATCTATGGCATTGTCGCTTGGGCCATATTAGCTTGAACCGCATGAAGAAACTCCATAAAGATGGAATTCTCAAATCAATAGATTGTGAATCTTTTGAGACATGTGAGTCATGCCTAATGGACAAGATGACAAAATCACCTCTCACTGGGACGAGTGAAAGGGCTACTGAGCTACTGGACCTAATACATACTGATGTCTGTGGACCAATGAGCACATAAGCTAGGAGGCTATCGATACTTCATCACATTTACTGACGACATGAGTAGATATGGGTATATTTACTTAATGACGCACAAATCTGAATCCTTTGAAAAGTTCAAAGAGTTTCAAAATGAAGTAGAAACTCAAACTGACAAGAAGATAAAGGCACTTCGATCAAATCGTGGTGGTGAATATCTGAGCCAGGAGTTCGATCATCATTTGCGAAGTTGTGGGATCATAACACAACTGACTCCACTAGGCACACCACAACTGAATGGTGTGTCTGAAAGGAGGAACATGACCCTGTTAGACATGGTCCGATCAATGATGAGTTTTGCTAACCTTTTAGTATCCTTCCGGGGATATGCTCTCACAACCGTTGCGTTCACACTAAACAGGACTCCGTCTAGGACTATAGACAAGATACCATATGAGATATGGACTGAAAGAGTTCCAAGTCTGTCTTTTCTGAAAATCTGAGGGTGTGAAGCTTATGTAAAGCGTTTACTATCAGACAAGCTTGTACCCAAATAAGATAAATTCTTATTTATAGGGTATCCTAAGGAAACCAAGGGATACTACTTCTACAATCCCACAGAGCACAAAGTGTTTATTGCAAGGGATAATGTCTTTTTGGAAAAAGAGTTTATTTCCAAGAATCCAAGTGGGAGAAATGTTCATCTTGAAGAAGTTCAAGATAAGCAACAAACCCAACAACAAGCCGACATAGACGATGTCGACGAGGAGATTCTAGTATCTGGAGGCATAGATTCCCAAAGGGAAGTCGTCCAGGTACTGAAACCAATACCTCAAGAACCAGATTCAAATGAGGACCCACAAACAGTTGTGGAAAATGCTCCAGTTGTTGAACCCACACGTAGATCAAACAGGCCAAGGGCACAACCAAGACGATATGATGATTTCATCTTGACTGCAAGCCTTGATATTCTGCTTTTAGAAAGCGGAGAGCCTGCCACCTATAAGCAAGCAGAGACGGGTCCAGACTCCGAGAAATGGCTTAAGGCCATGAAATCTGAAATGGATTCTATGTCTGAGAATCAAGTCTGGGACTTGATAGATTTGCCAGATGGGGCAAAACCCATCAGATGCAAATGGGTTTTCAAACTCAAGACTAACAAAGATGGAAATGTATATGTTTACAAGGCAAGGCTAGTTGCCAAGGGTTTTAAACAGATTCATGGTACTGACTATGACGAGACATTTTCACCGGTCATAATGATAAAGTCCATTAGGATACTCCTAGCTATTGCCGCTTATTATGATTATGAGATTTGGCAAATGGATGTTAAGACCGCTTTTCTAAATGGATATTTAGAAGAGGATGTGTACATGACACAACCAGAGGGTTTTGAAGATCCAACAGACCCTAGGAAAGTATGCAAGCTTAAGAAGTCCATTTGTGGACTTAAGCAAGCATCCAGGAGTTGGAACATTCGATTTGATGAAGCTATCAAAGAGTTTGACTTCATCAGATGCGAAGAAGAGCCTTGTGTTTACAAGAAGTTTAGTGAGAGCAAAGTGGTCTTCTTAGTATTGTATGTGGATGACATACTGCTCATTGGAAATGACATTCCGATGCTAGAGTCTGTTAAGGGATGGCTGGAGATTTTTTTTCCAATGAAGGACTTAGGAGAAGCAGAGTACATATTGGGTATCAAGATCTATAGAGATAGATCTAAGAGGCTGCTTGGACTAAGTCAAGGAACTTATATAGATATGGTTCTTGACAGGTTCAAAATGCAAGAGTCCAAGAAAGAATTTCTACCCATGCAACATGGCATATACCTCAGCAAGAAGCAGTGTCCTAAGACACCTGCTGAGCTAGAGAAGATGAGCAAGGTCCCTTTTGCTTCAGCTATAGGATCTATCATGTATGCCATGATATGTACACGCCCTGATGTTGCATTTGCTCTGAGCATGTATAGCAGATACTAATTGAATCCCGGAGAGGCACATTGGTGTGCAGCCAAGAACATCCTGAAGTACTTGAGAAGAACCAAGGATGACTTCTTGGTATTTGGGGGTGATGACAAGTTAGTCGTTCGCTGATACACTGATGCAAGCTTCCAGACAAACCGGTATGATTTTGAGTCCCAGTCAGGATATGTCTTCATCCTGAATGGAGGAGCTGTGAGCTGGAAGAGCTCCAAGCAGGACACATTGGCTGATTCTACGACAGAGGCAGAGTACATCGCCGCTAGTGAAGCGGTGAAGGAGGCTGTCTGGATTAGGCAGTTCATTGATGAGCTCGGCGTTGTTCCTAGCATATCAGGGGCAATTGACGTCTATTGTGACAACAATGGCACCATAGCCCAAGCCAAGGAACCGAGTTCAAGCTCCAAATCCAGATACGTACTGAGAAAGTATCACCTTATTCGACACATCGTTGATAGAAGAGACGTCAGGATGTGCAAAGTGCACACAGATGACAATATTGCAGATCCGTTGACCAAGCCTATGCCTAGGCCCAAGCATGAGAGTCACACTAGGGCTAAGGGCCTCAAGCACATTGGAGAATGGCTTTGAGATTGTATTGTCTTACATTATGAACTTAGTTTTATGTATGTCAGACATGTTTTATGCTTGATTATATGATATACATCTTTCATTCTTATTTAATCATTGCTTGGAATTAGATAAAATGTCCAAATAATTTATAATTTGCAAATGAGCTCATCATAAGTGTTTTGGTGAATGAAACCTCATTAAGTGAACTGAAGTTATGAATTATTCAAAGTCCATGTTCTAAGTCATTAACTTTGACATGAATGACTACATTAAAGACTATATTGTAAGTTGACTGATAGCGCCAAGTTTCATGGGCTATAGGGACATAGAGATGTCTAGTCAATTACATAGATATGTATGGATGATACGTATTGGACGGACCCACCTTAAGACTCTCCAAAAGGGCTTGAAGAGTGTTAAGTTAAACCATGATTGGTAGAGTCCTCAGACATGAGTATGATATGGTTTTTCTTGATGATTGGTGTTTTGGGGCAAAAAGATCGAACGACCTAAATCGCCTTAGACGGGGTAACTAGTCGATCGGGTGATAGAAAACAATCCAAACCAAGCCAAAAATAGATAAACACAGAATAAATGTATAATAGCGTGATGATCTTATTAGATGTCGTGTGAATCAGACTGAATCGTGATACAACTTATCGTAATAAAACCAAAGATCGAGTGGGACTCGACCGACGACTTGTGAGTGGCGACCGGCAGGGATCTAGCGTAAGCAGCCGTTAGAGAGCTAGGTCGAGAGCGAGAGTGCTATTCTGGTGAGTTGTTTTTTTTTTCGAACGCCTGTCCTGTGTGTAATTGTGTAGGCTTCTTCTTATCTTCCTCGTCGTCCTGATATGGTAAGTCTTTTACTCTTGTGACCGTTTATGCTTCGGCCGAATATTCCATCTTCAATGCTCGGAGTGATGGTGAAGATTGCGCCATTAAATCTCTGCGTTTATGGTGGTTTGAAGGCAGTGGCCGTTGCGTGATCTAGCATTTAATGCTTGGCGAGATCCTTGCGATCCTGTCGGAAGGCATTCGACCAGAGACGTCTCGTCGGATCCTCTGGGCTTTCTTCTTCGATCTTCCAATTGGCAATGGGCTTGGGCTCGACCGATTTGACCCATCTTCTCTGGAGAATCCAGGCCCAACAATTGGTATGTCTTTGACACTGTTAAACGCTGACCGTAACAGGCAGTTATAAAGTCAGTGATTGGGATTGTCAAAAGTTGAGTGGGAGCTATAGTCATACAAGACTGGAGAAGTCCTCCTTTTTCATGTATACTGTGATACTTGGACAGGAATGGTGTCTCGGCCACTTGAAGAGCGAGAACTGAAAAATGCATGGCCATGCTCGGATGAATTATTTGTAATCATCCGTTATTTGACAGTTCAAACTCAGGAGTTCAAGAAACGCATTTGATAAGAGATATGAATGTCATCATATCATCAAATAAGACACTAAGAGACAAGGGGATTTAACATTGCACACTTGTTTGAAGGACAAGTGGGAGATTGAAGGAATTGTGTCCCTTAATCAAAGGTGCAATTACCGAACATGGAATATGACTATTAATGGAGATTTATAATCCAGGTATTTTAGGGATCGTAGTGCTTTGCTATAAGACAACTACGATTAATGGACTTAATCGGGTTAGGTCTATGGCTATAATAACCGGGTCCTATGAGGCCACACACATAGAGTTATCGGGCTGGATCAAACCGAACCAAAAGCCCATGTGGGACATGGAGATTTCGTCCATAGGCTTATATTGGGAGATTGGATTTTTCTATTAATGCATAAGAGTTACCATTAATAATTACTGGATAATGAGATATCTTATTAGAAGATATATGGATACAATATAAAGATATTATATCCATGACCAAAGATAAGATACGATCTAAGTAATTGTTACGAACAAGGAAAACTACAATTTTCTTCTCCTCTCTAACTGCACGGCCGAACCCTAAGAAGAGAGCCAAGCTCGCATTTTGTTCGTTCGTTCTAGAAGACGATATCAAAGGCGATCCAGATTCAGACTCGCGTGGACCAAGTAGAGAGCCACAATTGGGGCTTTTGATCTCCGCTGAAATCCTGCAGGAACGTTTTAGACTCGTATCAAACGGTATGTAACTCTACTCCTAATTGATTCCTATTGATTCATGCACGAGATCCTTGTTAGATGCTAGAAAATATTTTTCTGAAATTCCGCTTATACGCATCTAATCCCAACAAATAGTAAGGTTATAATAAATTTTGGTATTAATATCCAGATTATTGTACTTCCATCTGTAGTAATTTAAATTTGTAAACCAGTATCAGAAAGCTTCAAAGTAATTATTAAGCAAACAGTGAAATGAAACCATAGGCATGTTGCAACCATAGCATGGAGTAGGATACAAAGTACTAAGAACCACTAGCATAAAGCTAGGATTAGCATCACTGGAATTGAAATTACAAAAAGGGATATGCAACTACTACATTCAAGATTATTCCTAGAACCGTCATCATTTGGGGTAACATAATAGTAGAGATAGGGGATAGCATGATTGACACACGAAAGCCAGCATATGGGGATAGGCTTGGTAGTTTGAAGAGGCATATATTTGTCATAAATCATAAAAACCATAGCTTACTTTTTGGGCTTCTTGTTACCCATCAGGTTGGAAGAAGCAGTGTCACATGCCCCTTCACAGTTCTTCCTCTTGATAGACTTAGAAGAGGACATCTCTTTAGCTTGCACATCCAGAATGAGAAGTTTCTTGATCATAGAGCTTTCAGTGTTGATCGGTGCAAAGGACATGTTATCTATTGGGCCACGTTTATAATGGACCTTTATCGAAACGGCCCAGCAGACGAAGGAAGATTCCCTCCAGACGATTCACCCAGTTGGAGCAACTTAAAGCGACGAGCGAATCTCGGACTCAGTGGACGCGTGTAACTGTTGGGCCCCATATTGTTTGGTCTAGAAAGTCGGCCCACATAGCAGATGTGGCTAAACCAACGAGGCATGCATATCGTGGGGCAAGGATCTCAGCCATCTGTTAATCAACCTGACGACCCCCGAAGATAGTGGAAGATAACGGCTAGTCTAGTTGATTTTTGGATAAAGAGTTTGGATCATATGCGGAGCACTCTTCCCGTGCGGACGTGCGGAGCATGCACTTTAGGGCCTTATTTGTGCACTTTAATGTCTTATTTGTGCACTTTTTCAAAAAAAAAATTTCTTTTACAAATTGTTTTCCAAGCATTTTTCAAAATTTTTGCAAAAGTACACAAATAAGGCTCTAAAGTGCACAAATAAGGCCCTATAGTACATGTCCGCACGGGAAGAGTGCTCCGCACCAGAACCGCACTCTTTGGATAAAAACATGTATATATTAGGTTAGAAAAGGCTCCTAAGGGGAGACATTATCATTTCTATTGAATACAAGTTACAATTTGCTACTCTCTTACTCGTTTTTACAATCATTCTCTACCTCAGTTCTTCATTTCAGTATTGAAGTGACCGACGATTAAATCATTTGATTCGACCAATCTATTATTCGAAGGAGATAAGCTTGTCTTTGCATCTATTCAATCTTATTTCGTCTAGATCTTTGTTTGATTTGGATCATTTGGATATAATCAATCTAATTGTTGTCTAGTTGCCCTTCTTTAAGCGATTCAGGTCGGTTCGATCTTTTTCGCCCAAAACAATTTGGCGCCCACCGTGGGGCATCTAGCCAATCAATGATCCAATCATCAATCCGATACTCATCCCATCATGGCCGGCGCTGGAACCATAATCCTCGTCGAAAATCAAGCTCAAGGCAATGTCCAAATCGTGAACCAGGCAGAGGACATCAGCGGCCAACCAGTCACAGACTCGCAAATGCAAGAGCTCGCAAGAACCATGAATGTCCTCTAAGAGAAACTGGCCCAACAACGTGCCAGAACTGAAACGCTAAGTGCTCAATCTGAATAAGAAATCGCTCGATTAACCCGTGAAAACGAGTTTTTAAAGTCGCATGTACACTCGGCTGTATCGGTCCCCAGAGGCTCAAGACACATAGTCAACACGGAGGGATTGTCTACACGACTCAACTTGGATGGAATGGACGCGACACCTGAGACGGCGACTAATGCCTCCCTACCTACTGGTATGTTCTAGACCCCTCCGGTCACTTTTGTTACGACTAACATACCAAGTTTTGTAGCCGAGCCCCCCGAAGCTCGAGCGACCCATCCGCATGTAACAGCTCCGGCCGATCTCCAGGCCCTCATATAGCAAGCTATCAATGAGCATATGAAGACTCTGGATGATCGCATCACACGGATCCCGGGAGTTCCCCAACCAATCGAGAAAGAAGCAATCAACGGATACGAGGATTCACCTTTCGCAGAGACGATTGCACGCATCGAGATTCCTAAAAAGTTCCATGTCCCCAACATGCCCAACTACTACGGGACCGGGGACCCCGATGATCACGTCTCAATTTACAAACAAAAATTAATGACTATTTCGATCCCAAGAGGGAACCACGAGGTAGTCATGTGAAAAAGCTTTGGCACGACCCTCGCGGGATCTGCGTTAACTTGGATTATGCATTTACCACAAGGTTCTATCGCTTCCTTCGCCGACTTAATCAATTCGTTCAAAGTTCAATTCGCTAGCAGTCGACGATTAGAAAAGCAGTCAAGCGACCTATACAGGATTGTGCAAAGGTATGGTGAACCTCTAAGAGATTATCTTAACATGTACAATAAAGAGAAGGTCGCGATCCCGCATTGCGACGTCCCAACATCGATTGAAGTGTTCCGCCGAGGTCTGGTCAGAGGCAGTGAACTCTACCGCAAATTGACCAAATACCCATGCCGAAGCTTTGAAGATGTGCAAGCCAAAACCATGGCACAAGTCATACTCAAAGAAGATGAAGAGCCTTCTAAGGCAAATAAAAGCCCCGATCAAGTTGATCGAAGAGCATCCTCAGATCATCGACGCGATCGACGTACGACACAACCTTATCCTAAGGGGCGGAGCGACCCCGGTCAGGTAAACAACTTTATGACAGGAACCAGGATTGGAAGAACAACCCCACTCTCCCTCTGAAGCTCCACTCTTACAACTTTAACATCTCCGTATCGGAGCTCGTAAAGAGTTTCGACAAATATGGAAAAGAAGTAAGGTGGCCTCGGAAGAGCGACAAACCAGACGCAAAGAAAGACATGAACCGGTGGTGCGAGTTCCACGGGGACCACGAACACTCGACGGACGAATGCATAGCCCTTCATAAGGAAGTCGCAAGACTCCTCGCGCAGGGGCTATTACGCGACGTCATCTCCGACAAAGCCAAAATGACCCTCGATCGAAGGGACCAGGTAAAATCCGACAAGCCGTCTTCTCCGGTTCCCACTAAAATTGTTAACACCATTTCAGGAGGGTCGGACGTGTGTGGAAACACATACTCGTCCGCCAAGAGATATGCCCGAGAAAGCAAAGGTGACGAGCCGATTCGGGCGGAGACAAGACAATCGCAAACCGCCAACGCCCCCGCCATTACTTTCGACGACTCGGAAGCCCAAGAGTTAGGCGACCACCACGACGGTTTGGTAATTTCTCTTTCAATTAGCAACTGCCTTATCCGTCGCGTTTTAATCGACACATGTAACTCCACCAACCTGTTGACACTCGACGCCTTAAAGGGTATGGGTTTAAGCGAGGACGACTTAACCAAAAACTCTACCCCGCTAGTCGGATTCAACGGGGAAGTTAAATATACCCAAGGCGAGATCGTGTTGACTACATACGCTGGCGGAGTCAATCAACAAGTAAAGTTTTTAATACTCGACTGCCCATCCCCGTACAATGCAATCCTTGGCAGACCTTGGATCCACGCCATGAAAGTTGTACCTTCCACTTACCACCAGACAATAAAGTTCCCTACCAAGTGGGGGTTACAGGAAATAAGGGGCGACCAGCGGACTGCTAAGGAATGCTATGTCACTTCAATGAAAGGGGCAGTCGACAAGTCTTCCGCATATCAATCACAGTGTGGCAAGAGAACCACACGATACATCGAACCAGAGATGGAACGACTCGACGAGATCGCGCTGGATCCCTCAAAGCCAACACAAACGGTAAGGGTCGGGTCGGATCTGAACGATTCGACCAGATCATATTTAATTTCCTTTTTACGGTCCAACTCTGATTGTTTTGCCTGGTCACACGAAGACATGGCGGGGATCTCCCCAGATGTTATTACTCACAAATTAAATGTAGATCCCACATATCCTCCGGTCAAGCAAAAAAGGAGAAAGTTCGCACCTGAGCGTAACAAAATCGTGGACGACGAGGTCAAGAACTTACTCGAGACATGTAAAATAAGAGAAGTCAAGTACCCCGACTGGCTAGCAAACGTCGTCGTGGTTTAAAAGAAGAATGGGAAATGGAGAGTATGCATCGACTTCACAGACCTGAATAAGGCCTGTTCAAAAGACTCATTCCCATTACCACATATCGACGCCATGGTTGACGCGACCGCCAGACATGAAATGTTAACATTCATGGACGCGTTCAGTGGATACAAAAAAATTCTCATGGACCCCGATGACCAAGAAAAGACAGCCTTCATAACAAGCCAAGGTACGTACTGCTACAAAGTCATGCCTTTTGGATTGAAAAACACAGGGGCCACATATCAGAGGCTGGTGAATAGAATGTTCAAAGACCAGATCGGAGACACCATGAAAGTTTACATCGATGACATGCTCGTCAAGTCCAAAGCGACAAGGGACCACATCGAACACCTGAAAGAAGCATTCGACTAAATGCTCTTTCGGGGTGTCTTCAGGATAATTCTTGGGATACAACATGAAACTATAACATGAAACTAAACCCGACTAAATGCTCTTTCAGAGTGTCTTTAGGATAACTCTTGGGATACATGGTGACGCAAAGGGGGATCGAAGCCAGTCCAGATCAAGGCTATTGTCAACCTGAGGTCCCCCTGATGTGTTAAAGACGTCCAGAAATTGACAAGACGGATAGCAGCATTGAACAGATTCATATCAAAGTCGTCGAATAAATGCAAACTCTTTTACGAAGCCCTAAAAAAGAACAAATCGTTCGATTGGGCAGCAGCACACGAACAAGCCTTCCAAGACTTACAGACGTATCTGGCGAGTCCCCTCCTGCTGGCTAAACCAAAATACGACGAGCCATTACCATTATATCTAGCCGTATCAGAATCAGACGTCAGTGCAGTCCTGACAAGAGAAGAAGATAGCAAACAATCACCGGTCTACTACGTAAGTCGTTCCCTACTTCCTATCGAGACAAGGTACACGTCACTTGGAAAATTAGTCTTGGCACTAGTTATGGCCTCAAACAAGTTAAGACCCTATTTCGAATCACATACTATTATTGTGAGGACTAACCATCCCATGAAAGCCGTCATGAGAAAACCGGAATTTACATGATGAATGGCTAAGTGGGCTATACACCTTAGCGGATTCGACATCGAGTACGAGCCAAGGACGGCGATCAAATCTCAAGCTTTAGCCGACTTTGTGGCCGATTTCAGCCCTACACTGGAACAAGAAGCCATGAAGGAGGCCGAACAACTGAAAGTTGAAGAGGACCGGGGCACATGGCAACTCCATACAGATGGAGCGTCGAACGTAAGAGGAGTCGGCCTAGGTGTCGTACTAAAATCGCTACAAGGGGACCACATAGCCCAAGCTGTGAGATGCAACCAACAATGAAGCAGAATATGAAGCCCTCATATTTGGATTAACACTCGCGCACGATCTCGCAATCCTAAGCATAGAGGTGACATGTGATTCTCTCCTGATCGTCAACCAAGTACAAGGTTCGTATACCGCTAAAGACGATAGGATGATGGCATATTTGGATGTCGTCAAAAAATTGGCAAGCAAATTCCAGAACTTCACCATCCGACAAGTCCCGCGCGACCTCAACACACAAGCCGACGCTCTAGCAAATATTGGCTCCGCCCTACATCCCAACGACTTCCACAACATCCCATTGGCACACATCACCACACCGGCCGTCCCCAAAATCTTCAAAACAGCTAATCCAGATGACATTCAGACAGTGAACGAATTACCCTTGGAAGAAGTCATTTCAGCAGAAGTAGGCGACCATACAGAAGAAGACTTAGTGGACAACCAAGATGATTGGACTACGTCCTACATCAAGTGGTTCAAAGATGGAATACTGCCAACAGACAAGACAGAAGCCAAAAGACTTAAGGTATAATCTGTAACATTTGATCTAACAGATAATGTTCTATACAAACGATTTGTCACAGGCATATACCTACGCTGCCTCAAAAAAGTTGAGGTACAACGCGTCTTACAATCCTTACACGACGGAGAATGTGGAAACCACACTGGGGGACGCAGCCTGTCCGACAAAGCTCTTAGGACGGGTTACTATTGGCCTACAATGAACAAGGACGCAATCGACTACGTCAGAAAGTGCGACGCCTGCCAAAGGCACCCGCCCATCACTCACCAACCATCAGAAATGCTTCATCCAACTCTAGCACCCTAGCCTTTCATGCGATGAGGAATGAACATCGTCGGGAAACTACCACCAGCATCAGGACAACGCGTCTTCTTCCTGGCTATGACCTATTATTTCTCTAAATGGATAGAAGCCGAAGCATATCGAGAGGTAAAAGAAAAGCACGTCATCTCATTCATAAAACGTAATATTCTATGAAGATTTGGCGTCCTTTCAGAAATCGTATACGATAATGGCTCCCAATTCATCGATAGCAAGACGTGATCCTTCTACAAACAATGGAACATCACACTAGTCACGTCCATGCCAAGATACCCACAATCCAATGGTCAAGCGGAATCCAGCAATGAAATCATCATCAACAATCTCAAAAAATGTCTCATAGGGGTAAAAGGCAAGTGGGCCGGCGAGCTCCCCTTGATACTATGGTCTGACAGGACGACACCAAAGAATGCAACGGGACAGAGCCGCTTCTCACTAGTCTACGGGAGCGAGGCGGTCATCCCCACTGAGCTACTGGTCCCAACTGCCAGATATGGGCTTCAAACCCCAGAATAAAACGACGTCGAATTGGCTCACAATCTTGACACCATAAGCGATACCAGAGAGAAAACCAGAATTCGAATGGTCCAATACCAACAACAAGTCGCCAGGAGCTATAACAAAAACGTCAGTGTTAAAGTCTTCAAGTTAGGAGATTGGGTCCTAAGGAAAACTTTCCAGAACACCAAAGATCCAACCGACGGGAAGCTGACATCTCAATGGGAAGGACCTTACCTCATCAAAGAAGTCATCGGACAAGGAGCATACCGACTAGAAACCAAAGACGGACAACCAATTCCCAGAAGCTGGAATACGACCCACTTAAAGTTGTATCACTTCTAAACCTTTCTTTCCTTCTTATTTTCTTTACGTCTATTTTGATTACACTTGTCAAATTACGTTACTGACTTAAGCATCGGAGGGCCGTTGGGTCAACCCCCAACGGTCGCCCCAAGACCTTTCCTTTTTTGTACTCTTAACACGATTTGAACATGAACGAGAGGCCTCAAAGACAAACACGGCATTCAAGCTTAAAAGGATATCCTTATTATATACAAAACAACGCTTAAAACACACAAGTCGATCGACACACATGGAATGGAGAGACGAAACACCACAAACACCCTACTTATAAGACTTGTCCTGATCAAGGTACTCGTCCTTACTCTATATTACAGACAACTCTTCCCTGGATAGACAAAGCATGCCACATTAACATTTACAATTACAGGTCAACATGACCAAACATCTTGCATCATGGCCAAGGCGCGATTGACAAAGCCCACCTGCAAAAAAGCACACCAAACAAATACAAGGTACGTAGCAAATACTAAAATGTTTACAAAATACGCGACCCGCGATGGTGGACGGGTCACCAAAACATCATCCTTCTCATCGCTACGATGGGGCACAACACACCGTTTGAACGTTTAAAAGAAAAATGTCCACAATACTATGAGAAACATTGTCATCAAACAAACAAACTTACGACTCGCCTGACCTCTCGTTAACCTCCGCAGACACAATTTTTCGGCCCTCTGCCGCCTCTGAAAGCTCCCTCGACGCGTCTCTAATGACCTCTTCGGTCGCTTCAAGATCAGCTTCCTCTCTCTGCTTGTCCTCTCCAAGGCCGATTAACTTGAACAACTCATTGCCAGGATTACCGTAGGGGTACAGAAGATCCATGTTTGCTCTCATGTTTTCAATTTTCCAAGACGAATGAGCCCTATGGCATACTCCTCTATCATTTCAATACGAGACTTGAGACAGAAGTATGCCCCAACATCGGTGGCGACTTGGGCATCCTTCACACAGATTCCTTCAATACTGCCCTCGAGCTCCGCGAGTCGAGCCTGCGTCTTCTCCAACTTCTTCTCAGCCAAAGCCTGTTTTCTCTCGACATCCTTGATGCGCCCACTAGCTACCTTTAGTTGGCCTTCGGCCTCAGCTACTCGCCTGTCAGCCTTGTCATTTAAATCTTGCACAGTGGAAAATGCTACATTTGAGTATTGGAGAGCCTGCACACAACAGACCATGTAAAAGACATTGTAATAAGATCAGTACGCACGTATTAGCAAAAAATCCACATAAATTTCACTTTACTTACTCGCCAAGCGGTTGCCCCGGCCTCATCAATACAGTCGATAGGATGCAGGTCGCCGATTTCTCTCTTGGCCTCCGGATCCAAAGTGTGAAGTAACTCTTCCAAGTCTCTGCCCTTCATCATTCCCGCCGGCAGCTTTGGGGCACCAATCGATTTTCTTTTCGCCCTTGAAGTCTTGGACGACGGCGAATCTAGGGCGATAACCCTAACCGACGAAGGAGCTTTGACAGCGGTTTTCACCGCCGACGAGGAGGCCTTGGTTGCCGATAGCTTTTGGTCTAAGAGACTCTTCCCCAACAAGTGAGCACTCGACCTCGCGCCTCGAGATGCTGTAAGGTAAGCACACCAATATAAGCATACGAACACCCCAAAGACCACCCACATGTATACTTGGAGGAACGAACAAGTGCCTTTGGTAATGGAGGTGGATGGAGTTGCCATGCTCGAAGGACCGAGAGCCAGATAATTCACGTTCTTAAACGATCTATCAGCCTCTGAGAAAGCAAGCAAAACTTCAGTAATCGCGGGAAAGTCATAATCCATCTTTTCCTCTGGATTTGGCACTGTAAAGAGACACACGTGAGCAAAAGTTAACAAGACATCAAGATATGAATCCAAAAAGACTAATACAATACATGATGTCCTCCAGACGTCGCATAAGAAAGAACAGTCGAAACCCCCTTCAAGCGACTTTTTCTCCACAAAGAAGAATCGCGACCTCCATCCTCGGTCGTTAACATTAAGATTCAGAGCGATCGGTTCCCTATCCTGTCTAAGGCGCAATTGAAAGCGAGAAGAGCCTCGACTACTCAAGTAATAAGAGTACCAGAGAGCATCGAAGTCAAAATCGATCTCGACACTGGAGACCAAAAGATCAACTACCCTAAGGAGACGCCACGCGTGTGGCATCACCTAACATGGAGCAAGATGAAGAACGGCCAAGAAATTTCTCACTAGACTCGAGAAGGGGAAAGTATGACCTACCCTAAAAGGATATTCGAAGAAACAAACCCATCCATCCCGACATAAGTCGGCACGTTCTTGAGGAAAAGGAAGACGAGCAACCATTTCAGGAGGGAACTAACCTATCTCTAGAATCGTATCCAACTCTGACTGAGTCAAAGTTCCGGCTAGGGAATCATCCGGGCTAAGTAGATTTGAGGGGGAAAAGCCGTTGTTTTTCTCACCAATGCATAAGGACGAAGCTCTAAACTTCTTCGATCTTGAAAACGACATAGCTCAAAAGAAAACGGAAAGAAACTTGAAAAGTTCTTACCTTTGGAACCAAGACCCTCTGCAGGAAAAAAGAAGATGGTGAAAAGAAAGAGAAGTGACTACCCATTTATGGTGAAAACTGCCCATAGTCAAATCCTATCAACCAGTAAAAATGCACCACGTCATCGATCCACTGCAACAGAATTGGCAATAGGAAGATCACGTTCAGAAAAGAGTTAAAAAATCCAACCGTCCCCTCAACCGTTGCTTTCGGCCCAGTTTGATTTTTTGGGGCAATTGTTGGGCCACATTTTTAATGGACCTTTATCGAAATGGCCCAGTAGACGAAGGAAGATTCCCTCCAGAAGATTCACCCAGTTGGAGCAACTTAAAGCGACGAGCGAATCTCGGACTCAGTGGACGCGTACAACTGTTGGGCCCCGATTTGTTTGGTCTAGAAAGTCGGCCCACATAGCAGATGTGGCTAAACCAACAAGGCATGCATATCGTGGGGCAAGGATCTCGGCCATCTGTTAATCAACCCGACGACCCTCGAAGATTATGGAAGATAATGGCTAGTCTAGTTGATTTTTGGATAAAAACATGTATATATTAGGTTAGAAAAGGCTCCTAAGGGGAGACATTATCATTTCTATTGAATACAAGTTACAATTCACTACTCTCTTACTCGTTTTTACAATCATTCTCTAGCTCAGTTCTTCATTTCAGTATTGAAGCGACCGATGATTAAATCATTTGATTCGACCAGTCTCTTATTCGAAGGAGATAAGCTTGTCTTTGCATCTATTCAGTCTTATTTCGTCTAGATCTTTGTTTGATTTGGATCATTTGGATATAATCAATCTAATTGTTGTCTAGTTGCCCTTCTTTAAGCGATTCAGGTCGGTTCGATCTTTTTTGCCCAAAACATTATCATTCAGCTGGAGCTCAGGTGGTGGCTCTTCATTCAGGATAAGGGCCATATCAGATTCATTGTAAGGGACATCATCAAGGAGGTAGTCCTCATTGGCTTCATCTTCAAGCAGGTTGTCATTCTCAAAGTCAAATTCATTGTATTTCTTGAGATCCTCCATGAACTTAGCATTGTTTAGCTGGGAGGAAGGATATGAAAGGTATGTGACACTAGTTTCAACCAAAATAACATCATTTGGGTTGGTTTTTTGGGGAGGGGTAGTGGGCAGGGATACATTATTGCTAACACTCAAAACAACAGTGTTAGCAATGTTTACACTGTTGCCTTGTGGAACAGAGTCAGGAATAATCACAGTATGGATGACAGGGGGAGTAACAGACAGTGGAGCAGTAGAAATATTATCTTCAGATTGAGCATCAACATCAACATGGATAATCTCCTCAGAGGAGACAATTTTGGTAAGCTCTTTTGAATCCATAGAAGATCCATCTGATTTATAAGCAACTGAGAAGCCCCCAATGTTATCAAGGTAGGGCTTAAGACCTTGAGGATTTTCGGAAGGTTTTGAAGCAAAAATTTTAGCATTTTTATTCGAAACAGAGGTCCACTCCCCAAAGTCAAAAGAGGTAGTAGTATGGATGGTGTTTTTGGCTGAAGTGTGTTTTTTGAAGGTAATTTGTAGTTTAGGAGGAATGTGTCTTCTAAGAGGGCATGAACACATGGTCCAGGCCCCCACAATTTTTACAACCTTCAAGATTGTCTTTAAACCAGAGTTTATGCTCTCCAACATTACCATTTTCATCAGGAATGAAAATAGTTCTGTCAATGGTATGGCTAAAATCAATATTGATGCAGAAACGGACAAACTTGGCCCATTTCCTATTGGAAGCATTAGTATCAATCTTGATAAGCTTGCCAATTTTATACTCCTCAAGGATAGTTTGGATGGCTTCAAAGTTATAGTATTCAGGTGAAAGCAATGGAATTCCCACCCATATATCAATCTTTGAAATGTTCTCATTTTGGGGTTAAAATAAGAAGAAAGAGCTGGTCAAAAAGGTGGTAAAGGGTTAGAGAACCGAATTTCAAACCAGCCAAACTGTCTATCAATAAGCTCAAATTTTCCCATCAAATTTGAGTTTGCTTGTAATTCTAGAAAAAATCAACATGTTTACCCACAACACATAGGGGCAGATTTTTTTATTTTTTCAAAATTCTCTTTGACTTTTGTGCGTTTTGCAAGAAAAGAGGAAACATCACGTTTCACCTTTCCATTGCTGTTCTAACTAGCTTCAAAATAGGGTTAAGAGTTTTGTTAGAGGTTGAAACTCCAGAGGTTTGTTTTTTTTTCTCCCAAGGGAGGATTTGGTATTGAAACTCAAGTGGTTTGTTTTTTTTCTCCCAAGGGAGGATTTGGTGTTTCCTTAGCAGAGCGAAGGATGAGTTTTTCTCTCACAGAGGCCTTAGAGAGTAGTGTATCACGAAAGGATTTTCCCCTTTCTCCTTGGATAAAGGATTCATAGTGAAAAACAAAGTACGGAAGAGACAATATGAAGATAAACTAGTAAGAACTTTAGCATGGAAAGGGGATTCTTTAAGATTGCACTTTGGAGCAGATGTGAATATTCCAGACCACACAAAGTTCAATCAGTCCATACGAACGTATGGATTTGATCCATAACAGAGGGTTCCAACCCAAAGTTTCCCCTGCAAGTTCCTTCACCAGGCAAAGACACCAAGAAAGTACACTGAGAGGAATGATCCATCAGTTTGCTATTTTTATCCTTAAATGATTATAAATTTGACTCAAATAAAAATATTAAACTATACTATAGGTTGTTTAATTGCATAAATGACATTGTTATGTCTGTATAATCCAAGCTTGGTTGTTACATATCGTATTGGTATATCATGCACTTGTAATGTGTGGAATTCAAAAGCAGTGAACCGGGTTCACTTAAGTGTAATTGGGCCGGTTTGGGTTCACTTAAACCGAGCAACCCCGTAGCTGTTAACTAGCTCGGTTGGATGGCTTGGGCTTAATGGGCCTAACTGATCCGTTGCTAGCCGTGGCCCATCTCCTCACTGAAGCCTAGCTTTGAAGACGTTGCTTTATAAGCTCCCTTTACAGCTCCTAGGGTTTTACCATAAGCTAATCTATCTGTGATGATTCAGAGAGAAAGAGCGGAGAGAAAAGAGAGAGATGAGAGTGTCGGTGGCGCGTTGGTCTTCTCGGTGGGGCGTGACTCCCAGCGACGACTTCTTCTGTGGTTGAGAAGTTCTTTGGCTTTGAGAAATCCAAAGACTCTCATGATCTTCTTTCTGCTTCTCTAGTCTTCTCTGTTGTGATGGGTTTGTGATTTGGTTTTCTGTTTTTGGTTTTGCCGTTCTTGTGCATGTAAACTATTGTAAACTCTGAATCTCTTAGTGCATCTTGGGTGAACCTCCCCTCCCGAGGTTCCGTAAAGTAGGGTTTCCCCGAACTGCGTCAACAAATCTCTTGTGTTCTTTTGTTCTTTCGTTTCTTTGTCTTGCGAAGTTTCGATTGGTTGAATCTGGCAAACTTGAGATTATGTTGGCTATGTCGGTTTTCAATGTGGTATCAGAGCCTTGCTCTTTGTTTCCTTTGACTGCTTCCGTTGTAAACCCTAATTTTGCTCTTGCATGCGACTTTTGAGGATCTGTGGCTACTTGTGTGAAACCGAGAAACTTTTGATGATTACTTGAGACTGGATTTGTGAAAGTGTGAAATATTAGGGTTTTCACGACTATTGCTCATTTCTGGTTATCTCTGAGTAATTTTGAGTTCTTGGTTTGTTTTGAATCTTGAGTTTCTCGTCTGTTGTATTCGGGCTCTTGATTCTGTTGTGATCTAGTGGGTCATCTTGTTACTTGACTTTTGTGTGTTGAGCAAGATCTCCTTGTTCCCTGCTTGCTTTTCTTGACTTTGGTTCGAGAAGTTGACCTATTGGGAACTGTGCTGTGACTTGATCTCTCTGTGTTTTGTTGAGATCAGTGTGTCTCTGCCTAGTTGATTTTCAGTTTCCATTTATTTTCCTAACACTGCTTCTGTGTTGTTCTTAGGAGTTATAAATGGCAGAAAACATGAAGTTGAAGCCATTTGATGGCAATTTTGACTATGCAATGTGGAAGGTTAAAATGAAGGCCATTTTAATAAAAGAAAAATGCTACAAGGCAATCTATGAGGAGTGGCTCATAGGGACCATCAATGCTGAGATAAAAGATACCCAGGACTTAGCTCATTATGAGATTATGATAAGATTAACTGACGACGTGGCTCATCAGGTTGTAAGTCATACTCAACCTAAGGCTCTCTGGAATGCTTTAGATGATATCTATTTGTCTAAGTCTTTGCCTAGTAGAATTTCCCTTCTGTGCAAGTTGTTTACCTTCAAAATGAATGTGGCTTTGATTGTGCATGAGAATTTTGACATCTTCTTGAAAATGACTCAAGACTTAAAAAGATGTGATGATGAAATTAAAGAGGAACATCAAGCTGTTCTTCTGCTGAATGCTTTACCTGCTCAGTTTGATACTTTAAAAGATGTTATCCAATATGGTAGGGATACCCTCACTATGACTAAGATAACAGAGGCTATTATTCAGAAAAACGAGACTCTTAAAGTGTTTAAGACTAAATATGGGTCTAAAACTGAGACTAAATATGAAGTCATGATGGCTAAGGGTAAAAGCAAAAAGAAATTTTAGAAAAGGCCTAAGAAAGATAATTCTGAAAAGGCTAATGATGACAAGAAAAATTCTAAGTGTCATTACTGTAACAAAGAAGGGCACTGGGTCAAAGACTGTCATAAAAAGGCTAGAGATGAGAAAAATAAAGATAAAAAGGATTCTGGCTTCTCTAATGTGTGTGAATGTTGTACTCAATATTTTGATGAGCTTTTGATGGTTGCTTGTAATGATGATGATGCCTCTTCTTGGATTCTTGATTCTAGTTGTACAATGCATGCTACCCCTCATAGAGGGTTGTT
This sequence comes from Rheum nobile, assembly GCA_027886185.1. Classification (NCBI taxonomy): domain Eukaryota; kingdom Viridiplantae; phylum Streptophyta; class Magnoliopsida; order Caryophyllales; family Polygonaceae; genus Rheum; species Rheum nobile. Next base: position 3,432,882 of record WOAB01000639.1, read on the forward strand.
TGAATGTAATAAATGAGGGAAAAGTCATGTTGGGTGATCATACTTCATTGGCTATAAAGGGTATTGGTAGGGTTCCTCTAAAAATGCATGATGGGAAGGTTAGAACTTTGCAGAATGTGAAGTGGGTTCCTAATTTAAGGAGGAACATGCTTTCTGAATCCATGTTTGATGATTTAGGTTGTCACATCAATACTCACCATGGCATAAGGGATGTTATCAGAAATGGAACAGTTCTTAAAATGAGCATTAAGAAAGGAGGACTGTACTATGTACAAGCTTCTCTTGAACTTAATGTCTCTACTGTGTGTAAAAATGGTGATAACTTAGATCACACTAGAACTTGACATGCTAGACTTGGTCATATAGGCAATAAAGGTTTACATTACCTGCATAAAAATGGCATGATTGATAAAAAAACTGCATGATTTGAAGTTTTGTGAAACCTGCATATTTGGTAAAAAGATTACTCACAGTTTTCCTAAGTCAACCTACACTACAAGCAGGCCCCTTGAGTATATTCATTCTGACTTGTGGAGGCCTGCCCAAGTAGAGACTATTGGAGGTAGAATATATTTTCTATCTCTAATAGATCACTACTCCAGAAAAGTATGGGTTTACTTACTAATGACCAAAGATGAGGCTTTTGAAAACTTTAAGAATTGGAAAAATTTGGTTGAAAGTCAATCTGAACATAAAGTGAAATGCCTTAAGACTGATAATGGTTTAGAATTCTGCAATGCTATCTTTGATGAGTACTGTAAAAGGCATGATATTAAAAGACACCTCACTGTCCCTGGCACCCCTCAGCAGAATGGTACTGTTGAGAGGATGAACAGAACCTTGCTTGAAAAAGCAAGGTGTATGCTCATAAGTGCAGGGATGAGAGGGTCATTATGAGGTGAGGTTGTTATAACAGCTACTTACCTCATAAGTAGATCTCCATCCTCTGTAATTGGATTTAAAACTCCACAAGAAATGTGGACTGGCAAGAAACCTAACATAGCACACCTAAGGCCCTTTGGTTGTAGTGCTTATGCCCAAATTTCTCAGGGTAAACTACAACCTAGAGCACATAAGTGTGTTATGCTAGGTTACCCTGAAGGTATAAATGAATATAAACTACTCCTTATATAACCTTGGTAATTACATCCAGGTCAGTTACATTCAATGAGGATGAGTTTCACTTTAAGTCAAAACTAATGCCCATTGCTGAGCATACAAGTACCCAATTATCTGAGCCTAGAGTTGGAATCCCAACTGGACAGTTATTTGACAACAATATCCCACTGAAAGTGGATGAAGAGGAGTTCGACATAGGTCACTCCCAAGGTGAGGAAACCTCTTCAGGGAGCCCTAACAATTCTCACACACATACAACTGGCAATTCTGGAGAAATGGAACCTCAAACTCACCAAATTGGTGGGGGCAGTAAGTCACTTTAACCAATTAGATGTTGAGTCTTCTGATGCACTGAATGACAACCTGAATTCTGAAACTGAAATAAATGATCATGATGATTCTGGTGTGTCTATGCATGATAATTCTTATTTGAATGCCCTTGCTGTGCATGACTTAACTGACTATCAACTTGTAAGAGACAGGGAACCTAGAATTAGGATTCCTAATAGAAGATTGCAATTTGATGCTAATATGGTTGAGAGTTATGACAAAATTGTTGAGTTTGGTTTCTTGGTTGCCAATGTTGTGAAGAATTATACCCCTGAAACATATGAACAAGCTATGAACTGTTCCCATGCTAATGACTGGATTAAAGCCATGCATGAAGAAATACAATCAATGCATGTTAATAACACCTGGACTCTTGTTCCTAAACCTGCTAAAGCTAGACTCATTGATGGCAAGTGGATTTATAAACTGAAAGTTGGCAATGATAGTAATGATCCTCCTAGATATAAAGCTAGACTTGTTGCTAAGGGCTTTACCCAAAAGGAAAGAATTGATTACAATGACATCTTTGTTCCAGTAGTTAAATACAAAACAATGAGACTTTTGCTTGCAATGAATGCTGTGTATGATTGGGAATTAGAACAAATGGATGTTAAAACAACTTTATTGCATGATGACCTGGATGAGACCATATATATTAGGCATTCTAAGGGCTTTGTTGATAAAACTAAACCTAATCATGCATGCCTATTAAAAAGGTCCATTTATGGGCTCAAACAGTCTCCTAGGCAATGGAACAAGAAATTTAATGCGTGTATGAGGTCTTTGGACTTTGTTAGAAGTCAGTATGATACCTGTCTTTACTTGAAATCTGTGAAGATTAAAAATGCCTTGCATGTTCTGCTTTATGTTGATGACATTCTTCTCATTAGCAGTTCTAAGGTTGCTATTTCTGGTGTCAAAAATGACTTGCAAAAACACTTTGATATGAAGGACCTTGGTCCTGCACATAAAATATTAAGTGTTAATATCATTAGGGACAGGAAAAGTAAGACCATCAAACTGTCCCAGTCTGATTACATGACTAAAGTACTTGATAGATTTGCTATGAGTACTACTAGGCCTGTCCCTATCCCCTTAGGGGGGCATCTTGAGTTTTCTAAGCATGATTGTCCTGTTTTTGACATTGATAAACAAAAAATGGAAAATTTTCCTTATGATGTAACAGTAGGGTCAGTGATGTATGTTATGCCGTGTACTAGACCAGACCTTGCTTTTGCTATTAGTGTTCTCAGCAGGTACATGTCTAACCCTGGTGACAAACACTGGCAAGCTATGAAGTATATGCTGAAATACTTGGTTGGCACAAAAGATATGGGCCTCACTTATGCTGAGCATAGTTCGAGGATTGAGCTGCAAGGCTTTGTTGACTCTGACTACGCCAATAATAAGGACAATAGAAAGTCAACTACAGCCTTCTTCTATACTTGGGCAGGAAATTGTATCTCTTGGAAATCTCAACAACAATCAATTGTTGCTTTATCTTCAACATAAGCTGAATATATTGCAACAACTGAGGCCTAAAGAGGCTACTTGGTTGAAAGGTATCTTACAAGAGATTGAGGGTAAGGCATATCTCCCTATGCTCAACATGGATAGCCAGAGCGCTTTATACCTGTGTAAAGATCATGTGTATCATGAATGAACTAAGCATATCGATGTTAGGTTCCACTTTATAACATATAAAGTTGAGAATAAGGAAATCATTGTGAAGAAAATCTTAGGTGATGTGAATCCTGCTGACTTTGGTACAAAAATAGTGCCTACTAATAAGTTTGTATTTTGCAGGAACTCACTCCACATCTATGATGTTCACTGAGGTGTGGGCAAAGACCGACGACTGACAGGAGAGGATCCCTGGATGCACTTAGGAGGTTTAGGAGGAATAACCAAACTGTGGATTAAGGGGGCATTTGTTATGTCTATATAATCCAAGCTTGGTTGTTACATATAGTATTGGTATATCATGCACTTGTAATGTGTGGAATTCAAAAGCAGTGAACCGGGTTCACTTATGTGTAATTGGGCCGGTTTGGGTTCACTTAAACCGAGCAACCCCGTAGCTGTTAACTAGCTCGGTTGGATGGCTTGGGCTTAATGGGCCTAACTGATCCGTTGCTAGTTATGGCCCATCTCCTCACTGAAGCCCAGCTTTGAAGACATTGCTTTATAAGTTCCCTTTATAACTCCTAGGGTTTTACCAGAAGCTAATCCATCTGTGACGATTCAAAGAGAAAGAGAGGAGAGAAAAGATAGAGAGGAGAGTGTCGGTGGCGCGTTGGTCTTCTCGGCGTCGCGTGACTCCCAGCGACAACTTCTTCTGTGGTTGAGAAGTTCTTTGGCTTTGAGAGAAAGCCAAAGACTCTCGCGATCTTCTTTCTGCTTCTCTAGTTTTCTTTGTTGTGATGTGTTTGTGCTTTGGTATTCTATTTTGGGTTTTGTCGTTCTTGTGCATGTAACCTACTGTAAACTCTTAATCTCTTTAGTGCATCTTGGGTGAACCTCCCCTCCTGAGGTTCCGCAGAGTAGGGTTTCCCCAAACTGCGTCAACAAATCTCTTGTGTTCTTTTGTTCTTTCGTTTCTTTGTCTTGCGAAGTTTCGATTGGTTGAATCTGGCGAACTTGATTATGTTGGCTATGTCGGTTTTCAGACATCTTAGTCCTTATTTTTATAATTCTTTATAATATTTTCTTCAAAACATTTTTTTAAAAATAATGTTGAGTTTCAAATTAAAATTTTTAATTACAACCACAACAACGCCCCACACCGACGACTCCCAATACAATCTATTTATTGTCAGCATTTGTAGATTAATTGTGTCATTTCTAACAAATCTAGCGTCTGTCATTTCCCTCAGCTCCTGTGAAGCACGGACACGGGACACGGAAACGGCAGGACACGGGGAAGCGGCAAACCCAAAAATCAGAAAAAAACGGACACGGGGGGACATGGGAATATAAATTGAATTATATATCATTTTAAAGCTATTGTAAAGAGGAATATATTGACATTAATAAGAGATACATATATATTATCCAATGGCATAAAAATGGTTAGTATTCTTAACAAGAAAAAGGTGGGCACATGTTGGACGATGGTGGCACCAGTAAGGAGAGACGATTGGTGGTGGTGAGGAGCGACTGCTGGTGGGTGGTGATGAGCGAAGGGAGTAAACATTGAAGAGAAGAGCGGTTGGCTGCTGTTAGCTAAGGTTAAAATTAAAAAGAGGAATTTTTATTTTTATTTTTCACTTATCAAAACACTGCTTTTGATGTCCTAGTGTGTCTTGACTGTGTCCAAGACGTGTCCAAGATGTGTCCGAAATGTTGACCGTGTCCAAGATGTGTCCGAAATGTTGACCGTGTCTTGACCGTGTCTCGACGTGTCCTGACGCTTCCGAGCCGTGTCCTGACGCTTCCCGGTGTCCGACACGAGAACGAGCTATGTGTAGCCGTGTCCGTGCTTCAGAGCTCAGCTCCTTTGGTGAAGAGGCATGTCAGGGTCGTTGAGAAGACGACCCCTCTCCAAACTATCTTACATTTGCTAGCGTAAATGGTTGAGCATTATGTAGACCCTTTCTCGTTTGTGAAAGTTTACTTTTGTTTTATTTTTTCAAAACCAATTTGTAAACCGTAGAACAAATTTTGTCGAGGTCTTATTTTGTATGGTTATTTGCAACATGTATGATCTATAATACTTAAAAGTTAGAATTTTGTGTAATAAATGTCTTTATTTAATATCAAGATTTTTTTTTTCAATAAGTAAAATTCGTTTTTCATAGAAATTATTTTGCAAGCAATAAATATATTTAATATCAAGTAAATAAATATATTTTAAAGATGAAGAGATTAAACAAATGTGAATTCAATATATTGTAACTTTTATATTCAAATGTAATATCTTTAATAAAAATGATCTAAATATATATAAATGGCAAAAGTGAAAATAATTTCAGAGCCCAAATACATTAATATTTGTATTTTACTTTTAAAATAAATTATTTAATTTCAACACTTAGTATTTGTCTTCTATTGTACAACAAAATAGAATTAAATATAATTTATTTATTTATTGGTCATTAGATCAATTTATAAAAGATAATATATGATTTACATGGCTAAAATAGAATTCATTCTTATTTTAAGTACGTGACATAAATACTTTAGCAAAATTTTAAGATAAACCATCAATTGATTAACCAACTTTAGAAAAGAAAAATGAAATGCTACTATCAATAGTAGTCACAACTACAAATTAAATTACACAATCATAAATATGTAAAAAATAAAACCAAGCTTCCAACTATAACAAATCATTAATAGAATAGATCCTAAATCTTAAAACAAATATATAGATAGTCATTTACGAAACAAAAAAATTAAAAAGAAAATGAACCTCAAAGATTAACCGGAAATCCAGCTCACTGTAGGCCGAAGCAGTCTCTCATCCACAGATCACCGCAATCATCCAAATAATAATATTCCACTATTTGCAGATAGTGGAAGATAGTTGAAGTTGTTGATGGGTATGTATAAGTAGATAGTGGAATACGATTATTCGGATGATTGCGATGATTAGTGGATGAGAGACTGCTTCGGCCTACCGTGCATCCACAGAATTGGAAACGCCATCATTTTGAGGACGTTGATCTTGCCAAGTAAGATACATCCCTTTTGGAAGGTGTGAAAGTGCTGTCAAATCCATGCATGCAAATAAATTTAAAATGATAGTACTTGTAAAAGACAACACTTAAATTCTAAACCCAAAAAATTAAATAAAATCTTACCCTCATAAGAAGTAGACAACCTCCGATCCCATGTGCCCTGCTATGTGATGCCTGGCCCAAGTTATGGTACAACAGGGTTAGAATACCGGCTCCCCATACATAACGGCCGGTGTGATTGTGGTCTCACAAGAGTGACATCCACTTGTGCTTCACGCCCGTCATAGACTTGTCTATGAAGACAGTCGTGCCAAGAAGCGTGAGCAAATAAAATGATGGCATATGGCCCTCGTGCCTCTCACGTGCGGCGATCATGGTCTTCAGAGTGTCCCTCATGTAGACCAGTAGAATACCGCCGCCGCCGTACCATGCATCAACTGTAGTGAGCTCGACGTTAATGGCTGTTGTGATGCGCTCCTTGATCTAAGCATACAGCATCTCAGAAATAAGGCACGTCCTATCAATGGACACCCTGAGGATGTTGTAAACATCGTGGAGCGTAATCGTCATCTCACCCCACAAGAAATGGATGGAGTTCGTCTCCGAGTGCCACGTCTCAACAAACGACGAGACCAACCCGACGTCGACTAACCAGAATTCTAGCTCATCGAGGGGGGTGATACCTCTACGCTACGCCAGGCCCCACCACGTATCCGCGCCCTCCACCTGAAACTCGTCAAGGTCCTTGAAATTAGACCTGTACAAGTCCGGGCCAGCCCGTCCGGCCCGGACCGTCCGTCCGGTTTAAAAATCGGGCTTGGACAATAATAGTGGCCCGTCGGGCCGGGCCCGACCCGGTGCATGAACGGGCTGGGCACAGACACTCCTCTAGGCCCGAACGGGCCTAGAGGCCCGGCCCGGTACCCGGTTAAAATTTAAAAAATTTAAATATATTTATATATATAATATATATTATTCTAAATATGTATAGTTATTAAATTTTCAACCCTTATTATATAATATTTCAATTTTTTAGTCTATTTAGTATATAATATATATAATTACATATACTATATAATATAAAACATAATTATATACTATAAAACATACTTACATATTATATAATACAAACCGGGCCGGCCCGTCGGGCTACCCGGCCCGGTTTTCCGGGCGGGCTTGGACAACGATTTCAGCCCGTTTGGATCGGGCTGGAATCGTCCCTAAAGCCCGACCCGAACCCGGCCCAGGCCCGGACTTGTACAGGTCTACTTGAAATGTGGGTGATGGGTGTGCATCTTCGGGACCTTCCTTATCTGAAACAAAAAAAAAAACAATTAAATATTAGTTTCAAATAATATATTAATTTATAATTAATTAACAATATTACATAATATGACATATTAAATCCAGGGGTTGCGCTGGAGCGTGTCGTCCGCGACCGCGCGCTTGGGTGGGAGAGCGGCGTCACCGACCGCGACCCCGACCATAACCCTGAGGCGGAGCATGATTCTTCGGGGGCGCAACATCCTCCGAAGGAGCCCGTTAGCTCGTAGATGGTCCGAGCGATGTGCGTGGGTTAGCTTTGTAGAAGGTCGCGTACCCGAGGCCCTCCGATGAACCAAGGCGACTGGGTAGTAGGAGTCGGCAGGGAAGCGGGAGCCGCAAGGGGAACCGACTTGGTAGAGGGAGAAGAAGGGGCCACTGCATCTGCCTCGAGAGTGGTAGCCGACTCAACAAAGGACTCAATATAGTATCGGATCAACGTCTCTCCCCTCAGCCATAACTACGTTATCACTGTCATCATGGTCGGAAATCACAGGGTCGTCCTCCATGCCAGTGACGTCGTCCCCTACGACAGTCTCTGGCTCGCGCGCAAAATCGACAAGCGCATGCGATACCACCGTCGCCACTCTCGTAGCACGCTCAGACTGTGTCACAGCCCGTCTATCCAACTAACGTGACCCCCGGGCGTCTCATTGCAAGCCCGACAACAAGTCTCGTCATGCCTTTAGTAAATGTTTAAATATTACATTCTTTTAATAACGAGTCTCGTAATAATATTTTATATTTCAAATCTTGTAATTATCATATATTAACTTTTAAAATAATATATTTTTATTATTAATTTAATAATCAATATATATTTTCGATTTCAAATCTTTTAATTATCATATATTTTCTATTACACTAATTTTAAAATATGATACTTTTTAATTTTTAATAAATAGTTATCTTAATCATCATATATTGTCTATTTCAAATCTTTAATTATCATATATTTTCTATTAAACGAATTTTAAAATAATATATTTTTCAAGGTTGCTATTTAACGCCCACCCTACACCCGTGAATTGACCACGGAAGAAAAACCTTCTTCCGTGAATTGACCACGGACAGACGCAGTCCATCCGTGAATTGACCACGGAGGGACGCAGTCCACCCGTAAATTGACCACGGAGGGATGCATTTCCTCCGTGGCTAATTCACGAAGGAATGCATTTCATCCGTGAACCATTCAAGGGTGAAACAGAAAACCCAACTGTCGCAATAAAGATTACTTGTCCCCACCTAACAGAACTAAATTATCCCCTTCATATTACAACAAACACTCTTCCACCTTCAAACAAAAATTCTTCCTCCCTCCAAAAGCAATCTCTTATGTTATAGAACATCATGATGATTTCTATGGCACCATGAGTGAAGGGAATGATTCATTCAATGTTTAATCACAACAAGGTTAGTTACTTTTGTTTTTACTTCAAACTTGAGTTATTTGTTGTTCTAGTCATAATTTTTTTACTTCAAAGCATGAAAGTTTTGATTTTTACTTGTTAAAAGTCCAAACTTTAACTAGATTAAAGATAGTAGTTGCAAATAGATTGTTTTTTTATGTTGTTCTAGTCATAAATGTGTGTTTTAGGACATTTAAAGTCATTTTTTTAGTGCTTGTAACTTGCAAGGAAAAAAAACAGTCGACCGGTAGAAACCAGTCGAAAAGACAATCGAAGAAACCAATCGTAAACCAATCGAAAGGAGAGTCACTCCGTCACGGAGAAAACACCTCCATCCGTCACGGATGGAAAGGCTCCGTCCGTGACAGATGGATTGGCTTCGTCCGTGACGGATGGACTGGCTCCGTCCTTCACGGATGGAAAGGCTCCGTCCGTGACGGATGGACTGGCTCTGTCCTTCACAGACGGAATGGCTTCGTCCGTCACAGATGGAATGGCTTCTTCCGTGACGGATGAAGTTGTACTATCCATGACGGATAGAAGACTTTACAGATGGAATGGCTTCTTCCGTGACAGATGAAGCTTGTACCATCAGAATCACTTCCGAATTTTATGCTTCACGATTAATCGAAAACATATATAGACAAAAAAGTTCGATAAAGGTATAAACAAACTGAAACATCCCACAATGAGTGTGTCAAACAAACTACCACATATACTAATCATCATCAGAATCATCATCTGGAACATGACGACTGCTAGAACCGGCCTCAAAAGTTGATGGGGGTATACCGCCTCTTAGCTCATGTAATGATCTCCTAATGACCTCACGAATATCTGCGGGGCATGTATCTGCGTCTGCAAATGGGGAGAGCAACTCCACGACCCGTCCAATGCTCTACACATATATGAAATAATAAATATAGCTATGAATTTTATTTGATATTTGAGACATAAGTGTGAAAGACATATTATCACCTTAGATTGTGCATCCCTTTGGTCAAGATATGTGGGCTCGACGGTAGCATCGGGAGGGGGCGAGACATACATATGTGTGAGAGGCTTGTACCACGCTATGTAATCTGTGCTGCACTCAAACCCATGTATCGCAGGAGGGCCCATCATCTCGAGGCTAATGGAGTGCAAGTTCATGTAATCCCAAATCCAAGTACCAGTGTCGTACTCAACTACGTAACTCTTCAGCTCGGTGGGTCTGATTGCTCTCAGTGGCTCTATTAATTTTCCTTGTACCCCCTGAACACGGCTGGACTATTTTGCGACACGATCCAGCATGTATGGCTCGGATTTGGACAATAATGATATCACACCATGAAATCTGGAAGGGGCTAGGCCTGAGCTGAAACCAAGCTCTCCATAGGGTTTCTAGTTAACCTAACAGTAACATGTCAAAATTTATAACTCAATTACAAGGTTGTTTTTTTAACATAAATGTGAAACAAAAATAGTAAAGTACTTACATCTGCTGCAGACATGCAATCAAGCTCTGCTCTGTAATTGTGCATTTCATTGGGTATAATAGTTGGCTTGGTTGTACCACTCCATCGCACAACATATGGCACATTACTATCCCACAAATGATTTTGTGCAGGACTAAATGAGGGAAAGTAATGATAGATCCATGCTTGTACATATATATATGTATAGTCACAAGTACTTCAATAATTAAAAGTGTTACATGATATACAAACATAAAAAAATACAATAAAATTGTTACCTGCAATAAGGTGGTACATGTAGACATCACTCGACAACCAAAACGTGAACACTCTCCTAGTGCTTGGTATAGATGTGCAAGAGCAACCGATCCCTATGAACTAGTCTGAACAGTCGCGAGATCCTATACGGGGCCCAAATATGCTACATGAATTCGATGTTGCGACTTGTCTGGAAAGAGCGGGGAACCAATGAGGTATAACATATAACCTGAAGCGACGACCTCTGGATAGTCTTGTATTTCCGGGCTTAGGTAATGTTTGCGTAGTGCCTCATGTTGGTATCCTCGACTCTCAGCCTCTAGGTAGACATCATTTCTGGTGTCATCCTAAAGAACTCCATTGCCCGTGCACCTTACAGGCGTCTCAAACTTTTCATGTCCATCACCCTTTCAGAAAACGGCTGTATAAGTGCATCTCCATTTATGCTGATACTCAGGATGAGACACACAACATGGAGAGTAACCGTCATCTCTCCCCATGGCATGTGGAATGTGTTAGTCTTTGGCTACCATCTCTCAATAAACGCAGAAATCAGCGGCATATTGATATGATCATACATAATGTCCTGTAGGTGAGTAAGGCTGCTGCTTCTGGCAAGCATACACCATGGAGATACATCATCCAACCTCCATGCTTTCAGCTGTTTAGCCCTTAACTGAGCCGTCAGTGTCTTCCGCTCCTGTAAAACAAATAACAGTGAAATGATGGAAATATAAGCAATAAAATTAAATAACAGTTAAATCAATTACAGATTCATAAATTTACTTACCTTGCCCTGATAAATATGGTGCGCCACATGGCCTTCGAAACTATGCAAAAGGCCTGGCACACGAGGGCCTCCACCGCAAGACGTAGTCAGAAATGGATCTATTATTTTTCCACCCGCTCTTCTACCATGTCTCTGTGGTGCTTGTCTTTGTGTTCGACGTGCAGCTGGAGCCGGGGGATCATTGTGTGCAGCTAGAGTCGGTTCCTCTACGTCTCTGTCATCCCCTCTCTCTGGCACATATGGTATAGGAAACTCGTCCGCCAAAGATGGCTCGTAAGTAAGTGGTGGCTCGTATGCTGCAAGCATCTGATATGTTATAGGCATCTCGTCGGTATTAGGCATCTCGTATGTAGCAAGATACTCGTATGTAGGAGTCATCCCAAATGTAACAAGCGGCTCGTAGGAAGAAGGCCCAATATCACTCGGTGTTGGCATGAATACATAGCTTTTGGCCCTTTTGACGGCCTATGGCGTGTTCGGACATACTGACGATCTATTTGGCGATTTGCGTCTCTTCTATGAGCACGCCCCGATCTAGTCTCATCCATCTGCAACATAATACATAAGTTCATTTCGTCCATAGATTGACCACGGATAGTGGAAACAAAAATTATAAAAAAAAACATATGTGACAGATGAAAGTGTTTAATCCGTCACGGATGGTCGCATCTCACCCGTGATGGATGAAACACTTTCATCCGTCACGGATGAAACTCTTTCGTCCGCGATGGACAAACGCGTTTCGTCCGTCACGAACGAATGCATCTCGTCCTTCACGGATGAAACACCTTCATCCGTGACGGGTTTAGCTCGTCTTCTTCCTCAGAAGAATACGAGTTCTGCAGTATGTGAATCGGTAAATTAAGACGAGTTCTGCATTTCTCCCATGGCTTGAACTCAAAACGAACAATAACAATTTCAACCCAAAATCTATCTACATCATATCCATTATACATTTTATTCATCTATAAACCTAAAACTTCAAATCTATAAGGCAAATTAGGTCAAAAATACCCAAAATTTAAGCTTGACATTTTACTTAAACCTAAGTATGATTTTACCCAAAAAAAGTTGATAAACTTACATTATCTTGGAGAATCTTCAAGTGTGGCACCTCCTTGATCCAAATTGATGCCAATTTAGTGGCTAAGTGAGGAAGAAAGGGTTGATTTTTTATGGTTTGTGAGATGAGAAATGGAAGAGAGAATGAGAGGTGAGAGATGAAATGAAAGTGAGGAGTGAAATAAGGGTAGTAGGATCCAAATAGCAATGGCCTATTTTTTTTAAAGGGTGTCGAGACACTTTATTATTCATTCATATCATAAAGATAAGCTTTACAAGCTAAGGTCGGGAGACAAGAATCCCAAACCCTGACACCAATCCACCAAGGATCAACTCTAGCCAGTTCGCGAGCGAAGCAATTATAGTCTCTACTAATAGCTTTGAAAGAAAATGTAGAAAATAAATTGCAAAGAAGAGAAATGTCCTCCAAATAGCAATGGCCTTTCATAATCATCATATATTTTAATTATCTTAATCATCATATAATTTCTATGAAAAATCTTTTAATTATTATATAATTTCTATTTCATATAATTTGATTATCACTAATTTAAAATTAATATTGTTTTAATATTTATTAATTATATTTTTTAATTACCTTATTTATCTTAATTTTCATTTAAAATAATTACTTATTAAACTATTACATTTAGCATTCAAATTAATCAATTCATGTTCTAAATAAACTCAAACTTTAGTATTATCAATTATTCGTGTCATAACATAAGGATCGTAACTTAATTAACAATTAATCCTAAATTAATTAATTCTAAACAATTAGTTCTAAATTATCTAACATTAATTCTAAATTATTTTTATCAAAATATAATAAAAAATCAAACATTATTTCTTAATTAATTCAATCATAACATAATGTAAAAATTACAAAAACATAATCCAACAATAAAAATAAAAGTACAATGTACATAATTATTATAGTGTAATAATTTTACAATAAAAATAAAAATGCAATAACATAATCTAATAATTATTTCTACCATTATGGATAAATTATTTCCAAATATAATATTTTAGATATTTTTGGCTTTAGGAATTTGAAAATTACATACCTGTTGACTCCCCATGTATGACGAGCAGGTGAGGTTGCGGGATTGCCTCCTGCACCGTCGAAAACGTCACCGACCACTCTCTCCTGGGTACCACCACCTCTAACCCGTGCCCATGCTTCAGTCCGGGTCGTAGGAGGGAAGCGGGTTCCACCTCGGCGACTGCGTCCTCGACCTCTGTGTCGGCGCTGTCGACCTCCACCACCAACTCCACACCCCCGCCGCCTGTCGGATCGCCGCTACCACCGACGTATGCGCTCATGCCGCCTGTCGGGATTGCCTCCACGCCCTCGACATTGTCGGCCCGCTCGTTGGATGCCTTGACCGCCGCCAGAGCCGCCATTATCACCCTCTTCGCCGTCGCTCGCCTCCGGTGCCCGCCAAGATCGCTCTTCACTGTTGGTGTCAAATCCATAAACAATTTTTGGGATTGGTTGAAGAACAGAGGTGAAGGATCGATCGAAAAATCGAGAATTTTGAATGCCGAATTTCAAAGCAGGAAAAAGAAGAAGAAACGCATCTTCTTAACTTATTTTTGTGTACCTGATACCATGTACACCAAAATAAGAATGCATAAACTTGATACGTTCAAACGAGACCTACTAAATCTATGTATTTTATTCCAAAATCTCTTGTACACCTATTGTAATCATATGCCTATTACAAGCACACTAAAATGCGTTAAAAAAAAGATTAAAAACTCCAATTCGACTATGGAACAACGAAACCCTAAAACGCTCCCTTTTACCCTCAAAAACTCCATCGTCCAAAACCTCAAAACTGAACAACTGCCGCCACCGCTCGTCTCTTCGATCGGCTTCTCCCCGAGCCTCGTCCACTACAACCCTTCAACTCAGAATGTTAATCCTCACTCTCAAAGCTCGATTCAAAGCTCCTCTCTCTTTGGCTTCGATCTGGAAGCGAATAAGAAGATTATTTGTCTGGTGAGAAGCCTTGAGCGGAATCCACCGTCGATCCACCTCCACCATGGTTTCCTCCCCAATCTGCCCCCCAAACCCTAAATCATGAATTTTTGCCGCCCCTAAACAACCGGATCTCGACCCATAGCCTCTACCTTTGCTTCACCGGCCACGGGGTGTGGGCGATTGGGTGGAGGTGCTTCCTCACTGGGCATGGCACTGCTAGGCCTTTGCTTCCGCGGTGCGGGGAGCCTTTGAAATCTTCAGAGTGGTGCTACTGGCCCTGGGGTGAGTGCTCTCTTTGGAGGCTTCATCTTCCTCTCGCCTCTAGTCGCGTGTATCTTCCTGAACCAACTCGAGGTAAGTCTTCTAGATCCCGGCTTCTAAAGCTTTGGATTATTTCTTTCCTCAGATCTAGGTACTCTCTTTTACCCCTTCCTTTATCTGTTTGGTTTCTTGAATGCCTGAGTCCTTTTTGCTTTTTTACTCATGTTATTATTTTGGTTTGGTGTGCGTCACTTTTCCAGAGTTGTGGGTTTAGTTGCAGTGGCACTTTCCTGCATTCTTTGATCTCTGACATTGATCCTTTGAGCAAAGTTGTTACTCTGATATTTGTCTCTACCAGTTTGCTTAGCTTGATTGGTTTTAGACCTTTGTTTGAAATCCTTCTTGTGTTTGCTCCTTGTATCTACAGTTGTGTTGCTTGGTTTAATTTGGTACAGGCGTTTGCTCTGCATCTGTTTTACTCTAGGTTGCACTCTCACTACTTGCCTCTGACCGAGTTTACCTATTTGATTTGGAGATGCTGTCTCTGTTTTTCTGCTCTTCATATTTTGATTATAGGTCTTAAAACCTTGACTATTATCCTCTGTTATGTTTTGGGTTTCTGTATGAACCTTGACATATTTAATCCCCTTGCCTCTGAAAATTTACTAGTTTCTCTGGTCATCTTGATCTCTTACCTTATCCTTATTGACAACTTATCCAACTTTGAGCTATACCCTGTTGTTAGCTTTGCTTTTGGGGTAGGCTTTTTTGTTGTGAACTCTGGTATCTGGTATTGTTATCTTCCTTTGAAACTGTTTAATCACTTCTTGCTCAGAAATGATAGACCCTACACCTTGATCTATTGTTACTCTAAGAAAACTTATGGTTTTGCCAGGCATCAGAATCGCATATTTGAGAAAGGAAAGTTCTACTTCCTCACAGCACAATTTTACTTGATGGATTCACTGGAAGGGTATTCAAGGCTCTTCTTGGCAATCAACAGTGGAGATCAGAATCAGAACAAGGATCCGAGGAACCAAAGAGAAATATCACCTAAACTGAACCCTCATCCCATAAACAACCTTTTAGGGAGTTCTAACTCCACGAACAATCCTTCTCTGAACCACATGTGTGTTTTACGCATTTTTTTAAATATGTATGATGTTTACTGGAACAAGACTTGCCATATACTGGCCTCATGCATCTGGAGTCCTTTTTGGATAAACCAGCAACAAGAAAAACATACCCAGAAATGGGCAGATTGGAAATTGAATAAACCTTCTGTTGACAACATTTGGTCTTTATTCTTTGTGTCAAATCACATACTACAAATTAAAACTTGGTATTGCATCAGGAGCGAGACTGAGAGCTCTTGCATCTGTAGTCGATCATTTATGAATAAATCCAAAAATGGAAAAAGGACTCCCTGCAATCTCCATACTACATTATTAAGTTTCATGCTTTCTCACAGATATTGTTTATTTGAGGTTAGCATCTCTCTTGTTATGAACCCTTGCGGAATTACACTTGTTAATCATCGAAAATTGGATTATCTCGGCTTTTTCCTTTGGTTGATGAACAAAAGGACACAATATATCCTTGTAAAGGGAACTTATGGAAAAAATCCATTAAGAGTGAATTATTTTTTCCCTGGAACCAAATCTAATAAGTATGCAACTGACAATCAATTTTCTGCACAAAGATACAACACCTAGAATTTAAACAATAATATAAGGATTATATTTATTATTATTCTTATATATAAGAAAATAATAATTAGAAACAATTATAAGTCCCCTAAATGTCTTAGGATATGGGGCAAACACACAATTGGTTTTTTATGAAGATCACAACCTGAAACTGCCGCGGAATTGGGAAGAAAACTTTCTGGATGGATGTTGAATCCTTCTGCAAAATTGAACTAATACAACTACTTGCACTCTTTGAAACAAGAACAAACAAAGAACCAAGTGAAAAAGTGTGGAAAACAGCGGGTTTTGATCAATTTTACTGCGTCTCAGCTATGGGCTTCTCGGGTGGCATTTACGTAATGTGAAAGACCTACCAACTTACAAATGAAATCCTTGAAATTGACCAAATTGATACAAGATTTATTAGTATTAAGTACACAAACATGCTCACGAACAAAAAATTTATGCTAATCCTAACTTATGCTCCACCAAATGAATCTGCAAAGAATATATTCTAGGACAAACTTATCTCCTATATTAAAAATTGTTCTCTTCCGTGCATTATTATGGGAGATCTGAACGAAATACAAGACCCTTCTGAAAAATTAGGTGGAATAATACCACCTTTGTCAAAATTTGCGAGATTACGTCATTTGAAGAATGAATGTGAACTATTAGATACCCCTATTCAGGGAAACATCTATACCTGGCGAAAGAACAGTACAGAAATAGATAACATTTATGAAAAACTGGATAGGGTACTCATTCATCACAGGATTCTTCAATGGTACCCTGATATCTGTACTAAACACTTTGCTTTTTCCAATTCAGACCATTGTCCCATCTCTATCGAATTGGAATCAGCAGTATCTTTCAAAAATCAACCGTTTAAATTTGAAAAAAATGGATGACTAGAAAGGACTTTAGAAACGTTGTTAAACAAGCTTGGAGAACTAACTATTATGGATCTAGATTGTATAATCTTGTATCCAAAACAAAATTACTCAAGAAACATGCTAAGATCTGGAATAAAAGTACCTTTGGAAATGTTTTCACACAATTACAGACTATAGAAAAATAGCTTTCTGAAATCCAATCTGAGATCTGTACTCACCCAACAAATGATCTCATTAAAAAACAAACAAGAATCATGGAAAAAAAAAGAAAAAATACTGTGTTTCTAGAAAATTTACTGGAACCAAAGAGATAAAGTAAAACACATCAAATATAATGACACGAATGCTAGCTATTTTCACAAAATAGCAAGTGAAAGAAGAAATAGAAAAATTATAAAAGAAATCAAAACACAAGAAGGAACAAGCATCACTGGAGAAGAAAACATTAAAAATGAAATTAGAAATGATTTCATTAAAAGATTCAGAAGTGAGGATATGAACCAGAGACTATTCCAGGAAAATATCGAATTAATCCAGCCCGAAATCTCTACACAGGACAATATGGAATTATAAAAAAACGTATCCAATGAAGAAATTAAGAAAGCGGTCTTTAACATTGGTTCAGATAAATCACCAGGGCCGGATGGCATGATAGTAGAATTTTACCAAAAATATTGGGACATTATAGGTCCTTCTGTTATCCAAGCAGTTAAAAGCTTTTTTCTTTCTGGAAAACTGCTTAAGCAAATAAATCACACATTCATCTCCTTGATCCCAAAATGTGATAATCCGAACTCTACTAATCACTATAGACCCATAAGTCTGTGCTCTACAATTTATAAGATTATCTCGAAGATCATAACTACTAGACTTAAAGGAACCATGAAAAAATTAATACACCCCATTCAGGATGCCTTTGTTGCTAACAGAGTCATTCAAGATAATATCTTGATTGTCCATGAAATCTTTCACTCTTTTAAATCGAAAAAAGGAACTGAAGGTTTCATTGCCCTATTACTAGACATGGAGAAAGCTTATGATAGAATCGAATGTGACTTCATTATAAAATTATGGAAAAGTATGGATTCCATGAAAAATTTATCAACTGGATAAAAGAATGCATTACAACGATATCTTTCTCGGTACTTGTAACCAACGGACCCACATAAATTTTTAAACCATCAAGAGGACTTCGACAAGGAGACCCCCTTTCGTCCTTCTTGTTTATTTTAGGATATGAAATCCTTGCTAGAAAACTCCAAAAAGCTTCTGAAAGAATTCGAAATCCTCTAGGATTTCAAATCAATCAACAAGGAACACGAATTCCGTTTCTGGCATTTGCGGATGACATTGTAATCTTCTCAAAAGCTAAACAAGAAAACTGTAAAGAAATCAAGGACATTATTGATGAGTATTGTAAAATCTCAGGACAAAAAGTAAATTTTCATAAATCGGCTTTTCAAGTTACAAAAAAGGTTACCAACCAAAAGAAATTAGCATTACAAGGTACTCTTACAATCACAAATATGATATCTCTCGAAAATTATCTTGGTTTCCCTATCATTAATGGTAGAGTCAACTCGAACACATTTGTTGACCTCTTAGTTAGCACCCAACATCAATTATCTAAATGGAAAGCAAACTCTCTTTCCCAAGCAGGAATAACAACACTAATAAAAACCAATCTGACATCAAGATCAAACTATCTTATGCAAAGTTATATGTTACCTACACACACAATGAACTTGACAAGTTAAATAGATCTTTTTTTGGAACAAAGACAGATCTTATAAACCTTTTATAGGATGGAAAAAATATGTAAACCAACTCATCAAGAAGGTCTTGGATTGAGAAAAGCTAAAGACATGAATAAAGCCCTTTAATTTAAATTACTTTGGAAAATCCTAGCAGAACCGAATAACTATTGGGTTAGAGTCGTTACTGAAAAATACTTGAAAACAAACCATATATTTCATTACGAGAAAAAAGGAAATTGCTCTTGGCAATGTTCCAAAATGATTGAACTCATGGCTGAGTTCAAATCTGGACTAATTTGGCAAGTTGGTAATGGCAAAACAATCAAATTCTGGACGGATACCTGGGTTGTGAACACCCCTTTATGTGATATCATAAACACACAATCAATCCTGAATAGGGATGCCCTGGTAGTTGAATTTATGTTGCCAAATAAAACCTGGAACAAGGATTTACTAGAACAAAGTTTACCATATGATTTAGCCAAAAAAAAACCCTCTATCCCAATACCCTTAAATGAGATCCATGATAGAATGTACTGGAAAACTAGCAAAATGGTTGGTTTTCTACAAATTCTGCTATGAAACTAATTAACAGAAACAAGAGTTATACTGCCTATGATTCTTCATGGATCTGGAAGATGGACACATATCCCAAAGTTAAAAACTTTGTCTGGAAAATATTGAAAACGGACTCCCAACAAAAGCTAGATTAGCTGAAAAAGGTGTAGCAACCCCCCGGGGTATATACGTTGCAATGCTCATTTGGAGGATTTGAATCATCTCCTTTTCCAATGTAACCATACCATAAAAACAATCGAAAAAATGAATTATGATACTTATGGCATCATCAGATCCCTAAACATAGGAAACAAAAAAATCAATGAAATCATTGAAGAAATTCGACAAAAAACTGATAGATCACAATTCATAGAATTAATGGTCTCTTGGTGGGGCATTTGGTTTTATAGAAACCAACAAAGCTTTGGAAGAACAAACGATGATGCCGATTCCACAAAGGATGTACCAATTTACATTAAGAAACAAATTGAGAACTGAAATAAGATGAAGAGTTGAAACCCTGACTGTTTAGCAGAAAACAAGCAAAAAACTAATAGAACGAACATTGTTAGACGACCAACAAAGAAATGGAAAAAACCACCGGATAACACCATTAAAATCAACACAGATGGATCCACCAAAACTAATGGTGAATCTAGCTTTGACTACATTTTCAGGAACCATACGGGTAAACCAATATTTTTCTTTGGGGATAAATGTGGTATCTCAACCCCGCTAAAAACAGAAATATTGGCAGTAAGAAATGTCCTGGTAAAGGCCTATGAATTAGGCATTACCAACATTCAACTTGAATGCGACAACCTTACCATTGTGAATGTTCTCAATCAAATCTGGCACTGTCCATGTGATATTGAAATGTTAATTTCTGATATCCTGTGTGTTTTACAACTATTTTCTTCAGGGCAGATTTCTCACGTCTTTCGAGAAACGAACGTCGTGGCCGATTTCATCGCGAAGAAGGTCCAACAGAGTTCCTTGGAAGATTTTAGAGATAGTCTAGAATTTGTAATTCTCATCCGCAAGAATGCTATAGATTGAGAAACCGTATCCTCTGTAATTTTCAGTCTAATTTTTATCTTATTAAAAAAAAAATGCGTTAAAAAAATTATAAAAACGTGTATATAACATTAGCCAAATAAAATTACATACTGCAAACTATGTCCAGCTTAGAAAGATCATGATAAAAATCAACGTCTAACATCATATATTTATTGAGTAATAAAGGTAATTATGAATATGGATACCCCAATAATTAAGATTTTTTTTTGATGAAAATAATTAAGATTTTTTTTTGATGAAAATAATTAAGATTTTACAGCAACCCAAATTCTGTTTGCTATGTTTTCTCGAGAATCCAGATTTCGAGGTTTGACGTTTGCACATGCTCGAAGCTCGTTTGTCTGCTTGGAAAGCTACCCACCCATTGCCTTCGATCTCAAACTCCATTAATGAAATTTGACAACCTCCATATCCTAACAACTAACAAACCCTACCTTTCTCTGCTCACCTCCTTTAATTGTGCAAGTGAAACGCCAGTTTTAAGCCGCTTGTCCTTTGTTGTCTTCTTGGCTCCTCCTTTCTCTGTCCTAGGGTTTTAGGCCGTCTTTTCTGGGAACTACAGGCTTCTACAGGCTCTGATACAGTGATTTTGTAAGTGGCAAGTGATGGTGAGGAAGCATGGTTGGCAATTACCAGCTCACACGTTCCAGGTTTTTATTTTATTTTAATTTTCCCTGTCTTTGTTCTACTGCCTCAGTCTGTCTCTTCTTCTGCTCTTTTCATTTCTCCCTGAATTTCAAATTTTGGTTGGAAAAGGGTGCTGAGACTTGTGTGATATGGTCTGATGAATGCTGAAATTTGAGCTGTCTGACAAATAAAAGACGGCATAGCTACTTCGGAATCGAGATTTTCTGCTGCTAGGTTCATGTGCTAGTTTCGGGTTTTAATATGCCTCTTCTGTTTATTACTGAGATATATGAAACTGATTTTGCTATTCTGTTTGTTCTGTGTTTAGGTTGTTGCAATCACTGTATTCTTCTTGTTAGTTGTTGCATTTTATGCGTTCATGGCTCCTTTCCTCTGGGGCCGGATATGCGAATATGTTCTTATAGGCACCTACTCTCCAGTGGTATGTAACAGAATATGCTCTTACTTTCAAGAGTTCTGCCATTTCTGTAGTTACAATTTCTTCAGAATATTCCCCTTTTCTTGTCAAGATTATTGTGTTTTGTTTTGCAAGACTTTTGGCAAACGATAGCTGTGTTTGAATCCCATTACACAGATTTTACTTGCCCAAGTACTATTGGCTGCTATTCTTCTGATTTATTAGTGTTTTTATCTCTTGCTAGAATTTGGTATATTATCAATAAAAAATAAAGTAAATAGAAAGATAAACCTTGTTTGAATGGTAAAATTTTGGGAAACTTAATGATTTGTTCAAATGGTATCTTCTTTCATTTAGTTAGTTTTTCCATCTCTGCAGGTAATTACTGTTTTTATTCTATATGTGAGATGTACTGTAATTAATCCTGCTGATCCTGGAGTCCTGTTTAAATTCTCCCATGAAACAACCAATGGAGCCAATCCATATCCGGGTTTACCAGCCAAGAATTTAATTGGCAAGTTCAGTGAACTTGGTAGCAGGGTTCACTCCTCTCCCTCAACAGAGTCTAGAGGTTCCTTAACAGCAAGTGACTTGAACAAGGTTGCCTCAAGAAGGGAAAATTCGGAAGCCACTGTTCAAGTGCAGAGTGCCGAAAAGCATTCAAGTGGATGTGGGTCAATCTTATGTGCATTATTTGTTCACGAGGATTGTCGAAAAGAGTGTGTAGATGACCAAGAGGCCACTGGAGAAGATGCATTGTTCTGCACTCTGTGCAATGTTGAGGTACACCTTCTTAAGTGCATGTCTTAGGTAAAAGTCTATCCAGTGGTAACACTCTAAATACTACTGTCCCAAACTTGGATGGAAATTGGGGGCATTGCCAATATTAAGAGCTTTTTTCATTTTCATGTCATGGACCAATGTACCATCATTATTGGCAGGATGGTGGGTCAGCTACTTTTGATTCTGTTGTATTCTAAATAGTAAATACTATTTCTTTTCCTGGAATTTGGCTGAAATCTGGCTTGAGTATGCCTGCTTTGCACAAGCTGGGGAATTTATTCAAGGCTTGAGTATACATAGAATGTCATTTGTATACTCCCTTGAGCGTTGCCCATCAAGTTGCTTTCTATTATGTCTTGTTTTTCCAGTTTCATAAAATTTCTCTAAATCTGTGCCGAGATAAATGAAGAATTAGAACACTTTGACCATGTAATCATTTCTCTTACTGCTCTACATCCTATTTTTTCCCATGTAGGAGGTTCCATTTATGTGTATTAATGAATAAATGTGTCTTCCGGATTCCAGGTTCGCAAGTTCAGCAAACATTGCAGAAGTTGTGATAAATGTGTAGACGTGTTTGATCATCACTGTAAGGTACATTTCTGTGACGCCCTGGTTTCATACTTCCATTTATCTTTTGAACCAATGTGTATGTATATCTCTAACTTGTACTATTTCTGCAGTGGCTAAACAATTGTGTGGGAAGGAAAAACTATGTTACTTTTATCTCTCTTATGGCCACCAGCCTCCTATGGGTACGTTAAAAGGCTCAGTTAGTTTTTTGTTGGGCAGAAAGATATTATATATGTTACCTTAAAACTCTCTTTTGTGGTTCAGCTTGTTATTGAAGCAGGAGTAGGTATTGTTGTCTTTGTGCGTTGCTTTGCTAACAAGGGAAGTATGGAAGCTGAAATTATTGATAGACTAGGGAATGGTTTCTCTCGTGCTCCCTTTGCAACTGTAGTGGTGAGTTTCAACTGTCAAGTCATGCGTCTAACACTCAATTTTGATGAGAACCACATTTATGACATTGGTTTTTAATTGCAGGCTGTATGTACAGTGGTTTCGATGCTAGCTTGCTTTCCTTTGGGTGAACTATTCTTTTTCCACATGATACTAATTAGGAAGGTTAGATTTCATCTAGAATCCCCTATATGTGCATAATTCCATAACTTTGTGATCATACCGCGGGAAGACAAATTTTTACCATTTGAATGTCCTTAATGCTGACAAGTCATAACGTATTTGTTTCCTTCTTTTTAGGGCATTACAACCTACGAGTTTGTGGTTGCAATGAGGTCTATGAGTGAAGCACCAGGAGGAGCAGAAGCCTCGGTTGATGAAGATTTGCCAAACATATTATACTCTCCCTCAGGGTCTACAACAACTGGTTTTAGTGCTGGTAGCTCTCTTGGGCACCATTTCAAAGTTCAGGGTGCATGGTGTACTCCTCCTAGGGTATTTGTCGATTATCAGGTATGTGCTCTGTTTGATATATGTTTCTTCCACTCACTTCCTTAAAAACTCAAAACACTTTATATTCACTTCTGTTGGTGGATTTATTTGATGTTTTAGAGTTACTTTCAAGCTAGCTCAAGTGCTTATTAAACCAAAGATCCAAAAACTGCCGGATTTGGTCAATTGCATAAAAATAATCTAAATGTTATGCACCGCCACAATCTTGATGTTCCAGGATGAAGTTATACCCCATTTGGAGCCCGGAATGGTCCCATCTACCATAGACCCAGACTCTGCTGGAGCTGGGCAGGCGTATAAGCTTCCTAAAAAGCAAGTCCGACTCAGTGCAAGGAAACTTGCAAAACTGGACCCGAATGAAGCCATGAAAGCAGCCGCCAAAGCCAGGGCGTCGTCCTCTGTTCTGCGACCGGTTGAAAACCGGCATCTGCCCGATGCTGACTGCAGCTCCAGTGGAAACATGAGCATCCGAAGCAGCGTAAGCACAGATATCAAAGCTCAATTCAGGATGAGCACTTTGCGGAATCACTCTTCTGCTTTAAGCCAAGGCAGTCGGGACGAATATGAATCCGGGACCCACAGCTTGAGTAGCATCAGCAGTCCTCCTAGTCATGTTCATGAATCTGTCACCCTAAGTCCTCTCCCACGAATCCACACTAATATTCTCCCTCGGGTCACTTTAGCTCAACCTTCAACTCGTAAGGATCCTTTCTCTGCTACCAGTTCCGGGATAGACGAAAATAGATCTCGGAAGGAGAGTAGCACTGATGCTCTGCTGCTTTCATCTGCAGCGGCTGCTTCTATCACGAGGGACGTGAAGAGAACTTCAGTTGTGTGGGATCAAGAAGTAGGAAGATACGTGTCGGTCCCTGCTACGTTTTCAGAGACCCGAAACCGATCATCCCATCCAGGTGTGATGCCGAAATCCGACCCTGAAGTTCGCGGTCATGGCCAAAGGCGAGTGGTTGAACCACAAGAGGCCTCGCTGTCTGTGTCAAGGCTAGCTCCTGCAGCGCAATCTGACCAACTGACGTACACTGGGGAGTCCATTTTCTTTGGCGGGCCTCTTTTGAGCGTCTCGGCTTACAACAATGGAGCTAGAACTGATAAGGAATCAGCCTTGAGACCTGGCCAGCAGCGGTGTGTCCCGGGTTTGCCCCAAGAGTCAAGGTTCAGGAGAGATGCAACTTCTAACCAACTTCCTGTGTTTGTCCCTGGTGGGTATGGACAGAATCCTTCGGCTTCACGCTGAAGTTAGCCAGCCAGAGTGCCGCGGAAGTGAACAAGTAATCTACAGGGGATGATATTTGAACCCCAGCTGAGGAAGGCTGCTATCTGTTACCTGGGCAGCGAGCATTTGGCATATTCATACAGAATCTTATGTGACTGAATCAAATTGCCTGGAAGAAGAGGGCACTTTTGGGAGTTGTATAGAATCCGGGCGACGGAGACCTTCTGGGTTTTCTTCTCCTTCCCTTGCAGCCTCGCCAGTGCAGTCCGTTCTCTTGGTTTGTTAACGACGTCGTCTTCTTCGTTCTTGTTTCTTTTCCGTCTCAGCTTCTTTGTTTTAGGGCTTCTTGGAGGAAGGATGATGGTGGAAATGCAGAAAGGACCTTCTGTAAGCATCAGCAAGGCATTCGTTTAATGCTAGTTAGTAGCGTGAACCTGATCTAAAAGAGATCAATGCAGATTTTTTTTCTGAGATTGTTTCTTTGTTTCAGTTGGTTCCGAAGGAATTATGTCTTTTAATCAAAAGTGTAATTACCGAACATGAAATAAGACTATTAATGGAGATTTATAATCCGGGTATTTTAAGGATCGTAGTGTTTTGCTAGAAGTCAACTACGATTAATGGACTTAATCGGGTTATGTCCATGGCTATAATAAATGGGTCCTATGAGGTCACATATATAGAGTTATTAGGTTGGATTAAACCGAACCGAAAGCCCATGTGGGACATGGTGATTTTGGCCCTATGGCTATAATTGGGAGATTGGCTTCTATTATTGATGGATAAGAGTTACCATTAATAATTACTAGATAAGGAGATATATTATTAGAAGATATATAGATACAATATAAAGATAGTATATCTATTATCAAAGATAAGATACGATCTTATAAGTAATTGTTACGAACAAGGAAAACACACTTTTCTCCTCCTCTTATCAGTACGACCGAACCCTAAGGAAGAGAGCCAAGCTCATGTTTTGTTCGTTCGTTCTAGCAGACGACACCAAAGGTGATCCAGATTCCAGACTCGTGTGGACCAAGTAGAGAAGCCACACTTGAGGCTTTTGATCTCCGCTGAAATTCTGTCGGAACGTTTCAGACTCGCATCAAACGGTATGTAACTCTACTTCTACTTGATCCCTATTGATTCATGCATGAGATCCTTGTTAGAGCTTAGCGAGTGCCGACCGCGGCTGCAGGGGCCAACAACGGCTCAGACGAACCCAGTAGGGATGGGCGTGGCTCGCACGGTGCGGACCGTGGCTCGCGGCTCGGTCCGGGTACTATTGCGACGCTGTTCTGCACAGGCTGACCGCGGTTCTGCATGGCTGGTCCGGGCTGGGCTCGGGCGCGACTCGGTCCGGTTGGGTAGATTTTGGGTTTTAGGATATTTTCCTAAAAAATATAAGATAAGATTTTATTTGCCCAATTGGATAATATTTGATATTATCTACAATATAATTTCCTAAAAGTTGTTAGGATATAATCCCACTAGATTAAGATAAGAATATTTGATATCTTATCTTGTTTATGCATATCTTATCCAATAATGCATTTTAATGATTAATTCTATATATTGATTTTATTTGAATTAAGATATTGATATTGAATTATTTATCTCATGAGATGATTTATTTAATTTAATAGTGTTTTATTTAAATTTATTTAAATTGCTTGTTGTTATTAATTAGATTAATATTGTTGATAATATTTGACATTATTATTGCATGCATGTTTTTTAATATTATGATGTTATTGCTTGTATGAAGTGACTAGTATGACTCACTTTAGGATAGAAAATACAATCTGCGTATCGTTATGTTTTCTTGTATACGATCTGCGTATCGTTATGTATTTTTGTAATTTAATTTTCAGTAATTAGATTATTTAGAAAATTATGTATTACAAGAAGTGAAGATCCTATTAAGACCAAAGATGGAGATCCATGAAGGATACCAAAGATGGAGATCCATGAAGAACAAAACCCATAAAGATTAGATCTTTGATTTTGGTTTTTAGGGGCCATACTAGGATCACATTTAATTATTGCATTTTGAATGCTTTATTATTTTTAAGCCTTGCATGATTGTTTGTTTATGCTATTTTGTTCACTAGTAAATAGACAACCATTGCATGCTTAAGTCCCTAAAAGAATATTGAGGTATTGTCTTTCCATGTCATAACCCATGAGGCCCTTGTAATTCGTTGGATATGTTTCGCCAAAGCGAGGTGTCCTTCTTTGACCTTAGGATAGTGAGGGTGGATCTATATAAGGGATTCATAAACCTTGACATATTTATACTCAACAAGAGACCAAAAGACAAAGTTTTGGATCTTGAGGCATAAAGATGAGTCTAACATGGGATGTGTGCCATCAACCAAGAATTATAAGGAGTTATAATTAGTAAATGTACCTTGATCACATAAGACTTGAGGAAGTGCCAAAGTACACTTGAGTCTTATATGAGATATGGTCTTGGAATCATTTTATTCATCAGAGACAAACTTAATCTAAATAAAATATACATTTGCTTAAATTTTAAATCATGTTTGATTTTGAGCTTTTGCATGTCAAGCATAAACTTATCTGTGTATTACTTCTTTTGTAGATATCATGTCTAGCAATGATAACTTGAAATTCACCCTACGCTCAATTGTTGAGAAGAACAAAACTCTGAATGAACTCCATAGCATGCTCAAAATAGCTGAGCAAAATGTCCAAGTTGACAATAAGAAAGAAGTTCTTATGGTCAACAATAGGGGTGAGCACGGGCCGAGAAAACCGAAGCCCGAACCGAACCCGACCCGAAAAACCCGAACCGAACCCGAACCGACATGCCTTCGGTTCGGGTTTCGGTCCGACCAAATCAGAGTTTCGGGTTTCGGTTCGGTTCAGTTCGGGTTCGGTTCGGTTCGGGTTCGGGTTTTTAGTGTAATTTAGCCTGTTTTTTAACGAAAAGTGTTGTTTAGCCCGAACCTGACCCGAACCCGAACCGATGTCTTCGGTTTGGTCTTCGGTCCCAGATTTTTGGCCGTTCGGGTTTCGGGCTTTTCGGGTTCAGTTCGGTTCGGGTCGGGTTCCGGCCCGTGCTCAGCCCTAGTCAACAATGGGAAATGGTTCAAGAAGGGACCTAAAGGGAAGCAACAAAACCAAGAGAAAAGCAAGAAAGTTTTCAAACCCAAGGCAGCTGAGAAGCCAAAGGTGGTTGCTCAGCATGACTGCTTCTACTGCAAGGCCAAGGGGCACTAGAAGAGAAACTGCCCAAAATACATGGAAGACAAGAAGAATGGAACTGTGAGTTCCACTTCAGGTATTTTTGTTATTGAAGTCTTAACAACCAAAACTACTACTTGGGTATTAGATACCGGATGTGGTTCTCACATTATTTCGAATGTGTAAGGACTAAGAAGTAGGCGACAGTTGGAGAAGGGAGAGATAAACCTGCGCGTTGGAAATGGAGCAAGAGTTGTTGCGCTTGCCGCAGGAGATTATAGTCTATCATTACCTTCTGGCTTAGTTTTGGAATTGAATAATTGTTATTTTGTTCCTTCAATTACTAAGAACCTTGTTTCGATTTCAGTTTTGCATCTTGAAGGTTTTGAATTTATCATTAAGAATGGAGGCCTTTTTATTTTTAAGAATGATATTTTCTATGCCAATGCTCCCATAAGTAATGGACTCTTTGTGTTGGACCTCAAGTCAGAACTTTATAACATTAATACTAAGAGGCAAAAATCGAATGATTTGAGTGAAGCCTATCTATGGCACTGTCGCTTGGGCCACATTAGCTTGAACCGCATGAAGAAACTCCATAAAGATAGAATTCTCAAATCAATAGATTGTGAATCTTTTGAGACATGTGAGTCATGCCTAATGGACAAGATGACAAGATCACCTCTCACTGGGACGAGTGAAAGGGCTACTAAGCTACTGGCCCTAATACATACTGATGTCTGTGGACCAATGAGCACATAAGCTTAAGGAGGCTATCGATACTTCATCACATTTACTGACGACATGAGTAGATATGAGTATATTTACTTAATGACGCACAAATCTGAATCCTTTGAAAAGTTCAAAGAGTTTCAAAATGAAGTAGAAACTCAAACTGACAAGAAGATAAAGGCACTTCGATCAGATCATGGTGGTGAATATCTGAGCCAGGAGTTCGATCATCATTTGCGAAGTTGTGGGATCATAACACAACTGACTCCACCAGGCACACCACAACTGAATGGTGTGTCTGAAAGGAGGAACATGACCCTGTTAGACATGGTCCGATCAATGATGAGTTTTGCTAACCTTCTAGTATCCTTCCGGGGATATGCCCTCACAACCGCTGCGTTCACACTAAACAGGACTCCGTCTAGGACTATAGACAAGATACGATATGAGATATGGACTGAAAGAGTTCCAAGTCTGTTTTTTCTGAAAATCTGAGGGTGTGAAGCTTATGTAAAGCGTTTACTATTAGACAAGCTTGCACCCAAATTAGATAAATTCTTATTTATAGGGTATCCGAAGGAAACCAAGGGATACTACTTCTACAATCCCACAGAGCACAAAGTGTTTGTTGCAAGGGATAATGTCTGTAACACCCCCAAATCTTAACCCATTTGGAAAGGTATTACCGCCAATGACCTCAGTGTTCCTTACCGAGATCACCCAAGGCTTTACCGTTTGAATACAAATCATGAAATACAATGATACAAAATGATAACTTTATTCATATAAAACATGAGTCCCGGGATTACATCCCAATCCCGAATAGGACAAATACAGAGTTTAAACAAAGTACAACGGAAGTCTTATAAAAGATATCACAAAAAGGGTTGTGATCGTAATGATCACCTGCCCAAGGATCTCAACCTGATTAAAAGATAATTATTAAAACATCCAAAAATCACCGTCGTCTTCATAGTCATTCTAGTCTCCTCATATCTTCGCTCTATCTGATGTGCCGAATCGAACGGATGACACCAGCCAACTATGCAGAGAACAATTGCGGTTGGTTAGTCTACTGAATAGACTATGCAAGGGTACAAAGCAGAAGGTTCAAAGTAGTCGTATTAGGTTAGACTCCTCGTCTCTCGAATAAAAGTTGAGTACGTTAGTCAACCACCATACTATACTTGAATATGACAAAAGGCATGCACAAGAGAAGATTCTGGAAGACTGAATCTTCACAGAAATCGACCCGAAAGAAGACTCCAACGGAAGTGAGTCTTAAGGAAATATGACAAATCTGGAACGTTTAAAGAATCAGACATCAGTGATTTAAAAGCTGACTTAGATGTTTCGGTTCACGACCACCCTCACCGCTTACATCGAATCCAGATTGGAAAGAGAACGTACTCTGATCAAAAGTCGAGACGAGCTTTCCTAGTTGCACTATTTACTTAGCTGCACTACTCGCCAAAGGTATATTAATTATATGCACTCATGCACTTTATCTTATTAAATTCCAAAACCCACATTACGTTATAAGCTTTTAAACATATGCCCTGTCACGCAGGACATACAACTAAGGAATTGACCTCACCGAATCCAAGCCTCTGGACTTATATCGAAGGAATGAACCTCGCAGAGTCCAAGCTTCTACTATCGTAGGGTCTTGATCGCCCTTTTCCCCAAGTTATAAAGAAACGAATGGACCTCGCGGAGTCCAAGCGTTCCTACGAATACTCGTGCTAACTAACAGTTCGAGCACAACAATAGTTCAGGATAAATCCACATAAATGCCCTCAAGGCGAACATAAATAATAGCGTTGTTCTAACAGACATACAACCTATTATAATATCATTATTACAGTTTCCAAAACAGTTTATAAAACCAATTCCAGATAAACACAGTAATCATGTAACACCCCCAAATCATAACCCATTTGGAAAGGCATTACCGCCAGTGATTTCGGAATCTCACCTCCGAAACCACCCAAGGCTAAACCGGATTATTCAAATCATACATAACATTTATATAATCCATAAACCAACGGTTCAAACATAAGTCAGGGGATTACAACCCAATCCCCGTAGGATAAAACATTGTTTCAGAGTAAATACATAGCGAAAGTCTTTAAAGGTAAAACAAGTTTTGACCATAGCGATCAACGCCAAGGATCTCAACCTGAATAAACTTATCAAAAACATTGTCCGTCATAGTCGTTCTTAGCCTTCACTGGGTGGCAACTTGTCTGATGTGCCGAATCGAACGGATGACACCAGCCCACATGCAAAGAACAATGTTCGTGGGTTAGTCTAGTGAAAGACTACGCAAGGGTACAAAGCAGAGTGGTTCTAAGTAGTCGTATTAGGTTAGACTCATCGTTTCTCGGATAATAACCGATAACGATAGCCAACCACCATACTACTACTGGAATATATCAAAAGACATGATCAAGAGAAGACTCCAACGGAAATAAGTCTTATAGGAATTAATCCAAGAGAAGACTCCAAAAGAACGAGTCTTATCGGAAGCATGATAAATGTCTGGAACATTATAAGTTCATATATATATACATATACATTTAAAGACTGACTGAGATGCTTCGGTCCACGACCAACCTCACCGTATAATGCGAATCACCGCATGATACGAATCCAGATCGGAAAGAGAACGTACTACATTCAAGTTAGGGCGAGTTTTCTAGCTGCACTATCACCTAGCTGCACTACTCGCCGGAGGTAAATTAATTATGTGCACTCGGGCACTTATCTTATTTAATTCCAAAACGCTCATTCACGTTTCAAGCTTTTAAAATCTCATCCTCGGCGGATATTGAGATATAGAGAGTTGGGACTAAATCCCAGAGATTGGCACCAGCTGTTGTGCACATCCCCTATACTCGGATAGGAGAAGGTCATGACCAAAGAAAAGTGTTGGGGCCTGGACATCCCATCCACTTGGTTATAAAGAAACGACTAGTACTCACTGAGAGATACCGAGTAACGTTCCTACGAATACTCGTTCTAACTAAGCAGTTCAGAACAATCAATCATAATAAAGCCATTAAGGCCAACATCCTAGATATATTTCAATCTAGATCATATATATATAATAGCGTTGTTCTAGCAGATATACAACCTATTATAATATTCATTTTATCTTTCCAAAGATATTTCATAAAACGATTCCAGACATGAACAATAATCAATCCAAATTAATTAACAATTAAGCAATTGATAATTAATAGAAATATGGAATGATAAGCAAGAGCGAACCTCCACTTGCCTTGGATCTGACGAAAGCTTCGAAAGCTTAGAATAAAAGAGTTTCCGAGTCCGGAACGAGAACAGATCCTGGATAATAAATCCATATGGAACGACCCATAACAAGACCTCAATTTAGATTCAATATCTATATATACGAATCTAATGGAATACGAATCAAAGAACGGGGCCTTAGCCCATGCCCAACACCACAACACTCAACCGGCATGGCTGTCGCGGGGGGCGGCAGGCACATCACCGCCGGGTGCGGCGCACAGGCAGGGGCGGAGGGCAGAGGCGACAACGAGCACAACTCACCCAAATCAAACCCCTTTGGCTTCGATTCTCCTTTGCTCGATTCTACCACCTTATTAAGCTTCCAACAAGCTTCAAAAGCCTCCTGAGAACGGATCAAAACAAAGCCCAAACAACCACGAAAATCGGATTCAAAGTTCAGCAAAAGTCACAAAATTTAAAGGTGAAATCAGTGGCTTATAAGAGTTTTCTTACCAACTTTCGATCGACCTCTAGTTCGAATCGAGCTTGGATATTTTTCTCACCCTTTTAAGAAACACCTCACCTTCAATATGCAACTTTGATCTCGCCAAACGGATGACAAAATCTATCAGAAATCGATCTCAAAGTTCAGCTCAGGAACACGTTTTCTGGTTTTTGATAGAAAAGAGGAGGACGAAGATGGTGAGGAGTGATTTTCCAGCTTCTCCCATGGCGTCTCCTCTTCTTTTATAGCCAAAACACGAAGAGCCCTTGCAAGACAAGTGCCCCAAGACGTGTACCAGCTAAGCCTTGTAGCCCCGACGAGTCAGCAAGGCTAGGCGCCAGGCGTGTCAAGTTGGTTGCCAGCTGCAAATGGCTGCGCGTCAAAGGTGGCCGCGGGGCGCGGTAATGGCCTTGCCGCCGGGTGCGGTGAGGGCCTTGGCCGACTCTTTTGGCTTTTGTCGTCACTTACCATAAGTGGTAAGTTTTACTTAACCCCGGGTTAAATATATTTGTACACGAACGAGCTTTTAAGCCAAAAATGCCTTAACTGTATTTTATATTGCTCAGAAAAATATTACAGAGGCCAAACATTATACAGAATGTCCATACGTCTCCGAATTTAATCTGACTTGCAATACGGGCTTAAGAAAATTCGAAATTTATTCGTACAAATATACGGGATATTACAAATCATTCCAAATTAATTACTCAGATAAACAACTGATAATTAATGTAAATATGGAACGATGAGCAAGAGCGAACCGCCACTTGCCTTAATCCACAGAGTTTGAATGAAGTCTAACGACGGGATCCCGGGCTCGACACAGGGACAAATCTGGAGCACAGATTCCTTCGGATCGACCCACAAAGAAACCCTAAGTTAGACTCGACAAACAAAAATACATATCTAAGAAAGAACGAAAGGAATCGAAGGAAACGAAACCCGAACGAAGGCCACGGAAGCCACGACAGCAACCGGCCAACAACCAAACTTGTGACGGGCGCCGCCTTCACCGTGGTGGGCGCCGCCTCCCATGCGGTGGGCGCCGCCCAAAGGCAACTCTTCACGGCGGATGTGGCTTCTTCACGGCGGTCGCCGGGCTCTTCACGGCGGGCACCGCTTCTAGCCGGCGGTCGCCGGTTCCTCACGGCAGGCGCCGTGTTCTAGCCGGCGGTCGCCTCCTTCTAGCCGGCGGTCGCCGCCTTCAAGCCGGCGGTCGCCGTTGCTAACAGAAACCGAAATACGCGAGAAGAAAACTTACCCGCGACGATCGATTTGGCTCGTCTTTCGCCTTGCTTGGTTTCTAGGCTTCTAAGGGCCTCCCAAGCTTCTCTTGGCCACCGGAAACGACACCAAACGAGCTCCGACGATCGGCTTGAGTTTTCCCGGAGAGAGCGTTTTTGAGAGTTTGAGAGCTTTGAGAGTCTTGAGAGTGAGCTCTCTCTCTCCTCCCATGCCTCCTTTTATAGGCAAACCCTAATGGAGGAAGGTGGTAGGAAACTTCCTTTTTCCTTTGTTGCCTCTTGGATAATAACCTTTTGGGTAATAATCTTAACCCCGAGTTAAATATACTCGTACACGAACGAATATTAACTCCCAAAATACGTCGACTGTATATTATTTCACTGAGAAAAATATTACAGAGATAGAGCACATTACAGAATGTCTTAAACTCTCTGAAATAAATCCGACGTACAAAACAGGCTTTCCGGAAAAACCCCAAAATTCCAAAATATCCTTATAGAAATACGGGGTATCACAGTGTCTTTTTGAAAAAAGAGTTTATTTCCAAGAAGCCAAGTGAGAGAAATGTTCATCTTGAAGAGGTTCAAGATGAGCAACAAACCCAACAACAGGTCGACATGGACGATGTCGACGAGGATATGCTAGTATCTGGAGGCATAGATTCCCAAAGGGAAGTCATCCAGGTATCGGAACTAATACCTCAAGAACCATATTCAAATGAGGACCCACAAACAGTTGTGGATAGTGCTCCAGTTGTTGAACCCACACGTAGATCAAACAGACCAAGGGCACAACCAAGACGATATGATGATTTCATCTTGACTGCAAGAATTGACATTCTGCTTTTAGAAAGCGTAGAGCCTGCCACCTATAAGCAAGCAGCGATAG
The DNA here is from genome assembly GCA_027886185.1 of Rheum nobile. Taxonomy (NCBI): domain Eukaryota; kingdom Viridiplantae; phylum Streptophyta; class Magnoliopsida; order Caryophyllales; family Polygonaceae; genus Rheum; species Rheum nobile. The sequence continues at coordinate 3,467,930 of WOAB01000639.1, forward strand.
GTCCAGACTCCGAGAAATGGCTTAAGGCCATGAAATCTGAAATGGATTCTATGTCTGAGAATCAAGTCTGGGACTTGATAGATTTGCCAAATGGGATAAAACCCATTGGATGCAAATGGGTTTTCAAACTGAAAACAGACAAAGATGAAAATGTATCTGTTTACAAGGCAAGGCTAGTTGTCAAGGGTTTTAAACAGATTCATGGTACTGACTATGATGAGACATTTTCACCGGTCGTAATGATCAGGTCCTTTAGGATACTCCTAGCTATTGCCGCTTATTATGACTCTGAGATTTGGCAAATGGATGTCAAGACCGCTTTTCTAAATGGATATTTAGAAGAGGATGTGTACATGACACAACTAGAGGATTTTGAAGATTCAACAGACCCTAGGAAAGTATGCAAGCTTAAGAAGTCCATTTATGGACTTAAGCAAGCATCCAAGAGTTAGAACATTCGATTTGATGAAGCTATCAAAGAGTTTGACTTCATCAGATGTGAAGAAGAGCCTTGTGTTTACAAGAAGTTTAGTGGGAGCAAAGTGGTCTTCTTGGTCCTGTATGTAGATGACATACTACTCATTGGAAATGACATTCCGATACTAGAGTCCGTTAAGGGATGGCTGAAGAAATGTTTTTCAATGAAGGACCTAGGAGAAGCGGAGTACATACTGGGTATCAAGATCTATAGAGATAGATCTAGGAGACTGCTTGGATTGAGTCAATGAACTTTTATAGATAAGGTTCTTGACAAGTTCAAAATGCAGGATTCTAAGAAAGGGTTTCTACCCATGCAGCATGGCATATACCTCAGCAAGAAGCAGTGTCCTAAGACACCTGCTGAGCTTGAGAAGATGAGCAAGGTCCCTTATGCTTCTGCTATAGGATCTATCATGTATGTCATGATATGTACACACGCTGATGTTGCATTTGCTCTGAGCATGTGTAGCAGATACCAATCCAATCCCGGAGATGCACATTAGTGTGCAACCAAGAACATCCTGAAGTACTTGAGAAGAACCAAGGATGATTTCTTGGTATTTGGGGGTGATGACGAGTTATTCGTTCGAGGATACACTGATGCAAGCTTCCAGACAGACCGGGATGACTGAGTCCCAGTTAGGATATGTTTTCATCCTGAATGGATGAGCTGTGAGCTGGAAGAGCTCCAAGCAGGACACAATGGCTGATTCTACGACAGAGGCATAGTACATCGCCGCTAGTGAAGCGAAGAAGGAGGCTGTCTAGATTAGGCAGTTCATTGATGAGCTCGGCGTTGTTCCTAGCATATCAGGGGCAATTGACGTCTATTGTGACAACATTGGCGCCATAGCCCAAGCCAAGGAACCGAGTTCAAGCTCTAAATCCAGACACGTACTGAGGAAGTATCACCATATTCGACACATCATTGATAGAGGAGACGTCAAGATGTACAAAGTGCACACAGATGATAACATTGCAGATCCGTTGACCAAGCCTATGCCTAGGCCCAAGCATGAGAGTCACACTAGGGCCAAGGGCCTCAAGCACATTGGAGAATGGCTTTGAGATTGTATTGTCTTACATTATGAACTTTGTTTTATGTATGTCAGACACGTTTTATGCTTGATTATATGATATACATCTTTCATTCTTATTTAATCATTGCTTGGAGTTAGATAAAATGTCCAAATAATTTATAATTCGCAAATGGGCTCATCATAAGTGTTTTGGTGAATGAAACCCCATTAAGTGAATTGAAGTTATAAATTATTCAAAGTGCATGGTCTAAGTCATTAACTTGGACATAAATGACTTCATTTAAAGACTGTATTGTAAGTTGACTGATAGCGCCAGGTTTCATGGGCTATAGGGACATAGAGATGTCTAGTCAATTACATAGATATGTATGGATGATACGTATAGGACTGACCCACCTTAAGACTCTCCAAAAGGGATTGAAGAGTTTTAAGTTAAACCATGATTGGTAGATTCCTCATACATGAGTATGATATGGTTTCTCTTGATGATTGGTATGTCTTTGACGCTGTCAAACGCTGACCGTAATAGGCAGTGGTTGGGATTGCCAAAAGTTGAGTGGGAGCTATAGTCATACAAGACTGGAGAAGTCCTCCTACTTCATGTATACTGTGATACATGGACAAGAATGGTGTTTCGGCCACTTGAAGAGCGAGAACTGAAAGGTGCAATTACCGAACATGGAATATGACTATTAATGGAGATTTACAATCCATGTATTTTAGGGATCGTAGTGCTTTGCTAGAAGCCAACTACGATTAATGTACTTAATCAGGTTAGGTCCATGACTATAATAACTAGGTCCTATGAGGTCACACACATAGAGTTATTGAGCTGGATCAAACCGAACCGAAAGCCCATGTGGGACATGGTGATTTCGGCCCTATGGCTATAATTGGGAGATTGGCTTTTATAAGGAGATATCTTATTAGAAGATATAAAGATACAATATAAAGATATTATATCTTTTACCAAAGATAAGATACGATCTTATAAGTAATTGTTACGAACAAGGAAAACACACACTTTTCTCCTCCTCTTATCAGTACGGCCGAACCCTAAGGAAGAGAGCCAAGCTCGCGTTTTGTTCGTTCGTTCTAGCAGACGACACCAAAGGTGATCCAGATTCCTGACTCGTGTGGACCAAGTGGAGAAGCCACACTTGGGGCTTTTGTTCTCCGTTGAAATTCTGCCAGAACGTTTCAAACTCGCATCAAACGGTATGTAATTTTACTTCTACTTGATCCCTATTGATTCATGCATGAGATCATTGTTAGATGCTAGAAAATAGTTTTCTGAAATTTTGCTTATACGCATCTAATCCCAACAGGTTCGCATGTTTGTATTTATTTGCTAATTTGGTTGTAAGGATTTCTCTTTAGAATCAGTCATTCACAATTTACGAAACGCAACATTGACACAATCAATATATTTTACCAGCATCCCTTGTCATTTCAAATTTGAACTTTATTGTCTGGTAAGTAAGATTTGTTGGTGCATTATTGCCCGGTAAGTACTTTCTCAAGTTCTTTGCTAATGGATCCTTCATTCCATAACAAATGACTTGAGAAAGTACAGCTACTCAATCTATTAAGAAGTGCCTGAGCCATCACAATATTGTGTTTGTGTAGTTTGTCGAGATGAGTTTTGAAAGTACCTCGTGGCAATAATGAATGTCCCGTTGAAAAAGGGAGATAGCTAGGCTGAGCTAAGTTAAACATTCAGGAGTGTCGATCTTGACGATGATAATGGAGATAGGCTGGCAGACCAAGATCGATAAGCTCCAGACTTTCAATCTAGTAGAAGAAATTGTTCCTCCCCGACGGTAAACTTGTCAGGGAAGACACTGCCTCATCACATCATCCATACGTAATAATTAGGGATGTTAATGGGGAGACTATTACCAAACCCGCTGGGAAGCCCCATTTTGGAGACGCGGAAATTGAAGGGGATGGGGCGGGAGAATATTAATGGCATATTGGTTAAATTGCATGATATTGTTATAGAAACCACAAGTGATGTAAACCAGAAATTTGATTGAAAAATCTAGGGAAAAAGTAGACGGGGACGGGCATTCTTTGATGGGGTTGGGCACTCAATAAGGAAGGGTACGAACTGTAAAACGTTATATATTTTACATTTATATATATATATATATATATATATTTTCGAAACATCCTCTTGATTTGTTCGGGATATGGATGCTTACATCTCGACCCCAGACTGGCCAGAGGTTGTTAAGTCGCCGGGAACAACTCCTCTTGAGGGGTGGATGTTGCCTAAGAGGCAGAAAAAAACAACGGAAAAATAGTAAGGTCTCCACGGGGTCGGAGATGGATGTTTCGGTGAAGAACCGACTTGCTCAGTTGGGGAGGGATCCGGCGGTCCAACGTGGAGCGATCTGTTCGGCTTCTCAAGCGCAACGGTTGGATGACAAAATTAATGTTTCTAATAATCATGATCCGACAGTTTCGATGGAAGAACAGTCGTGCAATTCCAAGGCTGTTGATCGTCCCAAGGGGGTATTTAATTGAGGGATAATTTCCAATGATAAAGGCGGGGCCCACAAGTACCATAAGCAAGTCAAGTCTAAGGTTAAAGGTGCTGGTATTATTGGGCCGGTGGAATTAAATGGATCGGGAAAGCGGGTCCGCGTTGAAGACTCCTCAGTGGGCCAATTGTTGGGCCGCAATGTTGGGCTAACTGAACAACCACAAGTGCATATGGGATCCACATTGTTGATTGAGGCCGCTCCTACTGTTTTCCCCGCTGCTTCTTTGTATCATTCTGGGGGTAAGTCTGATGTTCGTTTGCTGACCACTCCGTCGCATGTTCATCAGGGTGTTATGCCTCTTTCGTCTATCCGCGGTGAGCAACAGCTTCAGCCCCTGAAGTGGGCGGATATGGAGACCGATGGCTCCTCTCCTAGGGATTAATGGCGGTCCCCGACGGTTCTACACATTATTGATACGTTGTTAATGAATTGCATTCTATCGAATTGCCGGGGGTGAGCAAACCCAACTTCCGTCGTTCTATTCACTATCTTGTTAAGCGCAACGTTGTTTATATTATTGTGTTGTTTGAGACGCATACTTCGGGGGCTAGAGCGGACCGCATTTGCCATCGTCTAGGCTTTCCGAATAATTTCTGTGTTGAGGCCCAAGGTCAGAGTGGGGGCTTATGGTTGTTGTGGAGGCATGACCTCTCTGTTTATATTGTGTCATCTTGTTCTCAATTTATCCATGTTATGATTGGCTCGGGTGGTGATAAGTTTAATCTGATTGTTGTGTATGCTTGCCCAACACTTGCTCGTCGCCGACGATTGTGGGATGAGTTGAAGGCTGTTATCGCGCCCCTATCAGATCACGTTTTTTTTATGGGTGGTGATTTTAAATGTATTCTGACAGTGGATGAACGAATTGGTGGGAATGTTCATCTTTCTCCGGACTCCCTGGACTTTAGTAATTGGGTATCTGATCTCTCCCTCATTGATCTCGAATTTAAAGGCAATCGCTTTACGTGGTTTCGGGGTCGGTCTGTGGAATCGAGGATTGCCAAGCGTCTTGACAGGGTGTTCTGTTGCAATCAAGGGCGGCTCAAGTGGCAAAATGCTGGGGTTGCTCATATGCCTTTTCTATCTTCAGATCATTCCCCTCTTTATCTTCAGTTGAATCCGAAGCGATCTTGTAACCCTGCTCGTCGGCCGTTTCGTTTTGAGGCTACATGGCTGTCTCATTCAGGGTTTCTTAAGTTGCTGAAAGCAAAGTGGAGTCTCGTTTGTCCTACGTCGGAGGCTTTATCTAGACTTCGACGTGATCTTCGCTCTTGGAATCGTGATGTGTTTGGGAGCATTCACTCCCGTAAAGCTAAGTTGATGACGGAGCTTAGTAACACGCAACAACAATTGTCTTTTGGGATGAGAGCAGATCTTTTGGTGGAGGAAGAAAGGATCGCTAAAGAGCTTGATTTGGTGCTGGATCAAGAGGAAATTTTGTGGTACAAGAAATCTCGTGAAAATTGGGTGTATTTGGGTGATCGTAATACATCTTTTTTTCATACGTCAACTATTATCTGTCGTCGTCGCAACCACATTGATTCTCTTATGAATGAGGATAGTGTGTGGGTTTACGACCCACAACTGCTTGAGTCTTTAGCGGTGTGTTATTTCCGTCTATTGTATGCTCCTGATGACCTTCCCTCTGTTGTTCCTTTGTTGCCTAGGTCGGGTTTTGTGAGGTTGATGAGATCTGAAATGTTAGCTTTGCAGACCCCGTTCTCAGCTACGGAGATTGAAGCTGCTGTGCGTTCCATGGCCCCTTATAAGGCTTCGGGCCCTGACAACTTTCAACCAGTCTTTTATCAACGGTGTTGGGATACTGTGGGCCCGTCGGTTGTTGATTTTGTTCGTGATTTCTTCAGGTCAGGAGTGCTTCCTGCATCAACTAATGACACTTTGCTAGTCTTGATCTCTAAAGTGGCCAAACCGGAGACTATCAATCAATTCCGGCCGATAAGTCTGTGTAATATCCTGTTCAAAGTTATTACAAAGACGTTGATGATTCGTATGAAGGAGATCATCTCCAAGTTAGTAGGTCATGCTCAGTGTAGATTTATTCCAGGTCTGCTGATTTCTGATAATGTGGTTATTGCTCAACATGTGGTTCACTCTATGCGTAGAAAGAAATGGAAGAAAGGATGGATGATCCTGAAGTTGGATTTAGAGAAGGCGTATGATCGTATTAGATGGGATTTGTTGGAGGACACGCTTATTGTTGCTGGTCTTCCGAGTCAGTGGATTTCTTGGATTATGACTTGTATCTCTTCTACTTCTATGTGTGTCATTTGGAATGGGGAGATGACCAAGGCGTTTACCATGCGTAGAGGTGTGCGACAGGGTGACCTGCTTTCTCCGTATTTGTTTGTTTTATGCATTGAGAGATTGTGCCATGCTATTGAGCGTGCGGTCGGTTGTGCTGACTGGAAGCCGATTAGAATTTCTCGTTCCAGGCCTCCTCTTTCTCATATGTGTTTTGCTGATGATATCCTTCTCTTTGCCGAGGTTTCTGTGGCTCAGGTTTGGGTTATACGTTCTTGGACACTCTTACGAGGGTGAACACCCGTCTTGGGGGTTGGAAGGGGCGTTGTCTTAGTTTGGCTGGCCACGTCACGTTAACTAAGTCTGTGATTTATTCGATTCCTATTCATGTCATGAGTACGGTTGTTCTCCCGAGTAGCGTGTTGCAGGAGTTGGATAAGATGGCGAGGAGTTTTGTGTGGGGTAGCACTTCTGATCGGCGTCGTGTGCATTTGGTGGGATGGAAAGAGGTTTGCAAGCCTAAGGCTGAGGGTGGGCTTGGTATTCGTCGCCCCAAGGAGATGAACTTGGCCTTGATTGGCAAACTAGGGTGGAGACTTGTGACTGGCAAGGTCAGTTTGTGGGCTCAGGTGCTGAGGGCTAAGTACAAGTTTGTTGATACTCATGATTTTCGACACATATTGTCGAAGAAGAGTGTTTTTGCGGTTTGGCGGAGTATTGTCTTGGGCCTCAGAGTTGTGGTTGCTTCGGGGGTGCGATGGGTCCCGGGTGATGGGCGTTGTATTCAGTTCTGGACTGATTGCTAGCTGCTTGCTACTCCGCTGACTGAGGTTGCCTCGGGTGCAATTGATGCTTCTGAAGAGGCGCGTCCCTTGCGTGATTATTGGGTGAACGGGGTGGGGTGTGACTGGGATGCTTTGCTTTCTTCCTACTGATATTTGGCTTCGATTTGCTTCTATGGATTTGTGTGGTTTGGTGTATCTGATCAGATGGCGTGTGGAGGCACTACTAATGGCTCGTACTCTGTGGCGTCGGCTTACCGCTTGATTTGCTTGGACTGCATATCGGGGCCTCGATTTGACCACTTGTATGAGAGAGTTTGGCGGGTTCGGGGTCTTGAGAGGATATGCGTGTTTTTATGGCTGGTAATTAAGCAACGTATTCTGACCAATCAGGGAGCGCTTTTAGAGGCATATGGTGGATGATGATGTTTGTCCAGTTTGTCATGGTCATGGTGAATCCATTCTCCATGTCCTTCGGGATTGCACTCGTATTAAGACGGTTTGATTTGCCATTGTTCCGGCTAATTTTATGCATTCTTTCTTCTCGCTCGCTTTGTTAGAATGGGTCTATGGTAACCTTGATTCCTCTTTTTCCTACAATGACGGGCTGCCTTGGTCGACTCTTTTCGCTTTGGTGGTGTGGTGGGGATGGATGTGGCACAATGATGTTGTTTTTAATGATGGTGGACCTAAGCTTTTTCAGCATCAGTTTGTGCTTGCTAGAGCTCGTGAATATTTCCATGGCCATCAGGTGGGTGGCCAACACGGTGTGCGCAGTAGGGGACAAGAGATTGATGTTGCTTGGAGTAGACCGGAGGCCTTGTAGACTAAGCTAAATACTGACGGGGCTTCTAAGGGTAACTCGGAGCTTGCGACTGTTGGGGGGCGTGATGCGACCCTACCCGCCATGACCGCCATTGAAGAAGAGGAGTCCATGAGCATCAAGAGTGATGGGCCCGTGACCAGGCTCGCTCCAAGGCCATTGCCAAGGCCACCCATTCCCTGGTCACGCGCCTAGTTGTCAGCCAAGGCGCGCCCGAGGCCGCGCCTACACTTCGACTCCTCACCACCATCCAAGGCCTAGAGGACTTCCAGCCGGGCACTCCAGCTTCTAACATTGGCACATCATTGGAGGACCCTCTACAAGCTTAAGCCAGGCCAACGCCTCACTCGCGCCCAGCGCGCCGCCCTAGTGCCTGCCTCGCCGCGTCTTGCCGCCGTCGCCGAGGCATCCAAAGGCGCAAGTCCTAGCCTTAGGTTATTTTGGGTTTAGAGGTTTATTTGATGTAATTGGCATTCCATTTTAAGACTTTCTTTATTTAGTATTTTCTATTTTTAGTAAGTTGCTAGATTTAGCCTTTCTATTTTAGGTGTGTGCTTCACTATTGTTTAGTGGGCTAGTCCATGGGCGCGTCTCGGCCCATCCGAGTGCCGCGCCCCTATTTAAGCCAAACTTGGCTCCTTGTACTAGTTTACTTCATTTTTATCTAAGCATTTGTTGAGAGCCGATTTGCCTCCATCTCTCTTAGATCGACGTCACCCAAATCTTTCTTCTCATCTCCTTCCTCCGCCGCCGACGCTACGACACCACTCGAGTCATCGAGTCTATCCATCCTCCGCTGCCGATGCTATGGCCGTGCTCGACCCATCGAGCCACCCATTCACCCCAATGCGCATAGTCCTGAGGCCGCATCCGAGATCCACCACCATCGTTGCCGTCGCCACCGTGCCCACTATCGCAACCACTTCCCTCGCCATCGCTAGCCCAATCGCTAGTGCCATCGTCATCGCCGTCGCTCTCGCACCCGCTGTCGAGCCCACTCCCAGCGACGCCAACTTCCTCGCCGTCGTCCCCGGATTTCATCCGTGTCAGTAAACCTCAAAGTTCACTATTCACAATGCCGCTTCAAAGCCATTCGTGCAATTCAACAAGGCCAAAGCCAAGGTTTCCATGGCCGGCCTTCGAAGCCAAGCGAAGCGACTCACATCAAGATTTGGATCCTTGCCATCACGACACTCGTGCGAACATTCGGAGATAGGGATGCATCAACTGACATCAGAGCCTTTGATCTTGTAAGTCGCTTATCAAGTTTCAAATTGTTCACCAAAATTTTTCTTGTCCATTAATTGCTTCCGCTGCCATTGTTACAATTTTTTTTTCTTTTCTCCCTTGCATGTTCGATCGGTTTCACAAGGCAAGTCCCTTGGCCGAATCTTTGATTCCCTCCGAGATTGGTGTGATTTGTTAGCATAAAATCTTCCGAGATTGATTGGTTAATTTGCTTGAATGCTGGCGTGAATTTCGCTTATCATACTTGCCATATATTCTAGGTTGTTAGCCATAAAATCTCCAAGATTCTTCTCTCTCCAATCACCGAATTACTTGTGATTTTCTTTCCTAAGTTACTAAGCCGTTTCTTGTTTGATTTAGTCTTATCCGAGATCTTCCAAAAGTCAACACAAGATCTCGGCAATTCAAATTTCAAATTCAAAAAAAAAGTCAAAGTCGGAATTAAAAAAAAGACACGACTTAATTTTTTTAAAAAAAAAGAAGAAGAAGGGAAAGCCAAAATAAGGCAACCCTTTCCACCAACGGCTTGGCTCATTTCTCAACCCCTCCACCGTCTAGGTCGACACCTAGAGGTAGGTTTTGTGTGCTTGTGATTGTTTGCGTAAGGGTTAAGACTTAATTGCTTGGTCTCGTTTGATTTTGTGCTTGCTTCTCACACTTATTTTGTGTTAGCCAATAGCCGCCCTCATGGCCTAAAGTCCTTGCCCACCTACGTGAACATTTGTCACTTGTTAGTGCTTGCTTGGTTGTTGGTTTTGTTGTCAATAGTTCGTTTTTACTCCCCATGTCTGGACACATTGTGATAGGTAGCCTCTCGGCGCCCACCGGTGGCAATGTCCAAGGAGACGTCAACAACAACAACCCTCCTCAAGAAGTTGTTCCTCAAGAGAACCCCCCCCAACAAGATCCCATCTTGGAGCTCTCGGCTGAGCAAAGGGAGATTCAAGAGCTTAGGCAACTTGTGGCCAGACTCCAAAGCCAAAAGACAATGCCGACGCCGCTAGCCGAGACGGATGCAGCGGGCTTACCTCGCCCCACCGTGGCCGGCCCTAGCACGGCGCACCTAGACAAAGGCAAAGGTTTGATGCCATCCACATCTCACCAATAACCTCGCCTCCAGCGCATCCAGTCGGTCATCGAGAGCCGACAAGGCCACGTCTCACCCCGTGAGCGATACGTGCCCAGAGACCCGCCTATCGGCTACCACACCGGAGACGAGGAGGTGCATGACTCCCAAGGTGAGTATTCTGACCCCTACAATTTTGATGACAAGTATGCCGCCGACAGGTCAAGACTCCGCCGCGTGCCCACTTCCGCGCCTCGCGACAACCACGCCCACACCAACGCGCGTGATTCTAGCCATAGGCGTCGGCACGGACGGCGCGCCACATGCGATGGAGGCACATCCAGGCTTGTTGCCTCTACCCCAGTTCCCTTCGACATGGAGGACCACTTGGGCCATTAGAGTGCGAAGACGCCGCGCTATGGCTCAGATGGATACTTCTCCACCACTCCTTTTCACAACGATGATTTTAAAGAGTTTGATGACGAGGATATGGAGGATTCTAGGATGATCAACCCAAGGAATTTTCATCCCCTACTCGGTGACCCTATGGAGCTGCAAGATAGGCCCGTCGATTGGATTCCCCCACCAAGGCTTCAACAAGGCGCAAATCAGGCCCAGGCAGGCTACGATAGGCGCAATGCCATGGATCACAAGCGCGACATGCCACATGACATTCACCACATTGTGTCACCTCAAGGCCATCAGTGCCGCAATCGCGCCCCAGAATTGGAGCCACCGACCGCGATAGGCGTGCAACGCGGCTACGGCGATGGCGGAAGGCGCCAGCTTGGTCATGGCCGATTCCAGCATGCCCAGGGCCATGGATATCAACCATTGGACATACCTACGCCGCACTTGCCCCAATTCCCTCAAGCCGCCACCACAAGGCTCAACCGCCACAAGGTTAACGTAAAAATTGATCATTTTTTTGGAGAATACAATCCTGCTGTGTTTCTTGAATGGTTGCAGGCAACAAAATATACTTTGCTATATTGCAAAATCCCTGAGGAAGAACATGTCGCCACCGCCACTATCCACTTCCGCGGCGCCGCTAGGGTTTGGTGGCATCGATTCGTGGATGATCGTATAAGGCGCAACTTGGTGCCCCTCACTGAATGCCACCAATTGAAGTTTGTCATGACCCAGAAGTATGTGCCCGGTGACTACAAGAACCAAATGCGCCGGCTCGACAAGGCTCGAAGACCCCACTTGAGTTCTTTTCACAACTCGAAGACATGTATTACAAGGCTTCGATAAGTGTGGCGCCTTCGACCTTGAGGACCAAGTTTTTGAGTGGTCTTAATGTCAACATTAGGGATCAATTGGAGATCTTTCCCATCAAGGATCTTAACAAGCTTAAGCACACGGCCATGCAACTCCACCAACAACAAGTGCGAAAGCGTCAAGCCCCTTACCAACCATATGGCCAACGCAGGTATGACTCTCAACATAGTCAAGTTCCTTCGACTAATGAGCATTCCATAACCACAAGTTCCTCGGCGCCTAACCAAGGCCGCAATGCCAAGGCAGCTCTGCTAAGCACGATGACCGGCCACGCCCCCGCGCTCAGACAAGGCCCAACAGGCATAGAGCGTACGCGCGACTTGGAATGTTTCAAATGTGGTGGGCGAGGCCATTATAAGAGGGACTGCCCTAATGCCAAGAAGGTCCTCCTCTCCGCCGCCGCCGCTGGATACGAATCTGTGGAGGAGGAGGACGAAGCCCACTTGGAGCCTATAGAGGAAGGCTTTGAAGAGGATGATGAGGAGGGCTATGCTTGCAAGGCTACCGCGCTTCATGCTGGGACGCCGCTGAGCCTTATGATGCGCCGAATCCTCACCGTCAAGGAGGCAAGCCTTGTCGACCAACACGAGAACTTGTTTCACACGTGTTGCTTGTTCAACATGGCCTCTCTGAGTGTCATCATTAATGGCGGTAGTTGCTGCAACATTATCAATGACAAGGTGGTCAAGCACTTCAACCTTGAGACCACACCACATCCACAGCCCTACGGCCTTCAATGGATCTCATCTAGCTCAGGTAACACTGTCTCTCGGCAGTTCCTCATTCCCTTTTCCATTGGTCAATATAGTGATTCAGTGTTGTGTGATGTCATTGCGATGGACGCTACCCATCTCTTGCTTGGGCGTCCATGACAATTTGACCGTCGCGTGCTTCACGATGGGTATCTAAACACTTATGTGTTTACCTACCACGGAAAGCGCGTGACTCTCTTACCTATGTCTCCACATGAGATATTGCAGAACCAGGTCAAGAGGGATCGCCAAAAAGCCATTGAAGACGTCGTGGCCATGCCAAATGCATCTCCACAAGGCCCATCGCAGCGCTTCGACCCCAATCCTGGCCACACTGTTTCTGGCTCGGGCACTGGCACCAAAAAGCTCAACGCCACCCCTAGCCAGCATAGTGCCTCCCTGTAGCCTACCAGCGCCGCGAACTCTGTCGCGAAGAAGGGAAAACAGAGGCCCACAGAGGCCTGGTTGGGCGCGACCCATTCAGGCTCGAGAACTGGGCTCTCCAACCCCAGTGCCCACCATTCCGAGCCCAGTGCCTCGCTGCCTCCAAGTTTGGCCACAAGAACGCCGCCAACGCCGAATCTGCAAGGGCGCTGCGAGCACAGGATTCTGATGGTGAGGCCCAGTGACATGACCCAGGCGCTGAAGGGTCACAGGCCCTGCTTCTTGCTTGATCCTACTTCGAGCCCTGAAGGCGCCGCCGACAAGCCATTGCCACCGCCGGTTGCCGAGCTGTTGTTGGAGTTTGTCGATGTGCTGCCTGAGGAGCTGCCCCAGGGCCTGCCGCCAGTGAGGGGGATCGAGCACCAGATTGACTTGGTCCCTGGAGCATCTTTGCCCAATCGCGCCGCCTACAAGGCCGGCCCTGAAGAGACCAAAGAGCTGCATCGCCAGGTCCAGGATTTGCTTGACAAGGGCTATGTCCGCGAAAGCCTTAGCCCTTGTGCCGTGCCCGTGATTCTTGTGCCAAAGAAGGATGGATCATGGAGGATGTGTGTCGACTGCCGCGCCATCAACCAAATCATGGTGAAGTATCGCCACCCCATCCCTCGCCTTGTTGACATGCTCGATGAGCTCCATGGTGCCACCTTGTTTTCCAAGATAGACTTGAGGAGTGGCTACCACCAAATCAGAATGAAAGAAGGGGATGAGTGGAAGACGGCGTTCAAGACCAAATATGGTCTCTATGAGTGGCTTGTTATGCCATTTGGGCTCACTAATGCCCCAAGTACTTTTATGTGTTTGATGAACCATGTTTTGAAGGATTTTTTAGGACACTTTGTTGTTGTGTATTTCGATGATATACTTGTGTACTCACGTAGCTTGCATGATCACACCGAGCACCTTAGAAAAGTGTTGGAGACACTTCGAAAGGAGAAGCTCTTTGCCAACCTTAAGAAGTGTTCTTTTGTCTCAGACACGACCAACTTCCTTGGCTTTGTCGTGTCCAAAGAAGGGCTGCATGTTGATGAAGAAAAGGTCAAGGCAATATGATACGCCCCTGCCCACCATGACTGCCACTGAGGAAGAGGAGGCTATGAGCATTCGCTCAGAAGGGCCAATAACAAGATCACGCGCCAAAGCCATCGTCAACGCGACACAATCCATGGTTGTCCGTGTCGTCGCCAGCCAAGGCACACAAGAGACCGCGTTCTCCCTAAAGCGCCTTCAGCCAAGCCCAGAGAACGCGTTCTCTGTCATTCTTCTCTCAACCATTCAGTGAACGCGTTCTTTTGAAATTGAAGGCAATATCCTGAGACATTAAGTATTTTGGTATTTATTTTGGGGCGTGTGTTCCACGCGTGTCGTGTGGGCTGGCCCATTAAGAGAGACTCGGCCCATCCGAGTCACGCTATGTACTATAAAAGGTCATCTCGACCTTCTTTACTAGGTTACGTCATAATTTAATCTAAGCCTTTGTCGAGAGCCTTTTTCCTCCATCCTTAGATCTGACGTCAAAACACCTCTCTTACTTCTTATCTCCATTCCCCGCTGCCGACGCTACGGCCTCCACTTGATCTTCATCGAGATTATCCAACCCGCTGCCGACGCTACAGCCAAGCACTCGATCCCTTTCGAGTCAATCTCCTCCGCTGTCGACACTACAACTCCAATCTCCCTCTCGATCCATCGTCTAAATACCGCGTTACACCTTATCACCCTCAAACACGACGCGTGCGACTTCCCACCAAGATCAGATATCTAGCATCCCAAGTAGGAATGCATCAACTGGCATCAGAGCCTTTGATCTTGTAAGTCGCTTGTCAAGTTTCATTTGTTCACGAATTCCCCCCCCATCATCCTTGCTTCTGCCATAATCACAAATTTTTTCTCTCTCTCATACACATGCTTGTCCCATCGGTTTCTACAAGAGAATCTCTTGGCCGATAATTGCTTGATGACCTTGCAAAAATTGTGCGATTTGTTTGCATGAAATCTGCGTAATTAATTCAAAGATTTCCTTAATTAATCGCGTGAATCTCGCTTGCATATCTTGCCATATTTGCTTGTGTTGACCATCATAAATCTGCATAAAAGTTTCTCTCTCCTATCGCATAAATCTCGTGATTTCTTTCCTAAGTTACTTAGCCATTTATTTTTATTTTAATTCTATTAATTCTTATTCGATCTTCAATCAAAACTGAGATCTCGAATTTGAATTTCCAAAAAAAAAAGTCGCATTTCAAAAAAAAAAGAAAAAATAATGCGACATTCAAAAACAAACACGAGGAAAGCCAAAATAAGGCAACCTTCTTCCCTCAACGGCTAGGCTTATCTTCTTCACCTCTCCACCGTCTAGTGTCACGTTTGCAAGTGTGTCTCGTGTGTGCGCGTTGTTTACGCAAGAGATTAAGACTTCTTTCTTTTGGTTTTGTCTGCTTTTGTGCTTGCATATCACACTTGCTTTGCTTGCCTTTAGCCGCCCCCACGGCCCAAAAAACGCGCCCTCCAACGTGAACACTTGTTACTTGTTGAGTGCTTACTTGTTCTTTGGTTTTGTATTGTCTTTTGTTCGTTTTACTCGTGATGTCTGGTCATATTGTGATAGGTAGCCTCACGGCACCCACCGATGGGAATGTCCAAGGAGAAGGCAACAACCACCCACAGGCCACAATAGCAAAACATCGCGCAACATGAAGTGGTCCCTCTCGCCAACCCTCCCCAACAAGATCCAATTCTGGAGCTCTCAGAGGAACAACGCGAGATACAAGAACTTTAGCGCCAAGTTGTCGAATTTCAAGCCATGCAACGCGTTACGCTGGCACAACCCACACCAACCTTGATGGTCCCAATGGACACTCTGGGCGCGCCGCGTCAAACTGAAGCCGGGCCAAGTAAACAACGCGTTGACAAGGGCAAAGGAGTGATGCCCTCGTCCTCTAACTTGCAACCGCGTCTTCAACGAATTCAATCCGTGATCGAAAGTCGCCAAGGCTATGTGTCGCATCGCAACCGCTATGCATCGTGACCTACTCCAGCCGGCTACGACACCGACTCTAACCGCGACGAGGTGTCCCATGGTGAGTAATCTGAACCTTATGACTTCAATGACAGGTATGAAGCCAGAGGCAACAGACGACAATGCGAGATCGCCTCTACCCCGCTTGCCAGCAGAGCCAGACGAGAAAAATGCGACACGGGTCTGCCAAGATGCTCTAATCGCGCCCCAGATGCTGTGCCGCGTCAGCGTCACCATGCCCCCACACCAGTCCCATTCAACATGGAGGACTACCTGGGCCAGCAAAGTGCGAGGACGCGTCGCTATGGCTCGGATGTCTATTTCTCCCACACTCCTCTCCACCAAGACGAGTTCAAAGAGTTTGATGATGAAGAAATAGAGGACTCGGGGATGATCAATCCAGGAAATTTCCATCCCCCACTCGGTGACCCTATGCAGTTGCAAGACCGTCCCTCCGATTGGATCCCTCCACCTAGGCTCACCCAAGGCGCAAACATGGCCAATGCGTCCTTCGACAAGCGCGATGAAATAGAGAGGAGGCATGACATGCCTTACGATGTTTGCCGCGATGCGCCACACCAAGGACACCAGCGCCGCAGACGCGCCCAGGGGATGGAGCAACAAGCCCCGTTTGGCAATGATCGCGGCAACGTTGGCGCGCGAAGGCAATAGCTAGGGCATGCCCAGTTTCCACAGGCCCAAGGCCAAGCATATGCCCCCTTGGATATTCCAGCGTCGCGCTTGCAACGAAGGCCAAAAGCCAATGCTCCCAGGCTCAATCGCCACGAAATTAAGGTAAAAATTGAATTCTTTTTTGGTGAATACAACCCTGCAGTTTTTCTTGAATGGTTACAGGCTACGGAATATACCTTGAGCTATTGACAAGTTCTTGAAGAGGACCACGTGGCCGCCGCCACAGTACACTTCCGTGGTGCCGCGAGGGTTTGGTGGCACCGATTCGTGGATGATCGAATAAGGAGAAACTTGGTGCCTCTCACTGAATGGCACCAGCTTAAGTTTGTGATGACACTCAAGTACGTGCCCTAGGATTACAAGAATCAAATGCGCCTGGACATTGCCATGGCAAAACAAGGTTCGGAGACACCCCTTGAGTTCTTCTCGCAACTTGAGGATATGTACTACAAGGCGTCCATTAGCGTGGCTCCCTCCACGATAAGGACGAAATTTTTGAGAGGTCTCAAAACCAACATCCGAGACCAATTGGAGATCCTGCCCATCAAGGACCTCAACATGATCACGCACACGATGATGCAACTCCACAATCAAATCGTGCGAAAGCGTCAAGGACCCTACCAACCCTATGGCCAAAGAAGGTATGACTCTAACTCTAGTCAAATTCCTTCCACTAATGTGCGCGGTCCTCCCACGGGAACCACCGCGTCAAATCAAACAAGACAAGGGAAGATCGTGACGACTCCCAGCCATGCTCCTCGCGCGGCGCCATCAAAGGGTACATCACCACATCCAGAACGCGCGCATGACGTGGAATGTTTCAAGTGTGGAGGAAGAGGAGCATTACCAGAACAATTGCCCCAACAAGAAGAAGGTTCTCTTCTCCAACATCTCTGCATGCTATGAATCTTATGAAGACGAGGACACCCCCCTCGAGACCATCGAAGAAGGGTTCGAAGCTGACGAGGAGGCCTACACCTGTAAAGCCACCGCGCTAGATGAAGGTACAACTCTAAGCCTTGTCACGCAACGTCTCCTCACTGTCAAGGAAGCCACTCTTGGTGATCAACGCGAGAATCTGTTCCACACGCGTTGCTTGGTCAAGACCGCATCCTTGAGCGTTATCATTGATGGAGGCAGCTGTTGCAACATCATTAACGAAAAGGTGGTCACTCATTTCAACCTGCAAACCACTCCTCACCCACAACCATATGGTCTACAGTGGATTTCTTCGAGTTCTAGTAACACTGTAACTCGTCAATGTCTCATTTCATTTTCCATTGGTCAATATACTGATTCTGTCTTATGTGATGTCATTACCATGGACGCCACACATCTTTTGTTGGGGCGCCCCTGACAATTTGACAGGGGCGTTCTTCACGATGGCTATTTAAACACGTATGTGTTTATTTACCACGGGAAATGCGTCACGCTCTTACCTATGTCGCCACATGAGATTTTATAGGATCAGGTTGAGCGTGATAGACAGAAGGAAATTGAAGCATCAAAGAACCAGAACCCCAGTAGCACGCGTTCTTCACTTGGGAACAAAGATGCTACCACCCATAACGTGTCAAGTGAGCGAACGTGTTCCAAAGAAGGGTCCAAGCTCGCGCCAAAAACTAAGACGTTGAAAGGCACCTGTGAGCACAAGCTGCTCCTCGCGCGGCCAAGCAACCTCACTGCCCCCTTGAGTGGCAAGGCACCCTGTTTTCTTTTAGTGTCCATGCCTTGCACCCAAGAGGCCCCCATAATGGAAGCTCTGCCGAGCGCTATCTCTGAGCTGCTTGCAGAGTTCAACGACTTATTTCCAGAGGAGCTTCCCCAAGGCCTTCCACCTTTGCGAGGCATTGAGCACCAAATTGACTTGGTGTCTGGTGCCTCCCTCCCAAATCGCGCTGCTTATCGTGCTGGCCCCGATGAAACCAAGGAGCTACAGCGTCAGGTCCAAGAACTTCTGGATCGCGGCTACGTAAGGGAATCCCTAAGCCCTTGCGCGGTCCTCGTGATCCTGGTCCCCAAGAAAGATGGCTCATGGCGCATGTGTGTCGACTGCCGCGCCATCAATCAGATCACGGTCAAGTACAAACATCCAATACCGCGCCTAGATGACATGCTTGATGAGTTGCATGACGCGACACACTTCACCAAAATTGACTTGAGGAGCGGATATCACTAGATTCGCATGAAAGAGGGTGATGAATGGAAGACCGCGTTCAAGACCAAATACGGGCTGTATGAATGGCTAGTCATGCCATTTGGTCTCACCAACGCGCCGAACACCTTCATGCGACTCGTGAACCATGTGTTGAGGGAATTTCTAGGGAAATTTTTGGTAGTTTACTTTGATGATATTCTTGTGTATTCGCGTAGTCTTGAAAATCATGTAAAGCACCTTAGGCTTGCGTTAGAGTGCTTGAGACGCGAACAATTGTATGCCAATCTTGGCAAGTGTCGTTTTGCATCCGACACTACAAACTTTCTGGGCTACGTGGTTTCCAAGGATGGACTCTGCATAGATGAAGACAAAGTGAAGGCCATCCGGGATTGGCCAACACCCACTACACCGACAATGGTGAGAAGCTTCCTTGGCTTAGCAAGCTTCTACAAGAGATTTGTTCGCAACTTCAGCTCCATCGCCGCGCCCCTCCATGAGCTCACAAAGAAAAACGCCGCGGTGAATTGGAAGGACATCCACAATCACGCGTTCAACGTGTTGAAAGATGCCTTGTGCAATGCGCCGCTACTTCAACTCCCAGACTTCACAAAACACTTTGAAGTAGAATGTGACACATCCAATATAGGGATTGGTGGAGTCCTCCACCAAGAGAAGAAGCCCATTGCGTTCTTCAGCGAGAAGCTAACTGGGGCAACTTTGAATTACCCCACTTACGACAAGGAGCTTTACGCGCTTGTTCGCGTCCTCAAGACATGGCAGCACTACCTATGGCCACGCGAGTTCGTGATCCACTCGAACCACGCGGCCATCAGCTATCTAAAGAGTCAAGCACATCTAAACCTCCGCCATGCTCGTTGGGTGGAATTTATAGAGACATTTCCTTACGTCGTCGTGCATAAAAAAGGTAAGGAGAATGTGGTCGCCGACGCCCTTTCTCGCAGGTATGTTCTCCTTATTCATATTCAATCTAAACTCCTTGGATTCGCGTTGATTAAGGATTTATATCTGCTTGATCCCTTCTTTAAGCCAATTGTCGAACACTGTCTTAGGGACCGCGAGTTTGAGACATATTTCTTTCATGAGGGGTACCTGTACAAAGCAGGGCGCTTGTGCATCCCTAGCTCACCTATTAGGAAACTCCTCATCCAGGAAACCCATGACGGACGCGGTCATTTTGGGGTCACCAAGACTTTAGCTGCTCTTCGCGATCATTTCTTTTGGCCGCGCATGACCACCTAGGTGACGCGATATTGCACCAGTTGTGTCACATGTCAATGTGCTAAATCTACCTCACATCCCTATGGTCTCTACACGCCTCTACCCATCCCCTTAGGCCCTTGGGATGATTTGTCTATGGACTTCATCACATGTTTGCCTCTCTCTCGAAAGGGTAAGGATTCAATCTTTGTTGTTGTGGACAGGTTTTCCAAAATGGCCCATTTTATCGCGTGTAAGACCACACACTCTGCTAGTGAGATCGCCGCGCTGTTCTTTCACAACGTGGTCCATTTACATGGGATACCAAGGACTGTCGTGATTGATTGCGATACCAAATTTGTAGGCCTTATCTAGAGAACCCTTTGGGGAAAATTGGGTACCAAACTCTTGTTTTCCACTAGTTACCATCCCCAAACAGATGGTCAAACTGAGGTCACCAATAGAACCCTAGGAGCCCTCCTTAGGACCATGCTCAAAACCAACCCAAAGCGTTGGGAGGACTTACTTGTAATTGTTGAGTTTTCTTACAACAGGTCCAGGCACTCCGCGACGAAGCTCACTCCGTTCGAGGTGGTCTATGGCAGAAACCCTCTGACTCCAATGGACATGCTGTCGCGTCCTTTGAAGGATAATGAGCACCCTAGCGCGGCCAACCACGCCGCGATGATCCAAGATCTACATCAGCGAATGCGGGAGCAGCTGGAACGCCGCGCTGATCAATATGCCACACAACACAACCGTGGGCGCCGCCGCATTATATTTTCCCCAGGGGACTTGGTATGGGTGAACCTTCGCAAAGGTCGTTTTCCAGCTAAACGCAAATCCAAGCTGGCCCCACGTGGTGATGGGCCTTTCCGTGTTGTGAAGGCAATTGGGGACAACGCATACGAGATCGCGCTGCCACCCGACTACGGTGTCCACGCGACATTCAACGTCGCCGACTTGGAGCCTTATGTGGAGCCAGAGTTTGATGATGGTGAAGCGGGGACGCTTCACAGCCAAGTGGGGGAGGGTGATACGCCTCTGCCCACCATGACTGCCACTGAGGAAGAGGAGGCTATGAGCATTCGTTCAGAAGGGCCAATAACAAGATCACGCACCAAAGCCATCGTCAACGCGACACAATCCATGGTTGTCCGCGTCGTCGCCAGCCAAGGCACACAAGATACCGCGTTCTCTCTAAAGCGCCTTCAGCCAAGCCCAGAGAATGCGTTCTCTGTCATTCTTCTCTCAACCATTCAGTGAACGCGTTCTTTTGAAATTGAAGGCATTATCCTGAGACATTAAGTATTTTGTTTTTTATTTTGGGGTGTGTGTTCCACGCGTGTCGCGTGGGCTGACCCATTAAGCGAGACTCGGCCCATCCGAGTCACGCTATGTACTATAAAAGGTCATCGCGACCTTCTTTACTAGGTTACGTCATAATTTAATCTAAGCCTTTGTCGAGAGCCATTTGCCTCCATCCTTAGATCTGACGTCAAAACACCTCTCTTACTTCTCATCTCCATTCCTCCGCTGCCGATGCTACGGCCTCCACTCGATCTTTATCGAGATTATCCAACCCGCTGCCGACGCTACGGCCAAGCACTCGATCCCTTTCGAGTCGATCTCCTCCGCTGCCGACACTACAACTTCAATCTCCCTCTCGATCCGTCGTCTAAACACCGCGTTCCACCTTATCACCCTCAAACACGACGCGTGCGACTTCCCACCAAGATCAGAGATCCAGCATCCCAAGTAGGAACGCATCACAATAAGGGAGTGGCCCACGCCTACCAACCCTACCATGGTGAGATCATTTCTAGGGTTGGCTGGCTTCTACCGCCGCTTTGTGAAGGATTTTACTCCATTGCCGTGCCTCACCACGAGTTGACCAAGAAGGGGGCCGTGGTGGTATGGCTTGCCAAGCATGACGCGACATTCGAGGCCTTGAAGGAGGCCTTGTGTCATGCGCCACTTCTACAGCTTCCAGACTTCTCCAAGCATTTCGAGATCGAATGTGATGCTTCCAATGTGGGCATTGGAGGTGTCCTTCACCAAGAGAGGAAGCCGATTGCCTTCTTTAGTCAGAAGTTCACAGGTGCAACCCTAAACTACCCTACTTATGACAAAGAATTGTATGCTTTGATTAGGGTCCTCAAGACATGACAGTACTACCTCTGGCCTAGAGAGTTTGTGATTCACTCGGATCACGCGGCACTTAGCTTCCTCAAGGGCCAAACGACACTCAACAGGCGCCATGCTCGATTGGTGGAGTTTATGGAAACCTTTCCATATGTGGTAGTGCATAAGATAGGGAAAGAGAATGTAGTGGCCGACGTACTATCTCGAAGGTATGTTCTCTTGACTCATCTCCAAACTAAAGTACTTGGTTTTTCTTTAATTAAGGACTTATATTTGGTTGATGTGTTTTTCAAGCCTATCTGTGAGAGATGCCTTGAGAGCCGTGAGTTTGAGTCATATTTTGTGGATGAGGGGTATTTATACAAGGCTGGGAGGTTGTGTATCCCTAGTTCTTCCATTAGGCACCTCCACTCATTCAAGAGGCACATGATGGCCGGGGCCATTTTGGGATTGCTAGGACCTTAGCCGCATTGAGAGAGCATTTCTTTTGGCCTCATATGGCTACATAGGTTCGGAGATATTGTAGGAGTTGTGTGAGTTGTCAGCGAGGGAAAGCTAGGTCAAGCGCCCAAGGTTTATACACACCGCTACCCATTCCCCATGGCCCTTGGAAAGACTTGTCCATGGATTTCATCAATGGGTTGCCTAAGTCTAGGAAAGGCAAGAATTCTATTTTTGTGGTCATGGATAGGTTTTCCAAGATGGCCCACTTCATAGGCTGTCGAACCACGCATAGTGCTAGTGAGATTGCCGAGCTCTTCTTTGAGTATATTATGAGATTGCATGGTGTTCCTAGGACCATAGTGAGTGATAGAGACACCAAGTTTGTTGGTCACTTTTGGAGGACACTTTGGGGGAAGCTAGGGACCAAGCTCTTATTTTCCACAAGCTACCACCCCCAAACTGATGACCAAACGGAGGTCACCAATAGGACCCTAGGAGCCCTCCTCCGAACCATGCTCAAGGCCAATCCCAGGCGATGGGAGGACTTACTTCTGCTTGTTGAGTTTTCATATAATAGGTCCAGGCACTCAGCAACAAGATTGATGCCTTTTGAGGTGGTGTATGGGAGGAATCCCTTGACTTCTTTGGATTTGCTTCTGTGCCCACTCAAGGATGACGAGCATGTGTCCACGGCCAACCGCGCCCACCAAGTCCAAGAGCTTCACCGGCGAACCCGTGAGCAACTAGAGAGAAGGACGGCGCAATATGAGGCCCAACACAACTCCGGAAGGCGCAAGGTCACATTTGCACCTGGTGACATGGTGTGGGTGCATTTATGCAAGGAGCACTGACATGCAGGTTTTAGTCGTATCACCTGGTCAAAAATATCCTAACAAACCTAAACAAGTAGTTTGGGCAAGCAAGGGTCGAATCCCACAGGGAGGAGTTGTTTTCTTAATGTAGATTGCATGCAAAGGTAACAAGGGGGGTTTTGGTTGATTCAATTCAAATAAGTAAAAAAATATACAAAAGCAAAGGGTTTCAATCAATTAAGGGAAAACACTTAGCCAAACAAATATCCACCACTCATATGATTGATTGGTCCTAGGTTATCTCTATTCCTTCCTTTGATTATTCCTGTCCCTATTCTGAATTAGTTACCAGTCCTACCAGTACAGGCAACCCTAACTATTAAACAATCCCTACCAACCTTCAAGATTTAATTCAATAGCAGCAAGAAGCATATGAATTAACCAGGATACATGCAACACCACGACCCGCAGTATTTAACATATAATCAAATCTCTTTCATAATAAACTAGTCCTACTAGTCCTAGAATATCATGGATGCTACAACGGATAAGGAATCTCAACCCGAAATATCCAAACCCTAGCAATAGACAATTACTAATATCAACTAGGTGATCAATCCAGTCAAATCAATAATAATCAATAGGAATATGCTCAAGAGAAAAGATATAATCCAAAGGAACAGAGAATAGAGTTATAACCTCACAATCAAATCATACGAAAGGCTTTAATTGTCGGACTAAGCAAAGGGTGCTTAGCTCCTCATAGTTCTTGGAAACAATTAAACTTCAAAGGAAAAAAATGATGAATGGAAACAACGATGAATACTGAATGGTCTAGATGATTAATGGAGGCTATTGGAACTAGGTTTTAAATCAAACCTAAAAACCAAAGATCACAAACATAATCTAAACGGAAACAAAATAACCTAAACGGAACAAAGAAAATAAAAATAAAAATCGGAAAAGGTAAAATAACAAAACTTCGGAAAATCCTCACGGGCTCGCTCCCGTGTGATTCCGCGGCCACGGAAAGAAATCCGCGGTCGCGGAAATTAGAATATTGCTCTCGACCTCTAGCGCTGGGGGAATTTTCCGCGGTCGCGGAAAATTGCTGTTCTCGCTCCGTCTTCTCGAATTAGCCGCGATCTCTTTCCTTCGTCGCCCGCGGTCGCGACATCTCCTTTCTTCTCCTTGTGTGGCTCTTTCTTCTACTCTTCCTTCGTCTCCTCAAGTGGTCTACTCCTCGTCTTCTGGATGTCTTAGTTTAAGCTCCTCCAAACCACCATATCCACACTTCTTCTACCCAACTCCATATTCCACAGTTGTGCTCTAAATCCATACAAATGGCACCCTAAACACCGGTAACAACTCCTAGATAAGCACTACAAAGTAGAGCTGATCAAGCACTTTCCAAGTCAACGCAAGTCCAAGCTCTCTCCGCGTGGTGATGGCTCTTTCCGGGTTGTCAAGGCCATCGGCGACAACGCATATCAAGTCGACTTGCCTCCATATTTTGGTGTCCACGCCACATTCAACGTAGCTGATCTTCAACCGTACGTGGAGCCAGAATTTGATGAGGGTGAAGCGGGGATGCTTCATAGCCAAGTGGGGAAGGGTGATGCGACCCTACCCGCCATGATCGCCAATGAAGAAGAGGATTCCATGGGCATCAAGAGTGATGGGCCCGTGACCAGGGATCGCGCCAAGGCCACCTAATCCCTGGTCGCGCACCCAGTTGCCAGCCAAGGCGCGCCTACACTTCGACTCCTCGCCACCATCCAAGGCCCATAGGACTTCCAACCGGGCACTCCAGCTTCTGACATTGGCACATCATTGGAGGACCCTCTACAAGCTTAAGCCAGGCCAACGCCTCACTCGCGCCCAGCGCGCCGCCCTAGTGCCTTCCTCGCCGCGTCTTGCCGCCATCGCCGAGGCATCCAAAGGCGCAAGTCCTAGACTTAGGGTAATTTGGGTTTAGAGGTTTATTTGATGTATTTGGCATTCCATTTTAAGACTTTCTTTATTTAGTATTTTCTATTTTTAGTAAGTTGCTAGATTTAGCCTTCCTATTTTGGGCACGTGCTTCACTAGTGTTTAGTGGGCTAGTCCATGGGCGCGTCTCGGCCCATTCGAGTGATGCACCCCTATTTA
Organism: Rheum nobile; assembly: GCA_027886185.1. Classification (NCBI taxonomy): domain Eukaryota; kingdom Viridiplantae; phylum Streptophyta; class Magnoliopsida; order Caryophyllales; family Polygonaceae; genus Rheum; species Rheum nobile. Next base: position 3,493,300 of record WOAB01000639.1, read on the forward strand.
AGCCAAACTTGGCTCCTTGTACTAGTTTACATCATTTTTATCTAAGCATTTGTTGAGAGCCGATTTGCCTCCATCTCTCTTAGATCGACGTCACCCAAATCTCTCTTCTCATCTCCTTCTTCCGCCGCCGATGCTACGGCACCCACTCGAACACCTTCGAGTTTATCCCTATGCCGCCGACGCTACGGCACCCACTCGAGTCATCGAGTCTATCCATCCTCCGCTGCCCACGCTACGGCCGTGCTCGACCCATCGAGCCACCCATTCACCCCAACACGCCTAGTTTTGAGGCCGCGTCCGAGATCCACCACCATCGTTGCCATCGCAACCGTGCCCACTATCGCAACCACTTCCCTCACCATCGCTAGCCCAATCGCTAGTGCCATCGTCATTGTCGTCGCTCTTGCACCCGCTGTCGAGCCCACTCCCAGTGACGCCAACTTCCTCGCTGTCGTCCCCAGATTTCATCCGTGTCAGTAAACCTCAAAGTTCACTGTTCACAACGCCGCTTCAAAGCCATTCGTGCAATTCAACAAGGCCAAAACAAGGTTTCCACGGCCGGCCTTTGAAGCCAAGCGAAGCAACTCACATCAAGATCTGGATCCTTGCCATCCGTACACTCGTGCCGACATTCAGAGATAGGGACGCATCAGGGCGCTTCGCGATGTTGATGGTAGGTGACTTGGGGGTTTTGTTTTGAACATTGGTATTTGTTCGGCACCAATGGTGGAGTTGTGGGGTGTTTGCTATGGTCTTCACCTTGCTTGGGAGCTCGGTTACAAGCGTCTTCTTGTGGAGATTGATTCGGAGATTGTGGTGTCTTTTTTGCAGCATGGCGTTGCGGCTACTCACCCTCTCTCTTTTCTGGTACTTATGTGCTATGACTTTCTTACCAGGTGTTGGATAATCCGTTTTGTTCATGTGTATCGGGAGACTAATCGTCTTGCTGATGGGTTAGCTAACCTTGCCTTTAATGTCCCTTTAGGTTTTCAGTTATTAGTGGAGCCTTCTGATGAGGTTTTGTCGTTTATTGCGGTTGATGTTAGGAGAGTGACTTTCCCTCGCAGGATTCCATCTTAGCCACGTTTTGCTTTTCGAATAAAATTTAGAGACTTGTGTGTCTCTTACAAAAAAAAATAGTTGTAATACATTAATTGTGAAAATTCAATTGTAAAAGAAAGCTAAAAGCAGCATGACCGTATCCTTAGAAGATTGGATACACACTTCAATACATAATGGTAATATATTATTTGTTACAAACACTAACTTTACAAGTATGTTAGATTAAAATATATTCGATAACAACAAATTTTAATAACATTTCTCTTTAACCAACAGTAATATAGCCTAAAAACCTAAGTAACTTAGATTTTAGATTAAATTGTGCACCCAATGATAGCAACCAATTAAGGATGATTAGAAGCCCTCTAAGCAATGTGTTGCTCCAGCCTAAAAATGTCTTGTCGCACTTGTTGGGCCTCATCCTTAACGGACCCTTACCAGTGCAGACCAATGGACGAAGTAGCATCCCCATCTGGAGTGATCACCTGATTAAGCGACGAGCGAGGATCTCGGCCACGACAAGATCTAAGAATTTATTAAACCCCAGATTATGGGATTAATATATCCGGTCCATGCAACAGTTAGGACCCACGTAATCAAAATCAAAAATATTGTAAAGATCATGGCCATCTGGTAATCAAAGCCGAGGAACGAAGATCACGGAAGCAAAACGGCTAGTTTAGCTAATCTTTGGGAATTAAATGTGTATATAAGAAGATTTAGGATCATTGTAAAAGAAAGACAAAAAAACATCATACGAACGCCTGTTCACTACTCTCTGGCTAGCAATCACCATTGTTCTTAAGCTCGGATCTTCATTTGAATATAAAAGTGACCGACAATTAGATCCTTTGATTCGACCAGTCTCTTATTCAAAGGAGATAAGCTCGTCTTTACGTCTATTTAATCTTTATTTGTCTAGTTCTTTGCTTGATTTGGATCATTCAGATATAATCAATACTGTTTTTGTCTAGTTTCCCTTCTTAAGGCGATTCAAGTAGGTTCGATCTTTTCGCCCCGAAACAATTTGGCGCCCACCGTGGGGCATCTAGCCAATCAGCGATCCAATCATCAAACCAACCCTCATCCCACCATGACCGGCACAGGAAACCCTGTGGTCCTCGTCGAAGATCCTGCCTATAGCAACGTCTAAATCACAAATTAGGCAGATGACGTCAACGCCCAGCCAGCCGCGGATTCACAAATACAAGAACTTGCAAAAGCCATGAGCGTCCTTCAAGAAGAACTAGTTCAACAACATACCAGGACCGAAACGCTAAGTGCTCAATCTGAATATGAAATCGCTCGACTAACCCGTGAAAATGAGTTTCTAAGGTCACAGGTACACTCAGTCGTATCGGTTCCCAGAGGCTCAAGACGCGTGGTCAATACGGAAGGACTACCCATACGACTCGACCTAGATGGAGTGGACATGACACCCGCAGTGGAGACCAATGCTTCCCAGCATACTGATATGTTTCAGACCCCTCCGGTCACTTTCGTTATGACTAACATGCCAAACTCTGTAGCCGAGCCTCCCGGGGCTCGAGCAACCCATCCACAGGTGACGGCTCCGGCCGACCTCCAGGCCCTCATACAGCAAGCTATCAATGAGCACATGAAGGCTTTAGACGACCGCATCGCACGGATCTCGGGAGTTCCCCAACCAATCGAGAAGAAAGAAATCGATGGATATGAGGACTCGCCTTTCGTAGAGACGATCGCACGCGTCGAGATTCCAAAAAAGTTCCATGTTCCCAACATGCCCAACTACGACGGGACCGGAGACTCCGACGATCACGTCTCAATTTATAAGCAGAAACTAATTACTATTTCGATCCCAAGAGGGAACCGCGAGACAGTCATGTGCAAAATCTTTGGCACGACCCTCGCGGGACCTGCACTAACTTGGCTTATGCATTTACCACAGGGTTACATCGCTTCCTTTGCCGACTTAATCAATTCGTTCAAAGTCCAATTCGCTAGCAATCGACGATGAGAGAAGCAGTCAAGCGACCTATACAGGATCGTGCAAAGGTATGGTGAACCTCTAAGAGATTATCTTAACATGTACAACAAAGAGAAGGTTGCGATCCCGCATTGTGACGTCCCAATATCAATCAAAGCGTTTCTCCAAGGCCTGATCAGAGGTAGTGAGCTCTACCGCGAATTAACCAAATATCCATGCCAAAGCTTTGAAGACGTATAAGCTAAAACCATGGCGCAAGTCAGACTCAAAGAAGACGAGGAACCCTCCAAAGCAAACAAGAGTCCCAATTGTGTCGACTGAAGGACATCCTCAGATCATCGGCGCGATCTATGACACCAACCTTACCCTAAGGGGCGGAGCAATCCTGGTCAGGTAAACAACTCTTATGACAGGAACCAGGATTGGAGAAACAACCCCACTTTCCCTATGAAGCTTCACTCTTACAACTTCAGCATTTCCGTATCGGAGCTCGTAAAGAGTTTTGACAAGTATGGAAACAAAGTAAAGTGGCCTCGGAAGAGCGACAAACCAGACGCAAAGAAGGACATGAACCAGTCGTGTGAGTTCCACGGGGACCACGGACACTCGACGAAAGAATGCATAGCCCTTCGCAAGGAAGTCGCAAGGCTCCTCGCGCAGGGGCTATTACGCGATGTCATCTTCGACACAGCCAAAACGACCCTCGATCGAAGGGACCAGGTAACATTCGACAAACCATCTTCTCCGGTTCCCACTAAAATTGTTAACACCATTTCAGGAGGGTCAGACGTGTGTAGAAACACATATTCGGCCGCCAAAAGACATGTCCGAGAAAGCAAAGGCGACACGCCAATTCAGACGGAGACAAGACAATTGCAGACCTCCGACGCTCCCACCATTACCTTCGACGACTCGGGAGCCCAAGAGTTAGGCGACCATCACGACGGTTTCGTAATTTCTCTTTCAATTAGCAACTGCCTTATCCGTCGTGTTCTAATCGACACAGGTAGCTCCACCAACCTGTTGACACTAGACGCCTTAAAGGGTATGGGTTTAAGCGAGGACGACTTGACTAGAAACTCTACCCCGCTGGTCGGATTCAGTGGAGAAGTTAAATATACCCAAGGTGAGATCGTGTTAACAACGTATGCTGGTGGAGTCAATCAATAGGTAAAGTTTCTAATACTCGACTGCCCATCTCTATACAATGCAATCCTTGGCAGACCCTGGATCCACGCCATGAAAGTTGTACCTTCCACTTACCACCAGGCAATAAAGTTCCCTACTAAGTGGGGGGTACAAGAAATAAGAGGCGACCAGTGGGCTGTTAAGGAGTGCTACCACTATATCTAGCGGTATCAGAATCAGCTGTCAGTGCAGTCCTAATAAGAGAGGAAGACGGTAAACCGTCACCGGTCTATTATGTAAGTCGTTCACTACTCCCCGCCGAGACAAGGTATACGTCACTTGAAAAACTAGTCTTGCATTAGTTATGGTCTCAAATAAGTTATGATCCTATTTCGAATCGCACACTACTATTATGAGAACTAACCATCCCATAAAAGCAGTCATGAGGAAATCAGAATTTACAGGATGAATGGCTAGGTGGGCCATACACCTCAACGGATTCGACATCGAGTACGAGCCAAGAACGACGATCAAATCTCAAGCTTTAGCCGACTTTGTGGCCGATTTCAGCCCAACACTGGAACAAGAAGCCACGAAGGAGGTCGAACAACTAAAAGTTGAAGAAGACAGGGGCACATGGCAACTCCATACAGACGGATCATCGAATGTAAGAGGAGTCGACCTAGGTGTCGTGCTAAAATCACCACAAGGGGACCATATAGCCCAAGTTGTGAGATGCGAGTGGGACGCGACCAACAATGAAGTAGAATATGAAGCCCTCATATTTGGACTAACACTTGCACACGATCTCGCAACCCTAAGCATAGAGGTGAGACGTGCGATTCTCTCCTAATCGTCAACCAAGTACAAGGTTTGTACGCTGCTAAAGACGACAGGATGATGACATATCTGGATATCGTCAAAAAATTGGCAAGCAAATTCCAGAACTTTACCATCCGACAAGTGCCACGTGACCTCAACACACAAACCGACGCTCTAGCAAATCTTGGCTCCGCCCTACATCCTAACGACTTCCACAACATACCGTTGGCACATATCACCACATCGGCCATCCCCAAAATCTTCAAAAGAGTTAATCCAAACGATATTCAAGCGACAAACGAATTACTCTTAGAAGAAGTCGTCTCAGCAGAAGTAGGTGTTAGGAAATGGAACTCTGGAACCTTAGTTCCCCTGCGAGTTCCTTTCCTCAGTTTCTCTACTTTTGAAGATGACAAATATTTTAATACTAATGTTTTATCTCAAAGATGTGCCTTAAGGAACCACAGGACAAACATCGAAGGCATGAAAGCAAAACAGGACAAGAAAACCAAGGAGCAAGACAAAGGAAGGAACCCAGGTGTGCCCAGAAATACAACATGTGATGTTGCACTTTCCGAGAAATCTGGGAACACCAACCTCGGACAAGAGAAAGTTGAAAACGACTTGTGCGAAGCTTCCAAAGTCTGCCATTGTCTAGAGCAAAACAACAAGACGCCTAGAACACATAACCTCGGACAGAGAAAGGTGAAAGCGACTTGTCATGGAACCTGTTGCTGTCCAGAAGACAGTTCCAAAGTGCCTAGGTTGTCGAACCTTGGAAGAAGGAAGTTGGAGAACGACTTGGATGAAGCAGTTGACCAACTAAAGAAGGATTCTGAGCTGCCTAGGTTATTGGTACATGTCAAAGACAGCGTGGATCAAGGATCACCACACATCCTAGGGCAAGCTCGATCTGTGGGAACCAAGAGAAGATCAAGTTGCGAAGAATCCACTATAAAAGGAAGACTAACTCAAAGGTTATCTAAAAGCACAAAAACACGAATCACACTCAATAGCAAACATCAAAGTGTGAACCTTCAAACAAGATCATCAAAGCAAACCGAGATCAAGAGGAACCAGTCAAGGAATCGAAGAGCTGAGTGCTAAGTTCCTGTGACTGTAAGTGAGATAGTTCCTAGGTGCTAAGGTCTGTTTCTTGGATTGATTATTGATTGTGTTAAGTTATCTAGGATTGCCTAACTGTGTGTAAGGTAAAGAAACTGTGTGTTTATTCCTAGGATAAGCTGTAACCAAAAGAGATAAGAAATCAAGAAGTAGACCTTGAAATCCTTTCAAAAGAAAGGTAGTGGTTTTTATCCTGGATTGCTAGTTGGCAATCAAAGGTTTCCACTATAAGGAACTTGTTCATTTGTGCTTGATTGTTTAAATTCCGCTGCGAAGGGAACTGAGAATTGATATTCTTAGTTCCTTAGTTATTTGTCTAACAATCTCGATCCTACAATTGGTATCAGAGCAGGAAAAGCTCTAGATCTTTGTTAAGTTTGCAGATCATGTCTCAACCAAGCAAGTTTGAGCTCGAAATCTCCACCAACAAGCCACATCTCCGAAAGAAAAGAGAAGAAACATGGTGGGAAAAGTGCATGGAAAGCTACATCAAGACCAACGACTACCAATGCTGGAGGATAGTCAAAAATGGAGATGGCTATGTCGATCTTACCATGAAGGAAGAAGACTGAAAACCAGAACACTATGTCATCATGGAAAAGAAATTGCTCTCCGAAAGAAAGAAGAAGAAACATGGTGGGAAAAGTGAAGGAGAGCATACCAAAGCCAATACCGACAAGAAACTGGAGAAAGGAATTGCTCTCAAGATCTCCAAAGCCTTCTCAAGGCTTGAAATGGAGCAAGAGAACTCAGACCTAGAAGAAGAGGAGGACGAACTAACAGCCCTCTCATTAGTGAAAAAAAAATCCTTATAGAGGCGGGCCTTTGAACACTTATTGAGGCGAACACCGTTCGCTTCAACTAAGGGGGCTGCAACAAGTAGAGGCACTTTTTGAGGCGGGCATTTTACGCCTCTAAAAGGACCTTATTGAGGTGGGCCTTCTAAGCCCGCCTCAACAAGTCCCTCACTTTGGCCCCAAAATGAGGGACTTGTTGAGACGGGCTTAGGAGGCCCGCCTCAATAAGTAAACACTTGTTGAGGCGGGCCTCTATAGGCCCGCCTCAACAAGTCCCTCATTTTGGCGGGAGTATATACTTATAGAGGCGGGCGTATACAAGCCCGCCTCAACAAGTAGACGTTGAAGATCAAGAACAACATCCATTTCAGAATAGGTTCCTGATTTTATTCACAGAATAATATACAACAAATAACAGATTTTATCAGAGTACAGTCAGGTTCTCAACAACAGTTTACATGACAAGTAAAAACAAGTTCAATCCGATAATAAATACTTCGATGTAAAATACTGTGCCCATTGCTCACGAACAACATCCATTTCTTCATAAGTATACGATGTCTTCCTCTTAGGATATAGCTTCATAAAAAACATAGAAATTATTGACAAAAAACACAAATACTATCAATATATAGTTAGTTAAGTTACATACCTTATCTAGTCGGTCATTAGAGTCATAGAGTCCCATGACTATATCTAACATTAACTTCATGACATAATAGCCACACTCGGTTCCGCCGCTTTGTTGAGCGCACTAATTACACAACATAAGGGGCACGCCTCTAATACTTTAGCGGGAAATGTTTTTTCGGATACTTTTTGAGGCGTATATTAATTTGACCGCCTCAAAAGATGTTTTTGAGGCGTATAAATTAATTATCCGCCTCAAAAACCAAAAAAAGTGATTGCCTAAGTCGTTGTTGAGGCGTATTGAACTATGTACGCCTCTAAAAGGGAGCCTTAAAAAGTGTTTTTTCCACTAGTGTCTTCACAAAGAACATCAAAAAATTCTTTGTGAAGGGAAGGTTCCAAAAGGGTAGTTCCTCCCACAATGGACCAAGAAGAGATCTCAAGGAAGTCTCCTGTTACGAGTGTAAAGAAAAGGGACACTACGCTAAGAATTGTCCTAACAAGGAAGATTCCAAGGAAGATGAAAGACCTCAGAGAAAGAAGGCTCTCGTAGCCTCATGGGGAGAAGACTCAGATGAGGAACTGGATCTGAGTGGTTTCTCTGGAGGAAGATGTCTCATGGCAAAAGGAGATTCAAGCGACTCAGAAGACCTTGAGGTAACTTCTGACGATTTCCTAAAAACTCTAGTTGATTGTGATAAGAAACAACTTCTTAAGATCATAAAGAAACTAGGAAAGGAAACCAGTTCCCTTCAACAAAAACTTGATGATTGTGAAGATGAAATTACTTGCTTGACTGTTGAGAATTATGTTTGGAGTAAGAAACTTGATGAAACTGAGAAAGATCTAGCTGAAACCCATTCCAAACTCATTGATATTAGAAATGTGCATGCTAGTCACCTTAAAATCTGCAAATCTTGTGATGAAACTAGCATAGATTCTGTCAAAGTTCCCTTGCATGATAACCTAGCTGGAAATGACATGTTTCAATCTATAATTGATAGGTTAGACATTCTCACTGACTCCATAAATGAAAAAACGATAAATCAAACTGTTTTTGTGAGACAACGTCATGGAATAGGATATGTCAATAACAAAGGGAACAATGATGTTGAAGATGAAAAAGCTAGGCGAGAACTTGTTGAGATGAATGAGAACCTCAGTACTGCTCTTGCCACTTCTCGTGATAGGAATCAATTCCTATCAGAGAAGATCATGGTTCTTGAGAACAAGGCTGAGGTTGCCAAACGTCTTAATGAAAGCTCTCAAAGTCCTAAGAGGGAACCTAAGGGAAAAGAAAAGATGGTTCCTGAAGACCAATGGTTCACTAATTCCTTTGCTCACAAAAGGTATGTTGATATGGCTCATAGTAAGGTTAGAAACAATGTTGATTTTAACAAAAAAAAAACTGAAAAACCTTTTAGGCCAGGAAAAGGAAAGTATGGACATGTTGTTTACAATCGCTTATGCTATCACTGTGGAAAAAATGGTCATTACAACACTGATTGTCCTAAGAAAAGGAACTTTGAAAATGAGAAAAATGCCTATTACCATGAAAGGAACCAGTTCCCTGGTCATTCACAGACTCGGAATGCTAATCCCCCCAGTAAAGCCAAGCTTCGCTGGGTTCAAAAGTCTTAGTTCCCCTGTGTGCAGAAATAAGAGAGGCAACCTCGACTATGGTACATTGACAGTGGTTGCTCATGCCATATGACCGGAAGAAGAAATCAAATGACCTCTCTTCAACCCATCCAAGGAGGAAACATTTCCTTTGGAGACAAAAGCAAAGGGAAAATTTGTGGAATAGGAACCGTAAATCTCAATGACCACACTAAGGTAAATAAAGTTCACCTTGTTGATAACCTTGGTTTTGATCTAATTAGTGTGTCACAGCTGTGCGATCAAGGAGACAATGAAGTTAGATTCAAGTCAAGTGAATGCACTGTCCTAGACTCCTCGGGACAAATCATCTTAAAAGGCAAAAGATTGAACAATGTGTATGTTGTTGACCCATCATTTGTTCCCAAGGAGAAACTCTGCCTCTCAACAGTGAATGATCAAACAGAGCTGTGGCATCAACGTCTTGGTCACGCCAGCACCAAACTAATCCACAAGCTACACTCAAAGGAACTAGTTCGAGGCCTTCCAAAGATAAGTGGCACATCTTCGGAACCATGCTCAGACTGCAGGGGAAACAAGCAAGGAGTTCCTTCAAATCCAAGAATATGGTAAGCTCCTCTAGGCCCCTTGAACTCATCCACATGGACCTTTGTGGACCTATGAGAATTCAAAGCCTAGGAGGAAACAGGTATATCTTTGTCCTTGTCGATGATTTCTCTCGCTTCACCTGGACTATCATCATAAAATCTAAGAGTGAAGTCATTAATCGCTTTAAAGATCTGGTTCCCTTATTAGAAAAATCTCTCGATTGTTCCATCAATTCTATTCGGTCTGACCATGGTACCGAATTCAAAATTGGAGAATTTCTAACCTTTTGCAGTGAGCATGGCATTGATCACAACTTCTCTGCACCATACACTCCTCAACAAAATGGAGTAGTAGAAAGGAAGAATAGAACCCTAGAAGACATGGCTCGAACTATGCTCATCTCAAGTGGACTCTCCCAATCATTCTGGGCTGAGGCAATCAACACAGCTTGCTACATCATCAATCGAGCCATGCTTCGCCCAATCATAGAGAAAACACCCTATGAACTCCTAAGAGGAAGAGTTCCCAACATCTCACATCTGAGGGTGTTCGGATGCCAGTGCTTTGTGCACAACAATGGGAAGGACAACCTTGGCAAGTTCGATCCAAGGAGTGATGAAGGGATCTTTATTGGATATGCCTCCGGAAGCAAGGCATACAAAGTCTTCAACAAAAGGACCAAAAAGGTAGAAGAAAGTGTTCATGTTATTTTTGATGAGAAATCACTTGGTAGAATTGTGCAGAACACTACCACTCCCTTTGAAGACCCATTTCCCAAGTCATCTCAAGAAGATCCAGATGAAGATATCACTCCACCCAGTTCCTACCATGCTGCACATAATCCCCCACTAGTTTCTCCACCAGTTCCCATGGATAATCAACAACAATCCATTTATGGGAACCATGAACATGAAGACAACATCTGTGGAGACATCAACGATTCATCCTCTCACATGATCTTCAATGGAGAAGGTGTTCCCAACCAGGAAGCTGAAGCTGAATGCTCAACCCAAAATGTCTCCACATCAAATGCTCTAGCTCCCAACAGAGAAAGAAGAACCATCAAGCCTCCAGTCAGGTTCGAACATCTAACCTTCTTTGCCTTCAATGCCTTCTTATCTGTTATGGAACCAAAGAACATAGGTGAAGCACTGAAGGATGTAGATTGGATCCAAGCCATGCAAGAAGAACTTCATCAGTTTGAAAGGAACAAAGTATGGCATCTAGTTCCCCGTCCCAAGGATAAGCACATCATAGGAACTAGATGGGTTTTCAGAAACAAACTAGATGATACAGGAGCTGTTATAAGGAACAAAGCAAGACTCGTTGCTCAAGGATACAATCAACAAGAAGGCATCGACTATGATGAAACCTATGCTCCAGTGGCAAGGATTGAAGCAATAAGATTGTTGATTGCTTTTGCATCACACAAAGGGTTCAAACTATTCCAAATGGATGTAAAGACTGCCTTTCTCAATGTAATCCTTCAAGAGGAAGTCTATGTCAAGCAACCACCTGGCTTTGAAGACGATGATCATCCTGACCATGTCTACTTTCTAGATAAAGCATTGTATGGCCTCAAGCAAGCTCCCAGAGCTTGGTATGATCGTCTTGTCCAGTTCCTACTCTCAAATGACTACAGGCGTGGAGTCATTGATACGACTCTCGTCATCCTAGAAGAAGAAGGTAACATCTTAGTGGTTCAAATTTATGTCGATGATATCATTTTTGGTTCCACTAACTTATCCCTTGTAGACAAGTTCAAAGACTTGATGAGCAGTGAATTTCAAATGAGCCTAATTGGGGAACTCACTTTCTTCCTCGGATTGCAAATCACTCAAAAGAAAGATGGTATACAAATTCACCAACAGAAGTATGTCAGGGAACTACTGAAGAAGTTCAAAATGGATTCATACAAGCCTCTTTCCACTCCCATTTCCACCATTGCTCACTTGGACAAGGACCACTCAAGTCCTCTAGTGGAAGAGAAACTCTATAGAGGTATGATAGTCTCACTCATGTATCTAACCGCTAGTCGCCCAGACATTGTTTTTGTTGTTGGCTTGTGTGCTAGGTTCCAATCTTGTCCAAGAGAAACCCACTTGGCTGCTGTATAAAGGATACTCCGATATCTCAAGGGAACTGACTCACTCTGCATTTGGTACCCCAAAGAATGTCCCTTTGAGCTGATGGGTTACACCGATGCGGACTACGCTGGATACTTGGTAGATAGGAAGAGCACCTCTGGAATGGCACAGTTCCTAGGCCCCTGCCTTGTGTCATGGGGCTCAAAGAAACAAGTCTCAGTCTCTCTCTCCACCACAGAATCCGAGTACATCGCTGCTGCCTCCTGCTGTTCCCAACTCCTCTGGCTAAAGCAACAACTCGCAGATTTTGGTATGTCCTATGGTCCTCTCACTATTCTCTGTGATAACACTAGTGCTATAAACATTTCTATGAATCCTGTGCATCATACTAGGACCAAGCATATAGACATAAGACATCATTTTCTTAGAGATCATGTTGAAAAAAGAAACATCATTATGAAGTTCTGTAGAACTGAAGATCAAATTGCAGATATATTCACCAAAGCCTTGAATAGAGTTCCCTTCGAGCACCTTAGATTAGAACTGGGAATGATTCCTATAACCTAGCAGTGACTTTAGCTTAAAGGCTTCTCTCTAATTCCCCTGATTGTCTAGTTTAAGATCTTTTGCTTGTTAAGTCTTGGTATCTCTGTGTTATATCTTTTGCTATAAACCCTCTTTTCCATAATGGTTTCTTAAAAAGGCTTTGATAAAATTTTCTTAGTTCGTGTCCTTTGGTCCTCATTATTCTTTCAAACTCTTTCATTGTTCAAGTTTCTTTGTTGGCCCAAAAGTCACAATCTGATCATATTCTAACCCAACAATACAAGCCGAAATGATGATTGCGTACTATGACCCTCCCTTGCCTCATTGCACAATTCAATTCCCTATGATCCATTTCTTAACCCTCTCTGGGAATTATTGTGTAATGCGATAAATGGCCTTCCCCGATTTATTTTATGGGAACGTACTTTCAGGTCCTATGTTTTTAAAACCCCACATCAAAGGTTCCCATATACCCCTCTAGCACATTGAAAAAATTGCCAGAAAGGAACTAGGATGGACTACCCTCTAAACGGCTAGTAAGAGAATTGCTCCTTCCAAGACGACATTTATGGCAAATCTTCCAGCGTTAGAAGTGTCTTCTCAGCTGTGAACTTCTCTCCATGCTCAACCAATATCCTGATGACTTCCCTGAAACCGCCTACAACAAGTTCCTCACCATCACCACAGTAAGAAAACTCAAAACCAAAGATCACCAGGCCACTCCCTCTGAAACACAAGCTGATCCGCCGAAGGAAAAGGCCAGTTCCCAAGCCTCCCCAAGCTCTCTGCCACCGCTCTACCCCACTCAAGACTCCTCTGCGATCCTAACTTCTCTGGGTCGTATTGAAAAAGCTATCATGGACTGTTCCCATGCTATATCAGTTGCCCTCCGTGATCAAATAAATGAACTGGGAAAACTAGAGCTGTTGTTTCCAGTTTGGTGGAGGTGCTTCAGAAAACCTGGGAGGATGCAACTGGAGCAAATCAGGCCACATGCCAGGATGAAGGAACTGACGATAAGAAGGATGATGAAGAGGAGGCCACTGACATGCCATAGGAACGTCTCTCCTAGTTCCCAGTGCTATAACGCCACAATGTGCTAGTAGTTCCCTAGGATCCTACTCCCCTCTCATATCCTCTCTTTTGTCTATCTCCAAGTTATTTGTGATTTTTTGTGTCTTTTTCTACTATGTGTCTGGACAATGTATTATGCTTTAATGACTAATGAACTCTTTTGGCTACGTTTCTAATGCATTTTTTTGTCTCTGCCTTAAGTTTCTATTATGGTTTGTCATGGGTTTAGCGCAATTGTTTATTTCCCTTTGATATCCTTTACTTGATAAATTGGTTGATCTTTTCGATGATGTCAAAAGGGGAAGAATGGATAGGAACCTTGAACTATTGGAACTACTGGACCTATAGGAAATCTGAACCCGTTCTATTCTAAGGGGAAATTTGAATAACTTCGTTCATCTGCTTAGGGGGAATTTGCAACCATTGAATGTTCTCTCATTATTTTACAACGTTGTAAATCCCTTAAATTCAACTGGTCTCATGAAATTCAAAGTCCTATTATGTTGCCAGGTTCCTTGTATTTGTCATCATCAAAAAGGGGGAAATTGTTAGGAAATGAAACTCTGGAACCTTAGTTCCCCTACGAGTTCCTTTCCTCAGTTTCTCTACTTTTGAATATGACAAATATTTTGATACTAATGTTTTATCTCAAAGATGTGCCTTAAGGAACCACAGGACAAACATCGAAGGCATGAAAGCAAAATAGGACAAGAAAACCAAGGAGCAAGCCAAAGGAAGGAACCCAGGTGTGCTGATAGGTGTTATTTCATACACCTTTTCTAGCATCTATTAGCATGATTTGGAGGAGTTTTGGAGTTGTTTTAGTGCTAAGTATGTGATCCAGATATTATGGAGAGAAGTGAAGAAATCCAAGGATTGGCAGCTTAGTTGGAGCTTAGAGATGGAGATGGAGCTGCTGGAACATCTATGGAGAAGGCTACCAACACTTGGTAGTATTTGGAGAGCAGCTGGAGAAGAGAAGAAGATGAGAGTTGAAGTCTGGAGTTCACCGCCCCGCGTTAGCAGTGACGCCCCGCGGTGATGACTCCCAGTGATGATGAAGCCCCGCGTGAGAGGAGGCCACCGCCCAGCGGTGGAGAGCAGAAGCCCCGCGGTGGATCTTTACCGCCCCGCGGTGGACGTGTTTATTGCCTCGTGCCAGATTATATTTATTTCCTTTTATTTCTATTTCAGACTTTGTTATTTTATTTGTTTCCTTTTGGTTTGGTTTTGTGATCTTGGGCTTTAGGTTAACTCTATTTAACCTAATGTTCCACAACCTCCAAGCCAGTCTGCAAACACTTAGACACATCTTGTTATCGAACTATTTTTGATCGTTATTTCATATTATAGTTTTTCATCCCCTTTGATGGAGAACTAACTTTCCTTTGTTCTGTTAGACGATTGAAGCAGTACTTTGATGTGTTTGTGAGATTTCTATTCCTTGTTCTTATCCTTATAATTGTTGGATTGATTCTCTTGCTTACCACGTCTACGATTTCTAGTTGTTCTTCTTAGCCTGATCACCTAGGTTGAATGCTTGTTATCAATTGCTAGGATTGCATATAGGGGTTCCGAGTGCATATCTAGTGGCAAACACGTTTGTGCGTATAGGGGTTTCGAGCGTACACTTGTGTATGAGAATCAATTGCATGTTAAGTAGGGGAGTGAGTATTTGTACGTCTTTCTACTTGCATGTATCCTAAATCCTTGTGTGCATCGCTATTGCTGTGTTGGTGCTAAAGTACGCTGACAACTGTGAGAATCAGTTGTACTTTATCATTGGTATAGTGATAAGTCTATTGACAACTGTGAGAATCAATAGTACTTACGATTAAGGTGGGAACGACTATAAGGATAAATAATTGAACTTGGATTGAATAGATTTCAGGGATCAAACTCTATCTTTGTACTGTGGATTTTGCTCTAACAGGACTACTTCCCCTTATATTATTCTCTCGATTTTACTCAATCTGCATGCTTGTTTGCTTCGTTCTCTTGACTACAAAACCCCTAGTTGCTTGTTACTTGTCATTCACGATTGCATATTACATCATACCTTCTCTGTGGGATTCGACCCTTACTTGCCTGCTATACTTTGTTTAGTAGGTTTGTTAGGATAATTTATTTTGATAAGGCTAATCAATGATATTTGCTTGTGCATCTTTAGCCCCGTCAAAATTTGGCGCCGTTGTCGGGGAAGGTTTTTGTTTGTTGGGTGTTTTCGTGTTTGATTTTTGGGTGGAGACCTATCTTATGGTCGATACCCGTGCTACTGACTCCCCACTCTTAGCTTTTGATCCAGAGATTGAAAGATCGTTCCTTGGACGTCTGCGCGATCGAAGGGAAGAAGCCGAGATTGAGACTGTGGTGGCCGCTGAGACTGACACGACCGAGAATGTTGAGACTGAAACCGCTGAAGTTGCTACTATCCCAGCTGCTACTATGGCTGGAAACGGAACTCTACGAGAGCTTACGACACCGAATATTGGGGCTGAACCCCTAGCTGTGATCATCCCTGTGCTGGATCAAGGGGTGAACTTCGAATTGAAGACTGGAATTGTTAACTACCTGTCTAAGTTCCACGGTCTGAGTGGAGAGGATCCGATTTCTCACCTGGGCAAGTTCCACAATGTCTGTATGACGATGAAGCCTAGGAACGTGACTGAAGAGCAGTTCAAGATGAGAGCTTTTGGCTTTTCTTTACTCGACAATGCGAGCGACTGGTACTATCACTTGCCACCAGGAACCATAGATACATGGGCGAAATTGCACAAGACGTTCCTGGATAAGTATTTTCCGACGAAGAAGGCGAATGCTTTGAAGAAGGCAATTGCCAACATTGAGCAGGCTTGTGATGAGACACTGTATGATTATTTGGAGAGGTTCAAGAGGCTCTGCTCCAGCTGTCCATTCCATGGATACGCCCAGCAGGATCTTGTCCTTTATTTACACAACGGTCTACAGGACCAAGAGAGGAGAATGGTCGATGCTGCATGCGGTGGCAGTATTCTGAATCTGACACCGAAGGAAGCCATGGGCCGAATCCAAGAGATGAGTGAAAGCACCCAGAACTTCGGAAAAACTTACCAAAGAAAGGCGGTCAATGCTGTGACCCCTGCAGGACCGAGTCCGGTATTATCTGAGTTAGCCGAGTTGAAGGAGATAGTCATGAAGATGGCGAATCAGAATGCTCCTCAACAAGCCAGACCGTGTGGCCTTTGTCCCAGCCAGGCCCACCACACAGATACCTGTCCTCAGCTGCAAGAGGATGGTGTTGCTGAAGTTAATGTTGTAGGAGGCTATGGAGCCCCTAGACAACAGTATGGTGGCCAGTCCAATTACAACCAGAGAGGGCGTGACCATCCAGGATTTAGATGGAGTGACCCTCAAGGTGGTCAGCAGCCGACACAACAGCAATATCAGCCGGCTCAGCAACAACAGTACCAGCAACGAGCTCAGTACCAATAGAGGCCCTAAGGCCAAACTTCTGGAGCCTCTACTGAGGATATACTGAAGACCTTGACTCAGCACTTTGCTACGCATGTGCAGGCTACTGAGTCGAGTATCAAGAATATAGAGAGGCAGATTGGCCAGTTAGCCGACGAGGTGACTAAAATCAACCAGAGGACCTCAAACTCCCTGCCGTCCCAAACCACTGTGAATCCCAGAGAGAACGTGAGTGCTATCACGCTGAGAAGTGGTAAAGAAGTTATGTCTACTATTGCTGAAGAGGAGAAAGAAATTTCCGAGAAAAAGGAACTCACCGCACCGCCCCGCGGCAATTCCCGCCGCGACCCGGTGCCTATGCCCAGTAATGTCAACGCGACCCCACCGCCCCACGGTGACGATTTACGCCCCGCGGTGGGCTCGCCGCGAGCTGCTCCTCAGAAATCTGTTCCTACTGACGATGTCTATATGATACCTACGTTCATCCAGTGTTTCCTCCCCTACGTTCAGAGAAGCCCCCAACACCTTTTCCAGAGGCGCTAAAGGCTAAAAGAGTTGTCGATGACAGAGACCTGTTCGACACGTTCCAAAACTGTGAGGTGAACATTCCCCTGCTGAAGCTTATCAAGGCTATCCCGCGATATGCCAAGTTCTTAAAAGAGCTCTGCACGGTGAAGAAAGCTCAAAGGCAGAAGACTCAGAAGAAGAGTCCAGTGGGCGAACAAGTGTCAGCTGCGGTTCAGAAGCGTCTACCTGCGAAGTGCAAGGATCCAGGTACATTTACTATTCCTATTACTATAGGTGAGCATGTTTTTGAGAAGGCCCTACTTGATTTGGGTGCCTCAATTAATGTTTTACCCTATTCTTTACTTGAGAAATTGGAATTAGGACCCTTGTGTGAGTCTAGTATTGTGATACAACTTGCTGATGGATCGTGTGTAACCCCTAAGGGTGTTGTAGAAGATGTCCTTGTTAGGATAGGTCCTTTGATATTTACTGCTGATTTCTTTGTTATGGATATGGATTATGATGAGCAGGTTGCCCCGGTTATGCTAGGGCGACCTTTTAGGAAGACTTCCATGACTAAGATAGATGTTGATAGTGGTACCCTGACTATGGAGTTTGATGGAATAATTTTTCAGCATGATATTCATAAAGCTAATTCCATTAAGTCTCCTCCTCCTCTCTGCATTAATGACTTTGATGATTCTGTGCATGATAATGTTAAGATTGATGCAGTAGAGGCCGTAGTTGAGTGTTCCACTAGTGATGGACCCATTGAGTTGCATGATTTTCATGATTTGCCTGTGGATAATGTCTTATTAGCTGATATAGGAGATTCCTCTACTTTGGGCACTTGCCCCCCTGCACTAACCACACAAGGCTGTAAGCCTTTATCTAGTGATGTGCAGCATGTTCAGGTTGAGCCATATCGGCCCCCGTATCATTCTAAGTATGGGGGCGACACTCCGAAGAGAATGGACATGGAGTGGGTGGCGAAGAAAGACCATGGTCTAAGGTTCAAACCTTTCCATGAGAGGTCTCACCAGGAAGAGACAAGTTGGAGGATTCCGAAAGAATCCTACCCAAATGGTAGTTGATCTGCAATACGATGGCATGAAAGCAAAACAGGACAAGAAAACCAAGGAGCAAGCCAAAGGAAGGAACCCAGGTGTGCCCAGAAATACAACATGTGATGTTGCGCTTTCCGAGAAATCTGGGAACACCAACCTCGGACAAGAGAAAGTTGAAAACGACTTGTGCGAAGCTTCTAAAGTCTGCCATTGTCCAGAGCAAAACAACAAGACGCCTAGAACACATAACCTCGGACATAGAAAGGTGAAAGCGACTTGTCATGGAACCTGTCATTGTCCAGAAGACAGTTCCAAAGTGCCCAGCTTGTCGAACCTCGGAAGAAGGAAGTTGGAGAACGACTTGGCTGAAGCAGTTGACCAACTAAAGAAGGATTCTGAGCTGCCTAGGTTATTGGTACATGTCAAAGACAGCGTGGATCAAGGATCACCACACATCCTAGGGCAAGCTCGATCTGTGGGAACCAAGAGAAGATCAAGCTGCGAAGAATCCACTATAAAAGGAAGACTAACTCAAAGGTTATCTAAAAGCACAAAAACACGAATCACACTCAATAGCAAACATCAAAGTGTGAACCTTCAAACAAGATCATCAAAGCAAACCGAGATCAAGAGGAACCCGTCAAGGAATCGAAGAGCTGAGTGCTAAGTTCCTGTGACTGTAAGTGAGATAGTTCCTAGGTGCTAAGGTCTGTTTCTTGGATTGATTATTGATTGTGTTAAGTTATCTAGGATTGCCTAACTGTGTGTAAGGTAAAGAAACTGTGTGTTTGTTCCTAGGATAAGTTGTAACCAAAAGAGATAAGAAATCAAGAAGTAGACCTTGAAATCCTTTCAAAAGAAAGATAGTGGTTTTTATCCTGTATTGCTAGTTGGCAATCAAAGGTTTCCACTATAAGGAACTTGTTCATTTGTGCTTGATTGTTTAAACTCCACTGCGAAGGGAACTGAGAATTGATATTCTTAGTTCCTTAGTTATTTGTCTAACAATCTTGATCCTACAATTGGTATCAGAGCAGGAAAAGCTCTAGATCTTTGTTAAGTTTGCAGATCATGTCTCAACCAAGCAAGTTTGAGCTCAGAATCTCCACCAACAAGCCACATCTCTGAAAGAAAGGAGAAGAAACATGGTGGGAAAAGTGCATGGAAAGCTACATCAAGACCAACGACTACCAATGCTGGAGGATAGTCGAAAATGAAGATGGTTATGTCGATCTTACCATGAAGGAAGAAGACTGGAAACCAGAACACTATGTCATCATGGAAAAGAATGCCAAGGCCAGGCAGTTCATCCTCAATGGACTGGACAGAGAGGACATGGACAAGGTCATAGGCATCAAGACGGCAAAGGAGATGTGGAAGGCACTCAAGGAGTGTCTGAGCCATTCGTACTAGAGCTTTCTTGTCAAAACCATGGAACGGGCAACTAGAACACAGTCATTTGAACCGCTCACAATAGTCATAAAGGGTCTCCTCCTCTCCTTGTTCAATACTGGCAATCGCCCTTTTCAAGGCGTTGGCCATCTTGGTTGGGAAATATTGTGCGAGGAATACCTTATGTAGCTTAGCCCATGAATCTATGCTTCCGCCAGGCAGATGATAGTACTAGTCTTCAGCATCGTCCTTAAGAGTGAACCCGAAGGCTCTCATTTTAATTTGATCTTTAGTGACGTCAGCTGGTTTAATGCTCATAATGACGTTGTGGAATTTACCTAAGTGTTGGATGGGGTCCTCTCCACTTCGTCCATGATATCTCGGGAGCAACCGTATCACTCCTGTTCTGAGCTCAAATGTCGCACCATCCGCAAGGGGTGGAATGATTACAGCCAATGGCTGCTGTATCAGATCTGGTGCAGTCAGCTGTCGGAGTGTCTGAGCCCTTCGTACCTGTCTCTGTATCAACTTCAACAAGTAGCGAATC
Source organism: Rheum nobile (assembly GCA_027886185.1). Taxonomy (NCBI): domain Eukaryota; kingdom Viridiplantae; phylum Streptophyta; class Magnoliopsida; order Caryophyllales; family Polygonaceae; genus Rheum; species Rheum nobile. The sequence continues at coordinate 3,513,711 of WOAB01000639.1, forward strand.
AGTAGCAAAGGTGCGGACCGTAAGATAGATCCACACCGCATTCAATCACAAATAATCATAAACAGAGTATTTGACTCCCCGACAACGACGCCAAATTTGACAAGGCCGGAAACCGGTGTCGTTTTCCTGTCAAAGAAATCCTAAATCACCTACTAAAGAGTATAGCAAGCAAGTCAGGGTCGATCCCACAGGGAGTCGGTTATCTGTATGCAAAAGATGTGTGACTGACAAGTAACAAAGGGGGGTTTTGTGTGATCGCAGAGTAACAATGATTTAAGCTTTAGAGAAAGAATAAGTATGATGTGTGGAAGTATTCCACTAGACAAATATCCACACTGCAGATGAAACAGGTTGATCACTGATAACTATTGTTCCAAGTTCTTTTCACAATCTTATAGTCGTTCCCATCCTGATCATAATTAACTACCAATTCAGACAGTTGTTGGCAGCACTTACCACAATATCAATAGAAGAAAACCTTACTATCAATAAAGCAATAACATTCAAACAAGGATATAAGATACATGCAAATAGAAGAAAACCTTACTATTTAACATGCAAATAACTCTCTCTCACAATTGCACACTCGTATTCCACTATATGTAACAATTGTGTTTGCTACTAGATATGCACTCGCATTCCGCTATATGCAAATCCTAGCACTGATAAATGTCGATAAACCTAGTTAGCTACGCTAGATAAATCAACACAAACCAATAGACAATATGCTCAAGAGAATTAAACCAACTTAATAAGATAAAGAACAAGGAATATAAATCTCACAACCAATCCATAGCAATGCGTTTAGTTCTCCATTCGTTCAAACCCTAGAGATAGAAATGAAAATGAGAGAATCTGTCCTATCTAAGGCCTGGAAAAGACCTTAAATAGGCAAAGGAAAATAAGCTAAACCTAACAATAATAATAAAGGAAATAAAATAATAAAAATGGGTGATCCAAAAATGCAAAATGGGAAACAAATCTCCGCTGGCCGCGAGACGTCTACATCCACCACGGGGCGGCGGCTTTGCTGGGTTGCCCTCTCTGAGATCCACCGTCGGGTCGCGGTGGCTTTTGGCGCGGGGCGGCAAAGTACAGCTTCTTCAAGTCTTCATCTTCCGCTCTTCTGTACTACCAAGTGATGGTAGCCTTCCTCCATGAGTCTTAAGCAGATCTTCTCCTCCATCTTCTCCATCCTTCATTAAGCTGTAAATCCTATGATATCTTCACTTCTCAACCTTTCTTCTGGATTACAGACTTAGCCTAAATCTATACTGAAACTCCATCTAAATCATGCTAATAATCACTAGTTAAGGTGCATGAAATGGCACCTATCAAATTCCCCCACACTTAGACCTTTACTCGTCCCGAGTAAGTTAAAACTAATCCTACTCCAACCATCCAATACCAAGGCCTCAGGAAGTGCGAGCAAACATGATACGAGTAATTACAACATCTCAACAATCAGCTCCAGACAACCAAAACAAGTGATGCGAGATAAATCTATTCCTAACTCCTGTCTATCTCCTTATCGCTCTAGAGTGACCTACCCGATCTCCTTATATCACCTCAGCTTATGACGCCAACCTCCAGAATGAACCTAAAATTCACTCTTTTTTCTTTACGCTCATTTTGCCTAGGCGCCCTCTCGGGTTTTCACCTAGCCACTCATTTTATTTTGCTAGACATCTCACATGTACTCACATCACTCCAGTCCATTTTTGCACCGGTCTATACCAATCGGACTACCTGCTTATTACTTGAACCGTCCTTTCGGGTTTTCAGCTCATCCCAGGATTTTGATTGCCTTTTCTCATATTTATGGCTTTTTTGAGTTTTTTTTTTCCAAAATAAGAATAACTCGAATCTGAGATGCAAAATTGAAATGCATAAACAAACTATGTACTATGTACACTAACTATGATAGGCAGCAAGTCTAAATCCCTCCCCCACACTTGAATCACACATTGTCCTCAATGTAGAGAAGAAGACAGAACTAAATAGGGGGAAAGAGAAAATAAACTCACTGGTAAGGTGGATATGGTGGATAGCCTGGCAGATATGGGTACCGCCCAAAATAGTGCTCCTGTATGGACGTCTCAGCTGAACTCAACCGGCTCATAATATCACTCTCAATATCAGTCTGCAAAGTCTGCAGACGAGTCAGCATCCCCTCATTTGCAGCGTGTTGACCCAGCGTGAAAGCATCAAAACGAGCAAACACCTCATCCCAAGGAACCTCAGAGGTAGATGCAGAAGAAGAAGCAGCAGCATACGCGGGAGGATCAATATCCATAGGAGCAACAGCCTGGAATCTACCCTCAGAGACGGGACGAATGACCTCAGCGTCAGAAGGAATGAACCATTATGTGAAATCCCGCGGATAGGTAAAATGACGAGGAAGAAACAACATATGGCCTCCAAAAGAACACCAGATGAACTGCTCCTGGGAGTTGCTCAACATACCACACCGTCGCAGAAATGGAAAATCGTAGCGAGCAGACATGATCGGCTGAGGAATAGTGTCAGTCTGAATCCTGGCAGCAGCAACCAAAGTGATCAGACCACCCTGCACAATGTCACGTGCCTCACCCTCATGAATCCTCGTAAGGCTGTGAGCCCACACTAGAACCCAACATGGAATCTCCTCATCCAAAGGGTCAAGCATCAGAAGAAGCAAACCAAGGTGTCTCAGAGAAACCTTCCTATCTTCCGCACTCCCACAAAATGCTCGCACCAGCACTCTATGAACTAAGCGTAGACACGGATTTACTAGTTTGTTATCGGACTCTCGTCCTTTCTGAAAATCAGGCATTCCTATAGCAGTAGTCTAGAAATCATTAATTTCCGTCTCGTCAGGCCCCTTCTTCCACCAAGCAGTAGGTGGTCTAGTCACTCCCAACACCTCCCTGACTTCCTCCACTGGCATCTCATAGGCTCGTCCCTCATACTTAAATCGTATGCCAGCAAGCACCTTGCGCACTTCACCATTAATAGTACGTCTCTCTGTAAATCTTGACAAAGTGGCAATAAATTGATAACAGAGCTCGGGAACGGCCGGGGCACACTTGTCAAGAAAATTACTCAGCCCCAGTCTATCCAAACACAACTGGACCATCTCCAACATGCCCAATTCGACCAATGTCCCTCTATCAAAGAATCGAGACGGGAGCACAACTCTCTCCGCGACCACATTATAAGCCTTATTCTCCTCCGCAGTCATACCAACCTTCCTAGCTCTTGGCATAATTAAAGTATTTGAATGCGTTGGAATCAAAGAGCTGGGCAAAGACGACTTACAAACCAAAGATGGTCATTCACCAGGGTCTTGCCGCGGGCGGTATGCTTCACCGTGGGGGCAGCGGTGAGAACCAGTTATTCTACTGAAAGCTGCCGCCGGGTCGCGGTGTGGACTGACGCGGGGCGGTGGTCTGTTCAACCTTCTTCTCTAATTCAAAAATTCCCGAATCGCGCGAGGCGGTGGGGCATCAAAGCGAGGCGGCGACTGTGAGATCTCCTGACCTCAACCTCCAATGAGCCTAGATAGAGCCCAACGGCCCTCCAATCACACCTCCAAAACCACACAACACCTTCCTTCAACCATTGAATATTCTCTCATTATTTTACAACATTGTAAATCCCTTAAATTCAACTGGTCTCATGAAATTCAAAGTCCTATTATGTTGCCAGGTTCCTTGTATTTGTCATCATCAAAAAGGGGGAAATTGTTAGGAAATGGAACTCTGGAACCTTAGTTCCCCTGCGAGTTCCTTTCCTCAGTTTCTCTACTTTTGAAGATGACAAATATTTTGATACTAATGTTTTATCTCAAAGATGTGCCTTAAGGAACCACAGGACAAACATCGAAGGCATGAAAGCAAAACAGGACAAGAAAACCAAGGAGCAAGCCAAAGGAAGGAACCCAGGTGTGCTGATAGGTGTTATTTCATACACCTTTTCTAGCATCTATTAGCATGATTTGGAGGAGTTTTGGAGTTGTTTTAGTGCTAAGTCTGTGATCCATATATTATGGAGAGGAGTGAAGAAATCCAAGGATTGGCAGCTTAGTTGGAGCTTAGAGATGGAGATGGAGCTGCTGGAACATCTATGGAGAAGGCTACCAACACTTGGTAGTATTTGGAGAGCAGCTGGAGAAGAGAAGAAGATGAGAGTTGAAGTCTGGAGTTCACCGCCCCGCGTTAGCAGTGACGCCCCGCGGTGATGACTCCCAGTGATGATGAAGCCCCGCGTGAGAGGAGGCCACCGCCCAGCGGTGGAGAGCAGAAGCCCCGCGGTGGACGTGTTTATTGCCTCGCGCCAGATTATATTTATTTCCTTTTATTTCTATTTCAGACTTTGTTATTTTATTTGTTTCCTTTTGGATTGGTTTTGTGATCTTGGGCTTTAGGTTAACTCTATTTAACCTAATGTTCCACAACCTCCAAGCCAGTCTGCAAACACTTAGACACATCTTGTTATCGAACTATTTTTGATCGTTATTTCATATTATAGTTTTTCATCCCCTTTGATGGAGAACTAACTTTCCTTTGTTCTGTTAGACGATTGAAGCAGTACTTTGATGTGTTTGTGAGATTTCTATTCCTTGTTCTTATCCTTATAATTGTTGGATTGATTCTCTTGCTTACCACGTCTACGATTTCTAGTTGTTCTTCTTAGCCTGATCACCTAGGTTGAATGCTTGTTATCAATTGCTAGGATTGCATATAGGGGTTCCGAGTGCATATCTAGTGGCAAACACGTTTGTGCGTATAGGGGTTTCGAGCGTACACTTGTGTATGAGAATCAATTGCATGTTAAGTAGGGGAGTGAGTATTTGTACGTCTTTCTACTTGCATGTATCCTAAATCCTTGTGTGCATCGCTATTGCTGTGTTGGTGCTAAAGTACGCTGACAACTATGAGAATCAGTTGTACTTTATCATTGGTATAGTGATAAGTCTATTGAGAACTGTGAGAATCAATAGTACTTACGATTAAGGTGGGAACGACTATAAGGATAAATAATTGAACTTGGATTGAATAGATTTCAGGGATCAAACTCTATCTTTGTACTGTGGATTTTGCTCTAACAGGACTACTTCCCCTTATATTATTCTCTTGATTTTACTCAATCTGCATGCTTGTTTGCTTCGTTCTCTTGACTACAAAACCCCTAGTTGCTTGTTACTTGTCATTCACGATTGCATATTACATCATACCTTCTCTGTGGGATTCGACCCTTACTTGTCTGCTATACTTTGTTTAGTAGGTTTGTTAGGATAATTTATTTTGATAAGGCTAATCAACGATATTTGCTTGTGCATCTTTAGCCCCGTCAAAATTTGGTGCCGTTGTCGGGGAAGGTTTTTGTTTGTTGTGTGTTTTCGTGTTTGATTTTTGGGTGGAGACCTATCTTATGGTCGATACCCGTGCTACTGACTCCCCACTCTTAGCTTTTGATCCAGAGATTGAAAGATCGTTCCTTGGACGTCTGCGCGATCGAAGGGAAGAAGCCGAGATTGAGACTGTGGTGGCCGCTGAGACTGACACGACCGAGAATGTTGAGACTGAAACCGCTGAAGTTGCTACTATCCCAGCTGCTACTATGGCTGGAAACGGAACTCTACGAGAGCTTACGACACCGAATATTGGGGCTGAACCCCTAGCTGTGATCATCCCTGTGCTGGATCAAGGGGTGAACTTCGAATTGAAGACTGGAATTGTTAACTACTTGCCTAAGTTCCACGGTCTGAGTGGAGAGGATCCGATTTCTCACCTGGGCAAGTTCCACAATGTCTGTATGACGATGAAGCCTAGGAACGTGACTGAAGAGCAGTTCAAGATGAGAGCTTTTGGCTTTTCTATACTCGATAATGCGAGCGACTGGTACTATCACTTGCCACCAGGAACCATAGATACATGGGCGAAATTGCACAAGACGTTCCTGGATAAGTATTTTCCGACGAAGACGGCGAATGCTTTGAAGAAGGCAATTGCCAACATTGAGCAGGCTTGTGATGAGACACTGTATGATTATTTGGAGAGGTTCAAGAGGCTCTGCTCCAGCTGTCCATTCCATGGATACGCCCAGCAGGATCTTGTCCTTTATTTACACAACGGTCTACATGACCAAGAGAGGAGAATGGTCGATGCTGCATGCGGTGGCAGTATTCTGAATCTTAAACCGAAGGAAGCCATGGGCCGAATCCAAGAGATGAGTGAAAGCACCCGGAACTTCGGAAAAACTTACCAAAGAAAGGCGGTCAATGCTGTGACCCCTGCAGGACCGAGTCCGATATTATCTGAGTTAGCCGAGTTGAAGGAGATAGTCATGAAGATGGCGAATCAGAATGCTCCTCAACAAGCCAGACCGTGTGGCCTTTGTCCTAGCCAGGCCCACCACACAGATACCTGTCCTCAGCTGCAAGAGGATGGTGTTGCTGAAGTTAATGTTGTAGGAGGCTATGGAGCCCCTAGACAACAGTATGGTGGCCAGTCCAATTACAACCAGAGAGGGCGTGACCATCCAGGATTTAGATGGAGTGACCCTCAAGGTGGTCAGCAGCCGACACAACAGCAATATCAGCCGGCTCAGCAACAACAGTACCAGCAACGAGCTCAGTACCAATAGAGGCCCTAAGGCCAAACTTCTGGAGCCTCTACTGAGGATATGCTGAAGACCTTGACTCAGCACTTTGCTACGCATGTGCAGGCTACTGAGTCGAGTATCAAGAATATAGAGAGGCAGATTGGCCAGTTAGCCGACGAGGTGACTAAAATCAACCAGAGGACCTCAAACTCCCTGCCGTCCCAAACCACTGTGAAGCCCAGAGAGAACGTGAGTGCTATCACGCTGAAAAGTGGTAAAGAAGTTATGTCTACTATTGCTGAAGAGGAGAAAGAAATTTCCGAGAAAAAGGAACTCACCGCACCGCCCCGCGGCAATTCCCGCCGCGACCCGGTGCCTATGCCCAGTAATGTCAACGCGACCCCACCGCCCCGCGGTGATGATTTACGCCCCACGGTGGGCTCACCGCGAGCTGCTCCTCAGAAATCTGTTCCTACTGACGATGTCTATATGATACCTACGTTCATCCAGTGTTTCCTCCCCTACGTTCAGAGAAGCCCCCAACACCTTTTCCAGAGGCGCTAAAGGCTAAAAGAGTTGTCGATGACAGAGACCTGTTCGACACGTTCCAAAACTGTGAGGTGAACATTCCCCTGCTGAAGCTTATCAAGGCTATCCCGCGATATGCCAAGTTCTTAAAGGAGCTCTGCACGGTGAAGAAAGCTCAAAGGAAGAAGACTCAGAAGAAGAGTCCAGTGGGCGAACAAGTGTCAGCTGCGGTTCAGAAGCGTCTACCTGCGAAGTGCAAGGATCCAGGTACATTTACTATTCCTATTACTATAGGTGAGCATGTTTTTGAGAAGGCCCTACTTGATTTGGGTGCCTCAATTAAAGTTTTACCCTATTCTTTACTTGAGAAATTGGAATTAGGACCCTTGTGTGAGTCTAGTATTGTGATACAACTTGCTGATGGATCGTGTGTAACCCCTAAGGGTGTTGTAGAAGATGTCCTTGTTAGGATAGGTCCTTTGATATTTCCTGCTGATTTCTTTGTTATGGATATGGATTATGATGAGCAGGTTGCCCCGGTTATGCTAGGGCGACCTTTTAGGAAGACTTCCATGACTAAGATAGATGTTGATAGTGGTACCCTGACTATGGAGTTTGATGGAATAATTTTTCAGCATGATATTCATAAAGCTAATTCCATTAAGTCTCCTCCTCCTCTCTGCATTAATGACTTTGATGATTCTGTGCATGATAATGTTAAGATTGATGCAGTAGAGGCCGTAGTTGAGTGTTCCACTAGTGATGGACCCATTGAGTTGCATGATTTTCATGATTTGCCTGTGGATAATGTCTTATTAGCTGATATAGGAGATTCCTCTACTTTGGGCACTTGCCCCCCTGCACTAACCACACAAGGCTGTAAGCCTTTATCTAGTGATGTACAGCATGTTCAGGTTGAGCCATATCGGCCCCCGTATCATTCTAAGTATGGGGGCGACACTCCGAAGAGAATGCACATGGAGTGGGTGGCGAAGAAAGACCATGGTCTAAGGTTCAAACCTTTCCATGAGAGGTCTCACCAGGAAGAGACAAGTTGGAGGATTCTGAAAGAATCCTACCCAAATGGTAGTTGATCTGCAATACGATGGCATGAAAGCAAAACAGGACAAGAAAACCAAGGAGCAAGCCAAAGGAAGGAACCCAGGTGTGCCCAGAAATACAACATGTGATGTTGCGCTTTCCGAGAAATCTGGGAACACGAACCTGGGACAAGAGAAAGTTGAAAACGACTTGTGCGAAGCTTCTAAAGTCTGCCATTGTCCAGAGCAAAACAACAAGACACCTAGAACACATAACCTCGGACATAGAAAGGTGAAAGCGACTTGTCATGAAACCTGTCATTGTCCAGAAGACAATTCCAAAGTGCCCAGCTTGTCGAACCTCGGAAGAAGGAAGTTGGAGAACGACTTGGCTGAAGCAGTTGACCAACTAAAGAAGGATTCTGAGCTGCCTAGGTTATTGGTACATGTCAAAGACAGCGTGGATCAAGGATCACCATACATCCTAGGGCAAGCTCGATCTGTGGGAACCAAGAGAAGATCAAGCTGCGAAGAATCCACTATAAAAGGAAGACTAACTCAAAGGTTATCTAAAAGCACAAAAACATGAATCACACTCAATAGCAAACATCAAAGTGTGAACCTTCAAACAAGATCATCAAAGCAAACCGAGATCAAGAGGAACCCGTCAAGGAATCGAAGAGCTGAGTGCTAAGTTCCTGTGACTGTAAGTGAGATAGTTCCTAGGTGCTAAGGTCTGTTTCTTGGATTGATTATTGATTGTGTTAAGTTATCTAGGATTGCCTAACTGTGTGTAAGGTAAAGAAACTGTGTGTTTGTTCCTAGGATAAGTTGTAACCAAAAGAGATAAGAAATCAAGAAGTAGACCTTGAAATCCTTTCAAAAGAAAGATAGTGGTTTTTATCCTGTATTGCTAGTTGGCAATCAAAGGTTTCCACTATAAGGAACTTGTTCATTTGTGCTTGATTGTTTAAACTCCGCTGCGAAGGGAACTGAGAATTGATATTCTTAGTTCCTTAGTTATTTGTCTAACAATCTTGATCCTACAATTGGTATCAGAGCAGGAAAAGCTCTAGATCTTTGTTAAGTTTGCAGATCATGTCTCAACCAAGCAAGTTTGAGCTCAGAATCTCCACCAACAAGCCACATCTCTGAAAGAAAGGAGAAGAAACATGGTGGGAAAAGTGCATGGAAAGCTACATCAAGACCAACGACTACCAATGCTGGAGGATAGTCGAAAATGAAGATGGCTATTTCGATCTTACCATGAAGGAAGAAGACTGGAAACCAGAACACTATGTCATCATGGAAAAGAATGCCAAGGCCAGGCAGTTCATCCTCAATGGACTGGACAGAGAGGACATGGACAAGGTCATAGGCATCAAGACGGCAAAAGGAGATGTGGAAGGCACTCAAGGAGTGTCTGAGCCATTCGTACTAGAGCTTTCTTGTCAAAACCATGGAACGGGCAACTAGAACACAGTCATTTGAACCGCTCACAATAGTCATAAAGGGTCTCCTCCTCTCCTTGTTCAATACTGGCAATCACCCTTTTCAAGGCGTTGGCCATCTTGGTTGGGAAATATTGTGCGAGGAATACCTTATGTAGCTTAGCCCATGAATCTATGCTTCCGCCAGGCAGATGATAGTACTAGTCTTCAGCATCGTCCTTAAGAGTGAACCCGAAGGCTCTCATTTTAATTTGATCTTTAGTGACGTCAGCTGGTTTAATGCTCATAATGACGTTGTGGAATTTACCTAAGTGTTGGATGGGGTCCTCTCCACTTCGTCCATGATATCTCGGGAGCAACCGTATCACTCTTGTTCTGAGCTCAAATGTCGCACCATCCGCAAGGGGTGGAATGATTACAGCCAATGGCTGCTGTATCAGATCTGGTGCAGTCAGCTGTCGGAGTGTCTGAGCCCTTCGTACCTATCTCTGTATCAACTTCAACAAGTAGCGAATCAGTAGCAAAGGTGCGGACCGTAAGATAGATCCACACCGCAGTCAATCACAAATAATCATAAACAGAGTATTTGACTCCCCGACAACGACGCCAAATTTGACAAGGCCGGAAACCGGTGTCGTTTTCCTGTCAAAGAAATCCTAAATCACCTACTAAAGAGTATAGCAAGCAAGTCAGGGTCGATCCCACAGGGAGTCGGTTATCTGTATGCAAAAGACGTGTGACTGACAAGTAACAAAGGGGGGTTTTGTGTGATCGCAGAGTAACAATGATTTAAGCTTTAGAGAAAGAATAAGTATGATGTGTGGAAGTATTCCACTAGACAAATATCCACACTGCAGATGAAACAGGTTGATCACTAATAACTATTGTTCCAAGTTCTTTTCACAATCTTATAGTCGTTCCCATCCTGATCATAATTAACTACCAATTCAGACAGTTGTTGGCAGCACTTACCACAATATCAATAGAAGAAAACCTTACTATCAATAAAGCAATAACATTCAAACAAGGATATAGGATACATGCAAATAGAAGAAAACCTTACTATTTAACATGCAAATAACTCTCTCTCACAATTGCACACTCGTATTCCACTATATGTAACAATTGTGTTTGCTACTAGATATGCACTCGCATTCCGCTATATGCAAATCCTAGCACTGATAAATGTCGATAAACCTAGTTAGCTACGCTAGATAAATCAACACAAACCAATAGACAATATGCTCAAGAGAATTAAACCAACTTAATAAGATAAAGAACAAGGAATATAAATCTCACAACCAATCCATAGCAATGCGTTTAGTTCTCCATTCGTTCAAACCCTAGAGATAGAAATGAAAATGAGAGAATCTGTCCTATCTAAGGCCTGGAAAAGACCTTAAATAGGCAAAGGAAAATAAGCTAAACCTAACAATAATAATAAAGGAAATAAAATAATAAAAATGGGTGATCCAAAAATGCAAAATGGGAAACAAATCTCCGCTGGCCGCGAGACGTCTACATCCACCACGGGGCGGCGGCTTTGCTGGGTTGCCCTCTCTGAGATCCACTATCGGGTCGCGGTGGCTTTTGGCGCGGGGCAGCAAAGTACAGCTTCTTCAAGTCTTCATCTTCTGCTCTTCTGTACTACCAAGTGATGGTAGCCTTCCTCCATGAGTCTTAAGCAGATCTTCTCCTCCATCTTCTCCATCCTTCATTAAGCTGTAAATCCTATGATATCTTCACTTCTCAACCTTTCTTCTGGATTACAGACTTAGCCTAAATCTATACTGAAACTCCATCTAAATCATGCTAATAATCACTAGTTAAGGTGCATGAAATGGCACCTATCAAATTCCCCCACACTTAGACCTTTACTCGTCCCGAGTAAGTTAAAACTAATCCTACTCCAACCATCCAATACCAAGGCCTCAGGAAGTGCGAGCAAACATGATACGAGTAATTACAACATCTCAACAATCAGCTCCAGACAACCAAAACAAGTGATGCGAGATAAATCTATTCCTAACTCCTGTCTATCTCCTTATCGCTCTAGAGTGACCTACCCGATCTCCTTATATCACCTCAGCTTATGACGCCAACCTCCAGAATGAACCTAAAATTCACTCTTTTTTCTTTACGCTCATTTTGCCTAGGCGCCCTCTCGGGTTTTCACCTAGCCACTCATTTTATTTTGCTAGACATCTCACATGTACTCACATCACTCCAGTCCATTTTTGCACCGGTCTATACCAATCGGACTACCTGCTTATTACTTGAACCGCCCTTTCGGGTTTTCAGCTCATCCCAGGATTTTGATTGCCTTTTCTCATATTTATGGCTTTTTTGAGTTTTTTTTTTCCAAAATAAGAATAACTCGAATCTGAGATGCAAAATTGAAATGCATAAACAAACTATGTACTATGTACACTAACTATGATAGGCAGCAAGTCTAAATCCCTCCCCCACACTTGAATCACACATTGTCCTCAATGTAGAGAAGAAGACAGAACTAAATAGGGGGAAAGAGAAAATAAACTCACTGGTAAGGTGGATATGGTGGATAGCCTGGCAGATATGGGTACCGCCCAAAATAGTGCTCATGTATGGACGTCTCAGCTGAACTCAACCGGCTCATAATATCACTCTCAATATCAGTCTGCAAAGTCTGCAGACGAGTCAGCATCCCCTCATTTGCAGCGTGTTGACCCAGCGTGAAAGCATCAAAATGAGCAAACACCTCATCCCAAGGAACCTCAGAGGTAGATGCAGAAGAAGAAGCAGCAGCATACGCGGGAGGATCAATATCCATAGGAGCAACAGCCTGGAATCTACCCTTAGAGACGGGACGAATGACCTCAGTGTCAGAAGGAATGAACCATTATGTGAAATCCTACAGATAGGTAAAATGACGAGGAAGAAACAACATATGGCCTCCAAAAGAACACCAGATGAACTGCTCCTGGGAGTTGCTCAACATACCACACCGTCGCAGAAATGGAAAATCGTAGCGAGCAGACATGATCGGCTGAGGAATAGTGTCAGTCTGAATCCTGGCAGCAGCAACCAAGGTGATCAGACCACCCTGCACAATGTCACGTGCCTCACCCTCATGAATCCTCGTAAGGCTGTGAGCCCACACTAGAACCCAACATGGAATCTCCTCATCCAAAGGGTCAAGCATCAGAAGAAGCAAACCAAGGTGTCTCAGAGAAACCTTCCTATCTTCCGCACTCCCACAAAATGCTCGCACCAGCACTCTATGAACTAAGTGTAGACACGGATTTACTAGTTTGTTATCAGACTCTCGTCCTTTCTGAAAATCAGGCATTCCTATAGCAGTAGTCTAGAAATCATTAATTTCCATCTCGTCAGGCCCCTTCTTCCACCAAGCAGTAGGTGGTCTAGTCACTCCCAACACCTCCCTGACTTCCTCCACTGGCATCTCATAGGCTCGTCCCTCATACTTAAATCGTATGCCAGCAAGCACCTTGCGCACTTCACCATTAATAGTACGTCTCTCTGTAAATCTTGACAAAGTGGCAATAAATTGATAACAGAGCTCGGGAACGGCCGGGGCACACTTGTCAAGAAAATTACTCAGCCCCAGTCTATCCAAACACAACTGGACCATCTCTAACATGCCCAATTCGACCAATGTCTCTCTATCAAAGAATCGAGACGGGAGCACAACTCTCTCCGCGACCACATTATAAGCCTTATTCTCCTCCGCAGTCATACCAACCTTCCTAGCTCTTGGCATAATTAAAGTATTTGAATGCGTTGGAATCAAAGAGCTGGGCAAAGACGACTTACAAACCAAAGATGGTCATTCACCAGGGTCTTGCCGCGGGCGGTATGCTTCACCGTGGGGGCAGCGGTGAGAACCAGTTATTCTACTGAAAGCTGCCGCCGGGTCGCGGTATGGACTGACGCGGGGCGGTGGTCTGTTCAACCTTCTTCTCTAATTCAAAAATTCCCGAATCGCGCGAGGCGGTGGGGCATCAAAGCGAGGCGGCGACTGTGAGATCTCCTGACCTCAACCTCCAATGAGCCTAGATAGAGCCCAACGGCCCTCCAATCACACCTCCAAAACCACACAACACCTTCCTTCAACCAATAAACACCGCAGAGCGGTCGGACGAGTACAATGTGGCGGCTTGGTTATGGGAATCTGAAATTGGGTTCAAGGATCTCCACAATCAAGCTTAGAACAAGGGAAAGGCAGGGATTGTGAGATTTTGGGTGAGGGTTTGAGAGGAGAAAGGGGGGCGCGACGCGGTAGAAAAAGAGAGAAAGAAGAGGGTGAGGAGGTTAGGGTTTGGCGGGAAGTGTTTTAATGGGTTTTTATTTGAGTTCAAGGGAGAGGGATGGGGGTAAATACCTAGTACCGGACCGCGGGGCGATCCAAATAATACCGTCAAATCCTTCGTATCCAACTTAGAAAATGATTTTGAAAACAAAACCTTTTTTTTTACTCCCTGTTTAAGGTTTTTTCGGGACCCTTTATTTTTAAATCAGAGTTGAGTAAAAGTACCCAGACTTCACCGCGGGGTGGTGCGGTTCCTGGGAAAATAAACTCGCCTCCATTTACTTTCGTACCTGAAACGTTAGTAGCAGGCGAACGAAACAAAGCAAAAGAACTACGAAAAAAGGTCTAAGGAAAGAAAAATCAAAAGAAAAGGAAAAATACCTCGGGTTGCCTCCCGATAAGCGCCTTAGTTAACGTCGTTGGCTCGATGTAGGCTGTGGTCTATCGTTTTGCAGCTTCAGGGACCTCAAAACTCACTGCATCAAACTGGTTCGGGTCGAAACCTTCATGGTAAGGCTTCAATCTTTGGCCATTCACTTTGAAAACATTGTTCGTCTTGTGGTCAAGCAAGCCAATGGCGCCATGGGGGTATACTTCATCAATTACATAAGGACATGTCCACTTAGATTTCAGCTTCCCAGCAAAAAGCTTAAGCCGAGATTGAAACAGAAGGACTTTATCCCCTGGCTTGAAATCTCTTCTCAAGATGTGCTTGTCATGCCATTGCTTGGTTTTCGCCTTATAACTAACAGAGTTCTCGTATGAATCAAGGCGTAATTCCTCTAGTTCTTGCAGCTGCAGCTTCCGGAAATCTCCCACTTCATCCAATTGCATGTTGCATTTCTTTATTGCCCACCATGCTTTATGTTCAAGCTCTATAGGGAGGTGGCATGCTTTTTCGAATACTAACCGAAAAGGGGACATTCCTATTGGAGTTTTGAAAGCTGTGTGGTATGCCCACAGTGCATCATTAAGTTTAGAACTCCAATCCTTCCGATTAGCTGCAACCGTTTTCTCCAGGATAGATTTAATCTCTCTATTGGAAACTTCGGCTTGCCCATTAGTTTGAGGATGATAGGTTGTGGAGATTCTTTGGGTGACGTGATACTTCTTCAGCAGGGTAGTCATTGTCTTGTTGCAGAAATGAGTTCCCCGATCACTAATTAAAGCTCTGGGTATCCCAAATCTTGAGAAAATGTTCTCCTTAAGAAAACCTACCATAACTTTAGAATCATCAGTCCTGGTGGCCTTCGCTTCCACCCACTTGGAAACATAGTCCACCGCAAGTAATATATAGAGATTATCATGAGAGCTAGGAAAGGGTCCCATAAAGTCAATACCCCAAACATCAAAGACCTCGCAAAAGATTAATGATGATTGCGGCATCTCATTCCTCCTGGAGATATTTCCAACCCTTTGGCATCGGTCACAAGATTTACAAAAGGCGTAAGCATCCCGAAAGATGTGTGGCCAATAAAATCCTGCATCCAATACTTTCCTAGCAGTCTTATTTGCCCCAAAATGACCCCCATATGCTTGAGAATGGCAAAAGTTAGGATAGATTGTACCTCGTTATTCGGAAGACATCGGCGTACTACCTGATCGACACAATGTTTCCATAGGTAAGGATCATCCCAAACATAGTGACGAACTTCTCTTCGTACCTTCTCCTTTTGAGCTCTAGTGTAATCCGGGGGTAATTCCTCTCGAACCAAATAGTTCACGATATCTGCGTACCATGGTCTAAAAGAACGGAGCCTGAAGACGGCTTCGGCTATGTGAAGAGAGGGTTCATAAGTACTTACAAAGCAAATTGTGAGTCCGGAGATGTTGCCGCGGGGCGGTGATGTCACCTCGGGTAGCGGTGAGTTTCGCTGGCTCTCAGTTGAACATGCCGCCGGGTCACGGTGGGTGTCGCCGCGGGGCGGTGGAGCCTCCAGTTCCACAATTTCTATAGACCGCCGGGTCGCGGTGGGTGTCGTCGCGGGGCGGTGGACGTTACCCGAAGTTCCTTCGATCATAAAGAATGTGTCATGTGGAAACGTTCCGTGAATGGGGCTCTGCGCTCCGGGCTTATCTTCTTCATGTACGAGCCTACTCAGGTGATCAGCTACTAGGTTCTCCGCTCCCTTTTTATCTCGTATCTCAACATCAAATTCAGTGAGTAGGAGAACCCATCGGATTAATCTTGGCTTTGCTTCCTTCTTCGTCATTAGGTAACGAAGGGCAACATGATCTGTGTAGATGATCACCTTTACTCCCAAAAGATATTGCCTAAATTTTTCCAAGGCAAACACAACTGCCAGCATTTCCTTCTCAGTGGTGGAGTAGTTTCTCTGAGCTCCATTTAGAGTCATGGAGGCATAATGAATTACATGGGAGGCACGCCCCACTTTCTGGCCTAGAACCGCTCCAACCGCATAGTCACTGGCGTCACACATGATCTCAAATGGGCGAGACCAGTCAGGTGCCTGAATGATAGATGCACTTGTTAGGCGTTCTCTCAAGCAATCAAACACCTTCTTGCACTCGTCGGTGAACTCATAGGTCACCTCTTTCTTCAGTAGCTCGCATAGAGGTGAAGAGATCTTAGAGAAGTCCTTGATAAACCTTCGGTAAAAACCTGCATGACCTAAAAAGGAGCGCACTTCACGCACATTAGTAGGATAAGGCAAAGACTGAATCACATCAATCTTCGCCTTATCGACCTCAATACCCCTAGCAGAAACAATATGAGCAAGTACTATACCTTGTTCTACCATGAAATGACACTTTTCAAAATTCAAAACCAAATTGGTTTCAACACATCTTTTAAGTACAAGTGCCAAATGGTTCAAACATGAATCAAAGCTAGTCCCATGCACTGTGAAGTCATCCATGAATACCTCAATAAATTTCTCAACATATTCAGAGAAGATACTAACCATACATCGTTGAAATGTACCGGGTGCGTTACACAAACCGAATGGCATTCTGCGGTATGAAAAGGTGCCAAAGGGGCATGTAAAGGTGGTTTTCTCCTAGTCCTCTGGCGCTATAGCCACCTGAAAGTATCCTGAATACCCATCGAGAAAACAGTAATAGGGGCGCCCAGCAAGGCGTTCTAGCATTTGATCAATAAAAGGTAAGGGAAAATGGTCTTTTCGAGTTACCGCATTCAGCTTACGGTAGTCAATGCACACCCTCCATCCTGTAGTGGTCCTTGTAGGAACCAAATCCCCTTGTTGATTCTCTACTATAGTGATACCTCCTTTCTTAGGGACAACCTGAGTTGGACTTACCCATTGGCTATCGGAAATAGGAAAGATCATATCAACTTTAAGGAGTTTCAGCACCTCCTTCTTGACCACTTCCATCATTGGAGGATTGAGTCTTCTCTGTGGCTGCCTAGATGGTTTGGCTCCATCTTCAAGTAGAATCCTATGCATACAAGTCGAGGGACTTATCCATTTTATGTCTGCAATGGTCCATCCTAACGCAGTCTTGTACTCACTGAGCACGCCTAATAGCTTCATTTCTTGGTATTCAGAAAGCTTATTAGACACAATGACTGGCAAAGTGTCGTTGGCTCCAAGAAAGGCGTACTTGAGGTGATCTGGCAACGGCTTCAATTCAATCTCGGGAGCCTGTACAACAGAGGGAACAAGTTTCTCGCTCGGGTTTAGTAAATTGGGGCCAACGCCCAAAGGATCTATAGGAGACTTACCATATGCATCCATCTGAGCTATGATTTCCTGCATGTTAGTTGGTAAAGAGTATTCCTTATGGGACGAATCCAAATTATTCTCAACAATGGACATCAACTCATCAGGACCAGATATATGAAATATATCTTGCGCAATAGAATCAATCACATCAATGGAGCATAAAGAATGGTCTTCATTGGGGTGTTTCATAGCTTCATATATATTATATTCCACCTTCTCCCCATCGAATTCCATAGAAAGTGTCCCACTTTGCAAATCAAGTTTAGTCTTAGCAGTTTTCAAAAATGGTCTACCTAATAGTATAGGAGTCGCCTTTGTATCCGTATCCATATCTAAGACATAAAAATCTGCAGGGAATATCAATTTATCAACCATAATAAGAACATCCTCTACTACTCCTCTAGGGTAGACACTAGACCTATCAACTAATTGAATTACAATTCCTGTTTCCTGCAGAGGTCCAAGTCTAAGAGATTCATAGAGGGAATAGGGCAAAACATTAATGGAGGCACCAAGATCAAGCATAGCTCTTTCAAATTTAGTTTCACCAATAATACAAGGAATGCTCCACATACCTGGATCGCCGCACTTCTTTGGCATACGCCTCTGGAATACAACGGATACGCGTTCGCTGACCTTGACTTTTTCCTTGCCCTTTATCTTCTGATTTCTCTTGATGGTGCATAGCTCCTTTAAAAACTTAGCGTACCTAGGTACACTCTTTACAAGCTTAAGGAGGGGGGTGTTTACCTCACACTTACTGAAGGTGTCGAAGACATCCTTGTCGTCGATTATTCTCCTTTCCTTTAGTGCCTCCGGAAAGGGGGCAGGGGGCTTTTCAGAACCAAGAGGAGGAAAATTTGGACGAACATAGGGGGTCCTTTTCTTCATCATGATCAAGATCTGGGCTTTCACTGCGGGGCGGTGTTCTTGGCCGCGGGGCGGTGGTGTTAACTCAGGACAACTGAGAGTTTCCGTCGGGTCGCGGTCGCAAGCACCACGGGGCCGTAAGATTTGCCCATCTTCAATTTCAACTATGTCGTCCTTTTCAGCAGTAGGAGCGACTTGCAATTTCTTGCTACTTCGGAGGGTCACAGCACTTACACTTTCTTGCGAGACCCTTTTGTCCAACCTAGTGACCACATCTGTTAACTGACCCATTTTCTCTTCCATGCTCTTGATGCTTGCCTCTGTTGTTTGCACATGAGTTGTGAAGTGCATTGTTAAGGCCGTGAGCAAGTCGTTAGTTGAAGGGGAACTACTAGCTTGGGAGGCATCTGGTAGCTCATCAAAGTGAGGTTGTGGTGGTTGTTGTAGCTGTTGTTGATCATGTCGAGGTTGAATAGGTCCATAACCTCCAGCAGCGTATACTTCAGCAGTAGTGGCATCCTGAAGTTGGGGACAAGCATTGGTGTTGTGAAATGGATCAACGCAAATTCCACAAGCATTGTACTGTTGAGGTGCTTCTTGTTTACCCATCTTCACAATTATGTCTTTCAATGAAGCAATTTCTTGCAATAAATGCGCATTATTGGAGTTGACAGCATTAACTCCTCTAGTCTTTGGGGCTTCATCAAAATCTCTGGTGCTCTCAGCCATATCATGAAGTCTAATCATGGCTGCATTAGGGGTCATATTCAAGATACTACGACCACAAGTAGCATCTATGATTCTTCTTTCATCATCCAGCAGCCCATTGTAAACATAGAGTACTAGAGCTTTCTTGTCAAAACCATGGAACGGGCAACTAGAACACAGTCGTTTGAACCGCTCATAATAGTCATAAAGGGTCTCCTCCTCTCCTTGTTCAATACTGGCAATCACCCTTTTCAAGGCGTTGGCCATCTTGGTTGGGAAATATTGTACGAGGAATGCCTTATGTAGCTTAGCCCATGAATCTATGCTTCCACCACGCAGATGATAGTACTAGTCTTCAGCATCGTCCTTAAGAGTGAACCCGAAGGCTCTCATTTTAATTTGATCTTCAGTGACGTCAGCTGGTTTAATGCTCATAATGACGTTGTGGAATTTACCCAAGTGTTGGATGGGGTCCTCTCCACTTCGTCCATGATATCTCGGGAGCAACCGTATCACTCATGTTCTGATCTCAAATGTCACACCATCCGCAAGGGGTGGAATGATTACAGCCAATGACTGCTGTATCAGATCTGGTGCAGTCAGCTGTCGGAGTGTCTGAGCCATTCGTACCTGTCTCTGTATCAACTTCAACAAGTAGCGAATCAGTAGCAAAGGTGCAGACCGTAAGATAGATCCACACCGCATTCAATCACAAATAATCATAAACAGGGTATTTGACTCCCCGACAACGGCGCCAAATTTGACAAGGCCGAAAACCGGTGTCGTTTTCCTGTCAAAGAAATCCTAAATCACCTACTAAAGAGTATAGCAAGCAAGTCAGGGTCGATCCCATAGGGAGTCGGTTATCTGTATGCAAAAGACGTGTGACTGACAAGTAACAAATGGGGGTTTTGTGTGATCGCAGAGTAACAATGATTTAAGCTTTAGAGAAAGAATAAGTATGATGTGTGGAAGTATTCCACTAGACAAATATCCATACTGCATATGAAACAGGTTGATCACTGATAACTATTGTTCCAAGTTCTTTTCACAATCTTATAGTCGTTCCCATCCTGATCATAATTAACTACCAATTCAGACAGTTGTTGGTAGCACTTACCACAATATCAATAGAAGAAAACCTTACTATCAATAAAGCAATAGCATTCAAACAAGGATATAGGATACATGCAAATAGAAAAAAACCTTACTATTTAACATGCAAATAACTCTCTCTCACAATTGCACACTCGTATTCCACTATATGTAACAATTGTGTTTGCTACTAGATATGCACTCGCATTCCGCTATATGCAAATCCTAGCACTATGATAAATATCGATAAACCTAGTTAGCTACGCTAGATAAATCAACACAAACCAATAGACAATATGCTCAAGAGAATTAAACCAACTTAATAAGATAAAGAACAAGGAATAGAAATCTCACAACCAATCCATAGCAATGCTTCAATTGTCTAGCGAAACAAATGTGTTTAGTTCTCCATTCGTTCAAACCCTAGAGATAGAAATGAAAACGAGAGAGTCTGTCCTATCTAAGTCTTGGAAAAGACCTTAAATAGGCAAAGGAAAATAAGCTAAACCTAACAATAATAATAAAGGAAATAAAATAATAAAAATGGGTGATCCGAAAATGCAAAATGGGAAACAAATCTCCGCTGGCCGCGAGGCGTCTACATCCACCGCGGGGCGGCGGCTTCGCTGGGTTGCCCTCTCTGAGATCCACCGCCGGGTCGCGGTGGCTTTTAACGCGGGGCGGCAAAGTACAGCTTCTTCAAGTCTTCATCTTCTGCTCTTCTGTACTACCAAGTGATGGTAGCCTTCCTCTATGAGTCTTAAGCAGATCTTTCTCTCCATCTTCTCCATCCTTCATTAAGTTGTAAATCCTATGATATCTTCACTTCTCAACCTTTCTTCTGGATTACAGACTTAGCCTAAATCTATACTGAAACTCCATCTAAATCATGCTAATAATCACTAGTTAAGGTGCATGAAATGGCACCTATCATCAACTAGGGGTGAGCACGGGCCGAGAAAACCGAAGCCCGAACCGAACTCGACCCGAAAAACCCGAATCGAACCCGAACCGACATGTCTTCAGTTCGGGTTTCGGTTCGGGTTCGGGTCGGGTTCGGGTTTTTAGTGTAATTTAGCCTATTTTTTTAACAAAAAGTGTTGTTTAGCCCGAACCCGACCCGAACCCGACCCGAACCCGAACCCGAACCGATGTCTTCGGTTCGGTCTTCGGTCCAGGATTTTTGGCCGTTCGGGTTTCGGGCTTTTCGGGTTCGGTTCGGGTCGGGTTCCGGCCCGTGCTCAGCCCTATCATCAACCTTCAGGGGAACTGAGTTCCAGAAAGTCACTTTCCAACAATTTCTCCCTTTTTACGATGACAATCCCCTATAACATGTGCAATCAATATTAAACATCATATATGTTATGAACAACACATTACATACTTTATGCATATGAGGAAATAAAAAAGCAATATAGTCTCCCCTTAGCAAAAGCATAAAGTTCTAAAATCCCCCCTTAGTCATATATACTTGATAATCTTTCTAGTCATCCTATTGGTCTTAGTCCCTAAATAAATTTTCTCCCTTTTGGCATCATCGAAAATCCAAAAACAATATGCACAAGGAACTAATCAAGGGACACACAATAAATGAAATAAGTAACTACAAGATATGATCAAAAGAAACATGGAACCAGATGTACATGCATAATTGCTAGAGATAAGCATGAATTATACCAACAAAACTAAAGGAACAAGAATGTAATCAAGAAAGAGAATTAACTGCAAGGGCATAGGAAGAGTCCTCAAAAGAAGGGAATCAAGGCTTCGTGTCCAAGGGAATCACAATGGACTTCACCTTCTTAGCAACAATGATTAATTCCGAAGACTCTTTAGAGGAAATCTTCATTTCATCATCTCCTTTTCTTGCATGGGAATAATGCTTCACATCAGTCAAAAAATCCGACTTCTTCAGTTCCCAAATATAACACGTATCTTCTCTCTCTCTCTCTCTCTCTCTCTCTCTCTCTCTCTCTCTCTCTCTCTCTCTCTCTCTCTCTCTCTCTCTCTCTCTCTCTCTCTCTCTCTCTCTCTTTCTTTCTTTCTTTCTTTCTTTCTTTCTTTCTTTCTTTCTTTCTTTCTTTCTTTCTTTCTTTCTTTCTTTCTTTCTTTCTTTCTTTCTTTCTTATCACTATGTTGAGAATTGCATCAAACACTAGTTCCTTTCCTTTCTAGTTCCAATCCATCGATCAAGTTGCATCAACGCCATGCATCAGACGTAAAATCAGTGACTATAATCTCTTGGACACAAAGCTGAGGCTGGTTTGGATACATTTATGTATATAGCACAAGCATAATGCACACAAGAGCACGTATCCAAGGAACAAGAACACAAAAGGCAAATTTGACATCACAATAAATTAACCCCATTGTGGACTAATCAAGCAATAAGGGTCATAGGGAAATTTAGAGCAACTAGGCTTAGGAACGACATATAATGTCAATTATCATTTTGGCTTATAATGAAGATTCAAATAGATCAAATTGACTTTTTTAGGCTAGAAATAAGTGCTTCAAAATCTAAGCATAAATCAATGCAAATCAAAATAACATGTAAGTACATCAGGAGCCATGAATTACAATCTCAATAATATAATGTAACAACTAGAATCAAGCATTAAGATAAACCCACAAATATTGGTACAAAGAAAAATAATTGAGACAAGACTACCCAAATGGAGGAACTTTGTAGGGAACTATGACTTCTAGTATAGGGAAATCATGCCAAGGAGCAGTCTAATGGATTCAAAAGATGCTCTATGTAAAGACTTAGTGAAATAATAAGCTCTTTGACCCCCTTTTATGCAAAAAATTCCGCAACGAGAAATCCTTTTTCAATATTGTCCCAAAGTAAATGATGCTTAATGTCAATATGCTTGATATAACATGAGGAACTAGATTCTTAAAATGTTAATGGCACTAATAATTTCAACATGATAAGAATAGTGTCAAAAGAATATACCGTAATCACCTAGTGGTTGCTTCTAGCATAATATTTGGGAATAATAAGTAGCTGCAATGACGTATTTCCTCATTTACGTCAGTTCCCAAAGAATCATTGACTTCTTTTACCTGTAGTTCCTATGGTATTATCATTGGGAACTATCATCAGTAACATGTGACCCTCGATCATTTCCATCAACATTGGAATTCCCTTCATTGTTTTCCTTTAACAAATTATCATTTCTCAAACTATAGGGAACCATGCATCTCACTTCAACTTGTAATTCAAATAAGACTTACACACCTAGACAAGCTTTGCTATTATGGGTTTGTGGGAATGAGAGTTCCTTTGCTCCTGCAGGTTACTTAGGTAATACACATGACCACCAATCTCAACTCCAAGTTTCTTTTCCTACGAATCTCTTCAATTTGTCTTTTCTTATGAATGCAATCATGAATATAATGACCATTTTTACCATAATGCCAAAAAACACGATTATACACAACATGACCATACTTACCTCGACCAGGTCTAAACGGTTTTTCCAATTTCCTTTTCTTAAAGTCAATCTTCATATCCCCAGTTCTCTTTGGCTTGCTTGATATACATTTTGTGAGCCTTATGATCAGTATATCGTTCTTTATTTCCACTATTACTACTCTCCATAACCTTAATCCTTTCTGCTAAGTGCCAGTTCCAATCTTTGGTATTTTGAAGAGCGTTATCAAGGGATTCATTTTTCTCAATTTGTTCCATATCCAATTTTTCTTTTTCACTTAACTGATTTTGGGAAGTCCCAATTAGTTCCATACCTAGGCCTTACAAAAACAATTTAGTCTTTCTCTATTGACTTTTTAGCAATGGAAATGGTTAACTCGTTCAACATTTCCTTAATCTCATTAAGTATTTCGGATTCAGGTTTTTGCGGCACTAGAGAGTCTTTAACATATCACATGAAACATGGGAAACGTTATACATGCTTGCAGAATCTTTAAGATGCGTTAGTTCCTTTTCTAGAGCATTACAATTATCACATGAAACATGGGAAACACTAGACATGCTTTTAGATTTTTCAAGTTTTTCACACCAAATAACATTTTCAGTGGTTAAGCAAGAAATAAGATCCTCATGTTCATCAATTTTGTCTTGTAGGGAATTGTTCTCTTCACACAACTTTTTGACCAAACAAACAAGATGTTTCTTATCATGCTTAAGGAGAGATTCAAGGAATTCAGTTTTACTTGCCTCAATGTCTTCAGTTCAATTGGATTCCTCCTTTGTCATCATACAATTCCCTTCAAAGGAACTTTCTATGTCGGAGTCGGCATCCTAATCATCTTTCCATGCAGCAACAAATGCCTTCTTTTTTATGCTTATTTCCTCATCTTTTGGATCATTGTGATAGTTCTTTGCCATGTGTCCTTGTTCCTTGTATTGACAACTTGCTCTAAGGGAAGAGCCCGAATTGCTGGCGTTTTTTGCATAATTCCCTTGATGAGAGTAAACTTGAGTTGAGTCCTTTGATGATGGATAGAGTCTTGGACCACTCTTCTAGTGTTTCACCACAAGCTACAAGTTTATCAGTTAGTATCCTGAATCTAGAATAGTACTAAATAATGGATTCATTTTCAAGCATATGAAAACCGTGAAATTCTCCCTATAAGGCAAACTTTCTGCTATTTTTCATATCATCACTTTCTTCATTTATGTCCTTGAGAGCTTTCTACACACTTTTGGCATCCTTGATGCTGACAACTTTGTCATGTTTTCTTTGTAAAGGGCATTGACAATAAGTTGACGAGATTTAGCATTTTTCTCCATGAGAGTGAAGTGATCAGGTTTCCAGTCCTCTTCTTTCATGGTAAGATCAAATTTAGCATCACCATTTTCGATAATGCGCCAGCATTGACAATCGTTGGTTTTAATGTAACCTTCCATGGTAGACTTCCACCATTGGTATTCTTCGGCTTCAGCAAGCAGGGCTTGTTGGTCAAAATTCCCAACATCAGTTCCTTATTGTGATTCATCTTGTTAAATTTGTGAGTAACACAATCTAGATCTCATGCTCTGATATCAATTGTAGGATTGAAGATGTGTTAGAATCAAATGGAACTGAGCCTTAGAGAGATCAAATTCCTTACGCAGCAGAATAATAACAGATTGACAAGACAAATACATAGATGAGTTCCTTACAGTGGGAACCTTTGATAACCAATGAGTTATCTTGGAGAAAACCCACTACCTTTCCCTTGTAAAGGATTTTGATAGGTCTAGTTGTATTATTAATGATTCAATTACAATATGAACAGTTAAGACACCACACAACAATGTTCCCAAGCACTCATAAGAACACCGTTCTAATCAATCAAAATAAACGATCAATAATCTCAAAGTAGACTTACTCAAGCACGTGATCTTCAATAAACACTCTAATGAACAATACTTGATTTCACTCTTCTCTTGATGCTTTTTCAACTCGTCAAAAGGCATAAATATTATATGAGAACAACTTTCTTATTTATAAAAATGTAAGAATGTTGAGAAAGCTTGATTTAAGATCTAAACAACCGGTTGTTAATATATAACAAATCCGTTTAATTCAAATAAAGATAATGTTTGTTATCTAGAATAATAACAAACATAATATTACAGAATATTCACAACAACTTTTTATAACAAGTCTGAACCTAATCTTCATTGTTGTCGTGCTAAGCACACTTCAAGGGAACCAACTTGATTTGGTTCCTTTCTTTTGCATTTTGTTGCCATCGCTTTTTAGTTCCTGACTTTAGTTCCTTCGTCAGTTCCATGGTATACTTCCCTTATTTCATCAAGCTAATGATACTGCAATATTAAACTGATGGAAACATTAGAAGTAAATGTGTTTGTCATCGTCAAAATAGAAGAAACGTAGGAAAGGAACTTTCAAAGGAGTTGAGTTCTAGAAAGTCAACTTTCAAGGGAACTAAGTTCCAGAAAGTCACTTTCCAACAATTTGTTTGGATTTGGGTTTCGAGAGAGAGAAAATAATGTTTTTGAGTTTTGATGGCAAAGGTTCACTTTGTTTACGTTGGTTGAACATGATTTTACATAAAAGAATGTGATGTCATTTTTTTTTGTTTAGAACTGAATTGAACAGAGTGAATTTAGTTAAATTTCCGATTTACCAAAAAATGATTTGCAATTCATTCGGTGCAGTTTTGAACCCTGAAAATTCTGACTACTACCATGAAATAGAAAAATTAATTATGAGCTATTAGTTTTTTTACTTATTGATCATCAGTTGATTGTTATATTATAATGTCAAGAATTTGTTACAAGTATAATTTCCTTTCAACTAATCTTAGTTTTTTTTAGAAAAATGACTTTAAATAATACAAACTACCACCTTTGAATCAAAAATATTACCTAACTTAAAAAATTGTAAAAGCATAGCCAAACTTTGTTAGTATTAACAAAAAATAGTGCATGCCTATTTCAGATAATGTTTTTGGTGATTTTGCTTAGGTGGAGCCCGAATGAACGTTACAAGTTTTTTGTTACACGTCATCAACTTCTAAAGAAAATAATGTCTGATGAAGTAAGATATATAACAACTTTGAAGGCACAACTCAGAACAAAGAAAACCAAATAAAAGAATTGTTGATGAGGAAGGTCCAAGAGGAAAGTCGAACAATGATCGAAGGTCGACTCGAGTCCTAAAATTCGTTTCGCAACACCAAAGGAAAGTTCACCAGTGGCCGTAATTTTTCACTAACAACTGGACTTATATTTTTGCATCAACGCTCAAATTAGTCCCATTCGTAGAGTAATTGTGGACAAAATCCGTTGAATTCAATTTCAAGTACTCTATTGCAGCTACAACATGATGGCGTGGTATACCCGTGATATCTCATTTCCTGCAAGTGTTGTTGTGATTTTGAATCTCCACCTTAAATGCATACAATAACTCTCTATCACTTAGAAAACTTTCAATGATGAAGGTGAGACTCCTAGCTCCCACGCTTTGACCTTGTCCTCGTCTAATTTCAGTTTTATTCTTCGACAAATTGTATGCGCTTCTTGGTATTTATTCAATTTCTGTTTAGCAACCATCCTTTCTACGAGTAAGGTCCTTGTAGTATCAAGCATATCAATTATATTCTTTCCTCTAGCCTTAAGATTATATCCATTAAACGTTTCAACCATTTTTATTTATAGCCATATCGACCAGACTTGCTTATATTAGTATAAAATACCCTTGGATATTGATATAAAAAATATTGGTCACCTCGAGGAGATGTCATCTTAAGCTCTTCAATAGCATCTTTAAAATTAGCTTTGGTATAGGCTCGAACAACCCTTTAATAAGGCAGCTTGAATTCATCTTCTTTAAGCACCTTATGAAGCATATTATATATATATATGTCTTCCACAATTTATGTGGATACAACTAGGAAAACATATACAGAAGCTGCAAAAAGACCCTATGTACACCAAAACTGAAAATGTTTTAATTATTGAACCTAAAAAAGCAAATTAGTTTGAACAGTAAGAGAAAACAGTTCTCACTTTTTGTTGATCTGACATGAAAGTCAGCCTTCCCCATTTGTCTCGTTCAATTCAGACTTCAAATGGTTAAAAAATTATTCCCAACTATCTATATTCTTCCCCTCAAGTACTGCCTAACAAATTTGTAACATTTGATTGTTTTCATCTCTTCCTATTGCAACAAGTAGGATACCATCCAAGAATGTTTTAAGAAAACATCCATCCAAACATATAATAGTCTACAACAAAAAATAAACAAATTTCGTAACCCTTCGAAACATAAAAAAAATCCTTGAATTACTAGAGGGCTTGATGGGATATTAATTGTCCCCAATTTACTTCGTCTATTTGATCTCCTTAACTTTTCAATATACCTCCTAATCTTTGTAACACCTCATACTTGAATTGAGATTGGTTTTTAAGCATAAAAGTGTTACCCATGTCAACAAAAGTTCTTCATTTCAGGGTTCAAGTCACAACAAAGAACTCTAAAGTTAAGGCGTGCTAGGGTAGGAGTAGTACCAGTATGGGTGGCCTCTTGAGAAGTCCTCTGGTTGGCATGGCCTGACGCTTCTAAGGCCTTGGATCTTACAAATGATGGTATCATAGTCGACTTTAGGTTTCAAGTGTGCTTGGCCTGGAGGGCGGTTACTCGACCGAGGGCGATCTTTGGGGCTTGACAAGGATGTCAAGAGATTAAGTGGGAGAGTTTGTAACACCACATACTTGAATTGAGATTGATTTATAAGGATTGAAGTATTATCGATATCAATAAGATCTCTTCATTTTCAAGGTTCAAATGAGGACAAAAAACTTTAAAGTTAAGCATGCTAGGGAGAGAGTAGTACCAAGATGGGTGACCCCCCGGGAAGTCCTTGGGTTCGCATAGGTTGAGGCTATTAAGGCCCCCGAGCCTTACAATCTTGTTATAGTGTTGTTTCACTGAACCATGTAACATCGTATATCCAGTTATCCCTTATTTGTATGCAATCCATTTTTCAATGATGATGCCATACCTCTTCCTTACACAATCAATCATGTCACTTGATGGCCACTAAAGGTTCTCCTTGAAACGAGCAAGATATTCCATAATTGGCAAGCCATTTGAATGTAAGTTGGCAATTTCGTTGCATATTCCTCACACAACAATGTTCGATGTTAACAAACTTCACAAACATACAACCCTCCTTGTGATGCCATGATGCAAAATCTTGAAAGGACAATCTTTCTTACAAATTACCCAAACCTTCACCTTACGTTTGTCACACACACACACCACTAGTCAGCCTATTACCATTGAAAATATCATACATTATTATAGTTTCCTTAAACATGTTAATCTTTTGAAATCTCAATCAAACTTTCGAGAATAACTTTTTGTAATCGGTTTTATTCCCAATAGTCATCTTGTTTGTTGGTGTCCTTCTCATCCAAGCATTGTCATCATCTTCATTTTCCAAATTCACATGTATGTCATTCTCCGAGTATTCATATTCACTTAGTTGCCCATCATTTTTTTCTCAATTTCTTCTTTGTATTCCATAGCATGTTGTTTTACCATTTGAAATTTCTTTACTAGAAGTGTCAACTTTGTTGAATTCCTTAGGTTTTGATGGTAACAAACATTCAACTAATCTGGGTACTAAGTGTTTCAGGAACAAAGACAGTTATCTCAGGGAACCATTGCAGCAAAGGATCGCAGAGGAAACAAAGCTCTGTTCATGTGCTTTGTTACCTCTCAAGGAACAACAGTGACGAACAAGATCAAAGCTGTGAATGGAAGGAAGAAATCCAGCATGCTGAATTATGGAAACAAATCAAGAAGCACACGCGGTAAAGGATGAAAGACTTCGGCTGCAAGGATTAAAGCCGATCGAGAAGATATGGAGAGAGAGAAGCCCGATTGTTTTATCTTAGGAAATCTTTCCTAAGATAAGATAATTGGAGAGAGGGGATTATATCTTATCCGGTTATATTAATTTAAGGAATCTTTTCTTTAATTAATATAGACGGTTGGGATATTAATTCTTCAATCAAATCATATCTTCTTGTTACCTTATTTGGAGAAATCTTATCTTGTTACGATTAGGGTTTAGACGAGTTGTATTTATAGGAGTGTGGGATTCATTTCTATGTATGAACTCGGGGCATCAAACGAAAAGAAAAGAAAAAGAGAGTGAAGTGTTTGTGAGTCTTTGAGGGTTGAGTTTGATTCATCGTTGTAGAAGAGGTTTCAAATCTAGGTGGGAAGTCTAGAGGTTGAAGTCCAGGATACAAGTGTAATCGAACAAGAAATCAATAAGACAAGTAGATGCTTCAAAATCCTCTCAAGAGGAAGCTTGAAGGTAGTGGTTTTTCTTTGAGAAGCTAGTTTTGCCAATCAGGGTTTCCACAATATATCGTGAGTTCGTTCATTATCTTTCTTGCTGTTTTTAATCCGTTGTGTCTTCTGTGGGAACAAAGCTTTTGTTCCTTTGACTTCAGAGCCTGGTGCTCTAGATTGTTTTCGTTTTAGACTTTGCAGGAAAGATGTCGTCAAGCAACGCTATTGGTGATTCATTCTGGAAGCCACCAGTCCTGAAGGGAGGTGAATATGACTGGTGGGTTGAGCAAATCGAATCCCATATTTGTTCCCTCGATGGACAGATATGGAGAATCATCGAGGTTGGCCCCATGGCTATCCCAAATGAAAAGGACGCTACAAAGCCTAGGCCAAAGATCGACTATACCGATGGAGACTGGAAGAAGCTGGAGAAGAATTGCAGAGCCAAGAAGATCCTTCACATGGCCCTTCTCCCCATGGATCTCAAGAAAATCATCGGTTACAAAACCGCCAAGGAGATTTGGGAAGCTCTAAGACGTCTCCATCATGGAAATGAATATGTCAAGAAAAACATAATTCTTTCCTTGACGAAGGAGTACGATCAAATTTCTCAAGGAGAGGATGAGCACATTCAAGAGTTCTACTCCAGGTTCCAGGGGATCGTAGGTCAATTGGAGTTCCTTGATGAAGAGATGCCAGACTGGAAGCTCACTCATCACTTTATGCAAGGCCTCAACTCTCAGTGGGACGCAATTGCTCTCGCTCTGTACTCCCAAACTGACGTCAAGTCTCTCACCATGGATGAGGTTGTTGCCAAGCTTGAAAGCAACGCATCTGTATACAACCACAAGATGAACAAAAAGGGAGAAGAGAAGGCTCAAAGCATTGCCTTGAAGGTTGAACGTGCCTTTGACCTATCTCAAGTTGAATACGAAGATGAGGACGGTGATGAAGATGTGACTCTCATCACTAGAGCTATGAAGAAAATATGGTCTCAAAACAAGGGCACACAGAGTTCCTCTGAAGGGAACAGAGACATGAAGGATGTCGTTTGTTACCACTGTCAACACAAGGGACATTTTGCCAATAACTGCTTCAAGAAAAAGGTTGGTCACCCTCAGGTTCGTGAAGGGAAGCAAGCAATGGTCGCAACATGGGGTAATACTGACTCAGAGGATGAAGAATCTTCTCATTCAAGAGATGTTTGCTTGATGGCCATAGAAGACCATGAAAAATCAAAAGGCGGTATGCATGGAACTGAGGTAAGTGAATCTGAACTCATCTCTAGCTTGAAAAGGAAGTCAAAAGAAAGCTTAGTTTCCTTCATTAAGAAGCTTGTTCATGAGAATAGTCTTTTCAGTGAACAGATTAAAGATAGGGATGAATCGATCTCAAGTTTGATCGAAGAAAACAAAGGATGGGCAAAAAAAGTGGTCAAACTTGAGAAAGGCTCATCCTCTTCTCCAAGCCCGTGCACTGAGTGTCCTAAACTCACTGAGAAGATTATTTCTCTAGAGTCCTCTGTCTCCTCACTTGAGGCTGAGTCATTAATGCTAAAACTAGGAAATGCAAAACTTTCTAGTGATCTAACCAAACTCAGTGAGGAACAGAAGGACAAGACAAAAGGTATTGTCTTTGTTGCAGCCAAGAATGAAAAGAAGCCTGAAAAGAAGGAGGTACCTCGCTTTGGTATTGGCTATCAACTCAAGCTTCCTGTTGATGGAACCAAGTCAAAAGGCTCTAAAGTCAAAGGAAAAGAGCCAGTGCAAGAAAAGGGGGAGAGTTCCTCTAAAGGGAACAAAGGCAAAGACAGCTCAGAACCGACCGACGAGAGCAAGGCTTGGTACCATGGACAAAAGGCTTATAAAATCTGGTTGAAGCAATCCCAAAGCAGTAAGTCCAATAACATTGATTTTCATTCTAGGATTGCTAACAAAACAATTTGGCCTGGCAAGAGCAAGTATGTCGACCTAAAGTGCCACAGGGTCTGTTGGTATTGCGGGCATTCTGGTCACTACAAACAAGAGTGTCTTCTGAAGCAACACAATGAGGAGATTGCTCGTACTACAAGGGAGCAAATGAATGTTGAACCTCCAAAGATCAGATATGTTGCTCCTACGCCCAGAAAGCATAAGTTTGTCTGGGTTCGCAAAGAACTAACTCTTTCTGTGCAGGATAAAGTGAGGAAAGTTCTCGGTATTTCACTCGTATTAAGTTCAGTTACCTAACAGGGAACAAAGCGAGTCTCACCTCACTTTTGCAGGAATGTTTGAGACTCAAAGGCCTGGTGACAAAGGTAAAAGAAATGGATATGTGGATAAGGACTTAATGACTGAAGTGTTCCGTGTTTGTATACTCAGGTACCATGTACATCTAGAAAAGACATCACTGTGTGGAGAAAGATTGGCATACAAGGAAATTCATGGAACAAAAGAATCAAACGCCAATTTTCTCATTAGGACACCTGTTGGGGAACTCTACATTTAGTTCCATATGAAGCCTGGTTTGTTCCCCTAACCACATGTCTATTTGTCGTGTTCCCTCGATGATTGGCTAAATTACATGGTAAAGTGTGAAAGGTTAATCATCATGTCTTGATCTGCATTCATTCTCTTGATCATTTGTTGAACGCCTTGCTTAGACTCATGCTAATACTTCACTGATGTGCAAAATTGCATGCATGATTCTCTATGCTATCTTGTTAATACATGATTCAGCTTTCTTTCGGCCTAAAAGAGTCAACTTGATGCATTGATCCCTCATTATAAGCCCAAATGATTGTTGACTCTACAGCCTACCCTAGTCATCATGCTTGATGCTTCCTATGAGCCTCTCTTATCATCCACATCTGGGAGCCTCTCATTCATGATTAAACATTATTAAAAATTCTCGTATATATTTATGTGTGATGTTCTTTGTACCCTCTCTGGTAACATTACCCCCGCATCACACTCCTCTACTTTTTTGGAAAGTCGAGAATACGAATTGTCGCCTCTGTGGTCTGTGGCTGGGATTTGACAGGTATGATGTGTAATGATGGCTTGCAACTTCTTGAGAAGTGTTCGTGCATAAAAGGTGATGTGGTGGTTGTGTGATGGTTGTTGCGCTTGAGATTTTGTGGGCTTTGATGGATTTGGACAGAATCTTTTACAAGATTTATTTTTGGAAAATATCTTCTTGGCTGTGATCTTTGGTAAAAGAAGGAAAGAAGAAGATTGAGATCATTATCCTTAATACTTGAAAAGATATGAAAAAGGATTCTTGTGTTTTCTCCCTTCCTATCTATGGCGTTCTCTGCAAAGTTGTCATGTTACTCACGTGTGCTGTTTAACAAAAAAACTGGAACACCACAGGGAACACAAAGAGGGGACAAATGAATCTTTCTTCTACCGACAGTTGGATGCTAGTAAGCTACACAAGAAGCAGTTTGTGTTGCAAAAAGGTGTTGGTTGGGTCTGAAGGGGAATAGATCTACGAAGGGTCGTGAAGAGTTTGTCTCGCGCAATATCGTTGATTGGCAGAACAACAAAGGCGACTTATGGAGGATGTGCGTGCTCTAACGGCTACTCATACTCCGGATCCCTCTACAGGCACCTGTGGTACTTGATTCGTCGTTCTCTAGCTAACCAATCCCTCTTTTGTTCCCTAGCACATTTATCCCTTACTGCTTGATTTTCCTTGTCTCTAGCTCATGTGTTTCCATTGACTGGCATGTTGATCATATGTGTTATCTTTGCTTATTTTGTAGTTGTCTTTACATGCAGTCTATGTTTGTGCGTTTCAATCTAATGCAAAAGGGGGTGTTGCTCATCTTGATGTGGTCGTTTTCTCTCTATCTCCTTACCTATGTTTTTGATGATGTCAAAAGGGGGAAAATGACAGGTAGCTTTGGTTAAGGGGGAACAGAACATGGTTTCATATGTTGCTGAGTTGAGGGGGAACTAATACTGCCTTAGTGGGAAGAATTTCTCTCCATAACTGTCTTTATCTCGTACGTGTATGCTTTATTGTCAAGGGTGTTTGTCACCATCAAAAAGGGGGAATTTGTTGAATTCCTTAGGTTTTGATGGTAACAAACATTCAACTAATCTGGGTACTAAGTGTTTCAGGAACAAAGACAGTTATCTCAGGGAACCATTGCAGCAAAGGATCACAGAGGGAACAAAGCTCTGTTCATGTGCTTTGTTACCTCTCAAGGAACAACAGTGACGAACAAGATCAAAGCTGTGAATGGAAGGAAGAAATCCAGCGTGCTGAATTATGGAAACAAATCAAGAAGCACACGCAGTAAAGGATGAAAGACTTCGGCTGTAAGGATTAAAGCCGGTCGAGAAGATATGGAGAGAGAGAAGCCCGATTGTTTTATCTTAGGAAATCTTTCCTAAGATAAGATAATTGGAGAGAGGGGATTATATCTTATCCGGTTATATTAATTTAAGGAATCTTTTCTTTAATTAATATAGACGGTTGGGATATTATTTCTTCAATCAAATCATATCTTCTTGTTACCTTATTTGGAGAAATCTTATCTTGTTACGATTAGGGTTTAGACGAGTTGTATTTATAGGAGTGTGGGATTCATTTCTATGTACGAACTCGGGGCATCAAACGAAAAGAAAAGAAAAAGAGAGTGAAGTGTTTGTGAGTCTTTGAGGGTTGAGTTCGATTCATCGTTGTAGAAGAGGTTTCAAATCTAGGTGGGAAGTCTAGAGGTTGAAGTCCAGGATACAAGTGTAATCGAACAAGAAATCAATAAGACAAGTAGATGCTTCAAAATCCTCTCAAGAGGAAGCTTGAAGGTAGTGGTTTTTCTTTGAGAAGCTAGTTTTGCCAATCAGGGTTTCCACAATATATCGTGAGTTCGTTCATTATCTTTCTTGCTGTTTTTAATCCGTTGTGTCTTCTGTGGGAACAAAGCTTTTGTTCCCTCAGATGTAAGTCTAACGATCCAACAATTGGTATCAGAGCCTGGTGCTCTAGATTGTTTTCGTTTTAGACTTTGCAGGAAAGATGTCGTCAAGCAACGCTATTGGTGATTCATTCTGGAAGCCACCAGTCCTGAAGGGAGGTGAATATGACTGGTGGGTTGAGCAAATCGAATCCCATATTTGTTCCCTCGATGGACAGATATGGAGAATCATCGAGGTTGGCCCCATGGCTATCCCAAATAAAAAGGACGCTACAAAGCCTAGGCCAAAGATCGACTACACCGATGGAGACTGGAAGAAGCTGGAGAAGAATTGCAGAGCCAAGAAGATCCTTCACATGGCCCTTCTCCCCACGGATCTCAAGAAAATCATCGGCTATAAAACCGCCAAGGAGATTTGGGAAGCTCTAAGACGTCTCCATCATGGAAATGAAGATGTCAAGAAAAACAGAATTATTTCCTTGATGAAGGAGTACGATCAAATTTCTCAAGGAGAGGATGAGCACATTCAAGAGTTCTACTCCAAGTTCCAGGGGATCGTAGGTCAATTGGAGTTCCTTGATGAAGAGATGCCAGACTGGAAGCTCACTCATCACTTTATGCAAGGCCTCAACTCTCAGTGGGACGCAATTGCTCTCACTCTGTACTCCCAAACTGACGTCAAGTCTCTCACCATGGAAGAGGTTGTTGCCAAGCTTGAAAGCAACGCATCTGTATACAACCACAAGATGAACAAAAAGGGAGAAGAGAAGGCTCAAAGCATTGCCTTGAAGGTTGAACGTGCCTTTGACCTATCTCAAGTTGAAGACGAAGATGAAGACGGTGATGAAGATGTGACTCTCATCACTAGAGCTATGAAGAAAATATGGTCTCAAAACAAGGGCACACAGAGTTCCTCTGAAGGGAACAGAGACATGAAGGATGTCGTTTGTTACCACTGCCAACACAAGGGACATTTTGCCAATAACTGCTTCAAGAAAAAGGTTGGTCACCCTCAGGTTCGTGAAGGGAAGCAAGCAATGGTCGCAACATGGGGTGATACTGACTCAGAGGATGAAGAATCTTCTCATTCAAGAGATGTTTGCTTGATGGCCATAGAAGACCATGAAAAATCAAAAGGCGGTATGCAGAGAACTGAGGTAAGTGAATCTGAACTCATCTCTAGCTTGAAAAGGAAGTCAAAAGAAAGCTTAGTTTCCTTCATTAAGAAGCTTGTTCATGAGAATAGTCTTTTCAGTGAACAGATTAAAGATAGGGATGAATCGATCTCAAGTTTGATCGAAGAAAACAAAGGATGGGCAAAAAAAGTGGTCAAACTTGAGAAAGGCTAATCCTCTTCTCCAAGCCCGTGCACTGAGTGTCCTAAACTCACTGAGAAGATTATTTCTCTAGAGTCATCTGTCTCCTCACTTGAGGCTGAGTCATTAATGCTAAAACTAGAAAATGCAAAACTTTCTAGTGATCTAACCAAACTCAGTGAGGAACAGAAGGACAAGACAAAAGGTATTGTCTTTGTTACAGCCAAGAATGAAAAGAAGCCTGAAAAGAAAGAGGTACCTCACTTTGGTATTGGCTATCAACCCAAGCTTCCTGTTGATGGAACCAAGTCAAAAGGCTCTAAAGTCAAAGGAAAAGAGCTAGTGCAAGAAAAGGGGGAGAGTTCCACTAAAGGGAACAAAGGCAAAGACAGCTCAGAACCAACCGACGAGAGCAAGGCTTGGTACCATGGACAAAAGGCTTATAAAATCTGGTTGAAGTAATCCCAAAGCAGTAAGTCCAATAACATTGATTTTCATTCTAGGATTGCTCACAAAACAATTTGGCTTGGCAAGAGCAAGTATGTCGACCTAAAGTGCCACAGGGTCTGTTGGTATTGCGGGCATTCTGGTCACTACAAACAAGAGTGTCTTCTGAAGCAACACAATGAGGAGATTGCTCATACTACAAGGGAGCAAATGAATGTTGAACCTCCAAAGATCAGATATGTTGCTCCTACGCCCAGAAAGCATAAGTTTGTCTGGGTTCGCAAAGAACTAACTCTTTCTGTGCAGGATAAAGTGAGGAAAGTTCTCGGTATTTCACTCGTATTAAGTTCAGTTACCTAAAAAGGAACAAAGCGAGTCTCACCTCACTTTTGCAGGAATGTTTGAGACTCAAACGCCTAGTGACAAAGGTAAAAGAAATGGATATGTGGATAAGGACTTAATGACTGAAGTGTTCCGTGTTTGTATACTCAGGTACCATGTACATCTAGAAAAGACATCACTGTGTGGAGAAAGATTGGCGTACAAGGAAATTCATGGAACAAAAGAATCAAACGCCAATTTTCTCATTAGGACACCTGTTGGGGAACTCTACATTCAGTTCCATATGAAGCCTGGTTTGTTCCCCTAACCACATGTCTATTTGTCGTGTTCCCTCGATGATTGGCTAAATTACATGGTAAAGTGTGAAAGGTTAATCATCATGTCTTGATCTGCATTCATTCTCTTGATCATTTGTTGAACGCCTTGCTTAGACTCATGCTAATACTTCACTAATGTGCAAAATTGCATGCATGATTCTCTATGCTATCTTGTTAATACATGATTCAGCTTTCTTTCGGCCTAAAAGAGTCAACTTGATGCATTGATCCCTCATTATAAGCCCAAATGATTGTTGACTCTACAGCCTACCCTAGCCATCATGTTTGATGCTTCCTATGAGCCTCTCTTATCATCCACATCTGGGAGCCTCTCATTCATGATTAAACATTATTAAAAATTCTCGTATATATTTATGTGTGATGTTCTTTGTACCCTCTCTGGTAACATTACCCCCGCATCACACTCCTCTACTTTTTTGGAAAGTCGAGAATACGAATTGTTGCCTCTGTGGTCTGTGGCTGGGATTTGACAGGTATGATGTGTAATGATGGCTTGCAACTTCTTGAGAAGTGTTCGTGCATAAAAGGTGATGTGGTGCTTGCGTGATGGTTGTTGCGCTTGCGATTTTGTGGGCTTTGATGGATTTGGACAAAATCTTTTACAAGATTTATTTTTGGAAAATATCTTCTTGGCTGTGATCTTTGGTAAAAGAAGGAAAGAAGAAGATTGGGATCATTATCCTTAATACTTGAAAAGATATGAAAAAGGATTCTTGTGTTTTCTCCCTTCCTATCTATGGCGTTCTCTGCAAAGTTGTCATGTTACTCCCGTGTGCTGTTTCAAAAAAAAAAAAAAAAAACTGGAACACCACAGGGAACACAAAGAGGGGACAAATGAATCTTTCTTCTACCGACAGTTGGATGCTAGTAAGCTACACAAGAAGCAGTTTGTGTTGCAAAAAGGTGTTGGTTGGGTCTGAAGGGGAATAGATCTACGAGGGTCGTGAAGAGTTTGTCTCGCGCAATATCGTTGATTGGCAGAACAACAAAGGCGACTTATGGAGGATGTGCGTGCTCTAACGGCTACTCATACTCCGGATCCCTCTACAGGCACCTGTGGTACTTGATTCGTCGTTCTCTGGCTAACCAATCCCTCTTTTGTTCCCTAGCACATTTATCCCTTACTGCTTGATTTTCCTTGTCTCTAGATCATGTGTTTCCATTGACTGGCATGTTGATCATATGTGTTATCTTTTCTTATTTTGTAGTTGTCTTTACATGCAGTCTATGTTTGTGCGTTTCAATCTAATGCAAAAGGGGGTGTTGCTCATCTTGATGTGGTCGTTTTCTCTCTATCTCCTTACCTATGTTTTTGATGATGCCAAAAGGGGGAAAATGACAGGTAGCTTTGGTTAAGGGGGAACAGAACATGGTTTCATATGTTGCTGAGTTGAGGGGGAACTAATACTGCCTTAGTGGGAAGACTTTCTCTCCATAACTGTCTTTATCTCGTACGTGTATGCTTTATTGTCAAGGGTGTTTGTCACCATCAAAAAGGGGGAATTTGTTGAATTCCTTAGGTTTTTTATGGTAACAAACATTCAACTAATCTGGGTACTAAGTGTTTCAGGAACAAAGACAGTTATCTCAGGGAACCATTGCAGCAAAGGATCGCAGAGGGAACAAAGCTTTGTTCATGTGCTTTGTTACCTCTCAAGGAACAACAGTGACGAACAAGATCAAAGCTGTGA
Organism: Rheum nobile; assembly: GCA_027886185.1. Taxonomy (NCBI): domain Eukaryota; kingdom Viridiplantae; phylum Streptophyta; class Magnoliopsida; order Caryophyllales; family Polygonaceae; genus Rheum; species Rheum nobile. The sequence goes on from WOAB01000639.1 coordinate 3,552,850, forward strand.
ATGGAAGGAAGAAATCCAGCGTGCTGAATTATGGAAACAAATCAAGAAGCACACGCGGTAAAGGATGAAAGACTTCGACTGCAAGGATTAAAGCCGATCGAGAAGATATGGAGAGAGAGAAGCCTGATTGTTTTATCTTAGGAAATCTTTCCTAAGATAAGATAATTGGAGAGAGGGGATTATATCTAATCCGGTTATATTAATTTAAGGAATCTTTTCTTTAATTAATATAGACGGTTGGGATATTATTTCTTCAATCAAATCATATCTTCTTGTTACCTTATTTGGAGAAATCCTATCTTGTTACAATTAGGGTTTAGACGAGTTGTATTTATAGGAGTGTGGGATTCATTTATATGTACGAACTCGGGGCATCAAACGAAAAGAAAAGAAAAAGAGAGTGAAGTGTTTGTGAGTCTTTGAGGGTTGAGTTCGATTCATCGTTGTAGAAGAGGTTTCAAATCTAGGTGGGAAGTCTAGAGGTTGAAGTCCAGGATACAAGTGTAATCGAACAAGAAATCAATAAGACAAGTAGACGCTTCAAAATCCTCTCAAGCGGAAGCTTGAAGGTAGTGGTTTTTCCTTGAGAAACTAGTTTTGCCAATCAGGGTTTCCACTATATATCGTGAGTTCGTTCGTTATCTTTCTTGCTGTTTTTAATCCGATGTGCCTTCTGTGGGAACAAAGCTTTTGTTCCCTCAGACGTAACTCTAACGATCCAACAAGCTTCATGTCCATTCAAACCATACTCCTCAAACTCTTAATCTTTAGACGACCCTCAGTTTCATATCAAACCTTTTTTCCCTTTGAAACTTGATAAAGGCGTTGTCGTAACACCTAAACAAAATAATTCTAAATAACCTAAACTAGTAGAATAGGCAAGTAAGGGTCGAATCCACAGGGAGGTAGTAATATTTCAAAGTGCAAGTTAGTGTGTCACAGTAACAAAGGGGGGAATTGGTTGATTGTTGTGAAACAAGTAAACAAAGCAAAGTAAATAAAAAAAAGGTTGAAATCAATTGGGGAAAAACACTTAGCCAAACAAATATCCACCATTCATTTGATTGGTTGATCCTAGATTATCTCTAATTCCTTCCTATGAATGTTCCTATTCCTTTTCGTGAGTTATAAACAGGACAAACAGACCCTGAGAATACTAACTATTAAATAACCATGAAAACCTCACAATTCAATTCAACAGCAGCAATGAGCACAGGAATTTAGATAGATACATGCAAGAGTAGAAAACAGTCATACTATTGCATGCAATTAATTCTCTCTACAATAAACTAGTCCCAAACAGTTCTCAGAGTATTGCAGTTGCTACACATGAATTAGGTAACTCAAACAGTAATTACCAAACCCTAGCAATAGATAATTACCAATAACAACTAGTTGCGTCCAACAAGCAAAATCAATAATAATCAATGAGATGAAGCACAAGAGAATCAATACATTCAAAGGAAAAGAAATATAATTAGAATCTCACAACCATATATCAATTGAAGGCTTCAATCGTCGGACTAAGCAATGAAAATTAGTTCTCCATAGGTTTGTAGCAAAAACTCTAAAACTAGAACGAACGAATGATGAGAGGCAACTGCTGAACAAAAGGTACTTAACCTAATTCTAAAATAACGTTTTTATACCTAAGATAAAAAGTTTCCAAAAATAAATCCCAAAATACACAAAACAACCTCCGCGGGTCCGACACGGTTAGCGGCACGGTTAAGGCTAACCGTGCCAAACTTCAGAAATTGGTTCCTTTGCTCTCGAATATCCTGCACGGTTTGCTAACCGTGCAGCTAACCGTGCAGGTCCTTTTTGCACTTCTCTTCCACTTCTGACATCGCTCCATTCATCTCTTAAGCTCCCTTTTGCTCTGGTACATCCTCCTATGGACTCCACATCATGTAGCGCATCTGCAGAACCCGGTAAATCACCTGAAATACCGCAGAAACTTGTGTAGACATCGAAATCCAAGAAAACTACAAAACAAACTAAATACGGGAAATATGCAAATGCAAACGACCTAAACTATGCCTAAATGCATGCGCTAAACATGTATGAAATGGATGCTATCAAATTCCCCCAAGCTTAATCCTTACTTGTCCCAAGCAAGTACATAACTAATGAGTCCACAAAATGTAACGGTTGTTTCAATCCAAGAACAAATGAGCAATGACCATGAAAACCCAAACAAATGACAAGTCATGTCATAGCATGCTTCTCAATCAAAGACAAGAATGTAATTAGTTTCTCCACTCTAGACCTCACCAAGATAATAAAGTCGCTCCGCTCATGTGTTTCGGGTATTTGTTTCTCTCAATTATCACCCTTGAATGTTAACTACCATAAGCTTGCATCAATATCTAGATCTCCACTACTAGAGACTATACACATAACACAATCAAGAGACATGCATATAAGGTTGTAATGGGGCCAAGGTAAAATCAAAGGGCATGGAGATATTTAGGCCATGTGGTGCTAATCTAGGGAAAAAAATTTCACAAAGAATAATACCAAACTTAAATACTCACAAATTCAGCACAACACCTCAATCCACATTACAACTTCTCATTCTTAACTTCTTTCCTTCTTCTTTTCTTATTCTTTTTTTTTCTTTTTTTTTTCTTTTTTTTTTAAATTGTTTTTTTTTTATAAGAAGAAGGAAACAACAAAATAATCAGAATGATGAGATCTCTACAATCCACATACAAACCATCAACCAACAACATATGCATATTATGCAATTCCCCCAAGCTTAGCTCATTTCCACACTAGCAAAATCCATTTCAATTCCCTGGATGGGTAAGATAAATATAGGCTCGGATTGCTTTTATGGAGCTTCCAAAGAAAGGGCTTTAAGGCTCAGATTGGCTTCAAGCAAAGGGAAAATATGTAAAAGGTAGTCAAGGAAAATATGGGCTCACAAAGAAAGACAATGTCTCAATCAAAATGTCATGCATAAAAGTCTTAAAATGCAGCCTCAAAGAGGTATTCATGCATGTTCTAGAGATAACAGACAAGGAGATTCACACAAGAAAATTAGAGGACTTATGCAATTGTAGTCCAAGAAAGGCTAACAAGCTCACTAGGGCATTTTTGTCTAGAGTATTGGTCCTAACACATCTTAATCTAAGTCCACATCTCAAGTCCATTGTCATAAGTTTGAATAATCATATCATGCTCATAATGTAATTGCAACTTCAACAGTCAAAACATATTAAGAAGATTCATGAATCATATACCATCATAAGAACCCACAAAAGATTAAATATGATATCATATCAAGCATCCATAATGTGACAATGCAATGCAAAATGAACTTAAGGGAAACTAACAATAACCTAGAGATGCAAACAAATGCAAAAACAAAGAAAAATCAAATAAAAATGCAACTAAATCTAGGATGAACTAATATGGACATGCAAGTCTACATGTGATTTCCTCCCCCAAGCTAAATCTTACATTGTCCCAATGTAAAAGAAGAAAGATAGAGGAAGAAACTCACCAAACAAGTCAGGCATTCAGGCATCGGCATTCTATGCTTCGGGCTTGTGAAAATTAGTACTAGTGCAGAAGATTTTCAGCAGCTTATCTTCCAGTAGCACTGTACACAACAAAGACAAAACAAACCCAAAAGTAAAAGCATATACCGTAATCAATTAAGAGCAAAGTCAAAAGAAGGTATACCTTAAATCTGGAATTGAGATTTGACAAAAGAGGGTTAAGGGAAACTAACAATAACCTAGAGATGCAAACAAATGCAAAAACAAAGAAAAATCAAATAAAAATGCAACTAAATCTAGGATGAACTAATATGGACATGCAAGTCTACATGTGATTTCCTCCCCCAAGCTAAATCTTACATTGTCCCAATGTAAAAGAAGAAAGATAGAGGAAGAAACTCACCAAACAAGTCAGGCATTCAGGCATCGGCATTCTATGCTTCGGGCTTGTGAAAATTAGTACTAGTGCAGAAGATTTTCAGCAGCTTATCTTCCAGTAGCACTGTACACAACAAAGACAAAACAAACCCAAAAGTAAAAGCATATACCGTAATCAATTAAGAGCAAAGTCAAAAGAAGGTATACCTTAAATCTGGAATTGAGATTTGACAAAAGAGGGTTCGGGTCTAGGCTAGAAGGGGTGGCTTGGAGGGTTTGAAATTGGGCTTGCAGATCTAGGCGCAGGGGGGATCCGCGGATCGGACCGGGGTGGTGTGGCTTGAACGTGCGGCTCTGGTTTCAAGAGATGCGTGGGTCGCTTCGTCTCGCTGGCCACTGTACCGGTTGTGCACGGGTCGCGGATCCGTCTTTGTCTCGTCGGCGGTGGGCTGGGGATCATATCTTTGTCGTTGAGGCCCATAGTCTCCAACTGCATTCACTTCCACTGCAGGCTCTTGCTTGCCTTTCATCATCATGACCATCATCTCCTTCAATTCTTTCACTTCAGACTGCAGAGAAGGTGATGGTGACTCTACAGTGTGTACTGAGCGAGTTGATGATTTCCTGCTGAATTGTCTTGAGCCCTCAGACAGCTCAGACAACATTTCAAACGCAGCCTGCATAGTCAGATTGAGGATATTACCGCTACAGGCTGCATTCACCATTCTGCGCTCATCATCCAGAAGTCCTCCATACATGTATAAAATGAGATCTTGATCAGAATAACCATGGTATGGACAACTCGAGCACATCCTCTTGAATCTCTCGTAGTACTCATACAAAGTTTTGTCAGCCTGTTGTTCAATGTTGCTAATGCTCCTCTTTAGGCTGTTGAGCTTTGTAGCAGGAAAATACTTCTCTAGAAAGGCCTTCTTCATCTTGGCCCATGTATCAATGCTCCCTCGTGCTAAGTAATAGAACCAATTATTAGCTGAATCCTTTAGAGAGAAAGGAAAGGCCCTCAGCTTGATTTGGTCTTCAGTTACTCCTCTGGGCTTCATGCTAGTGCAGACTGCATGGAACTCCGACATGTGCTTATTAGGGTCTTCACCACTCATCCCATGGAAGTGATGGAGTAAGTGGATCAACCCTGACTTGAGCTCGAAGTTTACGCCATCAGCCAGCTCAGGAAATTGCACAGCCAGTAGTTGCTGTTGCAGATTAGGGGCAGTCAGCTGCCTCAACGTGCGTGCTTCGTCTGCCATCTCAAAAATTGGGTTGTCAAAAACCAAAGATCTGTTTACTCTACGGCTCTGGGAGAGCGTTCTCTCAATTTCTGGATCCAAAGCTAAGAGTGGAGAGTCAGTAGCACGAGTGTGGACCATAAGATAGGTCCACACAAAGATTAGCACACAAACACACACAGAGAAAAATTAAAACTTGCCTCCCCGGCAACGGCGCCAATTTGATAAAGGCGTTGTCGTAACACCTAAACAAAATAATCCTAAATAACCTAAACTAGTAGAATAGGCAAGTAAGGGTCGAATCCACAGGGAGGTAGTAATCTTTCTAAGTGCAAGTTAGTGTGTCAGAGTAACAAAGGGGGGAATTGGTTGATTGTTGTGAAACAAGTAAACAAAGAAAAGTAAATAAAACAAAAGGTTGAAATCAATTGGGGAAAAACACTTAGCCAAACGAATATCCACCATTCATTTGATTGGTTGATCCTAGATTATCTCTAATTCCTTCCTATGAATGTTCCTATTCTTTTTCGTGAGTTATAAACAGGACAAACAGACCCTGAGAATACTAACTATTAAATAACCATGAAAACCTCACAATTCAATTCAACAGCAGCAATGAGCACATGAATTTAGATAGATACATGCAAGAGTAGAAAACAGTTATACTATTGCATGCAATTAATTCTCTCTACAATAAACTAGTCCCAATCAGTTCTTAGAGTATTGCAGTTGCTACACATGAATTAGGTAACTCAAACAGTAATTACCAAACCCTAGCAATAGATAATTACCAATAACAACTAGTTGCGTCCAACAAGCAAAATCAATAATAATCAATGAGATGAAGCACAAGAGAATCAATACATTCAAAGGAAAAGAAATAGAATTAGAATCTCACAACCGTATATCAATTGAAGGCTTCAATCGTCGGACTAAGCAATGAAAATTAGTTCTCCATAGGTTTGTAGCAAAAACTCTAAAACTAGAACGAACGAATGATGAGAGGCAACTGCTGAACAAAAGGTACTTAACCTAATTCTAAAATAACATTTTTATACCTAAGATAAAAAGTTTCCAAAAATAAATCCCAAAATACACGAAACAACCTCCGCGGGTCCGGCACGGTTAGCGGCACGGTTAAGGCTAACCGTGCCAAACTTCAAAAATTGGTTCCTTTGCTCTCGAATATCCTGCACGGTTTGCTAACCGTGCAGCTAACCGTGCAGGTCCTTTTTGCACTTCTCTTCCACTTCTGACATCGCTCCATTCATCTCTTAAGCTCCCTTTTGCTCCGGTACATCCTCCTATGGACTCCACATCATGTAGCGCATCCGCAGAACCCGGTAAATCACCTGAAATACCGCAGAAACTTGTGTAGACATCGAAATCCAAGAAAACTACAAAACAAACTAAATACGGGAAATATGCAAATGCAAACGACCTAAACTATGCCTAAATGCATGCGCTAAACATGTATGAAATGGATGCTATCAAAACTCCTTAGCTGGCGACTTTTATTACTTTCAACATTTTTATCTTTAGCCAAATCTTCAAGTTCATTAGAAGAACACGCAACTTTCTCATCTACATCTTTACTTAAGGGTTCATTATATGAGGGAAGATAATCAAATACATCATTGGACAATTAATACAATATCGACAATATTGATTACGCACTCTTCTCAATTTATATTACCTTCTTCAAACTCCATCCTTTCATCCTCGAGAAGGTTGTTCTCATGGTCATATTCATTGTTAAATCTAGTACAAATCAAAACATATATAAGAAACACATAACCAAAGTTACACAATAGTAACAACATATAAGTTAGAGATATATTCATTCTCTGAAATTGGAAATACAAATCAAAACCCTAAAATGACATATATTCACTCTCTAAATACTTAGTTATGTTTCGAATGCTTTTACTATCATAAATTTGCTCTTTTAGATATGAACGAGTGTTGTACATGTACCATTTACGGGTGATTATAGAAACTAAATAAAAGTTTATAATACCAGTAAAATAATACTTAGTAGTTAAATGCGAGGGGAGAATTCAAAACACATTTATTACAATTGTCTTGACCGTAGTGATAATAATATCATAACGTGAGCAGACTGTCAAGTTGCAAATATATAAACATGGACATCAAATATTTTAATGGTTTAGGATTTAGGGCAATCAAATTATATGAAAATTAGAGTCACTATAATTAACACCTAGGTTTCTAATGCGGGGTGATGTTAGCTAGACTTTGTGACAACAGGACGGTGTGAGCCAATGAACTCGATAACTATATATTATCGTCATTATGCACTCCTACCCTTTTCCATGACAGAGAAATCTTCTCATCCACACACTTACGCTTAGGTCCAAGAGCCTATATATACATGTAAGAGAGAATGTTAGGGTAATCTAAATGGATGTATTATAAACTCTATATAAGGTCTTCAACAACACCCTAATAAAGACAAATTTACTCTTTATTTATTCTCTTCTCTCAAATCTCTCTTTTATCTTTTACTTTATAACATCTTTATTTAAAAAATGTTAAGGACATTTTTTCCGAAAGACATAGTTTTATGCTGTATAATGATACATATATTAGGTGCTCTTTTGAAATGTAAAAATAGTGGATTTGATAAGGGGTAAATATGTAAAAACAACATAGAAGGGTTGCTTTGAAAATTTCCCAAGAAATATTCATCATCCTACAAATACACAATAGAATAACAATTGCCCAAGGTGCACATCATCCTTGATTTCAATTGTTTCAAAAGCACAGAAATCCAACTCATCTGCAATGTAGAACAAAACAATCTCCCATGTCGATCAATTTTTCCTCAATGACCGTCTTCTTCCTCAATCGTTCTCCGTCTTTTTCTAGGGCAACCACCAGCAGAGCCAATAGTATCAGAAGCTTCCTGATGTCATCAAGGAGCAAGAAAACCATAAGCAATAAGAGCGAAAGTACATCGTGCAGCAACACGCGGACGAGCGCCAGCGACACGTCCAAGCGGTAGGTGTTCCATTTTGCATGTTCGTAGAAACCGACGTCGTTGATGTCGTCGAGTCTCTTCCACAAGATTAACTATGCCTTCTCTTGCTCATACAATTCCACCTCTAGAGGTAGCATCACATGATCAATGAGAGAGTACAACCGGATAGATCCAAGAAGATCATATTACAAGAGGACCTCACCAGGAGAAAACCCTAACATCGTGAATCATAAGAACCAAAAGATTCTTACACCATTTTGCATGTTCGTAGAAATCGACGTCGTTGATGTCGTCAGAGGTCGACCCACCACCAAAAAATTGATTTAGGGTATCAATTTTGGGGCACTACCTGGCAAGGTAGAGGACCTTGACGTCTTCAATGACTGTTAAAGACTAGAAGGTGGTCAAATCGCGAAACTTGGGGAGGAATTTGAGGAAGAGATGGGATGCGGAAGAACGCACAGAGTTTTCATGAGGCTTTCAACCCTAAGCCTCTGCTTGTAGACAAGGAGATGGAGGTCCGATCTTTTGTGTCGGATATGGACCTGAAGATCTCCCCTAGCTCGTCGTTGTTGAGCTCCATCATCGCCGGTGGTGCAAGAGGGTTTTGTCAGCGACGATTGTGGCTGCGTGTTGGGGAGAAATGGTGGGAAGATGCTTAGATTTTAAGAGGGAATTGGGCTCGGGTTTGGTTTTGAGGCAGTTAGATAATCCAATCCAGTAGTTTAGTGAAGAACTTGAGAACCGGCACTCCAGATCTAGAAATTACCTACAAAAGAGGAAGATGCAATTCAAAGATGATGGAAGCGGAGGACAGACTGAGAGATTTTGAGGCTTATGGAAAGATTCTCTGCAAATTGACTGATTTCCCCAAATGGGAAAAACAAAATTACATCAAGCGTGAACAATGAATACCAAAATTTAAATCCAAACCGAGTCTAAACTGAAAAAGCAAGAAATGACTAAACCGGTGTATAACTAAATCAGGTTTACATCATGAAATTCAGTGATCCCATAATAAACTTCCCCCGTTCAGAGAATCCTTGTCCTCATGGATCAAAATAAAGGTATCGCATGATAAAATTGTGATAGTATTCCCAGGTGGCCTGAGCATTAGTAGAGCCCTTCCATTTGACAAGGACCTTCGTGGTAGTTTCATTGTGGCGCTGCACCATTTTGCGCTCAAGGATGGCCTCTGATTCCTTTCTTGTGCCAATATCCAACATGTACTGTGGCAGAGCAGAGCTCATAGCAAAGGGATTAGGATACAATTTGAGCTGGCTAACATGAAACACATTGTGAATTGCGATAGAGGAGGGCAATTGAAGCTTATAGGCCACGGGGCCAACTTTGTCAATTACCAAAAATGGGCCATTAAAGCGAGGAGAAAGCTTGTGTAGGAGGTGAGTTTTCAGGTTATGCTGGCGATAGGGCTGCAACTTGAGATAGACATAGTCACCAAAAGCAAAGACTAGATCAGATCGATGAGAATTTGCGGTTTGCTTCATTTTGTTTTGGGCAAGAAGCAGATGGAATTTGAGCATTTTTGTCATTTCCTCTCTATTTTGCATGCCGCGATCAACCACGAGGGACTTACTTTCATCAGGGAGATAAGGGAGATGCATTGGAGGTGACTTCCCATACACGATCTCATAGGGAGTAGCTTGAATGGTTGAGTGAAAGGTGGTGGTGTACCACCATATAGCAAGTGGGAGCCACTTGCTCCATTTATGGGGTGCTTCAGATGTCATGCATCTCAAATATGTCACCAATGTCTTGTTGGTGACTTTAGTTTTCCCATCAGATTGTGGGTGGTAGGCGGTGGAGAGATTGAGGCCTACTCCATGAATTTTGAAGAGCACATGCCATACTTCATTGAGAAAGATTGGATCCATGTCACTGATAATTGATTGGGGCATGCCATGTAACTTGAAAACATGGTCTAGAAAATGCTGAGCCATATCAAGGGTTGTATAAGGATGAAACAAAGCAATGAAGTGGGCATTCTTGCTGAGCCTATCCACAACCACTAATATGGTGTGTTTGCTGAAGGAAGTGGGAAGACCGTCTATGAATTCCATGCTTATAGATTGCCATATACCTTCAGGATCGATAATGGTTGCAGTAAGCCAGGTTTGGCTGAAAGATCATATTTGTTTTGCTGGCATATGGCGCAGTTCATGACATTATTCTGCATTTCGTTACTCACGCCAGTCTAGAAGAAACGGGACTTGATGCGTTTGAGAGTGGCATCTCTGTCGGTGTGTCCCCAACTGTTGAGTCATGAAGCCACTTAAAGATGTTGTGCCAATCACCAACTTCACATGCCTTCTAAGCTCCTCTTTAGTAAAGGTATACTTAGGGTGGGATTGCACATTAACCTGCAACTCAGAAATCAATTTTTGTAAGGTAGGATCAGTTTTCCATTAAAGTTTAATAGAGTCAAAGAAGCCATTCTCCTTGCCCTGCTTGTAGTGGATCTCAAATGAATATCCCATAAGCTTAGAGAGCCACATAGTTGGAATGGTATAGACACTCTCTACTCTATGAGATACTTAAGACTTCTTTGATCAATGCGAATGATGAATGGTCTATGAGTCAAGTAGGAGCTCCAGCTTTGTACTACATGAACTACAACCATCAGCTCTTTCTCATAGACTGAAAGTGCTTGGTGTCGTGGACCAAGAACCATACTGATAAAACAAATAGGGTGGTGATCTTGCATAAGTACTGCTCCAATGCCTAAGTTTGATGCATCTGTTTCAACCATAAACACTTTGTTAAAGTCAGGTAAGGCAAGTACTGGTGTAGATGAGAGAGCAAATTTTAGTGCATGAAAAGCTTGTTTAGCCTTTTCATTCTAGCTAAAGCCTTCTTTCTTAAGCAGAATAGACAAAGGTTTGGCAGTGAGACTGTAATTCTATATAAATCTTCCTTATTCTTCCATAATAATTGGCCAGACCAAGGAAGCTCCTCAGCTGTTTTCGTGTAGAGGGAATCAGCCAGTTAGAAATGGCAGCAATTTTGCTGGGATCAGTGCCCACCCCTTTTGCAGAGATAAAATGCCATAGGTATTCAATGATAATGGCACCAAAAGTGCATTTGGAAGGCTTGAGGTATAGCTGTTGCTCTCTGAGAATGGATATAATTGAATGCAAGTGTTGGAGATGCTTCTGCCATGTCTGGTTGTAGATAAGTATGTCATCAAAGAAGACAAGGACAAACTTTCTAGCAACCTCTTGAAATACATGATTCATGAGTCCTTGGAAAGTGCAAGGTGCATTAGTGAGGCCAAAGGGCATGATAAGGTATTCATAATGCCCTTAATGAGTTTTAAAGGCATTTTTATAGACATCAGTGCCTCAGTGGGCTCCATCCTTAATAGATGAAAGCCAAATCTCAAATGAAGTTTTGAGAAGTGTATTGAACCTTCTAATTCATCAAGAATGTCTTCTAATAATGGAAAGGATACTTATCCTTTATGGTTTGTTGATTAAGCCCTCGGTAGTCCACACAAAGCCTTCATAATCCATCTTTTTTCTTCACTAACACCACTTGGGAATCATAAGGGCTGGAGTTGTTCTGAATAATGCCTTTGTCTAGCATTTCCTACACTAATTCTTCAATCACATTCTTTTGTAGTGCAAAATATCTATATGGCCTTTTGCTGATGGGGCTGGCACTTGCCTCTAAGGGAATTTGATGGTTGAAACCTGCCCTGAAAGGAGGTAGTTCCCTGGGTTAAGAGAAAACATCAACAAATGTAGTTAAGAGTTGTTGAATAGCTTCTTCATTACTTGCATCTACACTAGTACTGCTAATATGGCAGAACTGAGCAGTGTCAGAAATAGGGTCAGTAGTAGATGATTCACAAGTTAGAGCAAAGCAATCTGGGGGTTATTGAGTATAATCCTATTAAGACTACTGCCTTTTATCACCTTGCAGCCAGGATTAACACCTCGAAGAATATGCTTCACCCCATTGATGACAAATTCCATCCTCATGTTGATAAAGTCCCACCACAGATGACCTATAGTAGTCAACCACTGATTTCCTAGGACCAGATCACAACAATCCAAAGGTAAGGTCCTAACCTCAGTGCATAAATCATACCCCTAGAGACGCCAAGCAAAGTTACTACACTTGAAAGTAGAAGTCAACTTATGTCCTACAACAACTATTGTTAATGGTTTGACGGGCTCCAAATGACACTCAACTTTCTTAGCAACATCAAGGTTAACAAAGTTGTGGATGCTCCTTGGGTCAATGAGAATGTGTAGTTTGGTTTTCCCAATCTGTCCTATCACTCTCATACAATTAACGTGATCTGACCCACTCAAGGCATGGACAACTATTTGTGGTTGCTCTAGGTCATCTGATAAAGGATCTTAAGTCACAACTTCATGCTGCTCAAGAGTGTCATCACATAATTCATCATCACACTCCATGACATATATCTATGATCTTTTGTGTTTCAGATGGTGACCATGAGTGTATTGGTCATCAAAGAACATACAGAGCCCCTTGTTTCTCCTCTCTTGCATCTCCTCATTTGAGTACATTCTGGTAGGTTTATTAGTGAGTAGTTTGGGGCCAGAAAATGGTGGTCTATTTTGTGGTGGTCTAGGGTGTTCAGAGTAGGTAGAATGGAGGTTGTTTTGGGATGGTTAGGTAATGCAGGTCGTGAGTAGGGTTTGAAGGCATTTTGTGATGGTCGATTGTATTTATATGGGGTAACTTGGAGAGTAGACTCATGTAATTTGGCCAGCCTAGCGGCTTCTCCCAGTGTGGTAGGGTTAAATTTCCTAACATGTAGCTGGAGATGAGGGTACATGTTAGCTAAAAAGATGCTAAGAGCATGTGGAACAAGGAGATTCATCCTGGTAAGAGCACATTGAAATTTATCCAGGTATTCATCCACAGACTCATATTGTTTCAAGCTCACAGGATCAGCCAAAGACTCATCAAAAGGCTTGCCAAATCGAGTAGAAACATCAATAACATACTCAGTCCACAAAGGGATTTTCTCAAATCGATTGCATATATAATTGTGGTCCCATTAGAGAGCCATACTTCCAACTGAAGAGAGGCGAGACGCACCTTCAACTCTGGAGTTGTGTTTTCTTGCATGAAGAACTGCTCACAGTGATAGAACTAAACCGGGTTTACATCATGAAATTCAGTGATCGTGTAGCAGGTTTTCTCGTGCACAAATAATGGAGCGACATTTGATGCTCTGATTTTCGTTCGATTTGCATCGTATTATGGATATCACAATTTTGACTTTGATTTTTCATTCTATTGGAGATGGGAGGAGTATGCTCTGTTGCATGGAATGTAAACGCCTTTGAGTTGAAGAGGTTCAAGACAATCAATAGCTTTGACAAGAGGAAGAAGTTGAAGGTTTATGATCCTTATTTGACATCACTGGGTAAGAATGATTTTGGCGAGTTGTCTGCATCCACCATGCCTCGCAAGTCCATCAACAGTAGGGATTTTCAAACCGTTCTTTGCTACATCAATTTCTGTTTGGATCCAAATTGCGTTGATGAAAAACATGCTGATTGACCACATAATTTTCATTTTCTCTAAGGATGTTGTTTTGGTGACATGGTTTATGATGTTATAATCTTTTATTGTGTGTGCAGCTCTTCAATTGTTTGTGCATGATAGTGCAAAAGATTCAACAAATCAAACAGATATGAATAAGTTATTGGCTGATCAGTCCTTTTTATCATCAATTCTTGGTTTGGTATTGCATTGTTCCTATTCTTTTTAACCCTTGACTTTCAAATCTTAGTAATTTGTTGAACAATGGGTAACAGACTAATAGTTAATGTCCTGGTTCTTGCATACTAGGATTTAGTTACTAGAAATACATACATAACTGTATAGAAAGCACATTAATTTTTCTGATTGCCTTCTGATTCAATTCATCAAACATTTAGGGATGTTGTAACTTTAAAGTATTTTCTTTTTGCAGCTTCGTTGTGTTGAACTGAATGATCCTTCAGTCAAAGATTTGCTTGCTTCCATGCAAAATGAGGTATGTATTTCCTTATTCTCAAGTTTTCCAATACTCGGAAACTATACGTGATTTGTGAATTGGGGAAGTCACATGTGATTTTTAGTCGTGAACTGGGGAAATCTTGATTAGTTAGAGCTATGCATTGGAAAAACCTAGCCTGTAACAAAGCCAACATTGAATTTCAAATCAAGTATGAGTTCCATTTAGGTAAAGTTTGTTTTGTAGTTTCAAACTTCTTAGCAGATGCCAGACACTTGCATATCCCTAGAGAACTAGCCAAATCTAGAATTACTATCAAATATTGATGATTCATTCAATAGAACCGTCATCTGCTTGAACTTTCAACATTTGCACTTTGATTGGATGCAATTCTTCTTATGTTCTTAATTTTCTGGTGTCTGATATTATTTGTAGACATGATAACTTCTTCTATCAATGTCACTTATTCTGCCAAAAAACATGCAAACCCACACAATAAAATCTAAAGAAAAGATTGTAAGATTGATTTTATTATCAACAAGCTACATTTCTCTTTGTGATTGGCCATTCTTGAAAGGCATGAATCAGTGAAGAGCTTTGTACTCACAATTTAATGTTATACATCGCAATTCACTACCTCATGTTGCTACTTTATATCCTTTTTTTATTGTGTAATAGATAAATACAACTAAAGCCGCAATATGTGTGTTAGCTTCACAGCTTGCAAATTTTGGTGTGAGTGTTATAGGTGCTTCTATCCAAGACAAAGAAGGATTCAATGGGTAAGCAAAAACTTTATCTGATTTTAGTACTTGATAGTGTTTACCTTACTAATATTTCTTTAATAATCAATCTTTGCTCTTATTGCCTCCATATGTGAGTTGGCTATCTCACTGGCCTACAATCTCTTACTCACTGATAGTTCATGATGGCTTGCCTCTCACCTTATTTGATGTTTGTATATAGCTTAACAATGATGTTGTTATAACATCATCAACATATCAATGGGTGGAATCTTAGTTGTTAATACAACAAATGTTACTCTTCAATTGACAAAGGTAATAGTTAGACTTTAAAATCCTCATGACATTTGCATAATGATTAATCTGCCTTGAGAAGTTTAAGATTATATTCACTTTTGAATTGGTCTTACAATGAAGTTTATTTATAAAATACCAAGTGTATTGCCTTTTTTGTGTCAGTTTTGAGTCTTATTAGACGCTAATGAGATAACACTTGAGACCTTGATGGATGTATAGAATAATGTGATGCAGACACACTGAAGCTCTTAGAGATCGTTTGTAGAAATACAGGGTAGGGTTTTCCATAGTTGAATCAAACTTCTCCAATTCTAGAAAAAAAAATTAAAGAGAAGGAGGTACCAAGTTCACAGGTTAAAAAGTGGAGGATGAAGTTTATCAATTTGATTGTCTTTGGCAGCAAGACAAATAAATGTAGTCAGAGGCGATTTCGAGGGGTCTGGAGGGGTTCGGTGACCCCCCTTTCCCTGGACGAAATTATATGTGTATAATTTTTTAGATGAATATATATATATATTAATGTGTTGTATATGGAAATAGAAAGAGCTATTAGCCCAATTGGTTGTGGAGCAAGAGTTTGATGTCAAAGATTTGGGGTTCGAGTCCCCACCTCCCATCTTTTAAATAATTTTTTTAAGATAAATAACAATTTGTGCCCTTTATTTACTTTTATTATCCAAATATTTGTATTTTATTTTTTGCCCACAACAATTATGAAATGGGTTAAAACTTTTGTAATGTAATTGGACTAATCTTATTTAAAATTATCACAATATATTTGAAACTAACATTTTTTGGTAGTTCTCTGTACTATTTGTCCAAAAACGTTTTTAAGCTTGTAAATTAGTTAAAAATATTTTTTCAAAACATAATAATCCACCTAGTATATAAGGTTTTGTAAAAAAACTTACACAAATAGAATATATTGTGAAAAAGACATTGCTAATTAAAATTATATAATTTTTCACAAACGATTTTGTGACCCCTCTTTAAATAGTTCCTAGATCCGACACTGAATACAGTGAACGTTTTATTCTTGTATTGGACAAGACTCAAAAGGTTGCAAGTGTGGCAAGTGCCAACTTCCCACCCACCTCAAATAGTTGTTTATCCTTTGTAATGCATAAATGTATTAGATTGTGTAGTGTTGGTTTTAGTGAAAATGGAAAGGTAAGATTAATACACCACAAGAGATGAAAAAAATTATGTATAACTTACCCGTACATGATACGGGTTCTATGCTAGTTAACGCCTAAAATCATATCATACATTGCTAAGCCATTTATGAAATTTTGGGTGTGAAAGGTTTGTAGCATACAATATATATATATGTATAAATCATGAGGGGCACTCAGGTAAAATTAATATTGTGGTAAAACGAGTGGATGAATAAGAGGTGTTGGATGCAAGGTGATTGATCGACGGATGGATTAAGAGGATGCATATAAGGTGTTGTGGGGGTGTTTCCATATTATTATGGGCTTAAGAATAAAAAAGCTATAATTTAGGGAATATTAATTAAGAAAAAATAAATATGGCAAGATTACATGGAGAGAGCAGAACTGTATCTGTACAATCCAGTATTCCAACCGATTTCTATTAGAGAGAGAGAGAGAGATGCTAAATTTTTTTGACGATCATCCCTACCGATATCCATTGAATCTTGCTTAAATATCCATTACCAAACTTGCAAATGAGAATATTCGAATGTCGGATTTGAATATGAAAGACAATTAGTTTATTGAATTCAAGTTTGGGGAATACCATTGTTTATTTTGTTAAGATTCATGTTAGATTCATAGAATATCAGTTATGATTTAGGGTTTCGTTGGTTTAATTGTATGAGTTCGTGTGTTTAATTCATAATACGATATCGAACTTGCATTTGGTTAATGGTGAACGTATTGAAAAATGTTTTTGATTTGATTTTGGTGAATGGTGAATAACCGAACTTGATTAGCATATGATCCATGTTAGTTTCACAGAACACTGGTCGTGATTTAGGGTTTCATAGGTCTAGGGTTGTTGTTTGTCTATTGTGATTTAGTATACAATATTGAGCATGACTTTGCACTAATATGCATACTATTTGTTATAATATTCAGGAATATTAAATGCATATTCAACCAACTGTGTTTTTAGTTCATCACGTTCCTTCGCAATGCATTGATATGCATGATACTATTAACGATATTCAGAATTTGATATGGCATATTCAAGACAATTTGCTTGAAATTCATATACGTCATGAAGTGAAAAATATTGCATACCTATATTAAACAACATGAATATTGTTCCTAAGGACGTACACACCGTCTTTACCATTGCATTGATATTCATTTTCTTATTTCTGATATTCACATATTATGTCTTCATATTCATTATGTTTATAATGTAATAACTTATTTGGAAATGAATGTTGTGCATACCATCATTAATATTTTGAATGTCGATCACGGTTTTTTAAAAATCTTATAACGAGCCGTATATACATATTGTTACTCGTGTTCATGTTCCATCTAATTGCATTGATATACAGTATCTTATATGTCGATATTCAATAACTGTTAACACATATGCACTTTTCATGCAGTACATATCATCATTGGTATTCATTAGTTTTTCCACCTATACTATCATTGTTGCACAAAGAGAATGATTCAAGCGAAGGACAAGGGCAGTGACAAAAGATGAAAGACGGAAATAAGAAGGCTATAATTGTACTGAAGAAGGGAATGAGGAAATGCAAATGGTGCAACAAGCATGCAGGACATGAACGTAGGAATTGCAAAAAAGACTTGTAGTTTAGATATTCGTATTCTTATTCTAGATATTCATGTTTTGAGTAGCGATATTCATACTTTTGGCATTAATAAGAATTGGGCTTGTGTTCAATATATATGACCTGATATTCATATTATAATACAAGATATTCATATTTTTGATCTAGAAATTTAAGATTTGCCTAGCAAAACGTGTATGTTTTGTATTACTATGATTGGATTTGTGTTTTTATTTTCATGAATTTATAAGCGATCTTCAAACATATTGTGTGAACGACAAGGTAAACTTGTATATTTGATAATCATATTCGTGTTTCATACATTCACATTAACAAAATTGATATTCATAATTATTGAATTAGTATTCTTGAATTTCTAATCGATATTCATTGAGCTACATTTGATATTCATGCATACGTCGTCGTGCACAGAGTTGCGATTGTTGCATTATACACTGATAGAATCATTTGAAAATATTGATAAAACATGAAAGAATATCCAATAATAATGTAGAATGAAGTTATATATAAACGTAAATCTAGAAGTTTGCGTGTAGTAAATAGATTCGATTGAACTATGTTGCGAAATAAATTGCATAATAGGCATTAAAATCGATAAATCCAATAACCATGAATATTGCTATGCTTGAATCCAGTTTTACAATACTTTACACCTTGACCTAGGTATGCCTCCACATGGCATATGTGTATACACCACAATCAATCTTATTTTTATCGTCATGTCACTTCATGTTTAGAATTTCAGGCTTCTTTTTGGCAAAACCAATGAACCTTGCGCCTAGATTCATTAATCCCTTGGACCTATATAATAATATGAGAGAGAAATATAACTCTACATGTTCTTTGTATCATCAAAGTGTACATGAATATCATCAAAATGTACATGAATATCAAGAACAAAAAACATGAATATTGCTATATAATAATATCAGAGAGAAATAGAACTCTACATGTTCTTTGTATTCTTGAACATCAGTATATACTTATATGAATATCAACGACATAACACATGAATATCAAAAAGCCCCTAAACCCTAAATTCCTAAACTCTAAATCCAAAACCCTAAACTATAAACACCTAACCCTACACCCTAAGTGATGTGTTCTTGCCTCCGATGAAGGTCACTTGTCAAAGGTGGCACTTGGATCTAGTCTTGGGCGAGAAGTCACAAGTCTCGTTTGTCAAACCTGCCGTGGAAACCTTGGGGAAACCCTTGTTGAATTGCACGAAAGGTTGACAAAGCGGTGGCGAGGTGAACGGTAACTTTTGAGGTTATCTGACACGGTGGTGGCTTT
The DNA here is from genome assembly GCA_027886185.1 of Rheum nobile. NCBI lineage: Eukaryota > Viridiplantae > Streptophyta > Magnoliopsida > Caryophyllales > Polygonaceae > Rheum > Rheum nobile. Next base: position 3,572,134 of record WOAB01000639.1, read on the forward strand.
GGAATGAACCCGGGGGCGAGGGAGTGGGTTTCTCGACAGCGGCGGCAGTGGCGATGGCGAGTGTCAAGATGAGTGTCAAGACAGCGGTGATGATGGCGATGGAGAAGGCGATTGCGAGCGATGGAGTGGGTTCGATAGTGGGTTTGATAGCGACTGCGATGGGGGAGGCGAAGTCGATGGCGCGAGCGGTGAGGCGAGCGACGACGACAATGATGGACTGGGTGCGATAGCGGGTGCGATCACAATAGCGATGGAAGCGATTGGTGGATGACGATGGTGTGATGGTTGGGATAGATGGCTTGAAGATCAAGCTTTGCCATAGCGTCGGCGGCGGAGTGAAGGGGATGCGAAGATAGACTTTGCTCGAAGGATATCAAGCAGGTCCGTAGCGTCGGCGGCGGAGTGAGTGGGGATGCGAAGTAAGAGATAGGTTTGATGTCCGATGAAAGGAAGGAGGATAAACACTCAACATAAGTTTTGATTAAAATTAGACGTAAAGAAAACAATAGACAAAGTTTGACTTAAATACTAGAGGCGAGACTCGAATGGGCCGAGTCTTGCCTAGTGGGCTAGCCCATGCGACACACATAGAGCACACACCCAAAAATAGAAAGAACTATAAATGGAAACTACTAAATAAAGCAAATACCAAAAATAGAAATGTTCTCAAAATAACAATGTCTAACACTTAGAAAATAAACCTCTAAATGCTAAAGATAGGCGCCGTGGTGGCGGCGAGGCATGGGATGCGGACACTAGGAGCAGCGGCGACATCAAGGTTGACTGGGCTCGTCAGTGGGCGCGTCTGTTGCCGATAGCGATGGGCTTGTTTCTGCGATGCCGATGGTGGCGAGGACTTTGAGCTTGGGCTCGGTCTCGGGTGTGCCTTGGCCAGCGATGACGCGAGCGATGAGAGATTGCATGGCGTCGGCGATGGCCTTGGCTCTTGATCTTGTCACTGGACCTTGTGAGCGTAGGCTCATGGCATGTTCCTCTTCTATGGCCGTCATGGAGGGCAGGGTCGCATCACGCTCCCCCACTTGGCTGTGAAGCGTCCCCGCTTCACCATCATCAAACTCATGCTCCACGTAGGGTGTCAAGTCGGCTACGTTGAAAGAGGCATGGACTCCATAGTCGTCTGGGAGCTCGAGTTGATAGGCATTATCTCCAATGGCCTTGATCATGTGGAATGGGCCATCTCCGCGAGGGGCCAGCTTGTGCTTGCGCCGCGAGGGGAATCTCTCCTTTCGCAAATGCACCCAAACAAGGTCTCCGGGTGCGAAAACGACGCGGCGGCGGCCATGGTTATGCTGCGAGGCGTATTGCGAGGCTCGACGCTCTAGTTGCTCACGTGTTCACCGATGTAGCTCTTGTACCTGCTCGGCGCGGTTGGCCGCGGTGATGTGCTTTGGGTTCTTGCAGTGGGCGCGGCAGCATGTCTAGCGGCGTCAAAGGATTCCTGTTGTAGACGATCTCAAAGGGGGTGAGCTTGGTTGTCGAGTGTCTGCACCTATTATAAGAAAACTCGACAATAGAAAGTAAGGCCTCCCAACGCCTAGGGTTGGCCTTGAGCATGGTGCGAAGGAGGGCTCCTAGGGTTCTATTTGTCACCTCGGTTTGGCCATCGGTTTGGGGGTGGTAGCTAGTGGAGAATAAGAGTTTGGTGCCTAGCTTTCCCCAAAGTGTTCCCAAAAAATGACCAATAAACTTAGAATCCCTATCACTCACAATAGTACGAGGGACTCCATGAAAACGCACCACATGCTCAAAGAATAAATCGGCTATCTCACTAGCACTATGGGTTGTCTTACAAGCTACAAAATGGGCCATCTTAGAAAACCTATCCACAATCACAAAGATAGAGTCTTTACCTCGACGCGAGAGGGGCAAACCCGTGATGGAATCCATGGAAAGGTCCTCCCAAGGACCGGATGGGATGGGCAGCGGGGTGTAGAGGCCGTGTGGACTAGACTTGGCTTTGGCCCTTTGGCATGTCACACAACTTCTACAGTAGCGGGTCACCTGGTGGGTCATACGTGGCCAGAAAAAGTGTTCCCTAAGCGCGGCCAAGGTCTTGGCTATCCCAAAGTGGCAACGGCCATCGTGGACTTCCTGGATGAGAAGGAGCCTAATAGAGGACCTAGGGATGCATAGGCGGCCAGCTTTGTACAAGGAACCCTCACAAAGGAAATAAGACTCAAACTCTCGGCTCCTAAGGCAATGCTCTAATATAGGTTTAAAGAAAGGGTCAAGCACATATAATTCCTTTATCAAAGCAAAACCAAGAACCTTAGTCTAAACATGGGTCAAGAAAACGTACATGCGAGAGAGGGCATCGGCTACCACATTCTCTTTGCCCTTCTTGTGGACCACGACATAAGGAAATGTCTCAAGAAACTCCACCCAACGAACATGGCGTCGGTTGAGGTGGGCTTGGCTCTTCAAGTAGCTCAAGGCGGCGTGGTCACTGTGGATGACAAACTCTCATGGCCAAAGGTAATGTTGCCATGTCTTTAGCACACGAACTATGGCATATAACTCCTTGTCATAGGTGGGGTATTTGAGGGTGGCCCCGGTGAGCTTCTCACTAAAAAAGGCAATGGGCCTCCTCTCTTGGTGTAAGACGCCTCCAATGCCGAAGTTGGAAGCATCACACTCCACCTCAAAATGCTTGGCGAAGTCAGGGAGCTGGAGTAGAGGCGTGTGGCACAAGGCATCCTTCAAGGCGGTGAAGGCCTTCTCGTGGGCCTTAAGCCAGGTCACTATGGCTCCATTCTTCGTAAGCTCATGCAAAGGCGCGGCGATGGAGCTAAAGTCTCTCACAAAGCGCCTATAGAAACCTGCAAGGCCAAGGAAGCTTCTCACCATGGTGGGCGTCGTCGGCGTTGGCGTTGACCACTCCCTTATGGCCTTGACCTTGTCTTCGTCGATGCGCAATCCATCGTTGGACACCACATAGCCTAGGAAATTAGTAGTGTCCGAACAAAAGCGACACTTGCCAAGATTGGCGTACAAGCTCTCACGTCGCAAGCACTCTAACACAAGCCTAAGGTGCTCGACGTGTTCATTAAGGCTACGAGAATAAATAAGAATGTCATCAAAATAAACGACAACAAACTTTCCTAGAAAGGCTCTGAATACGTGGTTCATCAATCTCATGAATGTGCTTGGGGCATTGGTGAGCCCAAAAGGCATGACGAGCCACTCGTAGAGCCCATACTTGGTCTTGAAGGCGGTCTTTCATTCATCACGTTCTCTCATCCGAATTTGGTGATAGCCGCTCTTCAAGTCAATCTTGGAGAAGAGGGTGGCGTCGTGGAGCTCATCAAGCATGTTGTCCAGGCGCGGTATTGGGTGCCTATACTTCACGGTGATTTGATTAATGACACGGCAATCAACACACATATGCCATGTGTCATCCTTCTTGGGCACAAGGATCACATGCACAACGCAAGGGCTTAGGGATTCTCTCACGTAGCCACGATCCAAGAGATCTTGCACCTGGCGCTGCAACTCCTGGATCTCTTCAAGGTCGGCGCGGTAGGCGGCGCGATTGGGCAAGAAGGCACCAGGCACCAAGTCGATTTGGTGCTCAATGCCTCGTAATGGTGGTAAGCCCTATGGAAGCTCCGCTGGGAACACATCATCGAAGTCGGTGAGCAAAGAGGCGACGACAGGCGGCAATGGCTCGACAATGGATGTCTCATGGATGCATGGATGCAAGGAGTGGGCACCAACAGAAAACATGGAGCCTTGCCCATCAAAGCGGCAGTGAGCTCATTGGGCCGTGCCAGAAGCAGCATGTGCTCATAACGGCCTTGCAACAGAGGCGTCTGAGGCGATCGAACGGCCAACTGTGATGGAAGGGAGGCACTTGGCAATTTTTGCGAGGCACTGGGTGTGTGGGCACCAGTGCTCGAGCCAGAATAAGGAATGTCTGGCCAGATCTCGGTGAGCCTCTGCTTGGCCTTCCTAGTGGCAGTGTTAGCGCCCCCATCACGATCCAGGGAGGCACTGTGTGGCCCACCTATGGCGTTCGACTTCTTTGATGCAGTGCCTGGGGGAGACAAAAAATTGTCAGAATTGGTGGAGTTTTGCTTTTGGAGTGCCGCTGGCGTCTCATCCGGCCTCGATGGCCTTCTGGCGGTCTCTCTCAACCTGGTCCTGCAAGATCTCATGGGGAGACATTGGATGCAATGTGACGCGCTTCCCGTGGTAAGTAAACACATAAGTGTTTAAATAGCCATCATGGAGCACGCGCCTGTCAAATTGCCATGGGCGCCCAAGCAAAAGATGTGTGGCGTCCATTTCAATGACATCACAAAGAATAGAATCACAGTATTGACCAATAGAAAAGGAGATAAGGCATTGTCTAGATACTGTGTTACCTGGACTTCAAGAAATCCATTGGAGGGCATACGGCTGGGGATGTGGAATAGTAGGCAAATCGAAGTGCTTCACCACTCTCTCATTGACAATGTTGCAACAACTCCCTCCGTCGATGATGACACACAAGGAAGCCGTTTTGACGAGGCACCTTGTGTGGAACAAGTTCTCGCGTTGGTCAACTAGGCTAGCTTCCTTGACGGTGAGGATGTGCCTTGTCACTAGGCTCAGTGGTGTTCTTCGTGTCCTCGATGCCTTCCTCAATAGGCTCGAGTGTGGGCTCGTCCTCCTCGTAAGACTCATAGCCGGCGGCGGCAGAGGAGAAGAGCACCTTCTTTGAGTTGGGGAAATCTTTCTTGTAATGGCCCCTGCCTCCACACTTGTGGCATTCTAGGTCACGCGCTCGATCGGTTCCCGGTGTCGAAGTCTTGGGCGCGGATGTGTGGCTAGAAGTGGGCTGCATCGCGGGCTTCGGCTGGAGGCCTTGGCTAGACGCGGCTGGGGCTGAGGCATGGGCACGCACATTAGTAGAAAGGGATGGACTAGGGTTAGATTCATACCTTCTTTGGCCAGATTGCCAAGTGTAGTTCTTGCAGCGATTGAGTTGGTTAAGGATTTGCATCGCCGTGTGGGTCAATGTGTTGAGATCTTTGATGGGCAAGATCTCAAGCTGGTATCGGATGGGAGCATTCAATCCACTCAAAAATTTGGTCCTTAGCGTCGAAGGCGTGACACTAACGGAGGCCTTATAGTACATGTCCTCTAATTGTGAGAAAAACTCAAGAGGACTCTTGGTGCCTTGGCGAGCCATGGCTATCTCCATTCTCATTTGATTTCTATAGTCTGGAGGCATATACTTCTTTGTCATAACGTAGACCAATTGATGCCACTCGGTGACCATAGGAAGACGGCGTCGGATGCAGTCGTCGACGAAGCGATGCCACCACACACGGGTGGCGCCTCAGAAGTGCAAAGTGGCGGCGTCTACATGCTCCTCAGGCGGTACGTGGCAATATCTCAAGGTATACTCGGTGGCCTGCACCCATTCAAGAAAAACAGAAGGATTGTATTCACCAAAAAAGTGTTCGATCTTTACCTTGACTTTGTGTCGTTGGTAGCGAGGTGTGGGCGCTTGATTGGGCGCGTTGTTGGGCGCGGCTGCAAAGAGGGGGTTTTGGTAGGCACGCAAGCCAAGGTGTTGAACGCGGCCAAGTTGTCGCCTTTCGCGTCCTTGGTGGGCATCGCCATGGGCTAACTTGTCCCTTGGCACGTGGCCGTCTTCGCGACGGCATTGTCGCGGCTGGGCATCGTAGTCGGCTTGGTGACGAAAGTCTCGTGGCACATCATCTTGGCGCTGGCCGCGAGTGTCATGATCCATGGCGCCTTGGGCTTGTAGGCGCGGCGGGGGTATCTAATCTGATGGCCTATCCTGTAACTCAATAGGATCGCCAAGAGGGGGATGGAAAAAGTTAGGATTGACCATACCTGAGTCCTCATTCTCTTCATCGTCGAACTCCTCAAAATCGTCATGGATGGTTGGCGTCGAGGAGCCATAGCCATCAGAGCCATGGCGAGGCATCCTCGCACTTTGATGGCCAAGATGCTCATTGATGTCATAGGGTCTGGATGTGGGGGCAGGTGTCCTCAGGGGTGCATCGTCGTGCCGCGGTCTTCGACTGGGTCATCGACTGGGTCTTCTCGGCGTGCCAGTGTCAAGCTCATCGCGGCGGGCTCGGCTGTCGCGTAGCGCTGAGTAGGGCTCACGGTGCTGGGTGCGTCTAGAGGCATACCTAGCATCAAAATCGTAGGGTTCAGAAAATTCACCTTGGGAGTCGTCGGCGGGGGTTGAGCCGGTGTCGTAGCCAGCGGGTGTGGCTCTGGGAACGTAGCGATCTTGGTGTGACACATAGCCTTGGCGACTCTCAATCACCAATTGGATCCTTTGGAGTCGTGGTTGAAGGTTAGAGGTTGATGGCATCAATCCTTTTCCTTTATCCACGCGTGCATGGCTTGGGCCGGCGTCAGTGTGGCGTGGCACAGCCGCTGCGTCCATGGGGATCACGGGTTTCGGTGTGGGCACGATCGGTGCCGCTCTCTGCATGGCTTGCAAGTGAGCCACTTGTTGTCGAAGAGTTTGGATTTCTCTTTGCTCCTCGGAAAGCTCCAAGATTGGATCTTGTTGTGGTGGATCTTGTGGGGGACCCAAAGGGGGGTTTTGTGGGTCAATGTTGTCGGTGCCGGTGTTCTCCACTCGAATTGATGGTCGTCATGCTACCTATAACAATATGACCAGACATAGGAGTAAAAACGAACAAAAGACACGAACAACAACAATCAAGCAAGCACTAGTCAAGTCAACAATGTTCACGTAGGGGAGGGCTTATTTGGCTTGCCGTGAGGGCGGCTAAGGCTAGTCACAAGAGATGGCGTGAAAAGCAAGTTGTCAATCAAACAAGCAAAAGCAACTAAAACCCTAAACCAAACGTAAACAAGTAAACCAAACTAGCAAGATTTATCTTCTAGGGTTAAACCTAGACGGCGGAGAGATAGAGACGATGAGCCTAGGCCGAGTCGAGTGGGTTAGGATTGCCTTATTTTGGCTTTCCTTAACTCGGTTGCCTTGTATAACTTTTTTATTTTTTTAATAACCGATTGGATTTTCTTTTCTTTTTTAATATCCAAATATCTTATCTTTTTGACTTTTGAGATATCGGATAAGGAAACAAAAATAAAAATAACAGACTAAGTAACAAGAAAAGATCAAGCGAGATCTTAGAGATAGGAGAGAGAAAAGAAGATATGATTTGCTTCTTATAGATGGAAATTTCGGCTAACAACCTAAAAAGCAAATCAAGCAAGATATGGAAACAAAATTCACGCAAGAAATAAGGAAACAATCACTCTAGCATGCAAGATATCCGAAGTTACTAAACACACCAAACTTGTAGGGCAAGAAAAAAAATTCGGCCAGGGTGTTACCTTGTGAAAACCGATTGGACAAGGAAATATGGAAACTTTTTTTTATTATTATGCGGAAGCAAAGGATGTGTAACACCCCCAAAACTTAACCCTTTTGGAAAGGTATTACCGCCAGTGACCCCAGTGTTCCTTACCGAGATCACCCAAGGCTTTACCAAAAAAAAAATACAATTTATGAAATGCAATTGATACACAAAGATCAAGCAATAAATTTCAAAACATAACATTGTCGAGGAAACAAGAGTTACGGGATTACAACCCAATCCCGAATAGGCCAAACACAGAGTTCAAACAAAGTACAGCGGAAGACAAATAAAAGATTTTACAAACGGGGTTGTAATCGTGATGATCACCTGCCCAAGGATCTCAACCTGATTAAAAGCAATTATTAAAACATCCAAAAACAACCGTCGTCTTCATAGTCAATCTAGTCTCCTCAAATCTTCACTCTATCTGATGTGCCGAATCGAACGGATGACACCAGCCCACATGTGGAGAACAAAGTTCGTGGGTTAGTCTACTTGAATAGACTAGCAAGGGTAAAAAGCAGAATGGTTCGAGTGATCGTAACCGTTTACTATCATTGTCCCTCGAATAATAACCGAAGGGATGATACATAACCCGGCACTTTCACATAATAACAACAAGAGGTATGCATGAGAGAAGATTCTGGAAGACTTCATCTTCACAGAAGTCGACTCGAAAAGAGACTCCAAGAGATTGAGTCTTTAAGGAAATATGACAAATCTGGAATGATTACAGGATCATACAACAATGATTTAAAAGTTGACTGAGATGCTTCGGTTCACGACCAACCTCATCGCCTAAAGCGAATCCAGATTGGAAAGAGAACGTACTACATTCAAGTCAAGACGAGTTTTCCTAGCTGCACTGAACTTAGCTGCACTACTCGCCCAAGGTATATTAATCATGTGCACTCGGGCACTTATCTTATTTAATTCCAAAACGAGCATTACGTTATAAGCTTTTACATCTCCACACAAGAGATATCGGATCTCCTCACAAGAGATATCGGATCTCCTCACAAGAGATATCAGATCTCCTCACAAGAGATATCGAAGGGATGAACCCTGGAAGATTTGGCACTAGCGAAGTGCGCCTACCCTGTGAAAGGGTATGGTCATGACCAAAGAGAAAGTACTGGGGATGAACCACCAAGTACCAGTTCTAAAGAAACAGCTAAACCCCCTCAAGGTACATAGCGTTCCTAACCACTAGTGCTAACTAAACAGTATAGCACAACAACAGTTACTGGATAAATCCACATAAAGGCCCGAAAGGCGATCACAGATAATAGCGTTGTTCTAACAAATATACAACCTATTATATGATTTTCAAAACAGTTTAACAAAACCGTTTCCAGACAAACAGAATATTCATTCCAAATTAATTACTCAGATAAACTACTGATAATTAATGTAAATATGGAACGAATGAGCAAGAGCGAACCGCCACTTGCCTTAATCCGCAGAATAGTCTAACGACGTCAACTGGATTCCGGGCTCGACACAGTATAGTTCCGACAGCACAACAACCTTCGAGTCGACCCATAAAAGGAACCCTAAGTTAGATCCGACAAAAAAACAGTACGAATCTAAACACGGCGAAAGAATACGAAAGGAAAGACGCCACGACGACAACCAACCAAGCCAAAGCCACGAAGGCGTTCTGGGCTCTGGCGGCGGTCGCCGTTCTTGGCGGCGGTCGCCGTATTCATCACGGCGGTCGCTGTGAAGAACACGGCGGTCGCCGTGAAGAATACGGCGGTCGCCGTAAAGAACACGGCCGACTGAAATGAGAGAAAACTCACCCCAAAACACGAGCGGTTCGGCCTCCTTCGACTTGCTTTGGCTTCTAACCTCCAAGGCTAACCAAAAGCTTCACAAAGGCACTCAGGAACCACACCAAAGCAACACCGGCGAGACCTTCGAATTCCGGCGAAAACACAACTCCGGCGAGAGGCGAATTTGGCAGCGATTCGGGGTTGTAGATGACCCAAAACCCATGCCCAAGCTCGTCTATTTATAGGCAAACCCCAAGGAGTGTTCTGCAAACCCTCAGACGCGGCAAACGACAAAACGGCGCGCCTCGAACGACGCCGGCGACCGGCGGGCAATGCCCACTGGACAATCACGGCGGTCGTCGTATTTTGCCTGCGGCGGGCACGCGGCGGTCGCCGTCGCTAGGCCTGTCGCGGCCAGCTAGAAGCTGACACGTTGACTCTTCGGGCCCAACCACAGCGGTCGCCGTTTCTGAACGGCGGTCGCCGTTTCCCCCTTTTCCCGCCCATTCAGCTTTGAACGAACCAGACGTTAAACCGGGATAAAATTTATCGTACGCGAACGACAATTAAAATCTAAGGCACCTTGTCTGTATATTATTTCACTGAGAAAAATATTACAGATACAGAGCACATTACAGAATGTCTCAAGCTACCTGAATTAAATCCGACGTACACAACGGGTACTCGGGAAAATTCCATAATTCCCAAAATAACCTTACAAAATTACGGGGTATCACATCACCTCCCCCTTAAAAGAAGTTTCGACCCCGAAACTTGGCCGAAAAACAACTCGGGAAAGTATATGAGCATCTCTGCCTCGGTTTCCCAAGTAACTTCCTCAGTCTCAGACCTGGACCACAGAACTCGTACCAACAGTACGATCTCGTTGCTCAGTCGCTTCACACGACGTTCGAGAATGCACACTGGCATCTCCTCTCAAGTACCATTTGCCTGAATCTCAACGTCCTTATAGCTCAGCCTACGAGACTCATCTTGGCACGAATATCCTTAGCAACGATACGTGGAACACATTATACACTAGGTATGCCGATGGCGACAATGCCAAACGGTACGTTAGAGATCTTACTCTATCCAGAATTTTGAATGGTCCCATGTAGCGAGGGTTAAGCTTCCCACGCTTACCAAACCTGAAAACATCCTTGGGTGGCGATACTGTGACAAGTACCTTGACACCAACCTCGAACTCAACACTTTAACACTTCTGATCTGCGTAAAACTTTTGTCGACACTGAGCGGTCAACAACCTCTGTCTACTCAGAGCAATGTTCGAAGTTGTCCTTTCGACCAACTCTGGTCCAAGTAGAATCTTGTCGGCGTACTCAACCCAACAAATCTGAGATCTACATCTGTGACCATACAAAGCTTCAAACGGAGCCATCTTGATTGTAGCATGCCAATTATTATCGTACGTGAGCTCAATCAGACTTAGGCTGTCTTCCCAGCTAGTCGGATGATCGAGTACGTATACTTCTTAGCATATCCTCCAGGTCTAGATGGTCTTTCAGACTGACCATCTGTCTGAGGATGAAATGCTGTGGAATCTCAATTCAGTTCCCATGGCCTTGTGAAGTTCTTGCTATAAACTTGACATAAATCGGCCATCTGGATCCGATACAATGGTCTTAGGAATGCCATGTAACGGACAATCTCCTGGTGGAAACTTCTGCTGACCTCTGGGTTACCCAAGTAACCTCAGTTTCCAATGCAAACACTATTGCTGCTAGTTCTAGGTCATGTGTTGGTTAGTTTGCTTCATAGGTTTTCAATTGTCTAGATGCGTATGCAATATCCTTGCCTTTCTGCATCAAAGACACATCCCAACCCATTTCTCAAAGCATTAACTATAGACCATATAGCCATCATTTTTTCTGACAACGCCAAAACTGGTGCAAAAGTCAGACACTGTTTCAACTTCTTGAAAACTGGTCTTGTACTTGTCATCCCAGACAACTTCTGGTTGACCTTGTGGACAGACTGGTCATAGGTGGAGAGATTTTAGAAAAAATCCTTTCATGAACCGTCTATAATGTCCTGCAAGCTCTGGGAAATTGCGCACCTCGCTCACACCCTGAGGCCGCTTCCAAACAACTACTGATTCACTCTTCTTGGGAATAACCATAACCTCATTCTTATTGATCACATGGCCTAAGAAAGCCACTTCTAGATCCAACAATCACACTTAGCCCACTTTGCGTACAACCGACTTGGTCTAAGGACCAATAAAGTAATCCGCAGACGTTCCCTGTGAGCTTTCTTGCTCGGGAAAAATCAAAATGCCATTGATGAAGACCACTATGAACTTATTCAAGTACTGGTCTAAAACATCGATGCACTAGGTTCATGAAAACTCCTAGAGCATTCGTAAGCTCAGATGGCATGACTACAAACTCGCAGTAACCATCTCTTGTCCGAAACGCAATCCTCGAAATATCATCCTCACGAATCCTGAGCTGATGAAAACCAGATCTCAGGTCGATCTTGGAGAAAACTTTTGCTCCCCGTAGTTGATCCAACAGATCATCACTCCTTGGTAACAATTACTTGCTCTTGATCGTGACTTTATTCAACTCTCGAAAGTCAAAAATAAAGTAGAAATGGTCCATCTTTCTCTTTGAAACATAAAACTAGGGCACTCCTAATCAAGGTGATGCACTCAGCTTTATATAACTTTTGTCAAGAAGATCCTTGAGTTGCTTCTTCAATTCTTGCGTCTCAATAGGAGCCATCCGGTACGGTGCCTCAGAGATCGGCGTGGTACACGGCTCGAGATCAATTGCAAACTCCACGATACGATTCAGGGTATCCAGGAATATCTTCTGGAAAGACACCCGGAAATCCTCTAACCACAGAAATATCAAAAACTGAAGTCGATCACTGCCTTGTGACGCTTCCGTCAATCCATACCGAGAATAATTATCGTATGGACCATGGTTATTTAGGTCAAATCGCTTTGAATTTCTTACCCTTGATGGTAATTGACAGTCAGACGATTGGTTCCCACTAAATGGTCACCATCTTGGACCAGCCCACTACATGGTTCACAGACGACTCACTAGTGGCTCCGAGTCCATGCCCAGCCATTACCAGCGTCCTCTGTTGTTATGAGCCGCTGTCCATACATCTCAACCCATCCTTGGTAGCTCCACCTAATTAATAGGCAGCCATCTCCTCAGAGGTTGTTGGTGAGTCTCGAACACGAGACCTTACCCCATCAACAAGCAACGAAACATAACTTGGTATAAACCAAAGGTTCATGTATAAGAAGAGTTACAACAAAAGGTTCACAACCTCGTTGCACACACCACTTAACTTACAACCATTCAAAATGAAAGTCTGGGTAGCACCCACATCAACAGCACATTAACAAAAGTGTAATGCAGATACAAGGTACTCTAAGCATTAGGAGCATAGGGTCCATCCACCTCACGTATCACGTATAGGCGTTGACCTTGGCTTCCTGAAGCCATCGGGGCTTTCCCTTTGTTCTGCGCAGTCGTCTGCATTGAAGGGCTAGGAGCTTCCACCGGACTGAACTTGGGTCGGTTGTTCTGATTAACAGACCCTTGCCGTGACTCAGCTCCTTTCACATTCCTCCGCTGACAGAACACCTGCATATGACCCTCCTTTCCGCAGTCAAAGCATGTCTTTTTGTCCTTCAGACATTCATTGCTCTTGTGCCCGTGCGTACCGCAGTTGTAGCACTGAATCGGATTATTGCCTTGGCCAGAACGTTGCGTAGACCCATCATGAGTCTTATTCGTTCTTGCTCGGCCAGAATTGGCAAAATCTGATGGTGGCGCGGGGCGTTTGAACCCACTTGCCTGAGGCTGGTACTGCACTTGCCTCTGGCTGTTACGCTTCTTGGTCGACTCCTCCAGAGTCACCTCCAGCTTGTAGGTTGTATCCACATACTGCTCCAGAGTAGAGCATGTGTGGTGCACCATCATCGGCTTGATGTCTGGACTCATCCATTCGTGAAAATACCAGATCCTCTGTGCCTCACTGGATATCTCAGGTCCAGCGTACTGCATTAGATGATTGAATTTGGTTGCAAGCTCGGTCACCTTCAATCCATCTGTTTACGGATACAGAAACTCTTTGTGTTTCTCCTCCCTCATAGCACGAGAGAAGAAACGATCAGTCATCTTGGTCTTAAACATAGACCAGGTCAATACCGGGCTATCAGCTAAGCCGGTACTCTCCCACCATTCACTGGCTTCTTCCTTTAACTGAAGAGAGGCTATATGCACCTTCTCCGCTTCAGTGCACTCAACATTACGGAATAGCCGCTCCATGTGGGAAAACCAATGAGCCACCTTGACTGGCTCTCCTTTCCCATCGAAGCTGTCAGGCCTCATGGAGTTAACAGCCTTCAGGGCTCGGCCATACTCCCCTCTATTCCTGATCACCCCTCCCTGCAGCACATGGTTCTCTTGTTCCTCAAACCTCGGAACTTCTCGAGATACCGGCACTCCTTGTGCCTGATGCACATTCGGGCGTAACGCGTCGGCAATAGCTTGCATGACGATTCCCCGAATTTCTGCAACAGCTGCTTTATCAAATATCCTTGGAGCGTTGTCCCTAGCTGGGTCATTGCCTCCAGGATTATTATGGAAGACAGACTCACGCTCTTCTGATGGGTCTGCAACATTCCTCGGATTTAGTCTGGGGTCATTGCTTGGCCCAGCACCAGTACGGATAGTGTTCCTCGTGTTCACCATCTGTTTACCGATCAAATTCCAAGGATTTTATCACTTTGGTATCATTTTGATATAATTATTGTAATAAAATCAACTTAGAATAGATCAACTTGGTAATTTCTATTGATGGACTCGAACCGAGTTACTAGGTTCTATAACCTCAACTCACAACGAGCGAACTGGGAATCAAGCCTAGCTAGAGATGGTGAAACCACCTCGGCTTCTCCCGGGTTCCTCTAAAGAGAACAGAATGCACCCATATCAAACGGGGCAACGGGAAAGGAATTAGTCTTTCTAGACATAGAAGCAAGCTTACTATATCAGACTGTACAGAAGACATGACTATGAACGGTGTTTCGAAATTCTTTTCACTTTGAAAATTCAGAGCCCTTTTGAAGCATTTTCAAAAACGGATAAATGATTTATAAAATCTCAAACCCGTTTTAAAACCTTTGGCTCTAATACCACAACTGTAACACCCCCAAAACTTAACCCTTTTGGAAAGGTATTACCGCCAGTGACCCCAGTGTTCCTTACCGAGATCACCCAAGGCTTTACCAAAAAAAATTACAATTTATGAAATGCAATTGATACACAAAGATCAAGCAATAAATTCCAAAACATAACATTGTCGAGGAAACAAGAGTTACGGGATTACAACCCAATCCCGAATAGGCCAAACACAGAGTTCAAACAAAGTACAGCGGAAGACAAATAAAAGATTTTACAAACGGGGTTGTGATCGTGATGATCACCTGCCCAAGGATCTCAACCTGATTAAAAGCAATTATTAAAACATCCAAAAACAACCGTCGTCTTCATAGTCAATCTAGTCTCCTCAAATCTTCACTCTATCTGATGTGCCGAATCGAACGGATGACACCAGCCCACATGCGGAGAACAAAGTTTGTGGGTTAGTCTACTTGAATAGACTAGCAAGGGTAAAAAGCATAATGGTTCAAGTGATCGTAACCGTTTACTATCATTGTCCCTCGAATAATAACCGAAGGGACGATACATAACCCGGCACTTTCACGGAATAACAACAAGAGGTATGCATGAGAGAAGATTCTGGAAGACTTCATCTTCACAGAAGTCGACTCGAAAAGAGACTCCAAGAGATTGAGTCTTTAAGGAAATATGACAAATCTGGAATGATTACAGGATCATACAACAATGATTTAAAAGTTGACTGAGATGCTTCGGTTCACGACCAACCTTATCGCCTACAGCGAATCCAGATTGGAAAGAGAACGTACTACATTCAAGTCAAGACGAGTTTTCCTAGCTGCACTGAACTTAGCTGCACTACTCGCCCAAGGTATATTAATCATGTGCACTCGGGCACTTATCTTATTTAATTCCAAAACGAGCATTACGTTATAAGCTTTTACATCTCCACACAAGAGATATCGGATCTCCTCACAAGAGATATCGGATCTCCTCACAAGAGATATCAGATCTCCTCACAAGAGATATCGAAGGGATGAACCCTGGAAGATTTGGCACTAGCGAAGTGCGCCTACCCTGTGAAAGGGTATGGTCATGACCAAAGAGAAAGTACTGGGGATGAACCACCAAGTACCAGTTATAAAGAAACAGCTAAACCCCCTCAAGGTACATAGCGTTCCTAGCCACTAGTGCTAACTAAACAGTATAGCACAACAACAATTATTGGATAAATCCACATAAAGGCCCGAAAGGCGATCACAGATAATAGCGTTGTTCTAACAGATATACAACCTATTATATGATTTTCAAAACAGTTTAACAAAACCGTTTCCAGATAAACAGAATATTCATTCCAAATTAATTACTCAGATAAACTACTGATAATTAATGTAAATATGGAACGAATGAGCAAGAGCGAACCGCCACTTGCCTTAATCCGCAGAATAGTCTAACGACGTCAATTGGATTCCGGGCTCGACACAGTATAGTTCCGACAGCACAACAACCTTCGAGTCGACCCATAAAAGGAACCCTAAGTTAGATCCGACATAAACAGTATGAATCTAAACACGGTGAAAGAATACGAAAGGAAAGACACCACGACGACAACCAACCAAGCCAAAGCAACGAAGGCATTCTGGGCTCTGGCGGCAGTCGCCGTTCTTGGCGGCGGTCGCCGTATTCATCACGGCGGTCGCCGTGAAGAATACGGCGGTCGCCGTTAAGAACACGGCCGACTGAAACGAGAGAAAACTCACCCCAAAACACGAGTGGTTTGGCCTCCTTCGACTTGCTTTGGCTTCTAACCTCCAAGGCTAACCAAAAGCTTCACAAAGGCACTCAGGAACCACACCAAAGCAACACCGTCGAGACCTTTGAATTCCGGCGAAAACACAACTCCGGCGAGAGGTGAATTTGGCAGCGATTCGGGGTTGTAAATGACCCAAAACCCATGCCTAAGCTCGTCTATTTATAGGCAAACCCCAAGGAGTGTTCTGCAAACCCTCAGACGCGGCAAATGACGCAACGGCGCGCCTCGAACGACGCCGGCGACCGGCGGGCAATGCCCACTGGACAATCACGGCGGTCGCCGTATTTTGCCTGCGGCGGTCGCCGTCGCTAGGCCTGTCGCGGCCAGCTAGAAGCTGACACGTTGACTCTTCGGGCCCAACCACAGCGGTCGCCGTTTCTGAACGGCGGTCGTCGTTTCCCCCTTTTCCCGCCCATTCAGCTTTGAACGAACCAGACGTTTCGGGCCCAACCACGGCGGTCGCCGTTTCTGTAACACCCCCAAAACTTAACCCTTTTGGAAAGGTATTACCGCCAGTGACCCTAGTGTTCCTTACCGAGATCACCCAAGGCTTTACCAAATAAATACAATTTATGAAATGCAATTGATACACAAAGATCAAGCAATAAATTCCAAAACATAACATTGTCGAGGAAACAAGAGTTACGGGATTACATCCCAATCCCGAATAGGACAAATACAGAGTTTAAACAAAGTACAGCGGAAGACTAAAGAAAAAGAAATTACAAAAAGGGTTGTGATCGTGATGATCACCTGCCCAAGGATCTCAACCTGATTAAAAGCAATTATTAAAACATCCAAAAACAACCGTCGTCTTCATAGTCAATCTAGTCTCCTCAAATCTTCACTCTATCTGATGTGCCGAATCGAACGGATGAGATCAGCCCACATGCGGAGAACAAAGTTCGTGGGTTAGTCTACTTGAATAGACTAGCAAGGGTAAAAAGCAGAATGGTTCGAGTGATCGTAACCGTTTACTATCATTGTCCCTCGAATAATAATCGAAGGGACGATACATAACCCGGCACTTTCACGGAATAACAACAAGAGGTATGCATGAGAGAAGATTCTGGAAGACTTCATCTTCACAGAAGTCGACTCGAAAAGAGACTCCAAGAGATTGAGTCTTTAAGGAAATATGACAAATCTGGAATGATTACAGGATCATACAACAATGATTTAAAAGTTGACTGAGATGCTTCGGTTCACGACCAACCTCATCTCCTACAGCGAATCCAGATTGGAAAGAGAATGTACTACATTCAAGTCAAGATGAGTTTTCCTAGCTGCATTGAACTTAGCTGCACTACTCGCCCAAGGTATATTAATCATGTGCACTCGGGCACTTATCTTATTTAATTCCAAAACGAGCATTACGTTATGAGCTTTTACATCTCCACACAAGAGATATCGGATCTCCTCACAAGAGATATCGGATCTCCTCACAAGAGATATCAGATCTCCTCACAAGAGATATCGAAGGGATGAACCCTGGAAGATTTGGCACTAGCGAAGTGCGCCTACCCTGTGAAAGGGTATGGTCATGACCAAAGAGAAAGTACTGGGGATGAACCACCAAGTACCAGTTATAAAGAAACAGCTAAACCCCCTCAAGGTACATAGCGTTCCTAGCCACTAGTACTAACTAAACAGTATAGCACAACAACAGTTACTGGATAAATCCACATAAAGGCCCGAAAGGCGATCACAGATAATAGCGTTGTTCTAACAGATATACAACCTATTATATGATTTTCAAAACAGTTTAACAAAACCGTTTCCAGACAAGCAGAATATTCATTCCAAATTAATTACTCAGATAAACTACTGATAATTAATGTAAATATGGAACGAATGAGCAAGAGCGAACCGCCACTTGCCTTAATCCGCGGAATAGTCTAACGACGTCAACTGGATTTCGGGCTCGACACGGTATAGTTCCGACAGCACAACAACCTTCGAGTCGACCCATAAAAGGAACCCTAAGTTAGATCCGACATAAACAGTACGAATCTAAACACGGTGAAAGAACACGAAAGGAAAGACGCCACGACGACAACCAACCAAGCCAAAGCCACGAAGGCGTTCTGGGCTCTGGCGGCGGTCGCCGTGAAGAATACGGCGGTCGCCGTTAAAAACACGGCCGACTGAAACGAGAGAAAACTCACCCCAAAACACGAGTGGTTCGGCCTCCTTCGACTTGCTTTGGCTTCTAACCTCCAAGGCTAACCAAAAGCTTCACAAAGGCAGTCTGGAAACACACCACGACACCTCCAGCGAGCACAAGAAAACCGACGAAAACACAACTCACTTTGAGGGAGAGTTTTGGCAGCGATTCGGGGTTGTAGATGACCCCAAACCCATGCCCAAGCTCATCTATTTATAGGCAAACCCCAAGGAGTGTTTTGCAAACCCTCAGACGCCGCAAACGACGCAACGGCGCGCCTCGAACGACGCCGGCGACCGGCGGGCAATGCCCACTGGACAATCACGGCGGTCGCCGTATTTTTGCCTGCGGCGGGCACGCAGCGGTCGCCGTAAATGCGGCGGTCGCCGTTGCTAAGCCTGTCGTGGCCAGCTAGAAGCTGACACGTTGACCTCTCGGGCCCAACCACGGCGGTCGCCGTTTCCCCCTTTTCCCGCCCATTCAGCTTTGAACGAACCAGACGTTAAACCGGGATAAAATTTATCGTACGCGAACGACAATTAAAATCTAAGGCACCTTGTCTGTATATTATTTCACTGAGAAAAATATTAGAGATACAGAGCACATTACAGAATGTCTCAAGCTACCTGAATTAAATCCGACGTACACAACGGGTACTCGGGAAAATTCCATAATTCCCAAAATAACCTTACAAAATTACGGGGTATCACATCACCTCCCCCTTAAAAGAAGTTTCCACCCCGAAACTTGGCCGAAAAAAAACAACTCGGGAGAGTATCTGAGCATCTCTGTCTCGGTTTTCCAAGTAACTTCCTCGGTCCTAGACCTGGACCACATAACTCGTACCAACAGTACGATCTCGTTGCACAGTCGCTTCACACGACGTTCGAGAATGCACACTGGCATCTCCTCTCAAGTACCATTTGCCTGAATCTCGACGTCCTTATAGCTCAGCCTACGAGACTCATCTTGGCATGAATATCCTTAGCAATGATACGTGGAACACATTATACACTGGGTATGTCGATGGCGACAATGCCAAACGGTACGTTAGAGATCTTACTCTATACAGAATTTTGAATGGTCCCATGTAGCGAGGGTTAAGCTTCCCACGCTTACCAAACCTGAAAACATCCTTGGGTGGCGATACTGTGACAAGTACATTGACACCAACCTCGAACTCAACACTTTAACACTTCTGATCTGCGTAAAACTTTTGTCGACTCTGAGCGGTCAACAACCTCTGTCTACTCAGAGCAATGTTCGAAGTTGTCCTTTCGACCAACTCTGGTCCAAGTAGAATCTTGTCGGCGTACTCAACCCAACAAATCTGAGATTTACATCTGTGACCATACAAAGCTTCAAACGGAGCCATCTTGATTGTAGCATGCCAACTATAATCGTATGTGAGCTCAATCAGACTTAGGTTGTCTTCCCAGCTAGTCGGATGATCGAGTACGTATATTTCTTAGCATATCCTCCAGGGTCTAGATGGTCTTTCAGACTGACCATCTGTCTGAGGATGAAACGCTGCTGAATCTCAATTCAGTTCACATGGCCTTGTGAAGTTCTTGCTATAAACTTGACATAAATCGGCCGTCTCAATCCGATACAATGGTCTTAGGAATGCCATGTAACGGACAATCTCCTGGTGGAAACTTCTGCTGACCTCTGGGTTACCCAAGTAACCTCAGTTTCCAATGCAAACACTATTGCTGCTAGTTCTAGGTCATGTGTTGGTTAGTTTGCTTCATAGGTTTTCAATTGTCTAGATGCATATGCAATATCCTTGCCTTTCTACATCAAAGACACATCCCAACCCATTTCTCGAAGCATTAACTATAGACCATATAGCCATCATTCTTTCTGACAACGCCAAAACTGGTGCAAAAGTCAGACACTGTTTCAACTTCTTGAAAACTGGTCTTGCACTTGTCATCCCAGACAACTTCTGGTTGACCTTGTGGACAGACTGGTCATAGGTGGAGAGATCTTACAAAAAATCCTTTCATGAACCGTCTATAATGTCCTGCAAGCTCTGGGAAACTGCGCACCTCGCTCACACCCTGAGGCCGCTTCCAAACAATTACTGATTCACTCTTCTGGGGAATAACCATAACCTCATTCTTATTGATCACATGGCCTAAGAAAGCCACTTCTAGATCCAACAATCACACTTAGCTCACTTTGCGTACAACCGACTTGGTCTAAGGACCGATAAAGCAATCCGCAGACGTTCCCTATGAGCTTTCTTGCTCGGGAAAAATCAAAATGCCATTGATGAAGACCACTATGAACTTATTCAAGTACTGGTCTAAAACATCGATGCACTAGGTTCATGAAAACTCCTAGAGAATTCGTAAGCCCAGATGGCATGACTACAAACTCGTAGTAACCATCTCTTGTCCGAAACGCAATCCTCGGAATATCATCCTCACGAATCCTGAGCTGATGAAAACCAGATCTCAGGTCAATCTTGGAGAAAACTTTTGCTCTCTGTAGTTGATCCAACAGATCATCATTCCTTGGTAACAAATACTTGCTCTTGATCGTGACTTTATTCAACTCTCGAAAGTCAAAAATAAAGTCGAAACGGTCCATCTTTCTCTTTGACACATAAAACTAGGGCACTCCTAATCAAGGTGATGCACTCAGCTTTATATAACTTTTGTCAAGAAGATCCTTGAGTTGCTTCTTCAATTCTTGCGTCTCAATAGGAGCCATCCGGTACGGTGCCTCAGAGATCGGCGTGGTACACGGCTCGAGATCAATTGCAAACTCCACGACACGATTCAGGGTATCCAGGAATATCTTCTGGAAAGACACCCGAAAATCCTCTAACCACAGAAATATCAAAAACTGAAGTCGATCACTGCCTTGTGACGCTTCCGTCAATCCATATCGAGAATAATTATCGTATGGACCATGGTTATTTAGGTCAAATCGCTTTGAATTTCTTACCCTTGATGGTAATTGACAATCCGACAGACAATTGGTTCTCACTAAATGGTCACCATCTTGGACCAGCCCACTACATGGTTCACAGACGACTCACTAGTGGCTCCGAGTCCAGGCCCAGCCATTACCGGCGTCCTCTGTTGCCATGAGCCGCTGTCCATACATCTCAACCCATCCTTGGTAGCTCCACCTAATTAATAGGCAGCCATCTCCTCAGAGGTTGTTGGTGAGTCTCGAACACGAGACCTTACCCCATCAACAAGCAACGAAACATAACTTGGTATAAACCAAAGGTTCATATATAAGAAGAGTTATAACAAAAGGTTCACAACCTCGTTGCACACACCACTTAACTTATAACCATCCAAAATGAAAGTCTGGGTAGCACCCACATCAACAACACATTAACAAAAGTGTAATGCAGATACAAAGTACTCTAAGCATTAGGAGCATAGGGTCCATCCACCTCACGTATCACGTATAGGCGTTGACCTTGGCTTCCTGAAGCCATCGGGGCTTTCCCTTTGTTCTGCGCAGTCGTCTGCATTGAAGGGCTAGGAGCTTCCACCGGACTGAACTTGGGTCGGTTGTTCTGATTAACAGACCCTTGCCGTGACTCAGCTCCTTTCATATTCCTCCGCTGATAGAACGCCTGCATATGACCCTCCTTTCCGCAGTCAAAGCATGTCTTTTTGTCCTTCAGACATTCATTGCTCTTGTGCCCGTGCGTACCGCAGTTATAGCACTGAATCGGATTATTGCCTTGGCCAGAACGTTGCGTAGACCCATCATGAGTCTTATTCATTCTTGCTCAGCCAGAATTGGCAAAATCTGATGGTGGCGCGGGGCGTTTGAACCCACTTGCCTGAGGCTAGTACTGCACTTGCCTCTGGCTGTTACGCTTCTTGGTCGACTCCTCTAGAGTCACCTCCAGCTTGTAGGTTGTATCCACATACTTCTCCAGAGTAGAGCATGTGTGGTGCACCATCATCGGCTTGATGTCTGGACTCATCTATTCGTGAAAATACCAGATCTTCTGTGCCTCACTAGATATCTCAGGTCCAGCGTACTGCATTAGATGATTGAATTTGGTTGCAAGCTCGGTCACCTTCAATCCATCCGTTTGCGGATACAGAAACTCCTTGTGTTTCTCCTCCCTCATAGCACGAGAGAAGAAACGATCAGTCATCTTGGTCTTAAACATAGACCAGGTCAAAACCGGGCTATCAGCTAAGCCGGTACTCTCCCACCATTCACTGGCTTCTTCCTTTAACTGAAGAGAGGCTATATGCACTCTCTCCGCTTCAGTGCACTCAACATTACGGAATAGCCGCTCCATGTGGGAAAACCAATGAGCCACCTTGATTGGCTCTCCTTTCCCATCGAAGCTGTTAGGCCTCATGGAGTTAACAGCCTTCAGGGCTCGGCCATACTCCCCTCTATTCCTGATCACCCCTCCCTGCAGCACATGGTTCTCTTGTTCCTCAAACCTCGGAACTTCTCGAGATACTGGCACTCCTTGTGCCTGATGCACATTCGGGCGTAACGCGTCGGCAATCGCTTGCATGACGATTCCCCGAATTTCTGCAACAGCTGCTTTATCAAATATCCTTGGAGCGTTGTCCCTAGCTGGGTCATTGCCTCTAGGATTATTATGGAAGACGGACTCTCGCTCTTCTGATGGGTCTGCAACATACCTCGGATTTAGTCTGGGGTCATTGCTTGGCCCAGCACCAGTACGGATAGTGTTCCTCGTGTTCACCATCTGTTTACCGATCAAATTCCAAGGATTTTATCACTTTAGTATCATTTGATATAATTATTGTAATAAAATCAACTTAGAATAGCTCAACTTGGTAATTTCTATTGATGGACTCGAACCGAGTTACTAGGTTCTACAACCTCAACTCATAACGAGCGAACTGGGAATCAAGCCTAGCTAGACATGGTGAAACCACCTCGGCTTCCCCCGGGTTCCTCTGAAGAGAACAGAATGCACCCATATCAAACGGGGCAACGGGAAAGGAATTAGTCTTTCTAGACATAGAAGCAAGCTTACTATATCGGACTATACAGAAGACATGACTATGAACGGTGTTTTGAAATTCTTTTCACTTTGAAAATTCAGAGCCCTTTTGAAGCATTTTCAAAAAAAAAAACGGATAAATGATTTATAAAATCCCAAACCCGTTTTAAAACCTTTGGCTCTGATACCACAATTGTAACACCCCCAAAACTTAACCCTTTTGGAAAGGTATTACCGCCAGTGACCCCAGTGTTACTTACCGAGATCACCCAAGGCTTTACCAAATAAATACAATTTATGAAATGCAATTGATACACAAAGATCAAGCAATAAATTCCAAAACATAACATTGTCGAGGAAACAGGAGTTACGGGATTACATCCCAATCCCGAATAGGACAAATACAGAGTTTAAACAAAGTACAGCGGAAGACTAAAGAAAAAGATATTACAAAAAGGGTTGTGATCGTGATGATCACCTGCCCAAGGATCTCAACCTGATTAAAAGCAATTATTAAAACATCCAAAAACAACCGTCTTCTTCATAGTCAATCTAGTTTCCTCAAATCTTCACTCTATCTGATGTGCCGAATCGAACGGATGACACCAGCCCACATGCGGAGAACAAAGTTCGTGGGTTAGTCTACTTGAATAGACTAGCAAGGGTAAAAAGCAGAATGGTTCGAGTGATCGTAACCGTTTACTATCATTGTCCCTCGAATAATAATCGAAGGGATGATACATAACCCGGCACTTTCACGGAATAACAACAAGAGGTATGCATGAGAGAAGATTCTGGAAGACTTCATCTTTACAGAAATCGACTCGAAAAGAGACTCCAAGAGATTGAGTCTTTAAGGAAATATGACAAATCTGGAATGATTACAGGATCATACAACAATGATTTAAAACTGACGGAGATGCTTCGGTTCACGACCAACCTCATCGCCTATAGCGAATCCAGATTGGAAAGAGAACGTACTACATTCAAGTCAAGACGAGTTTTCCTAGCTGCACTGAACTTAATTGCACTACCAACTGTAACACCCCCAAAACTTAACCCTTTTGGAAAGGTATTACCGCCAGTGACCCCAGTGTTCCTTACCGAGATCACCCAAGGCTTTACCGTTTAAATACAAATCATGAAATACAATGATACAAAATGATAACCTTATTTACATAAAACACGAGTCCCGGGATTACATCCCAATCCCGAATAGGACAAACACAGAGTTTAAATAAATTACAACGGAAATCTTAAACAAGGCACAGCGGAAAACTTTTAAAAGATATTACAAAAAGGGTTGTGATCGTAATAATCACCTGCCCAAGGATCTCAACCTGATTAAAGAAATTATTAAAAATGTCGGAAAAACCACCGTCGACTCCATAGTCCTTCTAGTCTTCTCATCTACACTCCATCTGATGTGCTGAATCGAACGGATGACACCAGCCCACATGCGGAGAACAATGTTTGTGGGTTAGTCTACTTGAATAGACTAGCAAGGGTAAAAAGCAGAGTGGTTCGAGTGATCGAAACCGTTTACTATCATTGTCCCTCGAATAATAACCGAAGGGACGATACATAACCCGGCACTTTCACGGAATAACAACAAAGGTATGCATGAGAGAAGATTCTGGAAGACTTCATCTTCACAGAAATCGACTCGAAAAGAGACTCCAAGAGATTGAGTCTTTAAGGAAATATGACAAATCTGAAATGTTTAACAGAATCAAACAACAATGATTTAAAAGTTGACTGAGATGCTTCGGTTCACAGCCAACCTCATCGCATACAGCGAATCCAGATTGGAAAGAGAACATACTACATTCAAGTCGAGACGAGCTTTTCTAGCTGCACTATTACTTAGTTGCACTACTCGCCAAAGGTTTACTAATCATGTGCACTCGGGCACATATCTTATTTAATTACAAAACACACATTACTGAAACACATTAATGTTATTAAGAGCGGCACACAGCTTAAATCTCAGGGTGACAATTACGTCAACCCAAATTAAAACGCACACAACCCACACGCGGGACTTAACTTTATTATGCCGAGAAACAACGGCGATTATTATTACACCGGGTGACCTTACGTTCACCCTGATTGCACTATACAGCGCTTACAGTTTAATTATGTGCTTAACTGCACTTATCTTATTAAATTACAACACACACACACAGTGTTGAGGCTTTTAAGAATATTCCGAGAACACGGAAGTTATGATGACACCGGGTGATCTTACGTTCACCCTGATTGCACTGCCACAGCGCTTACAGTTTAATTTACAGGGTGACAGTTACGTCCACCCCAATGCACTAGCTAAGTGCTTAAAACACAGGACTGCAATTAAGATCATCCACTGGCGCTAGCAAGGCGCTTAAAACACTTCAGATCCTTACATGTGGATAAGAAGCATAGGTCATGACCCTTAAATTATTCGGCAATAACCCCGAGGAATATTATGATTTAAAGAAACGACAAATCCTTACATATGGATAAGCGTTCCCACGAATATTAAATTATAAAGAAATGACTAATCCTTACTTGGATTAGCGTTCCTACGCACATTAAGTTATAAAGAAACGACTAATCCTTACTTGGATTAGCATTCCTACGAACACTCGTGTTAACTAAACAGTCTAACACAGCAATTATCACATTAAAGCCATTCAGGCAAATAACTTAAACATAGAGATAATAGAAACAGCTAATCCTCACTTGGATTAGTTTTCCTATTAATCCACATAAATGCCCGGAAGGCGATCACAGATAATAGCGTCGTTCTAGCAGATATACAACCTATTATATGATTTTCCAAAACAGTTTATAAAACCTTTTCCAGACAAACACAGATAATCATTCCAAATTAATTACTCAGATAAACAGCTGATAATTAATGTAAATATGGAACGATGAGCAAGAGCGAACCGCCACTTGCCTTAGTCCGCAGATCTGGAACAAAGAAGAGACAACGGGATTCCGGGCTCGACACGCGTATAGCTCCACTAGCATAAACACCTTCGAGTCGACCCAAAAAGGAACCCTAGGTTAGATTCGACAAAGAATAGTACGAATATACGAAAGGACGAAAGAAATCGAAGGATACGAGACCCGATCGAAGGTCTCGGAAGCCAACGCAACAACACCCGGGCAAATACCCTTCACGGCCGGCCACCAACAATTGCGGCGGGCGCCACCACCATCACGGCGGTCGCCGTCTCAAGCACGGCGGGCGCCGCTCATCGGCTTCCTCCACGGCGGCACCAAGAACTTCACGGCGGTCGCCGGCCACAACACGGCGGTCGCCGTCCCCAACACGGCGGTCGCCGTCCACAACACGGCGGTCGCCGTTCTTGGTGGCGGTCTCCGTCTCCCTGGCGGCGGTCGCCGTCGCTGAACAGAAACTTAAAAACGGACGAGAAATCTTACCAGCGACGCTCGATTTGGTTCGCCTTTCGCCTTGCTTGGCTTCTAGGCTTCTAAGGGCCTTCCAAGTCTCCTTTGGCCACCGAGAACGACACCAAACGAGCCTCCAACGATCCACGAGAGCTTTCCGAGAGAGAGAGCGTTTTTCTTTGGGAGCGTTTTTGAGAGACGAGAAATGGACAGCGTAATGGCGTTTTTCACACCCTTTCTAGCTTCACCCATGCCCTCTATTTATAGGCAAAGATGAGGCTTGTTGGGAGCCAAAAAGCCTTCCAATTGTGCCCTTGGGTATTAACCCATGGTTAATCCATTTGCACCTCTTGGGCAATAACCAATTGGGTAGAGATTTGGTATTAATCTTAACTTGCGATAACAAAAGTCGTACACGAACGAGTATAGACTTCCAACAGGCCTTAATTGTATAATTCTTCACTGAGAAAAATATTACAGATACAGAGCACATTACAGAATGTCTCCGACTTTCTGAATTAAATCCGACGTACTAAACGGGTGTTCGGGAAAATTCCAAAAATTCCCAGAATAATCCTTACAGAATTACGGGGTATCACATCACCTCCCCCTTAAAATAAGTTTTGACCCCGAAACTTGCATTAAGCCAATGAGGATACTACCTCAACACTAATTTTACCACCTGGATCCAACATCCTTAATCACTTCATCCTTGAAATGGATTACACGAGATATCATTCTTAATTCCTTAGGATATTATTCTGAAAATGATTCATCCGCCTTAATGCTCATGGCACAAACTCACGCATGAGAGATAGCTCCTGATCTCTCCGAACAAAACTCTACAAGTTCATTCCCTTTCCTTAAGAAATCTCGGAAGAACTCAGTGTATGAGATAACGCTTACCACAGTACTCCTTAGATGCGTAGACAATTCTCCTTATTGAATCTTTAATACATCGGGATCATCAACATATCCTTAACTGCAACCTTTCCTCTTAACATGACCGCTCTACAACTTAATCTTCCTCAAAGATTTGCACCTAGCCTTGTAGATGACATACTCTATGTATGAAGAAGAATCTTAGGAGTGGATTTAGATTTAAACAACAGAGTCGACCCTGGGATTAACCACATAGGGAACGAACATCTAAGTTGT